>NC_069399.1:122941366-123055925 GCF_026875155.1 Cherax quadricarinatus
GTGCACACGCCTATATCCCACACTATTCCTTATGGCACAGTCAGAAATTACCACCAAAACACGAGCTCAAACCGCGTGACTCCTCCACGAGTGTGTGTGTGTGTGTGTGTGTGTTTGTACTCACCTAGTTGAGGTTGCGGGGGTCGAGTCCGAGCTCCTGGCCCCGCCTCTTCACTGATCGCTACTAGGTCACTCTCCCTGAGCCGTGAGCTTTATCATACCTCTGCTTAAAGCTATGTATGGATCCTGCCTCCACTACATCGCTTCCCAAACTATTCCACTTACTGACTACTCTGTGGCTGAAGAAATACTTCCTAACATCCCTGTGATTCATCTGTCTTAAGCTTCCAACTGTATCCCCTTGTTACTGTGTCCAATCTCTGGAACATCCTGTCTTTGTCCACCTTGTCAATTCCTCTCAGTATTTTGTATGTCGTTATCATGTCCCCCCTATCTCTCCTGTCCTCCAGAGTCGTCAGGTTGATTTCCCTTAACCTCTCCTCGTAGGACATACCTCTTAGCTCTGGGACTAGTCTTGTTGCAAACCTTTGCACTTTCTCTAGTTTCTTTACGTGCTTGGCTAGGTGTGGGTTCCAAACTGGTGCCGCATACTCCAATATGGGCCTAACGTACACGGTGTACAGGTCCTGAAATGATCCTTATTAAGATGTCGGAATGCTGTTCTGAGGTTTACTAGGCGCCCATATGCTGCAGCAGTTATTTGTGGTTGATGTGCGCTTCAGGAGATGTGCCTGGTGTTATACTCACCCCAAGATCTTTTTCCTTGAGTGAGGTTTGTAGTCTCTGACCCCCTAGACTGTACTCCGTCTGCGGCCTTCTTTGCCCTTCCCCAATCTTCATGACTTTGCACTTGGTGGGATTGAACTCCAGGAGCCAATTGCTGGACCAGGTCCTGCAGCCTGTCCAGATCCCTTTGTAGTTCTGCCTGGTCTTCGATCGAGTGAATTCTTCTCATCAACTTCACGTCATCTGCAAACAGGACACCTCAGAGTCTATTCCTTCCGTCATGTCGTTCACAAATACCAGAAACAGCACTGGTCCTAGACTGACCCCTGCGGGACCCCGCTGGTCACAGGTGCCCACTCTGACACCTCGCCACGTACCATGACTCGCTGCTGTCTTCCTGACAAGTATTCCCTGATCCATTGTAGTGCCTTCCCTGTTATCCCTGCTTGGTCCTCCAGTTTTTGCACCAATCTCTTGTGTGGAACTGTGTCAAACGCCTTCTTGCAGTCCAAGAAAATGCAATCCACCCACCCCTCTCTCTCTTGTCTTACTGCTGTCACCATGTCATAGAACTCCAGTAGGTTTGTGACACAGGATTTCCCGTCCCTGAAACCATGTTGGCTGCTGTTGATTAGATCATTCCTTTCTAGGTGTTCCACCACTCTTCTCCTGATAATCTTCTCCATGATTTTGCATACTATGCATGTCAGTGACACTGGTCTGTAGTTTAATGCTTCATGTCTGTCTCCTGTGTGTGTGTGTGTGTGTGTGTGTGTGTGTGTGTGTGTGTGTGTGTGTGTGAGTGTGTATGTGTGTGTGTGTGTGTGTGTGTGTGTGTGTGTGTGTGTGTGTGTGTGTGTGTGTTGTGTGTGTGAGATGTGGTGAGGTGTGTGAGGTGTGTGTGAGGTGTGTGTGAGGTGTGTGAGGTGTGTGTGTGTGTGTTTACTCATTGATCGCTACTAGGTCCTGTCTCTCTCTGCCTCCTGAGCTTTGTCATACCTCGTCTTAAAGCTATGTATGGTTCCTGCCTTCACTACATCGCTTGGTAGGCTATTCCACTTCCTGACGACTCTGTGACTGAAGAAGTACTACCTAACATCCCTGTGACTCGTCTGTGTCTTCAGCTTCCAATCGTGACCCTTTGCTTCTGTGTCTCCTCTCTGGAACATCCTGTCTCTGTCCATCTTGTCTATTCCACGCAATATTTTGTATGTTGTTATAATGTCTCCCCTGACCCTCCTGTCCTCCAGTGTCGTCAGTCCGATTTCCCTCAACCTTTCTTCGTAGGACATTCCCCTGAGCTCCGGATCTAACCTTGATGCAAACTTTTGTACTTTCTCTAATTTCTTGACGTGCTTGACCAGATGTGGGTCCCAAATTGGTGCTGCATACTCCAGTATGGGCCTGACGTACACAGTGTACAGTGTCTTGAACGATTCCTTACTAAGGCATCGGAACGTTATTCTCAGGTTTGCCAGGCGCCCATATGCTGCAGCAGTTATCTTGTTGATGTGTGCCTCCGGAGACGTGCTCGGTGTTATGGTCACCCCAAGATCTTTCTCCTTGAGTGAGGTTTGTAGCCTTTGTCCACCTAGCCTATACCCTGTCTGCGGTCTTCTTTGCCCTTCCCCAATCTTCATGACTTTGTATTTGGCAGGGTTGAATTCGAGATGCCAGTTTTTGGACCACGTGTCCAGCCTGTCCAGGTCTCTTTGTAGTCCTGCCTGATCCTCATCCGATTTAATCCTTCTCATTAACTTCACATCATCAGTCCTAGGACTTACCCTTGTGGGACCCGTCTCGTCACAGGCGCCCACTGTGATACCTCATCACGTACCATGACTCGTTGTTGCCTCCCTGTCAGGTATTCCCTGATCCATTGTAGTGCCCTTCCTGTTATACGCACCTGATCCTCCAGCTTCTGCACTAATCTCTTGTGAGGAACTGTGTCGAAGGCCTTCTTGCAGTCCAAGAAGATGCAATCAACCTACCCCCCCCCCCGCTCTCTTTCGTCTCTTACTTCTGTTACCTTGTCATAAAACTCCAGAAGGTTTGTGACACAGGATTTGCCATCCATGAATCCGTGCTGGTTGTTGTTTATAATCTTGTTCCGTGTGTGTTTGTGCGTGTGTGTGTGTGTGTGTGTGTGTGTGTGTGTGTGTGTGTGTGTGTGTGTGTGTGTGTGTGTGTGTGTGTGTGTGTGTGTGTGTGTTGTCGTAAATTGTCTCGTAAATTACCAATTTCATTTTTATCGGTGGAGTCAACGCTCACCAAGTTAGGTTGTTTTGGTTGATGTTTCCTTAGTAACTTTGTGGTTGATGTCTCCTTGGTAGCTTGTTGTGGTTGATGTCTCCTTGGTAGGCTGTTGTGGTTGATGTCTCCTTGGTAGCTTGTATTGGTTGATGTCTCCTTGGTAACATGTTGTGGTTGATGTCTCCTTCGAAAATTGTTGTGGTTGATGTTTCCTTGGTAGCTTGCTGTAGTTGATGTCTCCTTGGTAGCGTGTTGTGGTTGATGTCTTCTTTATAGCTTGTTGTGGTTGATGTCTCCTTGGTAGCTTGTTGTGGTTGATGTCTCTTTGGTAGCTTGTTGTAGTTGATGTCTCCTTGGTAGCTTGTTTGGTTGATGTCTCCTTGGTAGCGTGTTTGGTTGATGTCTCCTTGGTAGCTTGTTGTGGTTGATGTCTCCTTGGTAGCTTGTTGTAGTTGATGTCTCCTTGGTAGCTTGTTTGGTTGATGTCTCCTTGGTAGCTTGTTTGGTTGATGTCTCCTTGGCAGCGTGTTTGGTTGATGTCTCCTTGGTAGCTTGTTGTGGTTGATGTCTCGATGTAGCGACCTCATGTCTAAAGGAGTGTGTTGTTCTTCTTCCTGTACTTTATTTCGCCCAAAAATGTGTCACTCCTCGGTCCTCCAGAAGCAGTGTTACAACATCGAATGCCCTGCATACCATCTAAAAGGGACCAGGAGGCACAGACCCTACAAGACAAACAATAGTAGCTACAACAACCCAACTCCAGGTGATTTTTTAGTGGCAGGAAATGGAAAACGAAAATGGAAGGAAATAAAAATGGTCCACCACCTTGGAGCCTTGTTGGACTGGAGGCGCAGCCAGTGGCCACCCATGGCTCTCCAGAACTACAACTACTGATGCCAATAATAAAATCCCCCGAACAAACACAGAATACAACCTCTTTCATATTTGCAAATATACAGGGCCTTAAGCCATCCACCAACAACAAAATACCTTTTATCAGTTTACTTCTAGAGGAGTCAAATGCAATGTTTGCAGCCTTCACAGAGACCCACACAAAAGATCACTTTGACAGTGAAATATGGATAAGTGGGTACAACCTTTTCAGATGTGACAGAAAGAACAAGCAACAAGGGGATGTTGGCCTCTATGTCAAAGAGTCTCTCATCTGCATGGAGTTGCTGAACACCACAAATGATGTAGTTGAAGTTCTATCAATAAAGATCGAGAACCAAAAACTAGTCATTGTGGTTGTATATCAGCAATCTCCCAACAGTTCAAGGAACAGGTACTGAAAATTGATTACTGTCTGGAAAGCCTTCCAGCTCCATCCCCAAACATCTTACTGCTTGGTGATTTCAACCTAAGACATACAAAATGGAAGAATGTAGCAAATAATGTTATAGCAGAAACAGTCCCTGAAGGTAGCGCAGATGAAAGGTCACACACATATGAGCTGCTAAGTCTGCAATAAACACACCTTAAGCCAGCAGGTAGTGGAGCCAACAAGACTAGAAAACACACTTGACCTTATCTTCACAAATAATGAGGACCTGGTAAGAGACATAACAATATCAAAAACAACTAATTCAGATCACAATCTAATCGAAATCCAGACTTATATGCACAGGGGTCCTGATCAGCAAAATGCATGTACTTGTGAAGGTATCTTCAGAAAATGCAACTTCAACAACAAAAACATCAACTGGGACCAGGTAAACCATGTCTTAAATGAAACATGTTGGGAAGATATCTTAAATAACATGGATCCAAACCATTGCCTTGAAAGGATCAACTTCCTGGCAGCTGAAGCATGTTTTAGGCATATTCCCCTAAGAAAGAATAAGAGCAGGAGTAAACTGGAGAGAGAAAGACATTCCCTCTACAGAAGACGACGAAGAATCACCGGGCTCCTCAGGAACGCTAGAATATCTGATACACGGAAGGAGGCACTGACCAGGGCAGTGGAAACTATCGAACTTAAGTTAGGGGACTCTTACAGGAACCGTAGAGACAGGAGGAGCTTAAAGCTATTAGTGAGATTGAAAGAAATTCGAGAAATTTCTTTTCATATGCCAAAAATAGGGCAAATTCCACATCTAGTATCGAGACCTTACTCAGACAGGATGGGACTTACACAGACGACAACAAGGAAATGAGTGAAATACTGAAATCCCAGTACGACTCTGTGTTTAGTGAGCCACTAATCAGTCTGAGGATCGACGACCCAAATGATTTCTTCATGAATGAGCCTCAAAACTCCATAAACGTATGCCAGATTTTCGACATTACCCTAACTCCGATAGACTTTGAAAACGCCATTGACAACATGCCCATGCACTCAGCCCCAGGCCTAGACTCGTGAAACTCTGTGTTCGTTAAGAACTGCAAGAAACCCCTCTCACTTGTCCTAAGTACATTATGGAGGAGGAGCTTGGACATGGGTGAAATTCCACAGTGACTTAAAACAACGGATATAGCCCCACTCCATAAAGGTGGCAACAAAGCATTAGCTAAGAACTATAGACCAATAGCTCTGACGTCCCACATCATAAAAATCTTTGAAAGAGTGCTAAGAAGCAGGATTGCAAATCACCTGGATTCCCAAAAACTGCACAATCTAGGGCAACAAGGGTTCATGGCAGGTCGCTCCTACCTCTCACAACTACTGGATCACTATGATATGGCCTTGGATGCACTGGAAGAAAATCAGACTGCAGATGTAATATACACAGACTTTGCAAAAGCGTTTGACAAGTGCGATCAAGGCGTAATAACGCACAAAATACGTGCTAAAGGAATAACTGGCAAAGTGGGGAGATGGATCTTCAACTTCCTAACCAATCGAACACAAAGAGTAGTGGCCAACAGAGTTAAATCGGAGGCTGCCATAGTGAAGAGCTCTGTTCCACAAGGCACAGTACTCGCCCCCATCCTGTTCTTCATCCTCATATCAGACGTAGACAGAGATGTAACCCTAGTATCATCCTTTGCAGACGATACTAGGATCTGCATGAGGCTGTCATCTATTGAGGACACGGTTAATCTCCAAGAAGATATAAACAAAGTTTTCCAATGGGCAACGGAAAACAATATGATGTTCAATGAGGACAAATTCCAACTACTCCGTTATGGAAAACTGGAGGGGATAACTAGAACAGATATGCTACAAACTCTGGCCATACAATAGAGCAGAAAAATAATGTAAGGGAACTGGGAGGGGTAATGTCTGAGGATCTCGCTTTCAAGGATCAGAACAGAGCCACGATCACAAGTGCAAAGAAAATGATAGGATGGATAATGAGAACGTTCAAAACGAGAGATGCCAAGCCAATGATGATCCTTTTCAAATCACTTGTTCTCTCTAGGCTGGAATTCTGCTGTACATTAACATCTCCGTTCAAAGCAGGTGAAATTGCAGATCTAGAGAATGTCCAGAGACCCTTTACTGCACGTATAAGTTCAGTCAAGCACCTTAACTACTGGGAACGCTTGGAAGCACTTTACTTGTACTCGTTGGAACGCAGGAGAGAGATATATATCATAATCTACACTTGGAAAATCCTAGAAGGAATGGTCCCGAATCTGCACACAGAAATTACTCCCTACGAAAGTAAAACACTGGGCAGACGATGTAACACACTCCCAATTAAAAGTAAAGGCGCCATTGGTACACTAAGAGAAAACACAGTAAGTGTCCTGGGCCCAAGACTGTTTAACAGCCTCCCACCAAGCATAAGGGGAATTACCAATAAACCCCTGACTGCCTTAAAGAGAGAGCTGGACAGATACCTGAAGTCAGTACAGAATCAGCAGGGCTGTGGTTCGTACGTTAGATTGCGTGTGGCCAGCAGTAACAGCCTGGTTGATCAGGCCCTGATCCACCGGGAGGCCTGGTCGTGGACCGGGCCGCCGGGGGCGTTGATCCCCGGAATAACCTCCAGGTAGATTGCAGGTAGGTACGTAGCCTGTTGTGGCTGATGACTCCTTGGTAGCTTGTTGTGGTTGATGCCTCCTTGGTAGCTTGTTGTAGTTGATGTCTCCTTGGTAGCTTGTTCTGGTTGATGTCTCCTTGGTAGCTTGTTGTGGCTGATGTCTCCTTGGTAGCTTGTTTTGGTTGATGTCTCCTTGGTAGCTTGTTGAGGTTGATGTCTCCTTGGTAGCTTGTTGTGCTTGATGCCTCCTTGGTAGCTTGTTGTGGTTGATTCCTTTGGGAGCTTGTTCTGGTTGATGTCTCCTTTGGTAGCTTTTTTTTAAAAAAATTTTTTTTTAAAAATTTAAGGTTTTGTGTTGGGGGGTTTTAATTTTTTCTAATATTAAATTCATTTTCTTCCGGGGTTTTTTTAATTTAAATTTTTTTAATTTTTTATATTGGTTAGCCCTTTAAAAAAGGGGTAAAGTTTGGGGTGTTTGGTGTTTCTGGGGGTTTTTTTTTTAAAATTTTTTATTTTTTTAAAAATTTTTTATTTTTTTTAATATTAAAATTTTTAAAGTTTTTTTTTTGTTTTTTGGGGGGGGGGTTTCCTTTGGGGTTGGGGGGTTTTCCCTTTGGGGTGTTGGGGAGTCCCCTTTGGTGCTTTTTGTTTGATTCTTTGGAGTTTGGGGGGGATGTTCCCTGGTGGGTTTTTTTTGGTTCTTTTGGAGTTTTTTGGGGGATTTTTTTCTGTTTGGTTATACCCCTTGGTGGGGGGTTATTCTTTGGAGGTTTGGGTTGACCCCTTGTTTTTGGGGGGTTTTCCCCTTTGGGGTTTGGGTTGTACCCTTGAGTTTTTTTGGGGGTTATGCCCTGCTTGGGGGACGGGGAGTTTTTGGAGGAGGGAGTTCCTTGGATTTTGTTTTTTGTTTTCCTTCTTTTTTTGACCCTTTTTTTTTTTTTTCCCTTGGGTGCTTTTGGTTCCCCCCCCAACTTTTTTTTCTCCTTTACTTTTGGTTGTTCTAGGATTTTTAAATTTTTCCTTTATTTTTTGGGTTTGGCCCGGTTTTTTGGGGGGTTTAACCCTGGGCGGGGGACCCTTCGTATTGGGGGGATGGTTTTTGGTGTTGGGTTTTTGATTTCCTTAATTAATTGGGTTTTTGTTTTCGGGTTGGGGTTTGCCCAAATTTTGGTTTTTTCCCCGGGGTTTTTTGGGTTTTCCCCTCAAAATTTGGGTTAGTTCCCGGTGTTTTTAATCTTTGGTTTTTTGGTTTTTTTTTCCCCTTTATTTTTTTTTTTTTTTTAAATGTGTGGTTGTTTTTGTATTTTTTTGGTTGAATGTTTTGGGAGTTTTTTTTTGTTTTATTGGGTTTTTCCCCCAAAATTTTTTTTATTTTTTATTTTTTTTTTTTTTAGCTTGTTTTTGGGGTCTCTTGGACTTTTGGTTGTTGTCTGTTTTGTAGCTTGTTTGGTTATGTTTTTGGTGCTTTTTGGGGTTTTGATGTCTCCTGGTACTTTTGGGTATTTTCTGCGTAGCTTGTTTTTTGATGTCCCCTGGAGCTTTTTTTGGGTGTCCTTGGTACTTTTTTGGTTGTTCCCCTTTGGTAGTTTTTTTGGTTATGTCTCCTTGGTAGCTGTTGTGGTTGATGCTCCTTGTAGCTTTTTGGTTGATTCTCCTGTGGGTTTTGTGGTTATGTCGCGGGGTATTGTTTTTTGATTCTCCTTGAAGCTTGTTTGGTTGATTTCCTTTTTGTAGGCGTTTGTGGTTGTGTCTTTTGGGTACGTTTGGGTTGATTCTCCTTGTATTGTTTGGTTGAGTTTTTGGGTAGCTTGTTGTTTTATTTCCTTGTAGCTTTTTTGGGGGTTGATGTCTCTTGGGTTTTGGGGTTGAGTCCCTTTGGTTTGCTTGTTTGTTGTGTCTCTTGGAGCGGGTTTTGGTGATGCCCCTTTTGGTAGTTTGTTTGGTTAAGTCCCCTTGGTAGTTTGGGGTTGATGCCCTTTGGTAGTTTTTGTTGATGTCTCCTTTTTTGGGTTTTTGGGTTATGTCTCCCTTGTAGCTGTTGTTGATGTCTCCTTGGAGCTTTTTTGGGTTATTCCCCTTTGGTAGCTTGTTGGGGTTGATGTCCCCTTGGTATTTTTTGGGGTTGATTCCCCCTTGTAGGTGTTGGGTTGATGTCCCTTGGTACTTGTTTGGTTGATGTTTTCTTGGTGCTTGTTTGGTGATGTCTCTTGTAGTTTTTGGGTTTGGATGTCTCCTTGTGCTTTTTTGGGTTTGATGTCTCCTGGTGCGTGTTGTGGTTGATTTTCCTTGGTAGCTTGTTTTTTGTTGTCTCCTTTGGGAAAGCTTGTTTGGTTGATTCTTTTGGGTACTTTTTTGGTTGTTGTCCCCTTGGGTACTTTTTGGGTTGATGCCCCTTGGTAGGTTTTGGGGGTTTGATTTCCTTGGTAGCTTTTGGGGTTTAGTCTCCGGGGAGCTGTTGTGGTTGATGCTCCTTGGTACTTTTTTGGGGTTTGATGTCCCCTTTGGGAGGTGTTGTGTTGATGTCTCCTTTGGGTGCTGTTTTGTATGTCTCCTTTGGGTAGCTTTTGGGGTTTTATTCTCCTTGTTAGCTGTTTGTGGGGTTTTTGGGGATGTCCCTTGGTAGCGTTTTGGGGTTGATTTTCCCCTTTGGGTAGCTTTGTTTGGGTTTGATGTCCCGGTTTTTTGTTTGGGTTTGATTCTCCTTGGAGCTTTTTTGGGGTTTTGTTCCTGGTAGCTTTTTGGGGTTTGATGTCTCTTGGACTTTTTTGGGGGAGCCCTGGACTTTTTTTTGGGTTATGTTCTTGGGAGTGTTGGGGTTTGATGCTCTTGGTAGCTTGTTGTGGTTATGTCCCCTTGGAGCTTGTGGTGTTGATTCCCCTTGGTGTTTTGGGGGGTTGTGTTGCTTGGAGCTTTTTGGGTTATGTCCCTTGGGTGCTTGTTGTGGTTGATTTTCCCCTTTGGTAGCTTTTTTGGGTTGATGTCTTTTGGTAGCTTTTTTTGGGTTTTGGTGTCCTTGGTATTGTTGTGGTTGAGTCTCCTTGTAACTTGTTGGGGTTTTATGTCCCCTTTGGTAGCTTGTGTGGTTGATTCTCTTACTTGTTGTGGTGATGTCTGCTTGGAAAATTTGTTTGGGGTGATTCTCCTTGGAGTTGTTGGGTTGATGTCCCTTTGGAAACTTGTTGGGTTGATGTCCCCTTTGGGTATTTTGTTTGGTTGATTTTCCCCTTTGGGTGTTTGTGGTTGATGTCCCTTGGGCTTGTTGTGGTTGATGTCTCCTTGGTAGTTGTTGTGGTTTTGTCCCCTTGGGTATTTGTTGTGGTTGATGTCTCTTGGTACTTTTTGGGTTTTCCCTTTGGTGCTTTTTGTGGTTTTGTCTCCTGGTACTTTTTTGGGTTTGATTTCCCCTTTGGGTAGCTTTTGTGGTTGATGTCTCCTTGGAGATTGTTGTGGTTGAGTCTCCTTGTACTTTTGTGGTTGAGTCCCCTTGGTAGCTTGTTGTGGTTGATGCTCCTTTTTACTTGTTTGGTTGATGTCTCCTTGGTAGTTTTGGTTGATGTCTCTTGTAGCTTGTTTGGTTGATGTCCCCCTTGGTAGCTTTTTTGGGTTTGATGTCTCCTTTGGGGACTTTTTTGGTTTGTCTCCTTGGGCTTGTTGGGGTTTGAGCCCCTTGGGTAGCTTGTTTTGGTTATGCTCCTGGTAGCTTTTTGTGGTTGTGTCTTTGGTACTTTTGTTAATGTCTTTTGGGTAGCTTTTGGTTTGACCCCTTGGGTTTTAGTTGTTTTGGTTGATTCCCGGTAGCTTTTTTGGTTTGATGCCCCTTTGGGGTTTAGCTTGTTGTGGTTGATGTCTCCTTGGTAGCTTGTTCTGGTTATTCCCGGGGTAGCTTGGTGGTTGATGTTCTTGGGTAGCTTTTTTGGGGTTTGATGTTCCTTGGAGCTTTTTCTGTTATGTCTCCTTGGTAGTTTGTTGGTTGATGTCCCCTTTGGTAGCTTGTTTGGTTGTGTCCCCTTGGTAGCTTGTTGTGGTTTGATTCTCTTGGGTTTTTGTGGTTGATGTCCTTGGTAGCTTTTTTTGGTTTGAGTCCCCTTGGTAGCTTGTTCTGTTATGTTCCCTTTGTAGCTTTTTTCTGGTTGATGTCCCCTTGGTAGCTTGTTTGGTTGATGTCTCCTTGGTAGCTTGTTGGGTTGTGTCTCCTGGTAGCTGTTTGGTTAGTCCCCTTTTTAGCTTTTTTGTTGATGTCTCCTTGGTAGTTTGTTTGGTTGTTCCCTTGGTAGTTTGTTCTGGTTGTGTTCCTGGTAGCTTGTTGTGGTTGTGTCTCCTTGGTTTTTTTTTGGGTTTGATGTCCCCTTGGTAGCTTTTTGGGGTTTAAATGTCTCCTTGGGTAGCTTGTTGTGGTTGATGTTCCTTGGTACTTGTTCTGTGATGTCTCCTTGGTCTTTTTCTTTTGAGGTTCCTTGTCTTTTCTGGTTGATGTCCCCTTGGTAGCTTTTTTGGGTTGATGGGGTGCTGTTGGGTTTGATGTCCCCTTGGTATTTGTTGGGTTGAGTCTCCTTGTAGTTGTTTGGTTGAGTCTCCTTTGGGTGGGTTTTGTGGGTTGATGTCTCCTTGTAGCTTGTTCTGGTTGAGTTCCCCTTGGTGCTTTTTGGGTTATGTCCCCTTTGGGTAGTTTGTTCGGGTTGATGTCCCTTGGTAGCTGTTGGGGTTTTGTTTCCCCTTGGTACTTGTTGGGGTTATGTTCCTTGTATTTTTTGTTCGGGTTTTGTCTCCGGGTACTTTTTTGGGGGTATGTCTCCTTGGTACTTTTTGGTTGATGTCTCCTTGGTACTTGTTTGTTGATTCCCCTTTGGGGAGCTTGTTGGGGTTGATGTTCCTTGGGCTTGTTTGTTGATTCTCCTTGGTAGCTTGTTTTGGTTGATGCCCTTGGTACTGTTGGGGTTGATGTCCCCTTTGGTAGCTTGTGGGTTGATTTTCCCCTTTGGGGGCTTGTTTTGTTGATTTCCTTTGGGTACTTGTTGGGGTTGATGTCTTTTTGTACTTTTTGGTTGATTTTTCCTTGGTAGTGTTGGGGGTTGATTTTCCCTTGGTTTCTGTTTGGGTTTGATTCTCCTTGGTAGCTTTTTTGGTTGAGTCTCCTGGTAGCTTTTTGGGTTGATGTCCCCTTTGGGGTGTTTTTGGGGGGAGCCCGGTAGCTTGTTTGGTGATTCTCCTTTGGGAGCTTTTTTGTGGTTTGTGTCTCCTTGGTAGCTTGTTCTGGTTGATTTTCCCCTTTGGGTGCTTGTTGTTGTTGATGTCCCTTGGACGGTTGTGGTTGATTCCCTTGGTAGTTTTTGGGTTGATTTTCCCCCTTTGTAGCTTGTTCTGGTTGTGTTCCTTTGTACTTGTTCTGGTTGATGTTCCTTGGTGCGTTTGGGGTTGAGTTCCTTGGAAAGTTTTTTGGGTTTTGGTGCCCCTTGGTACTTTTTCTGGTTGATGTCTCCTTGTACTTGTTGTGTTGATGTCCCTTGGTAGGTTTTTGTTTGTGGTTGGGGAGTCTCCTTGGTATTGTTTTTTTTGTTCCCTGGTAGTTTGTTCGGGGTTGATTTTCCCTTTGGGTAGCTTGTTTGGTTGATGCCCTCCTGGCCCTTTTGTTGGTTGATGTCTCCTTGGTAGCTTTTTTGTTGTCTCCTTGGTACTTGTTTGGTTGAGTCTCGGGTAGTTTTTTGGTTGATGTCTCCTTGTTTTTTGGGGTTGAGGTTCCTTTTGGTACTTGTTGGGGTTTTGATGTCTCCTGGGTAGCTTGTTTGGTTGATTTCCTTGGTATTTTTGGTTGATGTCTCCTTGGTGGGTTGTTTGTTGATGTCTTTTTTGGTACTTTTTGGGTTTGATTTCCCTTGTAGCTTGTTTGGTTGATTTCCTGGTAGCTTTTTTGGGTTTGAGTCCCCTTGGTAGCTTTTGGTTGATTTCCTTGGTACTTTTTGGGTGAGTCCCGGGGTAGCTTGTTTGGTTGTGTCTCCTTGGAGCTTGTTTGGTTGAGTCCCCTTTTGGTATTTGTTTGGTTGATGTTCCCCTTTGGGTAGCTTGTTGTGGTTATGTCCCCCTTGGTATTGTTTGGTGATGTCTCCTTGGAGCTTGTTTTTGATGTCTCCTTGGTGGGTTGTTTGGTTGTGTCCCCTTGTACTTGTTGTTTAGGGGAAATTCTCCTTGGTGCTTTTTTGGGTTGAGTCTCCTTGGTAGCTTTTTTTGGGTTGATGTTCCTTGTGCTTGTTTGGTTTGATTCTCCTTGGGTACTTTTTTCTGTTGATTTCTCCTTGGTATTTTTGTTTGGTTGATGTCACTTGGTATTTTTTGGGGTTATGTCTCCTTGTAGCTTGTTTGGTTGTGTCCCTTGGTAGCTTGTTTGGGGTGATGCCCTCCTTGTAGCTTTTTTTGGGGTTGATGTCCCCTTTGGTAGCTTGTTTGGTGATGTCCCCTTGGTAGCTTTTTGGGTTTGATTCCCGGGAAATTGGGGGGTTGAGTTCCTGGTACTTGTTTGGTTGATGTCCCTTGGTAGCTTTTTTGGTTTGATGTCTCCTTGGTGCTTTTTGTGGTTAGTCCCCTTTGGGACTTGTGGGGTTGATGTCCCCTTTGGTAGCTGTTGGGTTGAAGTTCCCGGTAGCTTTTTTTGGGTTGATGTCTCCTTGGTACTTTTGGGTGATGTCTCCTTGGTACTTGTTGTTTAGTCTCCTGGTAGTTTTTGTTGATGTTCCTTGGTAGCTTTTTGGTTGATGTCCCCTTGGGTACTTGTTTGGTTATGTTCCTTGGGTAGCTTTTTGTTGTGTCCCCTTGTGTTGTTTGGTTGATGTCTCCTTGGTTTTGTTTGGTTGATTTTCCCTTTGGGTACTTGTTGTGGTTGATGTCTCCTTGGTAGTTTTTTTGGGTAAAGCCCCCCCTTGGTAGTTTGTTTGGTTTGTCTCTTGGGTACTTTTTTTTGGTTTTTTGGAGGGGTTTTTTTCCCCTTTGGGTAGCTTTTTTTGGGGTTGATGTCCTTGGGTAGCGGTGGGGATGCCGATTTTTTTTTGGGTTAGTCCCCTGTACTTTTTGTTAAAGTCTCCTTTTGGGCGTTTTTGGGGTTATGTCTCCTTGGTAGCTTGTTTGGTTGTGCCCCTTTGGTATTTTTGGGTTGATTCCCCTTTGGTATGTTGTGGTTGAGTCTCCTTTTTCGGGTTTGTTTTATGCTCCTTGGAGCTTGTTGGGTTTGTCTCCTTGGTACTTGTTGGTTGATGCTTTTGTAGCTTTTTTTTGGGTTGAGTCCCCGGGTAGCTTGTTTGTGTTGATGTCTCCTTGGTACTTGTTTGTTGAGCTCCTTGGTGGGTGTGTTTTTGATGTCCCCTTGGTGTTTTGGGGTTGATGTCTCCTTGGATTTTGTTTGGTTGATGCCCCCTTGGGTAGCTTGTTTGGTTGATGTTCCTTTTTAGTTTTTTGTGGTTATGTCTCTTGTACTTTTTTGGGGTTGATTCCCTTTGGGGTACTTGTTCTGGTTGATTCTCCTTTGGTAGCTTGTTTGGTTGATGCTCCTTGGTAGTTTTTTTGGGTTTTGATGTCTCCGGGTGCTTGTTGTGTGATGTCCCCTTGGTGTTTTTTGGGTTGATTCCCCTTTGGTAGCTTTTTGGGGTTTTTGATGTCTCCTTGGTAGCTTTTTTGGTTGTGTTCCTTGGAAAGCTTGTTTGGTTTGGGTCCCCTTTTGGTGTTTGTTTGGTTGTGTCCCCCTTGGAAATTTGTTGGGGTTGATTTCCCCTTGTAGTTGTTGTGGTTGATTTTCTCCTTGGTAGTTGTTTTGGTTAAATTTTTCCCCTTGTCTTTTGTGGTGAGTCCCGGTACTGTTTGGTTGATGTCCCCTTGTATTTTTTTTATGTCTCCTGGTACTTGTTTGGGGTTGTTTTTTCCCCTTTTGGTAGCTTTTTGGTTGATGTTCCCTTGGTAGCTTTTGGGGTTTGATGTCTTTTTTGGTAGTTTTCTTTTGATGTCCCCTTTTGGTAGCTTTTTTGGTTGATGTCTCCTTGGTACTTTTTGGTTGATGTTCCTTGGTAGCTTGTTTGGGGGTTTTTTTTGGTAGTTGTTTGTTTGATGTCCCCTTGGTAGTTTTTTTTTTGGGGGTTTGATGTCCTTGGTATTGTTGTGGTTGATGTCCCTTTGGTACTTGTTTGGTTGATGTCCCCTTTGGTAGTTTTGTTGGGGTTTAAAGTCCCCTTGGTAGCTTTTTTGGTTGATGTTCTTGGTCTTGTTTGGGTTGATGCCCTCCTTTACGTTTTTGGTTAATGTCTCCTTGTACTTTTTGGGGTTGATTTTTCCCTTGGTACTTGTTTGGTTGATGTCCCCTTGGGTATTTTTTGGGGTTTTGATGTCTCCTTTAGCTTGTTGTGGTTATGTCCCCTTGGTACTTGTGGGGTTGATGTCCCCTTGGTAGTTTTTTGGTTTGATGTCTCCTTGTACTTTTGGGGGTTGATGTCCCCTTTGGTACTTGTTTGGTTGATTTTCCCCCTTGGACTTTTTTGTTGATGTCTCCTTTGGGTCTTTTGTGTTGATGTCTTTTTGGACTTTTTGTGGTTGATGTCTCCTTGGTACTTGTTTGGTTGAGTCCTCCTTGGTAGTTGTTTGGTTAAATTCTTTTTTTTTTTATTTTTTAGTTGGGGTTATGTTTTCTTTTGGGGAAGCTTGTTGGGTTATGTCTCCTTGGGTAGCTTGTTGGGGTTTTGATTCTCCTTGGTAGTTTTTGTTGATGTCTCCTGTAGTTTGGGGTTGATGCTCCTTGTATTTTTGGGTTGATGCCCTTGGTAGCTTTTGTGGTGATGTCTCCTTGGTGCTTTTGGGGTTGATGTCCCCTTGGTAGCTTGTTGTGGTTGTTCCCCTTGGTAGCTTTTTTGGGTTGAGTCCCCTTTGGTAGTTTGTTGGGGTTGATTCTCCTTTGGGGTAGCTTTTTTGGGGTTTGAGTCTCCTTGGTAGCTTTTTTGGTTGTTTTCCCTTTTGGACTTTTTTTGGGTTATGTCTCCTTGGTAGCTTGTTGGGGGTTAGTCTCCTTGGTAGTTTTTTTTGGTTGATGTCCCCGGTGTTGTTGTGGTTGATTCTCCTTGGTAGCTTTTGTGGTTGATGTCTCCTTGGAGCTTGTTGTGGTTGATTTTCCCTTTGGTAGTGTTTTTGGTTGATGTTCCTTGGTAAGTTGTTTGGTTGTTTCTCCTTGGTAGTTTTGGGTTAAAGTCTCCTTGGTAGTTTTGTTGTGGTTGATGTCTCCTTTGTAGCTTGTTTGGTTATGTCTCCGGGGAGCTTTTTTTGGGTTGAATTTCCCCTTGGTAGCTTGTTGTGGTTGATGTCTTTTGGGCTTGTTTTTTGGTTGATGTTCCTTGGTAGCTTGTTGTGGTTGAGGCTCCTTGGTAGTTTTTTTTGGTTGATTCTCCTTTTGACTTTTTGGTTGATGTCCCTTTCCTTGGGGTTATTTTTGGGTGGTTTTTAAATGTCCCCTTGTAGGTTTTTTGGTTAAATTTCCCCTTGGTACTTGGTGGTTTTTTTTGGGGGGTTTGATGTCCCCTTGGGTAGCTTGTTGGGGTTGATTTTTCCCCCTTTTGGGTTTTGGGGCCCTTTTCTTGTTTGGTTAAATGTCCCCTTGGTGCTTGTTGTGGTTGAGTCTCCTTGGTACTGTTGGGTTAAAATTCTCCTTGGGTAGCTTGTTTGGGGTTTGATTCCCCTTTGGTACTTGTTGTGGTTGTGTCTCCTTGGTAGCTTTTGGGTTTTTTTGGGGGATTTTGATTCCCTTGGAGCGTTTGTGGTTGATGTTTTTTGTACTTGTTGGGGTTGATGTCCCCTTTGGGGAGCTTTTTTGGGGTTGATTTTTCTCCTTGGAGCGTTTTGGGGTTATGCCCCCTTGGTACTTGTTGTGGTTGATGTCTCCTTGGTTTCTGTTGTGGTTGATGTCTCCTTGGTAAGTTGGTTGTGGTTGATGTCCCCCTTGGTACTTGTTGTGGTTATTCCCCTTGGTAGCTTGTTGGGTTTTATGTCTCCTTGGTAGTTTTGGGGTTTGGGTTTTGCTTGTTTTTTCCCTTGGTAGCTTGTTGTGGTTGAGTCTCCCTTGGTGCTTGTTGTGGTGATGTCCCCTTTGGAAGCTTTTGTGGTTGTGTCTCCTTGGGTACTTGTTGTGGTTGATGTCCCTTGGTAGCTTGTTTGGTTGATTTTCTCCTTGGAGCGTTGTGGTTGATGTCTCCTTGGTAGCGTGTTGTGGGTTGATGCTCCTTGGGAGCTTGTTGGGGTTTTGATGTCCCCTTGGTAGTTTTGTTGTTTTGATTCCCCTTTGGGGAGCTTGTTTGGTTGATGTCTCCTTGGTCTTTTTTGGTTAGTCCCCTTTGGTAGTTTTGTTGGTTTGATGCCCCTTTGGGGTAGCTTTTTGGGTTTGATGTTCCTTGACTGTTTTTTTTTTTGGGTTTTTTGGGGATGTCTCCTTGGTACTTTTTTGGGTTGATGTCCCCTTTGGAGCTTTTTTGGTTGATGTCCCCTTTGGGTTTGCCTTGTTTGGTTGATGTCCCCTTTGGGTAGCTTGTTTTGGGTTGTTTCTCCTTGGGTAGCTTGTTTTTTTTAAATTTTCCCCCCTTTGGGAAGCTTTTTGGGTTGATGTCTCCTTGGAGTTTTGTTTGGTTGATGTTCCTTGGTAGCTTTTTTTTGGTTTTTATGTCTCCTTGTAGCTTTTTTGGTTGAGTCCCCTTTGGGTAGTTTTTGGTTGAAGCCCCTGGTAGTTTGTTTGGTTGATGTCTTTTGGTAGTTGTTTTAGGGGTTTTTTTGGGAGTCTCCTTGGTAGCTTGTTGTGGTTGAGTTCCTTGGTAGTTTTTGGTTGATTCTCCTTTTGGTAGCTTTTTTGGGTTAAATGTCTCCCGGGTATTAATAACCCAAAAATCTACACCTTTTTAGTAAATTTTTTTTTTTTATTATTTTGTTTAAATTCTTTTTTGGGGAATTGTGTGGTGGGGGGAGGGGGGAGTTGTATCTTGTGTGGGAGGTCAGTTAAAATTTTGTGGGGGGGGTTGTATTTGTGTGGGAGGTAGTTTATTCTTGGGGGGAGTGAGTTATATCTTGTGTGGGAGGTTTTATTCTTGTGTGGAGTGATTTATACTTGTGTGGGAGGTGAGTTATATCTTGTTGGGGGGGGAGTTTATTTGTGTGGGAGGGGGTTGTACTTGTTGGGAGGTGAGTTATATCTTGTGGGGAGGGAGTTATATCTTGTGTGGGAGGGATTGTATTTGTGTGGGAGGGGAGTTGATTTTGGTGGGGGTGATTATATCTTTGGGAGGTGTTTTATTTTTGTGTGGGAGGTAGTTATATTTGTGGGGAGGGAGTTATTTTTTTGGGGGAGGTGAGTTATATTTGTGGGGGGGAGTTGTATCTTGTGTGGGGGGTGAGTTATATCTGGTGGGAGGTGTTATATCTTTGTGGGGGTGAGTTAAAATATTTGTGTGGGGGTGGTTAACTTGGTGGGGGGGGAGTTATATCTTTTAGGGGGAGTTATATCTTGGTGGGAGGTATTTTTAAAAATTTGTGTGGGAGGGAGTTATATTTGTGTGGGGTGATTTACGGTGGGGGGGGGAGTTATATCTTTGGGGGAGGGGAGTTTATCTTGTTGGGGGGGGGGTTAAATCTTTGTGGGAGGGGATTAATTTGTGTTTGAGGGAGTTATATCTTGTGGGGGAGGGGAGTTTTACTTGGGGGGAAGGGGAGTTATATCTTGTGTGGGGGGGGGATTTTTTCTTGTGGGGGAGGGGAGTTATTCTTGCGAGGGGGGAGTTAAAAATTTGGTGGGAGGTGAGTTATATCTTGTGTGGGGGGGGAGTTATATTTTGGGGGGAGGGGAGTTAAATTCTTGTGTGGGAGGGGAGCTATATCTTGGTGGGGGGGGGAGTTATTTTTGTGGGGGGGGAGTTTATCTTTGTGGGAGGGGGTTTTATTCTTTTGGGGGGGGGGTTTTATAAAAGCGAGGGAGGGGAGTTATATCTTGTGGGGGAGGGAGTTTATATTTTGTTGGGAGGGGATTATATTTGGTGGGGGGGGGAGTTATATTTGTGTGGAGGGGAGTTATACTTGTGTGGGAGGTGAGTTATATCTTGTTGGGAGGGGATTATATCTTGTGTGGGGGGTGAGTTATATTTTGCCTGCGGGGGTTTTCTTGTGTGGGAGGGGGTTATATTTTGGTGGGGGGGGAGAAATACTTGTGTGGGGGGGGATTTATATCTTGTGTGGGAGGGGAGTTATATCTTGCCTGGGGGGGGATTTTTATCTTGGTGGGGGGGGTTTTTATCTTGTCTGGGAGGGGAGTTATTTCTTGTGGGGGGGGGAGTTATATTTTGTGGGGGAGGTGAGTTATATCTTGTGTGGGAGGGGAGTTATATTTTGGTGGGAGGGGGTTAATTTTGTGTGGGAGGGGATTAATCTTGTGTGGGGTGATTTAATCTTGTGGGGAGTGAGTTATATTTTGTGTGGGGGGGGTTAATTTGTTGGGGGGGAGTTATATCTTTTTGGGGGAGGGGAGTTATATCTTTGGGGGGAGGGGAGTTTATATTTTGGTGGGGGTGGTTTAACTTGTTGGGAGGGGAGTTTTTTTTTTTGTGGGAGGGGGGTTATATTTTTGTGGGGAGTGATTATATCTTGTGGGGGGGTGAGTTAATCTGTGTGGAGGGGCTTTTATATTTGTGTGGGGGGGGAGTATATTTGGTGGGGGGAGGTGAGTTATATCTGGTGGGGGGGGGAGTTTATTTGTGTGGGAGGGGATTTTATTTGTGTGGGGGGGATTTAATCTTGTGTGGGAGGGGATTTTATCTTGTGTGGGAGGGGAGTTATATCTTGTGTGGGAGGGGGATTTATATTTTGTGTGGGAGGGGAATTTATATCTTGTGTGGGGGGGGTTTTATACTTGGTTTGGGGGGGGAGCTATATTTTTTGTGGGGGGGGAGTTTATCTTTTGGGGGGGGTTATATCTTGCCGGGGGGGGGATTTAAAATTTCTTGTGTGGGGGTGAGTTATTTTGTGTGGGAGGGGGGTTATAACTTGTGTGGGAGGGGATTTAAAAATTTCTTGCGAGGGAGGGGATTTAATCTTTGTGGGAGGGGAGTTAAAATTTTTTGTGGGGAGGGGATTATTCTTGTGTGGGGGGGGATTAAATTCGTGGGGGAGGGGAGTTATTCTTTTGGGGAGGGGATTATATTTGTGTGGGGGGGGGTTAATCTTGTGTGGGAGGGGAATTATTCTTGTGTTGGGAGGGGAGTTTATTTTTTGGGGTGGGAGTTAAATTTTGCGTGGGGGGGGAGTTATATCTTCGGGGGAGGGGAGTTATATTTTTGTGTGGGGGGTGATTAATTTTGTGTGGGAGGTAGCTTTTCTTGTGTTGGGGGGGAGTTTTATTTTGTGGGGGGGGAGTTTAATCTTGTTGGGGGGGGCTTTTATATTTTGTTGGGAGGGAGTTATATTTTGTGGGGGGAGGGGGGTTTATCTTGTGTGGGGGGGGAAAATTATATTTTGTGTGGGGGGGATTTATCTTGTGTGGGAGGGAGTTATATTTTTGTGGGGGGGGAGTTATATCTTTGGAAGGGGGTAATCTTGTGTGGGGGGGATTTTAAAAATCTTTTGTGGGAGGGGAGTTATATCTTGCTGGGGGGGGGGGAGTTTTACCTTGCGGGGAGGGGATTATACTTGCGGGGGAGGGGATTTTTCCCTTTGCGTGGGAGGGGTTTTTTAACTTGCGTGGGAAAGGAGTTGATCTTGTGTGGGGGGGGAGTTATATTTTTTGGGGAGGGGTTTTTAAAAACCTTTGCGGGGGAGGGGGGTATAACTGGTGGGGAGGGGGAGTTATATTTTTGAGGGGGGTTTGGGGAGTTATGATTTCGTGGGGGGGGTTAACCTTGCGTGTGAGGGATTTTTATCTTGCATGGGGGGGAGTTTTTTAACTTGTGTGGGAGAGGATTTGTGCCTTGCGTGGGGGGGGAGTTATCCCTTCGTCTGGGGGGAAGTTATAGCTTGCGGGGAGGGGAAAAAACCCTTCGCGAGGGGAGTTATAGCTTGCGTGGGGGGGAGTTATCCCTTGCGTGTGAGGGGGTTATATCTTGCGTGTTACCTGGAGGTTACTGGGGGTTTTTCCCCGGGGATCAACGCCCCCGGGGCCCCGGGGGCCCGCCCGGGGCCTCCCGATGGATCAGGGCCTGTCAACTAGGGTTACTGCTGGCCGCACGCGTCCGCTACGAGCCACAGCCCGGTGATCCGGCACCGACTTTAGGTATCTGTCCGCTCTCTTTGAAGGCACCCAGGGCTTTTTGGGCAATTCCCCCAATGCTTGATGGGGGGCTGTTGAACATTTTTGGGGCCCCGGGACATGTGAATTTGATATATCTTGGTGGGAGAGGAGTTGTCCCTTTTGGTGGAGGGGAGTTAATAACTTGCGTGTGAGGGGTTTATCCCCATGATTTAGGGAAGTTTTCTTGCGGGGGGGGAGTTATCCTTGCGTGTGGGGGAGTTAAAAACTTGCGTGGGCCCAAATTTTTATGTCTTGCGTGGAGGGGAGTCTACTTTGCGTGAGGGGGAGTTGTACTTTGCATGGAGGGAGTTATATCTTGCGGGGGAAAGGGAGTTAATTTTGGGGTGGGGGGGGAGTTATTCTTGCGTGGGGGGGGATTTTACTGGTTTTGGGGGGGATTTTATACTTACGGGGGAGGGGTTATATCTTCCCGTGGGGGGGGTTATTTTTGGTGGGGGGGAGTTTTGACTTGCGGGGGGGGAGGGGAGTTTTATTAGGGGAGGGGAGGGATGTTTAAACCTTGAGGGGGAGGTAATGTGTATTCACTTCATTTCCTTTTCCTGCAAATAATTTTTCCCAGCAACATGAACAATGTCTGCACCTAAGGTGTTTCCCCCCCCCCCCCCCCAAAACCCCTCTCTCTGTCTCTCTCTCTACAACCTTCGTTTTTGCTGAGGCATTTTTAAAGTTATTTTCCTAACTCACCTCATTTCACGTCTTGACCCCCCTGACAGCATTCACTTCTGGACAATTTCAAGCTTGCGGCCAGCAAGGACAACCTGACTGCTCATGCACATGAGAACCTGGTCTGGTGCCTGGCGGCAGTGACCACATGAATCTTAAACAAGTAATCTACCGGAAGTAGTTTCACAGGTTTGACCTGGCAATATCACATCTATAGCCAAGCATTTTAACATCTTGGTATTCTTGGAGTTTTAGCCCAACTATCTATTGTAGTTTTACAGTTTCTAAAGCTGCGTACTTAAAATTTATATCATAAATGTTTTCTTCCGTATTCTATTGTATCTGATTTTTTCTTTAATTAAACCTGTAATGAATAATGTGTAGCGAAATAATTACCCTTTATCGTTCGACAGGTTATATACACTGAGAGGTGTAACTCTCTGTGTATATACATCGAAAGGTATATATATATATATATATATATATATTATATATATATATATATATATATATATATATATATATATATATTATATATATATATATATACCGAGAGTTCTTTTTTTCCCCTTAGTATAGGGACGAAAGTGTTCTTGGCTGGATGTACGTACGCAGGAGACATGCAACCTACGTACAGTCGATAGGCATTAAACCTAATGATCCATATATCAGTGAGTCATTTAATTATTAACACTGAAATTTATCTACAGAAAACAGGAAATATCGAGGAAGGCAGGGGAGGGGGTGAGGAAGAGGAGGGAGGGGAGAGTGAGGGGAAGGAAGAGGAGATAGTGAGGTGGAAGGAATGGTAAAGTGAGAGGAGAAGGAAGGGCAGAAACAGAAAGAGAGAGAGGAAGAGGAGATAGGGGAAAGAGTGAGGGGGAAGGAAGGGTAGAGTGAAGGGGGAAGGAAGGGGAGAGCGAGGGAGAGGAGGCTACCACACACTTGTTTACAAACACCAGATGTGTGAGAGACGACGCGTCTGCCAAGAACGAAATGGAGAAGGAGGAGTGATAAATGGAGCAGAAGAGATAATAATTGTAGGAGGTACATGGTGGAGGAGGGGGAGAGATATTAGGTGGAGGAGATAACAGGCGGAAGAGAAGGATAATAAATAGAGAACGGATAATGAATAAAAGGCAGATAATAAATGAAGGATAGATAAATGGAGGAAGATGTGGAATAATAAATTGACGTGATATGATAAATGGAGGAGGAGGCGGAGGATTGATAAAATGGAGGGGAGAAAATAGAGAAGGGAGAGAAATAAAGCGTGCAGGAAGAAGCACTGCAAATGAAAAAGGAGAGGGTGCATAATGATAAATGATAGTAGAGGAAAGATAATAAATGGAGGGAGATGAGAAAGGATAATAAACAGAGCAGGAATGATAAACAGAGAAAGGATGATCAATTTAGAAGGGATGATGAATGGAGGAGGGATGACGGGGGAGATAATAAATGGAGGGGGAAATAACGAGATGATAGATGAAGGAGAAAGCAAGGATGATAGTAAGTGAGATTTGAGAATAACAGGGAGGAGGATTTAGGTTAATTTGAGGATGATTAATCATGCGGAGGTCGCTATCATTTTACGATGCCTTTCCAGCATGATTTTTCTCCAGGTCTTATACACTTGACTGAGAGGAAGATGGACACATTGTGTATATTAGAATATTGTCCTGTCAAACATCAATGAACGAAGATGATGTGTAGCAGTCACATCCACAGCACTGGTGGGCACATCACTGAGGTCAGGATGTGTAGTAGTGACCTCCACAGCACTGGTTAGCACATCATTGAGGTCAGGATGTGTAGTAGTGGCCTCCACAACACTGGTGAGCACATCACTGAGGTCAGGATGTGTAGCAGTAGCCTCCACAGTACTGGTGAGCACATCACTGAGGTCAGGATGTATAGTAGTGCCCTCCACAGCACTGGTGAGCACATCACTGAGGTCAGGATGTGTGGCAGTAGAGGCAGGATCCATACATAGCTCTAAGAAGAGGATCTGGAAGACAGGAGAGACTGATCCATATATCAGTGGATCCACCTCTTCACTGGCCAGAAGCTGAGTCAACTCTGTAATAGCCTGAATTTCTAAAATATCTTGTTTGAGAGAAATGGGATAGTAGTTGTGATAGAATTATGATACAAGGCCTCAGGATTCAGTCTGTAACCGTAGTATCTGGTGACAATCAATTCCCTGATACTTTTACACCGTAGTATTGTTAGGGGACTCTAGCCTCTGTGGTGAATGGTGAATGTTCCCTGCCTATTAGGGTTCTGTCCAGCTGGGATTTGGTCTTTCCTTCGTGCAGTGCTCATATTTCCTCATGTTTTTATACTACCTTAACTATTAGTACTACTACCAATTGTTGTGAGGGTTCGTGGAGATTTGATGGTTGAAGTTAAACACACTTGTTGGATGGTAACACATATATTAGCAGAGTGTGAAGAGGGAGAGCCCAAACTGCCTGTCCTGTCGCCTGCTAGGCCTGCCGGGAAGTGAGGCCGATGCAGCGCATCCCACGCACTCATGCGGCATCACGTGACGTCACACAAACTAGTCACTGGGCCTAGCAAGGGGTCGTGTAAGTAAAACATATGGATAGTACTAACTATGATACTCAGATAACATATACATATGAGAAATTTCAATTACTCAGATATGGTAAACATGAGGAAATTAAATCTTCATCAGAGTACAAAACAAATTCTGGCCACAAAATAGAGCGAAACACCAACGTCAAAGACCTGGGAGTGATCATGTCGGAGGATCTCACCTTCAAGGACCATAACATCGTATCAATCGCATCTGCTAGAAAAATGACAGGATGGATAATGAGAACCTTCAAAACTAGGGAGGCCAAGCCCATGATGACACTCTTCAGGTCACTTGTTCTATCTAGGCTGGAATATTGCTGCACACTAACAGCACCTTTCAAGGCAGGTGAAATTGCCGACCTAGAAAATGTACAGAGAACTTTCACGGTGCGCATAACGGAGATAAAACACCTCAATTACTGGGAGCGCTTGAGGTTCCTAAACCTGTATTCCCTGGAACGCAGGAGGGAGAGATACATGATTATAAACACCTGGAAAATCCTAGAGGGACTAGTACCGAACTTGCACACGAAAATCACTCACTACGAAAGCAAAAGACTTGGCAGACGATGCACCATCCCCCCAATGAAAAGCAGGGGTGTCACTAGCACGTTAAGAGACCATACAATAAGTGTCAGGGGCCCGAGACTGTTCAACTGCCTCCCAGCACACATAAGGGGGATTACCAACAGACCCCTGGCAGTCTTCAAGCTGGCACTGGACAAGCACCTAAAGTCAGTTCCTGATCAGCCGGGCTGTGGCTCGTACGTTGGTTTGCGTGCAGCCAGCAGCAACAGCCTGGTTGATCAGGCTCTGATCCACCAGGAGGCCTGGTCACAGACCGGGCCGCGGGGGCGTTGACCCCCGGAACTCTCTCCAGGTAAACTCCAGGTAAACATATACAGGGGATCAGCAACTACGCTGACACTACTACTACTACTACTACTATTGTCTCATCGCTAAGTCTTCACCCTATGGTCCTCTTTTCACTACCCCTACTTCCTTCTTATTGCCCCCTCTATTACTGTTGCGCTGTTTATACTTCAGCTGTTACTTCTACCATGCCAACACCAACACGAACACCAACAACAACAACAATTACTACTACTACTACTACTACCACCACCACTTCCACCACCACTACAACTAGTATTACTACTATTACCATTTTATACTATTCTCTCCTCTTCCTGCCCCGCCCCGCCCCACCTCTTGTATATATTCTGGCTCCCTTCCCTTCCCGCTTCTGTGTGACTAGTTAATGGTCCAAGTCGGACTTAAATGTCGTCATAAGTTTCGGTCTCCTACGTGATGGGTTATTTGTGTAAAGTGCAGAGGTATGCAACGAGCCTTGTTCCAGAGCTACGGAGAATGAGTTGTGAGAGAGACTAACTGAACCAAATCTGAAAACATTCAAGAACAAAGAAACTAGGGAGACATAATACCAACATACAAAGTGCTCATCCGAAATGACCGGGAAACAGGAACATCAGTGAACATTCAGAAGCTAAAGACACAAATGAGCCACAGGAATGTCAGGAAGTATTGGTGGAGGCAGGCTCCACACACGGATGTAAAAGAAAGTATGTTAGAGCCCACGAGATTAGGAAGGAGTGAATCTGGTAAACAGCAAACTGAAAAGCAGAGCCAGGAGCTATGACTCTACATCTGTAACCACATAGAAGTACTTATATTCTAGGTACTAACACGCACATAAAAATGAACACGTACACACACACACACACACACACACACACACACACACACAGGGGCCAGGAGCTAAGACTCTACCCCTGAAACCACAAATAGGTGAGTACACACACACACACACCAGTGAAGAGGCGGAGCCAAGAGCCGTGACTTGACCCCTGCAACCACATATAGGTAAGTATATGTATATACAGGTGAGTACATACACACACACATATACCACACATGTACAACACACACACACACACACACACACACACACACACACACACACACACACACACACACACACACACACACACACACAGAAGCTGCTAGTTTATTACGTACACTACATTCATCCTGTGGACGCTAGCGCAGGACCATGTGGATACACAGAGGCCTAGGAACTAGGATCCAAAAGGGATAACAGGAGTACATGTGGATTTATATCTACATTTCACGTATCTGTTGTAAGCAAATTTAGGAAATTTGCTTAATGTGTCTGATATCTTATTTTCATTAATAAGATATCTTGACACATCGCATAAGCGGACAATTAAGCCCATAGTGTTCAAGATAGTGACAATAGGGATGGCCACATACTTTGCATTTGGTTTAATCACCATCTCTGTGTCTACCAAACTGCCAGAAGTACTTGTTGCCAAGTTTAAGTTTAACTACTACAGCATCAGTCAGTCTGTTCACATCGCAAGTTGCCTCATTAACGTAATTATCTACTTTCATGTTACAGATCTACTCAGGCTTCTAATTGCATTCTTATAACATTCAGTTCCCCTCAAGGAAGGTTCCTTGATGTTGGTGAGGGGCTCTTGATTTAGGGAATTGGATCTGTGCTCCAGTTCCCCAAATTAAGCCTGAATGCCTTCCACATCCCCCCCCCCAGGCGCTGTATAATCCTCCGGGTTTAGCGCTTCCCCCTTGATTATAATAATAATAACATTCAGTTTCATTATTTCCTTCTTTACTAATATTTTTCCTAATGCTAGACACAGATATACCAAAGTTATATTCTTCAGTCTTCTTCAGGGTGCTCTTCTTGACTAGCATATCAACTTTATCATAAAGGAGTAATCCAATGAGTGATGGAATCCATAGCAATTGTACATTAATTCCTCTTTCCCGGATTTTTGTATTTTTATCTTGCTTCTCTAATGAGCATGTTCTTAGTCATTATGTGAGCGGAGGATCTGCATGAGAGTGTCATCCATTGAGGACACGGCAAAGCTCCAAGAAGATATAAACCAAGTTTTCCAATGGGCAACAGAGAACAACGTGATGTTCAATGAAGACAAATTCCAACTACTTCGTTATGGAAAACTGGAGGAAATAATAACTAGGACTGAGTATACTACAAACTCTACTCATACAATAGAGCGGAAAAGTAATGTGAAGGACCTGGGTGTGGTAATGTCCGAAGACCTCACCTTCAAGGACCACAACAATGCCACTATCACATCTGCGAGGAAACAAGAGATGCCAAGCCAGTGATGAGCCTTTTTAAATCGCTTGTTCACTCTAGGCTGAAATACTGCTGTACATTAACATTCCCATTCAAGGCAGGTGAAATTACAGATCTAGAGAATGTACAGAGAACCTTTACTGCACGTATAAGTTCCATCAAACACCTTAGCTGCTGGGAACGCCTGGAAGCACTTAACTTGTACTCACTGGAGGGACTGGTTCCTAATCTGCGCACAGAAATCACTCCCTACGAAAGCAAAAGACTTGGCAGGCGATGCAACATACCCCAGATAAAAGTAGGGCGCCGCTGGTACACTAAGAGAAAACACAATGTGTGTTCGGGGCCCAAGACCGTTAAATAGCCTCTCACCAGCCATAGGGGGCATTACCAATAGACCCCTGATTGTCTTGAAGAGGGAGCTGGACAGTTACCTAAAGTCAGTGCCGGATCAGCTGGGCTGTGGTTCATACATTGGACTACGTGTGGCCAGCAATAACAGCCTCGTTGATCAGGCCCTGATCCACCGGGAGGCCTGGTCGTGGCCCAGGCCGGTGGGGCGTTTATCCCCGGAATGCCCTCCAGGTAGGTAAAGGGATGGTGGAGGAATGGAGGTGGTGGAGGGGTTGTGTAGGGGTGGTGGTGGATGGGTGGGGGAGGGGTAGTGGAGGAAGGGATTAATGGTAGTGGAGTGAAATGGAGGTGTGGTGGTGGATGGGTGGTGGCGAAGGGGTGGTGGTGCAGGGGTGGAGGAGGGGTGGTGAAGGGTGCTGGAGGGGTACTGGAGGGGTGGAGGAGGGGTACAGGAGGGGTGGTGGAGGGTACTGGAGGGGTGTTCGAGGACTGGGGGTGCTGGAGGGGTGGTGAATGGGAGGGTGGTGGAGGAGTGGTGGAGGGAGGGTGTTGGAGGAGGGGGGAGTTGAGGAGGGGAGAGAGGGGGGCGGAGGTGAGATTGTGAGGAATGAGACAATTGCTACTATCTTTCATGCAGTTTTTCTGTCTCCTTCATGGTGTGTCTCGCTCTGTCTCCCACATCCACTCTCTGTCACCACGCTTCGTTTATCCCCCTCTAGCTCTTGTTTTTCCTTGCTCTCTCTCTCTCTCTCTCTCTCTCTCTCTCTCTCTCTCTCTCTCTCTCTCTCTCTCTCTCTCTCTCTCTCTCGTGGCACTACACACTTGTATGCTGCCAGCAGCACCACTAAACAATACAACCAAGTCCAGACCCGCGTCAGGAAACACTTATCCTGTTTCCTGACGTACCTAACCTAACCTAACCTAACCAGAGCAAGCTTTTTTTGGGACGACATTTTAGCCTACATGGGCTCTATCAAGAGAAGGACTTGAAAAAAAAAAAACAGTGAAACGTTGTCATAAAAGCAGGTTTCGTACCTGTGTTTCTTTCACTATCTGCTCGTGTTAGTTGACATTATTTCCAAAGCTAATGTCAGTGTGATAGTAACTTCTTAAGACAGGTTGACACGACTACAACTCCCGTAGCAAATACTGATGTATAAACAACCATATTGAAACTTGACGATGTTTCGACCCGACTGAGGCCGAAACATCGAAGTCTTTTCTCCTATGTGCAGGTTATTTGTGTAATGTTCCAGTTACAGTATTGTGCCTTTTAATTATTTTCTTGTACGAGACATTGTTGTGACCTCCTCCAGCGAGGCCCATTTTTACGAGGAGGCCTTGTCACGGACCGGGCCGCGGGGGCGTTGATCCCCTGAATACCCTCCAGGTAAACTCCAGGTAAACCAAGCAGCAGTTATTGAAAAGATTGGATAACATATCGGTGATGTAAACTGGCTTAAATTACTTAATGCAAACAATGTAGAGGAGATCTCAAGTAATTACCATAAGATAATTAGTTGAGATCATTGGCCAAAAACGCAATGAATGAAATATATTCAAATTGACTGGTAAATGCGGTCTTAGATAATAGCAAGAAAAATATATAAAACTGCAAACAACTTAAACGGAGAATTACATATATCAAACTAACCTCAAAGAATTCACTACATGTGTTTTGAGTAAATAATTAATGAAAGGAACAATAGGACGAACAGTAATGAATTTCAATATTTTTTTCAGATAAACAAGTTTGATCTGAAATCAGTTGTAGCAACATTGAGAATATATAGTTTGTAGTGGTGTATAACGGAGCCTAAGCCTGCATACTACAAAATCAGTCTGCACTGCGAGTTGCTTCGTATATGTGTTTATCTACGTTCATTTTATAGTGAGTTATAGATCTGTTCAGGCTTCTCACTGTATGCCAGTGTCATTCAGTCAATATTTATGTCTTCCCTAAACTACAAGTCCTAATGCCTGACACAGATATTACTTAGGTTATATTCTACATTATCGTTCAAGGTACGTTCTTTGGCTAATTTATCTGCTTTATCATGTAAGAGTAATTCACTGTGTGCTGGAACCCATTAGAATTAGAATTATCTCATTAATTATTTTCTCCGTTTTTTAATATACATTATATATATGTCGTGCAGAATATGTAAAACTGGTCAATTAGCAAGAACTCATTTAAAATTAAGTCCTTTCTAAAATTTTCTCTTATAGGTTTAAAGATATATTTTTTTCGTTAATGTTGATGTAAAAATTTACAATTTTGCACCAAAAGGAACTTAGAAAACTTACCTAACCTTATTATAACAAGAACAATTTATTTTAACCTAACCCAATTAAATATATTTTAGATTTGTTTACAGTAATTTAATACTAAACAAACACAGTGAAATATATTCTTTTCGTTAGGTTCAGAATGATTTTGGCGAAATTATTACATACACAAATTTTCACTTGTCCTATATGGCAAGATGAGCGTTGCTATTTAAGCCAAGATCGCAAGTTCTGCCTATTCGGCACGACATATATATATGTGAGGAATTCGCAAGAGCAGGCGAAATATACACAAACACTGATCTCTGGCCGAAGTAGACTCGAACTTACGAACCTTGGAACAAGGTACGCAGTGCTTTACCATTCTCACCACACTGGACTAATACCTTGGCGCCCAGCTTGCGCTAGACGTTGATCCAAGGCAGCCAGCTTTCAGGGAGAAGGCTTACAACTTTTCATATATATATATATATAAATATATATAATAAATATATATATATAAAATATATATATATATATATATATATATATATATATATATATATATATATATATATATGTTCGTGCCGAATAGGCAGAACTTGCGATCTTGGCTTAAATAGCAACGTTCATCTTGCCATACAGGACAAGTGAAAATTTGTGTATGCAATAATTTCACCAAAATCATTCTGAACCAGACGAAAAAAAAATATATTGATTGTGTTTGTTTAGTACTAAATTATTGTAAACGTATTTAAAATATATTTAGTTGGGTTAGGCTAAAATAAATTGCTCTTGTTATAATAAGGTTAGTTAGTTTTCTAAGATTCTTTTGGTGCAAAATTAAAATTTTTTACATAACATTATAAAAAATATATCTTTAAACGAATAAGAAAAATTTCAGAAAGGACTTAATTTTAAATGAGTTCTTGCTAATTGACCAGTTTTACATATCGGCACGACATATATATATATATATATATATATATATATATATATATATATATATATATATATATATATATATATATATATATTTTTCCAATGAGCATATAGCTAATCATTGTTAATTTAGGTGTGGTAAGGAAAGGTCGATGTTATGCTTTCCGATGCATGGCAACTTTTTAAGATTATCATATACCACTCATATACACCTCTTTTTGCATTAATAATTATTGTTTTTTTTAAGCCCATCTACTGTCACGAATGAGCATGTTGAGTGGGTATAATTGTCATATCGATTGTTGTTTGCCTATTTACAATATTTCTTGTTTTTTCGCCTGGCTTTTGTAGACAAATTCCAACTACTCCTTTATGGAAAACTGGAGGAAATAATAACTAGGACTGAGTATACTACAAACTCTAATCACACAATAGAGAAGAAAAGTAATGTGAAGGACCTGGGTGTGCTAATGCCACTATCACATCTGCGAGGAAACTGATAGGATGGATAATGAGAACATTCAAGACAAGAGATGCTAAGCCAATGATGATCCTTTTTAAATCACTTATTGTCTCTAGGCTGGAATACTTCTGTACATTAACATCCCCATTCAAGGCAGGTGAAATTACAGATCTAGAGAATGTACAGAGAACCTTTACTGCACGTATAAGTTCCATCAAACACCTTAACTACTGGGAGCAGACAAGAGATGCTAAGCCAATGATGATCCTTTTTAAATCACTTATTGTCTCTAGGCTGGAATACTTCTGTACATTAACATCCCCATTCAAGGCAGGTGAAATTACAGATCTAGAGAATGTACAGAGAACCTTTACTGCACGTATAAGTTCCATCAAACACCTTAACTACTGGGAGCGCCTGGAAGTACTTGACTTGTACTCATTGGAACGCAGGCGAGAGAGATATATAATAATCTACACCTGGATCCTAATCTGCACACAGAAATCACTCCCTGCGGAAGCAGAAGACTTGGCAGGCGATGCAACATACCACCAGTGAAAACTAGGGGTGTCACTGGTACACTAAGAGAAAGCAAAATAAGTGTCCGGGGCCCAAGACTGTTCAGCAGCCTCCCACCAACCATAAGGGGCATTACCAGCAGACCCCTGATTGTCTTCAAGAGGGAGCTGGACAGATGCCTAAAGTCGGTGTCGGATCAGCCGGGCTGTGGTTCGTACGTTGGACTACGTACGGCCAACAGTAACAGCCTCGTTGATCAGGCCCTGATCCACCGGGAAGCCTGGTCGTGGACCGGGTCGCGGGGGCGTTTATCCCCGGAATGTCCTCCAGGTAGACTCCAGGTAGGATATTTGCACATGTGTACTCTCCGAGTTGTGTTTACTGAAGTGGAGCTTCAGCTCCTGGCCCCGCCTTTTTAAAGTGCAGTTGCTGGTAGAATTGTTTCCTGGCTTCTTGGGCAATATCATGTCTACTCTTAAAACTGTGTATAGCGTTTGTCTCGAATACTTCTTCGTATTCTCATTCCACTTATTACCATCCCGTCCTCCTAATAGCGACAGTAACTCACTGTTGCTGAGACAGTCAACTGGGTGACTGTCTAATACACTTAAACAGTGGTTATCTGATTATGATTTGTCTAGTTCTGATGGTGGCTGTTCTGTTCGCCCATCAGAACATTTGATCTCTTTCAACATATATTTCAGCCATTGACATAATGGTATGTTTCAGTTTGTTAAATTTTATCTGACAGAGGACACACCTTCGATATACTTTTGAAGAGTTTCGAGAGTTTTCCTACTCCCGCATCCCAGCCTGGGACCAGGCTTGTCTAACCTAGCTAAACTTATCCTCTGTAACGTAACTCCAGAAATTTGCTACAAACTGTATGTGAGGACGAGTTGCAATGTTCTACTCTAAAACTGAAGAATTATTTCCGAACATGCAGGAACATGCGCATGTTTCTTTCACTTTCATCTATGGTTCCTCGTCCCTCTGCTCTGTATTTCAAACAGGTTGTTCCTATTCTTCCTATTAAACCCTCTGAGTATCTTGTATGTTATAATTATGTCTACCCCTGGTTCTTTTCTATTACATGATCGTCAAGTTTGGTTCGTGTAGACCAGGGGTCGGCAACCTACAGCTCATGGGCCGGATCCCGCCCATAACCCAAAATGCTCTAGCCCGTAGTCCCGGAGAGAAATATTATTGCAACACTTGGCCCACAGTTTTTTTTTTTTTTTTTTGACAAAACTACCATCAGTTGTGGCGTCCAGCGACTCTATTATTTTTTGTATCAGCAGTGTTACAAGTCCTTATATAAGACTACATGTGTGTTTAAAATTAAAAACCGACAGACAGCAACACATTGGTGACTGTGATACGTGATTTGGAAGCTGAATTTTCTTTCTGCTTCACTGACAGTCACTCTCACACACTAGTGATCTCCGACCGTCACTCCGCTTGACGTGGACATCGACATCGCACCAGAAAATGTTCAAATGGAACTTACTGAGATGCAGCGTAGCGATCTACCTACCTGGATGGCATTCCGGGGATCAACGCCCCCGCGGCCCGGTCCACGACCAGGTCTCCCGGTGGATCAGTGCCTGATCAACGAAGGTGTTACTGCTGGCCGCACGCAATCCAACGTACGAACCACAGCCCGGCTGATCCCGCACCGTCTTTAGGTATCTGTCCAGCTCCCTCTGGAAGACAACCAGGGTTCCTCCGGTAATGCCTCTTATTGCTCGTGGGAGGCTGTTGAACAGTCTTGGGCCCCGGACACTTACCGTGTACCAGCGACGCCCCTACTTTTCACTGGGGGTATGTTGCATCTCCTGCCAAGTCTTTTGCTTTCGTATGGAGTGATTGCTGTGTGCATATTAGGGAACAGTCTCTCTAGAATCTTCCAGGTGTAGATTATGATATATCTCTCTCGCCTGCGCTCTAGTGAGTACAAGTCAAGTGTTTCCAGGCGCTCCCAGTAGTTAAGTTGTTTGATGGAACTTATACGTGCAGTAAAGGTTCTCTGTACATTCTCTAGCTCTGCAATTTCACCTGCCTTGAATGGGGATGTTAATGTACAGTAGTATTCTAGCCTAGAAAGAATAAGTGATTTAAAAAGGATCATCATTGGCTTAGCATCTCTTGTCTTGAATGTTCTCATTATCCATCCTATCAGTTTCCTCGCAGATGTGATAGTGGCATTGTTGTGATCCTTGAAGGTGAGGTCTTCGGACATTACCACACCCAGGTCCTTCACATTACCTTTCCGCGCTATTGTGTGATTAGAGTTTGTAGTATACTCAGTCCTAGTTATTATTTCCTCCAGTTTTCCATAACGGAGTAGTTGGAATTTGTCTTCATTGAACATCATATTGTTTGTCTCTGTTGGCCATTGGAAAACTTGGTTTATATCTTCTTGGAGCTTTGCCGTGTTCTCAATGGATGACACTCTCATGCAGATCCTAGTACCGTCTGCACAAGATGATACAGTGCTGTGGTTTACATCTCTGTTTATGTCTGATATGAGAATAAGGAACAGGATAGGTGCGAGTACTGTGGCTTGTGGGACAGAGCTCTTCACTATGGCAGCATCTGATTTAACTCTGTTTACCACTAATCTTTGTGTGCGATTGGTTAGAAAGTTGAAGATCCATCTGCCTACTTTGCCGGTTATCCCTTTAGCACGCATTTTGTGTGTTATTACACCATGGTCACACTTGTCAAAGGCTTTTGCAAAGTCTGTGTATACTACATCCGCATTTCTGTTTGTTTTCCAGTGCATCTAGGACCATATCATAGTGGTCAAGCAGTTGCGAAAGGCAGGAGCAACCTGCTCTGAAACCATGTTGCCCTGGGTTGTGCAATTTTTGGGAGTCCAGGTGGTTTGCTATGTGTGACGTTAAAGCTGTTGGTCTATAGTTCTTAGCTACTGCTTTGCTGCCACCTTTATGGAGTGGGGCTGTATCTGTTGTTTTTAGTGACTGGAATCTCGCCTGTGTCTAAGGTCCTCCTCCATAGCATACTTAGGGCCCGTGAGAGGGGTTTCTGGCAGTTTTTAATGAACCCGAGTTCCACGAGTCGGGGCCTGGGGCTGATGCTGGGCATTGTTGAGGGTTTCCAAAGTCTAGTGGAGTTAAAGTTTGCCAAAAATCTGGCCCTACATTGGAAGGTTTGGGGGCTATTCATAAAAAAAATTTGTTTGATCGTCTATCTTTAAAGGTTGTGGTGTGAACACTGGTCTACTGAAATTTCATACCCGCCATTTCTTTTTTGTCGTCAGTGTAGGATCCATCTTGTCTGAGCGGGGCCTATACTAGAAGGGGTTTTTTTGACTTGTTTTTGGGCATATGAAAAGAAATATTTGAATTTCTTTCAATTTCATTAATCGCTTTTAGCCCCCTCTTGTCTCCTAAATCCGTATGAGTCTTTTAACTTCGTCAATGTTTTCCATTTCCCCTTTTGCACTCCTTCCTTATAGATAATCGGGCATTCTTGAGGGTTCACTGTTTCTTTTTCTTCCCTGTAGAGGGAGCGCTCTCTCTCCCCATTTACTTCTTTTTTTTTTGTTTAAAGGGAAATATACCTTAAAACATACTTCAGTTCCCAGGAGGGTGTTTTTTCGGGCATTTTTTGGGTCCATGTAATTTAAGTATCTCCCAGCACGTTTCTTTTGGGGGCCATAGTTTACCTGATCCCAATGATGTTCTGTTTTTGAATTTTGATTTGGTAAAGGTACCCTCATAACTGTGTGCACCCTGCCGATCAGGATTCCCGTGCATGCAAGTCTGGACTTCGATTAGTTTGTAACAAAATTTGTTGTTTTGAAATTGTTATATTCCTTCCAGGTCCTCTTTATTTGTGAAAATGGGGCCAGTGTGTTCTCAGTCTTGTTGGCTCCACTGTTGTGACTTAGGGTTTTTTTGTTGCAGAAATTCGACTCCTGTGTGTGTGCCCTTTTCATTGAGCTACCCCCGGGATTATTTCTGCTACAAATTATTTGCAATTTTTCCATTTTGGTGTCTTGATTGAAGTCACAAGCAGAAAGATGTTTGGGGATGGGGCTGGAAATTTCCAGACGGGAGTCATTTTTGACAGTTGTTCTTTGAATGGGGAAGCTGCATCGGTGGTTTTTTATACAAGTACAATGACTAAGTTTTTGGTTCCGATTTTTATTGCAGAACTTCAACTAGCACTGTGGTGTTCGTATCTCGTGCAAAAGAGAGATCTTTGAAACAGGCCAAAAATCCCCTTTTTTGTTTTTTTGTGATTGAAAAGTTTATCTTTGGGGGTGGGTCTCTGTGAAGCTCAAACAGTCAAATTTTACGTCCCTGTATCCCCTAATGAAAAGGGATTTTTTTGTTTGTGGATGGCTTAAGGGCCCCGATATTAGCAAATATAAATGAGGGTTTGTTGCATGTTTGTTGGGGGGTTTTTTGTTGGCTCAGTTTTTGTGAGCCCCCAGGGGGCCAAATGGGTGTGCCCCAGTCCAAAAAAGGCTCCAAGGTGGTGGACTATTTTTTGGGATCTCTTTCCATTTTCTTTTTTCTTTCTACCCCTAAAAAAAAAATTGGGGTGTTTTTAGCTACCATAGTACTATGTGTGGTACGGGTGTTTTGCCTCCTGGTCTTTAGATGATATGCAGTGCAATTGGTTTGAAATTGTTTTTCAAGGATGAAGACTGAACATCCAAAGGGTGGAAGTATTTTAAGAGGGAGAAAGAAACACTCCCTTAGACGGAGGTCATGGCATTTTTTGGGGTGTCAAAATTGCATGCCCCATTCGTTTTCCCTATATTCCGTGTTTACAGATGCCCCAAACATAGTATTTGCACCATTTTGTTTTTGGCTGGGTACAATTCGTGCTGGATGTATTCTTAATCTGTGCTGGCCTAGAGCTGCACTACAGTCCTCCATAGCCAGTCCAGAGACACCACCATCACGATTTATTAAGATCAAAAGTTAATGCAACAGGCGTATGTTTACCAGAGTTCTGCAAGAAACATCTTCTTGAAACTAACACGTATGACAACTTGGTATACATATTAGTGTTGTTTGAGCCCGCCTCATGGTGAGCGAAAGTTCCACGACATTCTAACCCACTGGACCATACAATCCTACAAAAATCACACACCCAGCAGAACTAGGTGTTGTACCGTGGTACGAGGACATACGATGGTGTGAGTGCCTCAGAGCTAATTTCATTCTACTCCCCGTTTGGTGTACTAGCCTCCACAAGCACTATATATCGTATAGTAACCATGGGGGATCGAACCCGTGTTGTTTTAGCAGACATGGTGAGTAAAAATTCACGACGCTCTAACCCACTGGACCATACAGTCCTGTCACTCGTTCGTGGTTACAGTACTATATATACGGCTTGTGGAGGCTACTGCACCAAACGGGGAGTAGAATGAAATTAACTCTGAGATACCCACACCATCTTATGTCCTCGAATCACTGTACAACACCTAGTTCTGCTGGCTGCTTGATTCTTTTAAGATTGTATGGTCCTGTGGGTTGGACGCATCATGGAATTTTCGTTCACTATGAGGCAGGCTAAAACAACACTGGTTCGATCCCCCGGCTAGTTGCAGTGTTATTATTGATTAAATATCACTTGCTCGTGGTTACAATAATATATAAATGCTGCTCGTAGGCTAGTACACATAACAGGGATGAGAATGAAATTAGCTTGAAAGCTCCCACAACTCCGTATGTCCTCGGACCAAGAGTAACACACCTAGCTTGGCTGGGTGCTTCGTTCTTGTAGGACTGGGTGGTCCTGTGGGTTAAGGCTTATGTGGTTGTCGCTCACATGGGTTCGAATCCTTAGCTAGCGAAGTGTTATTATATATATATATATATATATATATATATATAATATATAATATATATATATATATATATATAATATATATTATTCAATAAATATATTAATATAATATATAATTAATATATATATATATAATCATATATATATATATATATATAATATATATATATATATATATAATATATATATATATTAATATTATATATATATGTCGTGCCGAATAGGCAGAACTTGCGATCTTGGCTTAAATAGCACGCTCATCTTGCCACATAGGACAAGTGATAATTTGTGTATGCAATAATTTCGCCAAAATCATTCTGAAAACCCAACGAAAAAAATATATTTCACTGTGTTTTGTTTAATATTAAATTATTGTAAACAAATCTAAAATAAATTTAGTTGGGTTAGGCTAAAATAAATTGCACTTGTTATAATAAGGTTAGGTAAGGGTTTTTTAAGATTCTTTTGGTGAAAAATTTAAAATTTTTACATTTGCATTAATGAAAAAAATATATCTTTAAACGTATAAGAGAAAATTTCAGAAGGACTTAGTTTTAAATGAGTTCTTGCTAATTGACCAGTTTTACATATTCGGCACGACATATATATATATATATATATATATATATATATTATATATATATAAAATATATATAATATATAATCATATATATATATATATATATATACATATATATAATTATAATATTATATATATATATATATATATATATTATATATATATATATATATGTTGCAGCGAGGAGAAGGCTGGAGGCAGTGGAGATGTCATGTTGAGGGCAATTTGTGGTGTGAATATAATGCAGAGAATTCATAGTTTGGGAAGTTAGGAGGAGGTGCGGGATTACCAAAACTGTTGTCCAGAGGGCTGAGGAAGGGTGGTTGAGGTGGTTCGGACATGAAAGAGAATGGAGCGAAACAGAATGACTTCAAGAGTGTATCAGTCTGTATGGAAGGAAGGCAGGGTGGGGTCGGCCCTAGGAAAGGTTGGAGGGAGGGAGTAAAGGAGGTTTTGTGTGCGAGGGGCTTGGACTTCCAGCAGGCATGCGTGAGCGTGTTTGATAGGAGTGAATGGAGACAAATGGTTTTTAATACTTGACGTGCTGTTGGAGTGTGAGCAAAGTAACATTTATGAAGGGGTTCAGGGAAACCGGCAGGCCGGACTTGGTCCTGGAGATGGGAAGTATATGCCTGCACTCTGAAGGAGGGGTGTGTTAATGTTGCAGTTTTTAAAAAAAGTAGTGTAAAACACCCCTTCTGGCAAGACATTTATGGAGTGAATGATGGTGAAAGTTTTTTTTTTTTTCGGGCCACCCTGCCTTGGTGGGAATCGGCCAGTGTGTTAATAAAAAATAAATAAATAACTAAATAAATATATATATATATATATATATATATATAATATATAATATATATATTTTATATATATATTATATATATATATTTATATAATATATATGTCGTTTCCGAATAGGTAAAAATTGGTCACTTAGTAAGAACTCATTTAAAATTAATTATTACATACACAAATTTTCACTTCCTTACTCGGCAAAAAGATCGTTACTATTTAAGCCAAAATCGCAAGTTTTACTATTCCGCACACACACAAAACACACACAACCCCACACACACACACACACATACATACATACACACACACACACACACACCCCATACATACATACATCACACACACACACACACACACCCCCACACAAAACAAACACATACATACTACACACACACACACACACACACACACACACACACACACACACACACATACATACACACACACACACACACACCCCACACACCACACACACATAAAACCACACACACACACACACACACACACACACATACATACACACACACACACACAAAACAATACATCATACACACACACACACACACACACACACACCCCACATACTTTCATACCAAAACACCACCCCACACACACATACATACATACACACACACACAACACACACACACATACATACACAACACAAAACACACACACAACACACATACATACACATACACACACACAACACACACACAAAACACACACCACACACACACACCACCACACACACACACACACACACACACATACACACACATATACATATACAGATAGATAATGTTCTTTATGTCAAAGCATCGTTAATGGAACTTTTAGGTAATTACATAAGTGTTTGTTTCTCGTCAAGTGTTAATGGAAGAAGGAGGGAGGAGAGAAGAGGAGAGTTACATGAGTGTGACGGTTATTTGAAACGGTAATAGCAGGAAGGAGCAAGATTTGGAGAAATTTAGGTGTAGGGTAAGAGGGGAAAATGGAGGGGACAAGGTGTAAAGAAGGGAGGAAAAGAAACTGGAGAGGGAGACTGTATGGTAAGGTGAGACATATGATGATGAATGAGGAAAATGAATAGAATGAGGGGAGAGGAAACCCGGGGTTAAGGGTTGTTACTTGTGGCTGCTGAAAGTTACAACCTAACTTACACCTACTTTACGTACCTATAACAGCCGTACTCTTAAATGATTTGTGATTAATTATACGTTTTTGTATGTTTATGTTCTAACCTTACCTAACCTAATCCCTTACCTAAACCTAACCTAACCTAACCTAACCTAACCTTACCTAACCTAACCTAACCTAACCTAACCCAACCTAACCTTACCCAACCCTTTCCTAACCCAACCTAACCTAACCTAACCTAACCTAACCTAACCTTACCTAACCTAACCTAACCTAACCTAACCTAACCTAACCTAACCTAACCTAACCTAACCTAACCTTACCTAACCTAACCTAACCTAACCTTACTTAACCTAACCTAACCAACCTAAAACCTAACCTAACCTAACCTTACCTAACCTAACCTAACCTAACCTAAAACCCAACCTAAACCTAACATAACCTAACCTAACCTAACCTAACCTAACCTTACTTAACCTAACCTAAAACCAAACCTAACCTAACCTAACCTTACCTAACTAACCTACTTAACTTAACCTAACCTTAAACCCAACCTAACCTAACCTAACCTAATCTAACCTAACCTAACCTAACCTAATCTAACCTAACCTAACCTAACCTAACCTAACCCAACCTAACCTTACCTAACCTAACCTAACCTAACCTAACCTAACCTAACCTTACCTAACCTAACCTAACCTAACCTAACCTAACCTAACCTTACTTAACCTAACCTAACCTTACTTAACCTAACCTAATCTAACCTAACCTAATCTACCCTAACCTAACCTAACCTAACCTTACTTAACCTAACCTAACCTAACCTAACCTTACCTAACCTAACCTTACTTAACTTAACCTAACCTAACCTAACCTAACCTAACCTAACCTTACTTAACCTAACCTAACCAAACCTAACCTAACCTAACCTTACCTAACCTTACTTAACTTAACCTAACCTTACCTAACCTAACCTAACCTAACCTAATCTAACCTAACCTAACCTAACCTAATCTAACCTAATCTAACCTAACCTAACCTAACCTAATCTAACCTAACCTTACCTAACCTAACCTAACCTAACCTAACCTAGCCTAACCTAGTCTAGCCTAACCTAACCTAACCTAACCTAACGTAGCCTAGCCTAACCTAACCTAACCTAACCTAACCTTACCTAGCCTAACCTAACCTAACGTAACCAAACCTTACCTACCTAACCTAACCTTACCTAACCTAACCTAACCTAACCTAACATAACCTAACCTAACCTAACCTAACCTAACCTAACCTAACGTAGCCTAGCCTAACCTAACCTAACCTAACCTAACGTAACCTAACCTTACCTAGCCTAACCTAACCTAACGTAACCTAACCTTACCTACCTAACCTAACCTAACCTAACCTGACCTAACCTTACCTAACGTAACCTAACCTAACTTAACCTAACCTAACTTAACCTAACCTTACATAACCTAACCTAGCCTAACCTAACCTAACCTTACCTAACCTAACCTAACCTAACCTAACCTGACCTAACCTTAACTAACGTAACCTAACCAAACCTAACCTAACCTAGCCTAACCTTACCTTACCTTACCTTACCTTACCTAACCTAACCTAACCTTACCATACCTTACGTAACCTAACCTAACCTTACCTAACCTAACCTAACCTAACCTAACCTAACCTTACCTTACCTTACCTTACCTTACCTTACCTTACCTTACCTTACCTTACCTTACCTTACCTAACCTAACCTACCTTAATTTTTTTTAGAGAGAGAGAGAGAGAGAGAGAGAGAGAAATTGTGAACATCTGGTGTGTGTTCCTTTCCTGATGTTTCCCTGTCATACTTAATCACACAGGACGATGAGACATCACAAAGGTTCAACAGCTACTGGAACTTCAAAAGGCTTCGTTCCAGTAGAGCTGGAATTACTATTACTTGAGAATTGTCGTCTCTCAGGACGATCCCATTCCAAGGAGAAACGGAATTGATAAAAAATAACTTTAATAGATTCAACATCAAATGTATTTCGGTCGCTGTTTGGTCTGAGAAAGTAATCCCGAAATTCCACAACCCAAGTCTCCTTCCTGAGCCTCAACGTACTCGACTGAAATTTTGCAGATTGCGGCATAAGTTGATAATGTAACTGAATCTTAGCTTTGGAGATATGACGGAAATCAGAAGAGAGATCTACAGGTCATCATATGGAAACTTATATACCCAACCAAAATTGTTATTCCAGGAAACCAGAGAGATCAACATTTTCAAAATGCACAGTCACCGTAAGTTTGAAGCCGCTCGTAAGTTGCATTATTAAGTTATCAGCATGGAAGCAGTGAAGCTAATCAGGTGTTATACACAGAGATTATCGCATGAAAAGCAGTATTTTAATTTTTTTTTCAGCTTTTTACCAAGAAAAGAAAATGGGACCTACTCAGGGCAAAAATCAATCCAAATTTGATTTCAAGGAAGAGTGAAAGGTTTTAAGAAAGTAAGTACAGTAAGCAAATAAGTTTTAAATAAGCTTAGTGTACACAAAATTTAAATTTTCGCAGGTCTCTAGGGCACACAGATGTCAAAAGTACATTATAACCAAAAAAAAGTCGAACACGGTGATATATTTGTAGTCAGAAGAGACATTCTCCAGTTATTTCACAGAAAACAATTCGATTAATTAAATTGGCACATGATAATTAAACTGGCACATGACAGCAAAATAAAATCGAAAAATTAAAGAACGAAAAAAAAATCATACATGAAAGTACCTCGTCAGGAACGCAAATAAGTGAAGAATTTCCAAAAGAAATTCGTACACCTATAAATGCACACATAAATATAGGCAAAATGTAAATTAATTTTTGGAATAGCCTCTCGAAAACCAGCCTGAACATGGTTAAATAAGCACTAATTCATTCATGCTAAGCAGCACCAACTAAATTTATGTTGACCCAAGATAAGTTGGGCAGGATTAACCTACATTATATTACATTAATGTATCAAGGGCAAGCTGGGTCGTTGTGCTAGTCTGCTGCAACACGGAACACTGCACGCTATCTTAATGTATAGAAATATATCTTATATATATAATATATATATATATATATATATATATATATATATATATATATATATATATAGGTATATGATGTGGTCTATGGTTGATCATGTTAGCCAAATTAACATGCCATTATATATATGGCATCATATATATGCACTCCTGCATACATTCCTGTATACATATGCACTTAAGTGAGCAAATAAAAGGGTTAATTTATACACACTCACATACGTATACATGGAAACATAAATACATGCCCACACAAGCACCACACACACACACACACACACACACAACACACACACACACACACACACACACACACACACACACACACACACACACGGGTGAAGGATCTCCAAAATAGTGATAGAAGGCCTATGTACGACGACTACGTCATCAGCATCTGGCAACCTGTCACTGCACAGCTGCCAGCGCAAGTATTACTCACCTATTGTGGTTACAAGTTGTCAGATTCTGGTCTCTGCATCACTGTTAGATACTGGTCACTCACTCCTGCAAGCTATTACCAGAATTAGGGTAGAAATAGAATAGATAAGGTGAAGATAGTGTTGACGAGAGTGTGAGGTGTAGAGCAGACTAGCGAGGGGTGACGTATTACTACCGGTAGTTATTAGCAGTATGAATACTTAGGAAGCTAGGAAGTCCTCTCTCAATGTGAGCAAGGAATAGGATAATAACCAGCAGTAACTGATACTTAAATCCAGAAAGGGCAATAAGTGGAAAGAGTAGCAGCACTAGGAAAGACAACTGGGACTAAATATGAGCCTACACGACAGAGAGGCATAACAGATCTTTCAACCACAACAACCCCTCCCTTCCCCCCCCAACCATCTCTCCCTCTCACACATACACACACACACACACACAACACACACACACACACAAGGGTAGACACTTATAAAAGCTTTAGACCTTAGTACCAATTTCTGCCAAACACATGAGCACACACACATACGCACACATATACACACATACACCTCTACTAGGCGAATACACACACACACACACACACACAGACACACACACACACACACACACACGGGGCCAGGAGCTCGGACTCGACCCCCGCAACCTCAACTAGGTGAGTACATACATACATACATACATACATACACACATGCACACACATCCTTACTAGGCGAGTACACACGCACACACATATACACACACATGCACATACACACACACACACACACACACACACGGCACCAGTTTGGAACCCACACCTAGCCAAGCACGTAAAGAAACTAGAGAAAGTGCAAAGGTTTGCAACAAGACTAGTCCCAGAGCTAAGAGGTATGTCCTACGAGGAGAGGTTAAGGGAAATCAACCTGACGACACTGGAGGACAGGACAGATAGGGGGGACATGATAACGACATACAAAATACTGAGAGGAATTGACAAGGTGGACAAAGACAGGATGTTCCAGAGATTGGACACAGTAACAAGGGGACACAGTTGGAAGTTGAAGACACAGATGAATCACAGGGATGTTAGGAAGTATTTCTTCAGCCACAGAGTAGTCAGTAAGTGGAATAGTTTGGGAAGCGATGTAGTGGAGGCAGGATCCATACATAGCTTTAAGCAGAGGTATGATAAAGCTCATGGCTCAGGGAGAGTGACCTTGTAGCGACCAGTGAAGAGGCAGGGCCAGGAGCTCGGACTCGACCCCCGCAACCTCAACTAGGTGAGTACAACTAGGTGAGTACACACACATGCACACACACAAACACACGCCCGTAAGGACCCCGTTATCAAACGGTCACTCTACCTTCAGCCTTCTTTCCCCTCCCCTCCCTTTTAATCCCATCACACACACACCTCTCCCGCTTCTAAGGGTCACTCATCCTTCTCTCCCCCTCCCCCCTCCCCCTTAATCCCATCCCTCTTCTCTCTCCCACACATGCACACACACATACACAAGCCATGGAGAAGATTATCAGGAGGAGAGTGGTCGAACACCTGGAATGGAACAAGATTATAAATGAAAACCAGCATGGGTTCATGGAAGGCAAATCTTGTATCACAAACCTCCTGGAGTTTTATGACAAGGTAACAGAAGTAAGACACGAGAGAGACGGGTGGGTTGATTGCATTTTCCTAGACTGCAGGAAGGCCTTTGACACAGTTCCCCACATGAGATTAGTGCAGAAGCTGGAGAATCAGGCGCATGTAACAGGGAGGGCACTGCAATGGATCAGGGAATACCTGACAGGGAGGCAGCAACGAGTCATGGTATGTGAAGAGGTATCACAGTGGGCGCCTGTGACGAGCGGGGTCCCACAGGGGTCAGTTCTAGGACCAGTGCTATTTTTGATATATGCGAACTACATGATGGAAGGAATAGACTCTGTAGTGTCCCTATTCGCAGATGATGTGAAGTTGATGACAAGAATTAAATCGGATGAGGACAGGACATGTGGTCCAGAAACTGGCTTCTCGAATTCAATCCTGCCAAATGCAAAGTCATGAAGATTGGGGAGGGGCAAAGAAGACCGCAGACAGAGTATAGGCTAGGTGGACAAAGACTACAGACCTCATTCAGGGAGAAAGACCTCGGGGTGACCATAACACCGAGCATGTCACCGGAGGCACACAACCAAATAACTTCTGCAGCATATGGGCGCCTGGCAAACCTGAGAATGGCGTTCCAATACCTTAATAAGGAATCGTTCAAGACACTGTACACTGTGTATGTTAGGCCCATACTGGAGTATGCAGCACCAGTCTGGAACCCACACCTGGTCAAGCACGTCAAGAAGTTAGAGAAAGCACAAAGGTTTGCAACAAGGCTAGTCCCAGAGCTCAGGGGAATGTCGTACGAGGAAAGGTTGAGGGAAATCGGACTGACAACACTGGAGGACAGAAGGGACAGGGGAGACATGATAACGACATACAAGATACTGCGGGGAATAGACAAGGTGGACAGAGATAGGATGTTCCAGAGAGGGGACACAGGAACAAGGGGTCACAACTGGAAGCTGAAGACTCAGACGAGTCACAGGGACGTTAGGAAGTATTTCTTCAGTCATAGAGTCGTCAGGAAGTGGAAAAGCCTAGCAAGTGAAGTAGTGGAGTCAGGAACCATACATAGTTTTAAGAAGAGGTATGATAAAGCTCAGGAAGCAGAGAGAGAGAGGACCTATTAGCAATCAGTGAAGAGGCAGGGCCAGGAGCTGAGTCTCGACCCCTGCAACTACAATTAGGTGAGTACACACACACACACACACACACACACACACACACACACACACACACACCTACACACCTACACAACAGGCCTAGTGTCTAATTGACATATGCCTAGGACAAAATGGTAACTAACACACACACACACCTACACAACAGGCCTAGTGTCTAATCGACATGTGCCTAGGACAAAATGGTAACTAACACATACACAAGCACATATACACTTGACACAAACACGTACTCCCCTTCCCCTAACCACCTCTCCCCCTCCCCCCTAGCCACCTACCCCTTCCCCAAACAATCTAACCCCTCCCCCAAACATCTAACCCCCTCCCCCAACCACCTCTCCCAATCCAATAACCATCCTCCCCCTCCGCCATAACCATCCATCCCCACTCCCCCTAACCATCTATTCCCCTCCCCCTAACCATCTCTCCCCCTTCCTTCTGTGGTGCAATGAGGCAACCTAGAACTAGGATGAGAACAAAGGGCCAGATGGACGAATCTGAGAGGGATGACTGGGAGGCAGAGCTCAAAAAAAGGAAGACTGGGGAAGGAGGCTAGATGAGCTTGTAAGGAAGATGGAGGAGATGTTAGCAGCAGAATGCAGAAGGTGGGAGCTACATGCCACAGTAGCAGAAGCCAAGATACAGAGATTAGAAGAGGAGCTGAGAAATCTGAAACAGCCTAGAGACAAAGATAATACAGAAGTAGCATCAGCAATGTTTACATCAGACACAGAGAGAGGGTCTGAAGGGAGCATGAAAGCTAAACTGTATGCAGAGGTCCTGTCAAACCCACATGGGGCCAAAACAAAGACAGGGAGCACACTAAGACAGAATGAGAGGTTGGAAGACATTGAAGGAACTAGGACATGAGCAGGGACCTTACCAGACACTTGTGGGGGCCAGGAATGGGTGAGCAGGAAGGACAAACCAATGAGCGTGGGGCCACAGCTAGGGAAGGGACTGAAGGAAGGAACACTCCACAGGAAGGAACTAAAACACCTCAGAGGATGCAATGGGAGTCACAGTGGGAGGTGGAAAGGGAGAGATCAGTTTTTGTCTATGGGCTAGACAAAGCTGAAGGGGAAACTTATGATGAAAGATAGCAGGAGGAGAAAAAAGCTGTTGAAGGTATCATGAAGGTGATAGGCAAGGGAGACATGACCCAGGTGGCAAATTTTCGGAGAATTGGGTGGTTCACAAAGAAAAGGAATCGGCCTCTCAAAGTAATTTTCAAGACAGAATCAACTAGAACCATGATCCTGCAGGAGAAAGCACGGCTGAGAGGCAAGCAGGAGTTCATGAGTGTGTACCTCGATCGAGACAGAGCACAGGAGGAAAGGATGATACTGAAAGAGAGAGTGCAGAAACGAAAGGAGAAATGGGAGGAAATGAAAAACGAGAGCAGAATAACCCAGGAACAGGTGGAAGGACAAGCACATCCCCCAGAAACACCTGCAGAAGGACTCCAGCCACGACATGCCAAGGCAACTGAACAATCCAAACCAACCATCACACACCGATCCCTCTGTTCCCACCCCCCACGCCACGAACCCTACCCCTACAGCAGCCCCCTATGGGAGCTCTTCCTCCACCTCCACTGCAACCCCCCCACAGGCCCCCACCAGGGCTCCTGCTCTCCCAACCCCAGTATTCCCCCAGGACCACAGTTACAGTATTAGAACAGAAGTTGAAGGTTTGGTACACAAATGTGGATGGATTAACGAATAAATATGAGGAATGACAAGAAAGAATCAATGAGAAGTCCCCAGACATCATAGCAGTTACGGAAACAAAACTCACAGAGACAATAACAGATGCAATCTTCCCACCAGGATACCAGATCATGAGGAAAGATAGAAGGGGCAGAGGGGTTGCTCTGCTCATAAAAAAACCGATGGAAATTCGAGAAAATGGGAGGCATAGACGAGATTGGAGAAAGGGACTACATAGTAGGTACACTTTAGTCTGGGGAGCACAAGGTGGTCATTGCAGTGATGTATAATCCACCACAGAACTGCAGGAGGCCAAGAGAGGAATATGAAGAGAGCAACAGAGCAATGGTGGACACACTTGCTGAGGTTTCAAGAAGAGCTCACTCCAGCAGAGCAAAGTTGCTGGTTATGGGGGATTTCAACCACAGGGAGATTGACTGGGAAAACCTGGAGCCACATGGGGGTCCTGAAACATGGAGAGCCAAGATGTTGGATGTGGTGCTGGAAAACCTCATGCACCAACATGTTAAGGACACCACCAGAGTGAGAGGGGAGGATGAACCAGCAAGATTGGACCTTGTGTTCACCCTGGGCAGTTCAGACATTGAGAACATCACATATGAGAGTCCCCTAGGAGCTAGTGACCACGTGGTTCTGTGCTTTGAATACATAGTAGAGTTGCAAGTGGAGAGAGTAACAGGAGTTGAATGGGAAAAGCCAGACTATAAAAGAGGGGACTACATAGTGTTGAGGAACTTCCTGCAGGAGGTTCTGTGGGACAAAGAACTGGCAGGAAAGAGAGTAAATGAAATGATGGAATATGTAACAACAAAATGCAAGGAGGCAGTGGAAAGGTTTATTCCCAAGGGCAACAGAAACAATGGGAAGACCAGAACGATCCCCTGGTTTACCCGACGGTGTAAGGAGGCAAAAACAAAGTGCAATAGAGAATGGAAAAGTACAGAAGGCAGAGAACACATGAAAATAGGGAGATTAGTCGCAGAGCCAGGAACGAGTATGCACAGGTAAGGAGGGAGGCCCAGCGGCAGTATGAAAATAACATAGCATCGAAAATCAAGACTGCCCCGAAACTGTTGTATAGCCACATCAGGAGGAAGACAACAGTCAAAGACCAGGTGATCAGACTGAAGACTGAATGTAGAGAACTCACAAGAAATGATCAGGAGGTATGTGAGGAGCTAAACAGGAGATTTAAGGAAGTTTTTACAGCAGAGACAGGAAGGGCTCTGGGAAGACAGCACAAAAGGGAACATCAAGAGGGAATATACCAACAAGTGTTGGGTGACATACGAACAACCGAGGAGGAGGTGCAGAAGCTGCTAAGTGACCTTGACACCTCAAAGGCGATGGGACCGGACAACATCTCCCCGTGGGTCCTTAGAGAAGGAGCAGAGATGCTGTGCATGCCCCTAACCACAATCTTCAACACATCCCTTGAAACTGGGCAACTACCTGAGAAATGGAAGACAGCAAATGTAGTCCCCATATTTAAAAAAGGAAACAGAAATGAGGCACTAAACTACAGACCTGTGTCTCTGACATGTATTGTGTGCAAAGTCATGGAGAAAATTATCAGGAGGAGAGTGTGGAACACCTGGAACGGAACAAGATTATAAATGAAAACCAGCATGGGTTCATGGAAGGCAAATCCTGTGTCACAAACCTTCTGGAGTTTTATGACAAGGTAACAGAAGTAAGACAGGAGAGAGAGGGGTGGGTTGATTGCATTTTCATAGACTGCAGGAAGGCCTTTGACACAGTTCCCTACAAGAGATTAGTGAAGAAGCTGGAGGATCAGGCGCATGTAACAGGGAGGGCACTGCAATGGATCAGGGAATACCTGACAGGGAGGCAACAACGAGTCATGGTACGTGAAGAGGTATCACAGTGGGCGCCTGTGACGAGCGGGGTCCCACAGGGTCAATTCTAGGACCAGTGCTATTTTTGATAAATGCGAACGACATGATGGAAGGAATAGACTCTGAAGTGTCCCTGTTCGCAGATGACGTGAAGTTGATGAGAAGAATTAAATCGGATGAGGATGAGGCAGGACTGCAAAAAGACCTGGACAGGCTGGACATGTGGTCCAGAAACTGGCTTCTCGAATTCAACCCTACCAAATGCAAAGTCACGAAGATTGGGGAGGGGCAAAGAAGACCGCAGACAGAGTATAGGCTAGGTGGACAAAGACTACAGACCTCACTCAGGGAGAAAGATCTTGGGGTGACCATAACACCGAGCACGTCACCTGAGGCACACATCAACCAAATAACTGCTGCAGCATACAGGTGCCTGGCAAACCTGAGAATAGCGTTCCGATACCTTAATAAGGAATCGTTCAAGACACTGTACACTGTGTATGTTAGGCCCATACTGGAGTATGCAGCACCAGTCTGGAACCCACACCTGGTCAAGCACGTCAAGAAGTTAGAGAAAGTACAAAGGTTTGCAACAAGGCTAGTCCCAGAGCTCAGGGGAATGTCGTACGAAGAAACGTTGAGGAAAATCGGACTGACGACACTGGAGGACAGAAGGGTCAGGGGAGACATGATAACGACATACAAGATACTGCGGGGAATAGACAAGGTGGACAGAGATAGGATGTTCCAGAGAGGGGACACAGAAACAAGGGGTCACAATTGGAAGCTGAAGACTCAGACGAGTCACAGGGACGTTAGGAAGTATTTCTTCAGTCATAGAGTCGGCAGGAAGTGGAATAGCCTAGCAAGTGAAGTAGTGGAGTCAGGAACCATACATAGTTTTAAGAAGATGTATGACAAAGCTCAGGAAGCAGAGAGGGAGAGGACCTAGTAGCGATCAGTGAAGAGGCGGGGCCAGGAGATGAGTCTCAACCCCTGAAACCACAATTAGGTGAGTACACACACACACACACACACACACACACATTTGTGATCACAGTGGTGCCTATGCTAACCTTCCTATGGTATAGAAATATACTTAGTTGGATGAATCTTATTGTGGCTAGCTGGTCCAGTGGCTAACGCGACGGTCTGGAGTTTTGAGACTCTCTGACCGCGGGTTCAAATCCCACCCGTGGTATGGCTAGTGTCTAATCGACATGTGCCTATGCCGAAATGGTAACTAACCCCACACAACACACACACACACACACACACACACACACACGCACACACACACACACAACACACACAACCGCACACACACAGAAAGTACAAAGGTTTGCAACAAGGCTAGTCCAGAGCTCAGGGAATGTCGTACGAGGAAAGGTTGGGGGAAATCGGACTGACGACACTGGAGGACAAAAGGGGTCAGGGGAGACATGATAACGACATGATAACGACGGCGGGGAATAGACAAGGTGGACAGAGATAGATATTCCAGAGAGGGGACACAGAAAAAGGGGGTTACAACGGGAAGCTGAAGACTCAGACGATCACAGGGACGTTAGGAAGTATTTCTTCAGTCATAGAGTCGTCAGGAAGTGGAATAGCCTAGCAAGTGAAGTAGTGGAGTCAGGAACCGTACATATTTTTTTTAAGAAGGGGTTTATGATAAAGCTCAGGAAGCAGAGAGAAGAGAGGGACCTAGAAAGCAATCAGTGAAGAGGCGGGGCCAGGAGCTGAGTCTCGAACCCCTGCAACTAACAATTAGGTGAGTACAATTAGGTGAGTACACACACACACACACACACACACACACACACACACACACACACACACACACACACACACACACACACACACACACACACTCACTCACCTACACAACAGGCCTAGTGTCTAATCGACATGTGCCTAGGACGAAATGGTAACTAACATACACATTACAAACACATATGTGTGACTGGCTCCGAAAGTTTTCCCATTCTCGCGTCCTGACCCAGAGCCAAGCCTATTGATTACCTGGTCAACCAGGCTGTTGCTGCTGGCGGCCTGCGGGCACACATATCCATCACAGCCCGACTGATCTGGCACTTGACGGAGGAAGTGATCGTTTCCCCTTGATAATGTTAACAATGGTTCCGGCAGTATGACCGCTGTTTGCTGTGGACAGGTTAAAAGACGAGGTTCGCGGAGGCTGAAGTTCTTCACTTATTGTGTCGTGCTGTTTACTGGGTTTTTTGTTCCAGTTCTACATATCTGACATCACTGTTTGTATGGAACTGTGTACACTTGGAACCAGGCCCTTAAATATCTTCAGGTATATGTTGTCAGGCACTCACCTACATGTGGTTGCAGGGGTTGGTTCATAGCTCCTGGCCCCGCCTCTTCGCTGGTCGCTACTAGGTCCACTATCTCCTCTTACATCCATGTATGGATCCTGCCTCTGCTACATCACTCTACAGAGTGTTTCACATCCTGACAAATCTAAAGCTGAAGAAATAATTCCTAACATCCCTATGACTACTCTGAGTATTAAATTTCCAGTTGTGTCCCCTTTTTCCTGTATCCCATCTCTGAAACATTCTCGCCCTGCTCAGTATTTTATACATTATCATCATATCCCCCCTCCCATCCTTCATGTCCTTCAGTGTCGTTTGGTTGAATTCCCTTAACCTCTCCTCGTAGGACATACCCCTTAGTTCCGGGACTAGTCTTGTTGCAAACTTTTTCACTTTCCCTAATTTCTTGACGTGCTTGACTAGGTGTGGGTTCCATACTAGTGCTTCATACTCCAATATGGGCCTGACGTACACGGTGTATAATATTTTGAATAATTCCTTACTTATTTGTCGAAGCGCTATTCTCAGGTGTGCCAGGCGTTCATATGTTGCAGCAGTTATTTGGTTGATGTGCGCCTCAGGAAATGTCCTCGGTATGATACTCACCCCAAGATCCTTTTCCTTGAGTGAAGTTTGCATGCTTTGGCTCCCTAGCATGTACTCCCTCTGCAGTTTTCTTTGACCTACCTCAATCTTCATGGCTTTGCACTTGGAGCAACAAAGTTGCAGCAAGTTGGCAGCTTGTCCAAATCCTTTTGTAGTCCTTGTGTGTGTAAATGTGTTGTGTGTATGTGTTTTGTGTGTGTGGGGGGGGTGTCGCAACAATATGTAACAAACAAATTTAGACTACTTGTTTAAAGTATCTGGTATCTTGTTTATACTCAAAGACCTTGATGTATCACAGATTATTGTACTGTTTCTGTGTTCTTAAAGTAATGGACAGTTGAGCAAATAGTGTTGAGCAAAGTGACCATAAGTGACCACAAATTTCACATTTTATATGATCATTGTCGGTGTATCAAACTGTGGAAATAAATGGTATAAAATACCGACACAATGGAAATATACGTTGTCAATAAAGGATCACATTATACTGCATTTGTGTTTATATTTCCGTATCAAACTGTCTTAGTCTACTTCAACAATATGTCAGTCTGTTTACATTCTAAGTCGCTCCGTAAATATGCTTCTGTATTTTCTTGTTATCACAGTGAGTTACAGATCTTCTCAGGGTTCCCTATGATATTTAGAATATTTACTTAGCGTCTTCTAATACTATTCTTTGGCTCATGTATCAGCTTTTTCATGTAGAAGTAATTCAATGGAAGATGGAATCCATAAGAATTGTATATTAATTCTTTTCTCCTTTCGTTTATTTTTAATATCTATACTTGTCTTCTCCAATGGACATGTTGTTAGCCATTATGGGAGTCGTCTGCATCAGCGCTGACATAAAAATAGGTAATGATAAAGGAGTCAAGCTAATGCTCGTAAGTTTGGTGCTATTTGGATGGCAAGCAATTCTGTTTGCAATATAGAAATATAGTTGTTAATTCTTATGCTTGACTCAACATGGGAGGTAACAACATGGGAGGTAACAACATTGGAGGTAACAAAATGGGAGGTAACAATATGGGAGGTAACAACATGGGAGGTAACAATATGGGAGGTAACAATATGGGAGGTAACAATATGGGGGGTAACAATATGGGAGGTACAACAAAGGGAGTAACAATATGGGAGGTAACAATATGGGAGGTAACAATATGGGAGGAAACAACATGGGAGGTAACAACATGGGAGGTAACAACATGGGAGGTAACAATATGGGAGGTAACAACATTGGAGGTAACAATATGGGAGGTAACAGTGTGGGAGGTAATATGGGAGGTAATAATATGGGAGGTAACAATATGGGAGGTAACAATATGGGGGGTAACAACAAGGGTAACAACATGGGAGGTAACAATATGGGAGGTAACAATATGGGTAGGGGAACAATAAGGGAGGGAACAATATGGAGGGAACAATTGGGGGGGTAACAACATGGGGTAACAAAATGGGAGGTAACAATATGGGAGGTAACAGCAGGGAGGTAAACAGTATGGAGGTAACAATATGGGGGGTAACAATAGGGAGGAAACAACATGGGAGGTAACAACATGGGGGGTAACAACAAAGGGAGTAACAACATGGGAGTAACAACATGGGAGGTAACAACATGGGGGGTACAACATGGGAGGTAGCAACATGGGAGGTAACAACATGGGAGGTAACAACATGGGAGGTAACAACATGGGAGGTAACAACATGGGAGGTAGCAACATGGGAGGTAACAACATGGGAGGTAACAACATGGGAGGTAGCAACATGGGAGGTAACAACATGGGAGGTAACAAACATGGGAGGTAACAACATGGGAGGTAACAACATGGGAGGTAGCAACATGGGAGGTAACAACATGGGAGGTAACAACATGGGAGGTAACAACATGGGAGGTAACAACATGGGAGGTAACAACATGGGAGGTAACAACATGGGGGTAACAACATGGGAGGTAACAACATGGGAGGTAACAACATGGGAGGTAACAATATGCGAGGTAACAACATGGGAGGTAGCAACATGGGAGGTAACAACATGGGAGGTAACAACATGGGAGGTAGCAACATGGGAGGTAACAATATGGGAGGTAACAACATGGGAGGTAACAACATGGGAGGTAACAACATGGGAGGTAACAACATGGGAGGTAACAGCATGGGAGGTAACAGCATGGGAGGTAACAATATGGGAGGTAACAACATGGGAGGTAACAACATGGGAGGTAGCAACATGGGAGGTAACAACATGGGAGGTAACAACATGGGAGGTAACAACATGGGAGGTAACAACATGGGAGGTAACAACATGGGAGGTAACAACATGGGAGGTAACAACATGGGAGGTAGCAACATGGGAGGTAGCAACATGGGAGGTAACAACATGGGAGGTAACAACATGGGAGGTAACAACATGGGAGGTAACAGCATGGGAGGTAACAGCATGGGAGGTAACAATATGGAGGTAACAACATGGGAGGTAACAACATGGGAGGTAGCAACATGGGAGGTAACAACATGGGAGGTAACAACATGGGAGGTAACAATATGGGAGGTAACAACATGGGAGGTAACAACATGGGAGGTAACAACATGGGAGGTAACAAGATGGGAGGTAACAACATGGGAGGTAACAACATGGGAGGTAACAACATGGGAGGTAACAACAAAGTCAGTGTATCTTGTTTAAGATATTTTCTCACTAACAGTTTGACGTGGAATTTCTTCACGTGCAGTTGCTTTGCAGTTGATTTAAGAAGAGAATTACTGGTCGTGATCTTGTAATGTGCTCTGAGATGTGCGATATTAATGGAATACAAGTTTTAAGGAGAGTTGAAATGCTTTTCTTGTCTATATTGGTATAGCTGTTGCAGGTTATAAAATTTAATATGACCGCATCTTCTCTCAATCAATTTGGTTTCGTGGACTTCTAGACACTACTAAGATTTATGGTGAAAGAGGGCAAGATTATAATTTTTGGGCAAACACTTAATCTTATATGCTGACATGTAATCTGTATCGTAAGCTTCACATACAACAGGGATTTCATTAGGCTGCTAACGAGTGCTGACAAGAAAAGGTTGACAGGGAGTATTTCCTCGAGTGATCCAGAGTAGATGGAATATTTATACAATTTCAGATACCTCGTTCAGTCGGGTCTTAAGTCTCTGATACTGGACATCGTTTTCACAGATCTTACATGTGGAATATGTAGGACTGTGAGCTCTACCTCTGACATTTTTCAGATTGGCATCATTAGGTACAGGGATACCTTTTACATATCATTTGAATACTTTAAGTAGTGAGTCGAGTTTTATATACACAGAACCAACATGTTGTTGTTCTTTTTACACAGGTCATGACATTCCAGCAGGACTGGAGTTTTCTAATACAGTTGTCCTGGATGCGACCTCACAACAGTCGGCTAACACACAGAGGTACCGAGGTGGGCAGGAGCAGCAGAGGTGCAAGGAAACTTGCCCAAATATTTCTCCGTGCCAGGAAATGGAGCCCGGGACTTTACATTGCTGAGTCGAATGCTCTCACCAGGGAAGTTAGGAGAAGAGAAAGTGTATTGATGGTAGAAAATGTGGAAGTGGTATATAGAGTGGGGAAGGAGAGTTTGAGCAGTGTGTGGAGGAATGAGGGTTATTGATTGTTGCTCCATGTTGTTAAGTCTTATCCTTCCAATTTACATTTTCTTTGTGAGACCTCACTTTGGTTTTGCTGTACAATTATGGTCATCGTACCGTGGGATGGACGGTGGTCTCGTGAAGACATACAAAGACGAATGACTCGGTCAATCCCGAACATCACAAACCTTCCTTATGAGAAGAGATTAGAAAGGTAAATTTGCATTCATTTTAAAAACGTCGAGGAACGACATGATAGAAGAAGTGACGAAGAAAAAAAAGAGTTAAACGTTACTCGTAATAGTAACTCCGGTGACAACCAAGGATAGCTAAAGAAAGTCAAGCAGAGAGGAATGATTTTCACTGAGCACCTTTTAACAAGCATTCCTTGAGGGTGCAACTTATAGTAATCAACTGGCTCCTGGATATCTATCTGTCTACTTCTAGACAACATTTTCAGCTGGTGGTCGCACTGTTCACCTTACCCTGGACTCAACCCTTGGTCCTTCCGACACCAACGCTCACTTACTTGAGATACGAGGTACATATCAGGGTTAATTACAATTTTTTTTTAAGATAAAACAAGAGACAATATCTTAAAAGTAGAAAATTTAATGTTCATTCAAGAAACTGGTAATTATTGGCAAGTAGCCTCAGTTACCCAAATACTTTGGAAAGTTTCGAGAATGAGTGAGTAATGATCGGGTATAAACAGGAGTTGTCTTGTATGAACCAGTAGCTCGTGTAAGTGTGTGTGTGTGTGTGTGTGTGTGTGTGTGTGTGTGTGTGTGGTGTGTTTGGATGTAGTAGTCCTTACTGCCAAAACTATAAAGGATAACCAAAAGCCCTAAAGCCAGAAGTCAGAACTACAATATTTGCACAGCTAGAGGATAAAACATACCGTGTGCTGGATGTGATAAATTCTGTGTCGTGGAGACTGGCAGAGAGCTTCAGACACTCCTCCACGAGCATAAATACGTCCGCGAGAGGGATAAAACTAACAATGCATATATATTGTTAAATTAGACACATGTGCAATTCTAGGGTATCTTTATCGAGGAAACGTTTCGCCACACAGTGGCTCATCAGTCCATACATAGGAGAAACTTGAAGAACAGGAGGAGAATGAGGTAATCAGTCCCTCAACCTTGAGTCGATGTGGTCAGAATAGAATAGAATAGAATACGGCATATGAGCGGAGAAGCAGCTTATAAACCGTATGGCAGGAGAGGTGCAGTAGTCGTAGGTGGTGTCACATTTGTCCACTGTGGAAGTAGGTCGTGCCCAAGTGTTAGGCAAGCGAAGAATTCCCAAGTATTAAGATCCCAAGAAGTTGCAGTGTCTGACAGGATTGTAGATGAATGGTTCAAAGAACCGACATGTTGTTAAATTAGACACATGTGCAACTCTTGGGTATCTTTATTGAGGAAACGTTTCGCCACACAGTGGCTTCATCAGTCCATACATAAGAGAAACTTGAAGAACAGGAGGAGAATGAGGTAATCAGTCCCTCAAACTTGAGTCGATGTGGTCAGTCCATCAATCTTGAATAGAATACGGCATATGAGCGGAGAAGCAGCTTATGAACCGTATGACAGGAGAGGTGCAGTAGTCGCAGGTGGTGTCACATTTGTTCAATGTGGAAGTAGGTCGTGCCCAAGTGTTAGGCAAGCGAAGAATTCCTCCTGTTCTTCAAGTTTCTCCTATGTATGGACTGATGAAGCCACTTTGTGGCGAAACGTTTCCTCAATAAAGATACCCAAGAGTTGCACATGTGTCTAATTTAACAACATGTCGGTTCTTTGAACCATTCATCTACAATGCATATATAGGCCATTGCACCCTTCGTTCTCTTGAGCTGGAAAAGAGCAGAGCTGTTCGTTACACTACCAAAACAACACAGCTAGACGCATAATTTTGAAAGCAGCAGTGATTCACCTCACCATAACCATTGAGCAAAACAGTGTACTGTACATGTTGGCTGAGTCTGTTGCCCACTTTGTCCATGATTAATAAAATTGACATAATAAACTTGTAATTACCCCCACCCACTGCTCCCGCCAGATATGTTTTCCCAGTTTATTATCTAATGTGTGACTTGCTCTCTGAATTATCTTATATGTGACATGTCTTTCTCCGAGTCTGACTTCATACTACTTTGTATTTGTTGTTTCCAGTGTACTCAATAAAGCCCAGCCTTGGGCGAAACGTCGTATTAAAAATATCCTCTGCTACCAGTGTCTGTATTCCACTTATGGACTTCTGCCATTGTCTACTATGCCTTCTCTGTTATAATAGAAATAACGTCATAAATAACTATTTCTAGTTTGAATGAAAGAGGTCATCCTTACAGATGGTTATTTAAAAATAATAGAATCACCAGCTCTGGGCCCAAATAAAACCACTGAAGCGCCGTAGCTGGTGAACCTTTGATGGAATGCTTGAGTATATCTTCATTACTCTACCGAAGTCTCCCAGCTTAGACTAACATTGCTCTACCGAAGTCTCCCAGCTTAGACTAACATTGCTCTACCGAAGTCTCTCAGCTTAGACTAACATTGCTCTACCGAAGTCTCCCAGCTTAGACTAACATTGCTCTACCGAAGTCTCCCAGCTTAGACTAACATTGCTCTACCGAAGTCTCCCAGCTTAGACTAACATTGCTCTACCGAAGTCTCCCAGCTTAGACTAACATTGCTCTAACCGAAGTCTCTCAGCTTAGACTAACATTGCTCTACCGAAGTCTCCCACTTAGACTAACATTGCTCTAACCGAAGTCTCCCAGCTTAGACTAACATTGCTCTACCGAAGTCTCCCAGCTTAGACTAACATTGCTCTACCGAAGTCTCCCAGCTTAGACTAACATTGCTCTACCGAAGTCTCCCAGCTTAGACTAACATTGCTCTACCGAAGTCTCCCAGCTTAGACTAACATTGCTCTACCGAAGTCTCTCAGCTTAGACTAACAGATTTCAATATTATGTATGAAATTTGTCCTGTATGATGGAATATAACAGGGAACATATTTAACCTTTGCTCCCACTATGTAATTCTTATAATAGAAAATGGTAGAAATTACCTACCTGCCTACCTGGAGGGTGTTCGGGGGGCAACGCCCCCGCTGCCCAGTCCATGACCAGGCCCTCCTAGTGGATCAGGGCTTTGATCAATATGGCTGTTACTACCAGCTGTATGCAATCCAACGAACGAACCACAATCCAGCTGCTCAAGTAATGACTTTAGGTATCTTACAGATAGCTAGGGCTCTTTCGGTAATTCCCTTATGTATGCTGGGAGGCAGTTGAGCAGTCTTGGGCCCCTGACGCTTATTGTGTTATCTCTTAGTGTACAGGCACCCCTCCTTTTCATTGGGGAGATGTTGCATCCCCTACCGAATCATTTGCTGTCGTAGGGAATGATTTCTGAGTGCAGATTTGAGACTAATTCCTCTAGGATTTTGCAGGTGTAAATTTTGTTATATCTTTCTCTCCTGTGTTTCAAGGAGTACAGGTCAAGGGACTTCAAACGTTCCAAGTAATTTAGGTATTTTATTGTGCAGTGAAAGTTCTCTGTATATTCTCCAGATCTACAATTTCGCCTGATTTGAAAGGGTCGTTAGTGTACAACAATATTCCAGCCTAGAGAGAACAAGTGATTTAAACAGAATCATCATGGGCTTGGGATTCCTTGTTTTGAAGGTTCTCATTATCCATCCTATTTTTTTTCTAGCATATGTGATAGAGACATTGTAGTGATATTTGAAAGTGAGATTCTCTGACATTGTCACTCCCAGGTCCTTCACATTAATTTTTCGCTCTATTTTATACTCCAGTCTAGTTTTTATTTCCTCAAATTTTCCATAGCGGAGTAAATGAAAATTGTTCTCAGTGAAATTCATATTGTTTTTTGTGGCCTTTTTGAAGACTTGGTTTATATCTGCTTGGAGACTTCCATAAAATATTGCTGCATAAATTGTTTTATCTCTCTCTCTCTCTCTCTCTCTCTCTCTCTCTCTCTCTCTCTCTCTCTCTCTCTCTCACTCTTATTCTTCAAGCCCACACACACAGACACAAACACAAACCACACACACACAACACACACACACACACACACACACACACACACACACACACACACACACACACACACATGCGCGCGCGCGCGCGCGCGCAGAACTGCAAAGAGACCTGGGCAGGCTGGACATGTGGTCCAGTAACTGGCTTCTCGAATTCAATCCAGCCAAATGCAAAGTCATGAAGATTGGGGAGGGGCAAAGAAGACCGCAGACAGAGTATAGGCTAGGTGGACAAAGACTACAGACCTCACTCAGGGAGAAAGACCTTGGGGTGACCATAACACCGAGCACATCACCGGAGGCACACATCAACCAAATAACTGCTGCAGCATACGGGCGCCTGGCAAACCTGAGAACAGCGTTCCGATACCTTAGTAAGGAATCGTTCAAGACACTGTACACTGTGTATGTTAGGCCCATACTGGAGTATGCAGCACCAGTCTGGAACCCACACCTGGTCAAGCACGTCAAGTAGTTAGAGAAAGTACAAAGGTTTGCAACAAGGCTAGTCCCAGAGCTCAGGGGAATGTCGTACGAGGAAAGGTTGAGAGAAATCGGACTGACGACACTGGAGGACAGAAGGGTCAGGGGAGACATGATAACGACATACAAGATACTACGGGGAATAGACAAGGTGGACAGAGATTGGATGTTCCAGAGAGGGGACACAGGGACAAGGGGTCACAACTGGATGCTGAAGACTCAGACGAGTCACAGGGACGTTAGGAAGTATTTCTTTAGTCATAGAGTTGTCAGGAAGTGGAATAGCCTAGCAAGTGAAGTAGTGGAGGCAGGAACCATACATAGTTTTAAAAAGAGGTATGATACAGCTCAGGAAGCAGAGAGAGAGAGGACCTAGTAGCGATCAGTGAAGAGGCGGGGCCAGGAGCTGAGTCTCGACCCCTGCAACCACAATTAGGTGAGTACAATTAGTTTAGTACACACACACACACACACACACACACACACACACACACACACACACACACACACACACACACACACACAATAACGACATACAAAATATTACTATACTGTGGACAGAGACAGGATGATCCAGAGATGGTACACAGAAACAAGGGGTAACGGTTGGAAGTTAAAGACTCACGTGAGTCAAAGGGATGTTAGGAAGTATTTCTTCAGCCACAGAGTTGTTAGGAAGTGGAATAGTCTGGCAAGTGATGTAGTGGAGGTAGGAACCATACATAGTTTTAAGACGAGGTATGATAAAGCTCATGGAGCAGGGAGAGAGAGGACCCAGTAGCGGTCAGTGAAGAGGCGGGGCCAAGAGCTGAGTCTCGACCCCTGCAACCACAATTAGGTAATTAGGTGAGTACACACACTCACACACACACACATATGAGAACGACATACAAAATACTGAGAGGAATCGACAAGGTGGACAGAGACAGAATGCTCCACAGATGGGACACAGCAACAAGGGGTCACAGTTGGGATCTGAAGACTCAAATGAATCACAGGGATGTTAGGAAGTACTTCTTCAGTCACAGAGTTGTCGGAAAGTGGAATAGCCTGTGAAGTGATGTAGTGGAGGCAGGATCCATACATAACATTAAGAAGAGACATGATAAACTCATGGAGTGGGAAGAATGACCAAGTAGCAGCCAGCGAAGAGGTGGGGCGAGGAGCTGTGACTACCCCTGTAACGACATCTAGGTGAGTACACACACACACACACACACACCTACACAACAGGCCTAGTGTCTAATCGACATGTGCCTAGGACAAAATGGTAACTAACTCATAAACATACACACACACACTCACACACACATACACACACACACACACACACACACACACACACACACACACACACACACACACACACACACACACACACACACACACACACACACACTCCTCACCTACTAACATCCTCACCTACTAACATCCTCTCCTACTAACATCCTCACCTAACATCCTCACCTACTAACATCCTCACCTACTAACATCATCACCTAACATCCTCACCTACTAACATCCTCACCTACTAACATCCTCACCTACTAACATCCTCACCTACTAACATCCTCACCTACTAACATCCTCACTTACTAGCATCCTCACCTACTAACATCATCACCTAACATTCTCACCTACTAACATCCTCACCTACTAACATCCTCACCTACTAACATCCTCACCTACTACAATCCTCACCTACTAACATCCTCTCCTACTAATATCCTCGCCTACTAACATCCACACCTACTAGCACCCTCACCTACTAACATCCTCACCTACTAACATCCTCACCTACTAACATCCTCACCTACTAACATCCTCACCTACTAACATCCTCACCTACTAACATCCTCACCTACTATCATCCTCTCTTACTAACATCCTCACCTAACATCCTCACCTACTAACATCCTCACCTACTAACATCCTCACTTACTAACATCCTCACCTACTAACATCATCACCTAACATCCTCACCTAACATCCTCACCTACTAACATCCTCACCTACTAACATCCTCACCTACTAACATCCTCACCTACAAACATCCTCACCTACTAACATCCTCACTTACTAACATCCTCACTTACTAACATCCTCACCTACTAACATCATCACCTAACATCCTCACCTACTAACATCCTCACTTACTAACATTCTCACCTACTAACATCCTCACCTACTAACATCCTCACCTACTAACATCCTCACCTACTAACATCCTCACCTACTAACATCCTCACCTACTAACATCCTCACCTACTAACATCCTCACCTGCCAACACTGTCTTGCTAAAACTGCCTTTTGAAACAGAATTATTTGGCAAGCTGAAAGCGGTGCGTGAATAATACGTCTTCGCAGGCTTCTTTATTTGCAAAGTCGTGGTGGGTACACAGGCTTGTGTGTTGTGCCCATGGCCCTCCTGGGCCATGGGCACGAGGGAGAGAGCTAGTAGGCGTTCTTGACTGCTGCTAGGCCGCTGAGTGAGTGAGGGCGTGTGGGACCAGCATCCCACTGACTTTGGGCTGGCGTAGAGGGCAGCACCTGAGTGCCGCGAAATATGAACTAAGCTGGCAGACAGCATAGGCTGTCTGTGCAGACAGTACAGGCTGTCTACATACGCTCGGCCACCTACCTCGCGGACGACGCGACAATACTGGTGGTAAAAAAAACTCGGTCTCCCTCTCGTAGGAACAGGACACAGAACACAAAATGAAACACATATATACATATGGACATGGAAAAAAAGCTTCCTACAGGGAGGGAAGAAAAAAAACAAATGGGGTGTGGACAGATACTGCAACACAGGAGACATCGCTGCAGCTGAGCTGTGACGTAACAGGTTATGGTCTCCTCTGCAACGGTGAAGCAGTCATCATAGGAGTCACTGCAGGTTTCACTCAACCTGGTGCCCTCGAGTGAGGCGTCGACAAAACTCGGCAACTGGGCAGGACTTCTTCTGGCAAGTGACTCAGGAGGACACTTCTCGACTGGTACTGTCGCTGGGCTGTCACTGCCAGCGAGCATGGAGTGAGTCATGGCAGAGACGACTGGACGAATCATCGGGGGGTCGTAACATCATACACCAGACTGCAGTGAGCGAGCTAGCAGTCAAAGTGACATTTTTGTGCAGGCTGCTCACTGAAGCTTGTGACACGAGGCTGACACAGCTCCTGCCCACATGGCTAACTGCGGCTTGACGAGTGTCATTCTCTCAGCAGTTGGAGTTATAGCAGAGGTTAGTCTAAGCATCCCCAGACTTGTTTCTCTACATATAACTGCACTCTGAAGGTCTGGAGGTGAAGTGAAACAAATCTCGATGGGAACTGTAGCAGGTACGATTCTGCAGAACAACTATAAGCGACGAGCATAAGAGCTTTCTGTACAAAGGGGCTCATATGCTCAGGCTGACTAATATCAGCTGTCAAATGCACTGGTCACACAGGGTGACAACAGAGTGCTACACAGGGGTCTGGCTGCAGACCACACTGGACACACGGCAAACTTTACACACACCCGCGGTACATGCAATACAACATGGCTTAAACTAGCAAAAGATGCTTTTCTGTGCACAAAACTGACACTAAGTTATACACTAACATGTGAGAACACTGACTGAGAGGAATTAATTAACACACGACATATATCCTCTCTCAATCTTCTCGACAATACTGACATAATTAAACACTCGATGTGACATGTGATGTCAGGCGTGATGTTGCGAGGTGACATCAGCAACACTGATGTCAGCAGACATCTCGAGGTGACATCAGCAGACTTCTCGAGGTGATGTCAGGCAGACATCGTGACATCATGAAGTCGGGCAGCAGCATCAGTGACGTCATTGTGATGCAGGCAGCAGACCACAGCAAGAGGCCTGGGGCATCTGGCAGCTGGACATCTAGACCTACGAGCCACGTGGCTTCATCCACACCCCACGTGGCGTCAGGATCCACGTGGTGTCGTGATCTATGTGGCATGATGATGCACATGGCTTGTTGAGTGAGGTGTGAGCGTACAGGAGGGCGAGTGAGGGCGAGGCAAGGAACGGCCACTTCCTCCTCTTCTCTCCACAAACACATGGAGGAACTCACACTGATGCAGAAATCACTATAAAACTCACCTCTGGCTTGCTGAAATAGCTGTGCTGAGCTGAACAACAACAGCAGAACATTCAAGTGATGCTGAACACGTGAATTGAGAAACAGCGTGTGACGCTGTAGCGTGGGGTCACTAAAAATTCTCGAAAATATTTGGCAAATTTCGGCTAAATCCTGCTTGTACCTGGGTCTGGATACTGAAACGTGCAGACGCGACATCAGGATAACTCGTTGAGAGACGGATGCTTGTTGTGTAGGGTGATGAAGTGAACAACTTCATTCCTTCCTTCCTCTCTCTGGGTAAACACAACTGCTGCGACCACCACTGCTACCAATGTGAAACAGATTATTGGTGATGCAGTGGCGTGGAGTCAATGATACGTCTTCGGAGGCTTCTTACTTTATTTGCAAAGTCGTGGTGGGTACACAGGCTTGTGTGTTGTGCCCATGGCCCAGGAGGGCCATGCCTATGAGGGAGAGAGCTAGTAGGCCTTCTTGACTGCTGCTATGCCACTGAGTGAGTGAGGGCGTGTGGGACCAGCATCCCACTGACTTTGGGCTGGCCTAGAGGACAGCACCTGAGTGCCGCAAAATATGAACTAAGCTGGCAGAGAGCATAGGCTGTCTTTGCAGACAGCACAGGCTGTCTACAGCCTTGCTTACACTGACTGCCACACTGACTTTCCCCAATGTCCTGCCAACAGTGTCCAGCTAACACTGGCCTGCCAACAATGTCCAGCCAACTCTCAGGTTAGGTAAGGTTCGTCAGCAAACAGGACAAGTGTTTCCTGATTCGGGTCTTAGTCAGATGATGACCCGCCGTTGGAGCTTCTGGTCATCTGACCGAGGCCTTCCACTGGCTTACCAGTCCACCCCTTTAAAAATTGTCATAATCATAACCATTTACTTAAAAATATCAGCCAACTCTGGTTTATCAACACAGTTCCACAGTCACTGTATTAACAACACTGTCTACCTGCCTATCTGGAGTCTACCTGGAAAGTATTCCAGAGATCAACACCCCTGCGGCCCAGTCCATGACCAGGCCTCCCAGTGAATTAGGGCCAGATGAACCAGGCTGTTATTTTGGGCACGTGTCCAAAACGAACCACAGTGGGTGATCCGACCGACTTTTAAGTATCGCCCACCTGCCTCTAAAGGCACCAGGGGTCTAGTGATAATTTCCCTCGGCATGGTGGGGGTTTTTTGACGTTTGGGCTCCGGGGGGGGGACCTTATTTTTTTCTTTAAGTGTCAATGGTGCCCCAGTTTTGTTTATAGGGGTGATTTCGTGTGAAGTTTGGGGGGCCCATTCCCTTTTAGGATTTTCCAAGTGAGATTTGAGTACTCTCTCCCGCATTCCAGCGAGTACAAGTCAAGTGTTTCATGCGTTCCCAATAGTTAAGGGTTTGACGGAACACATGTGCAGAAAGGATCTCTGTACACCTCAAATTTCTAAATTTCCCACTTGTTTTTGAAAGATGCAAATGTACACAAAATTCGCCTAAGAGAACAAGTGATTTGAAAAGGTCTCACGGATTGACTTCTTGTTTGAGTTCTCATTCCCTATTCTTTTTTTTGTTCGAAGTTGTGTCGTGGCATGTTGTGACCTTGAAAGTGAGATCCTCAGACATTACCACCCCCGGTCTCGCCTATGTATAATAGGTTTGTGTATACCAGTTTATTATTATCCCCTCCAGTTTTCCATAACGGATTATTTGGGAAATTTGTCTTTATTGAATTTCTATTGTTTTCCTTTCCCCCCTTGGAAAAACGGGGTTTTTATATCTTTTGGGGGTTTTAATGTGCCCTAGTGTTCAGTCTCATGTAGACCCATATCATCTGCAAAGGATGCACAGTAGGGTTACATCTCTCCCCATGTAGTTGGGGAGAGGGAACAGGGGGGGGAGAGTCTGTGCCTTTGTGGAAAGATTTTTCACTTTTGGCATTTCCGTTTTAACTCGTTTCCCACTACTTTTTGTGTTCACTGCTTAGAAACCTTCCCTTTTGCCAGTTACCCCTTACACGTTTTTTTTGGGCATATTACGCCATGATCGCACTTATAAAAGGCTTTTACAAAGTCTTTGTAACTACATCTGCAATGTTTGTCTTCCGGCATCCAAGACCATATCATGGACCCAGTATTTGCGGGGCAGGAGCGACCTTTCCTTCTGACACTATAACGCCATAAAAGGACAAAGTGTAACTATTGACATTTTATTATGGCAAAGTTTCGCTCTCCAGGAGCTTTGTCAACCCGATAAAAAAACATTAGGGACCAGAGGGTATAAAAAGGTCAGAGTGGGTGCAATACTAGTGAGGTCCATTTCGATGTTCACTAGTGGTAGTAGTAGTAGTAGGTAGGGGAAAAAGTTGTAGTAGTGTAGCAATACAATTGGTAGAGAAATTAATTGTCATGAGTAAAAGGTATAAAAGCTATTACTTGGGTAAAAAAAATAGGTTGGACAAATAAGGACTGGTTTGGGGAAGGCCTTTTTTCAGTGTTCACTCTCTGTAATGTCTTTGTGTGTAAACGGGAGAGACTATGTGATGGCAGGGTTTACTCAGTTTACTTAGCTCAGGGTGCGTGTATTTTGTCGTGGTGACATGTCTTAGCTCTGTAAAATACACGGGTTCACTACCTTATACAAGTGGGACGGGGCTTTTTTGCCGAAAAGAAAGGCCACGATCCCCATGAACACGCGGGGGACCGGATTTGGGAAATGTGGGGCGAAAATTCTAGAAAAGAAGTTGCGAGGGGAAAGGGAAAGACCTCCCAAAAATTGTAAGATCGCGTTCCCAACTTGGAGCCACGACAATGGAAAAAAGGGGAGGAAATAAACACCCCACCCCCCGAAAACCAAGAGGGAGGGAACACTGGGGACAAACGAAGAAGCCCCGTCCGCCCAAGGGAGCAGGAAAAAACCAGCTCAACCGCCCCGGCAAATTAAAGGTGAAGTCTTACAGGGACCACAAACCCACTATGGGTTGTTTCTACCGGGAATCACGAAAAACCTAAAGTAAAGATATGGTTCAACTTGGGGGGGAACCAATTTTGACTCCTCCCAAGGTGTAACCCCCTTTGAAGGAGTCATGGGACGATCGTCATTCCCCCTGGGGGGAACGGACTCTCGGCAGGATCCCCAAAGGGTGTGTTTTGCGATACCCGCTGATGACCCCCTCGAGGCATAGCAGCCCCCAGTGTGGTTCAGCTCAACTTTAAAAGGAAAAGACGGCAGGCAACGCCCCAAACCCCCGACAGGTCCTCTTTTTGCATGTGGGGCCATGCCATCCCGCGGGACCTCGGTTCGGGGGGCAGGTACGTGTCAGGACCTTCACAGCAGAACCAGTTTGTTTTTTCAAGTGCGCGTTATGGACACGGGGTGACTCTGTCCGAACAGAGAATCTCGGTGTCTGCACCCAGCACCACCCTACCGGGGAAAATCCCACCCCAAACTGAAAAATGATCGCCACCATCCCAATGCCCGAATTGCAGGCAAAAACCCCAGCTGAACCCTCGTGCCCCGAGGGCTCGCCAAAATTTAAAGGGTCGGGAAAGACGAAAAACTCGGAAACGGCTACGAGGGATCATCACTCTCAGCAAACGATGGGTGCAGAGAACCCTGCCATACTGAGATCTCTAGCAGCTAACCCAACCCATGCCCAGGAATTCCAACCCTCGGCCTCAACCAGGGTCGGGTAAAGAGCCCCGCACCCCTACCTAAACGAAAACAGAAACAAGGGACAGGAGGCATCAACAGGGTACTCTGGGCAATGCGTCAGCGGCGGCACTAAACGAGCCCCCCCCCGGCCCTAGCCGAAAGCAGGCACCCCCTTTCCCGGCACAGGCGCTTTGCAGACTCAACTGGGATCTACCAGCAGATCCCCGCTACCCATGGTTTTCAGAACAACCACGGTGCATACATAAAGAATCCAACCTCGCAGTCCTACAGACCCAACAGCCAAAAAATATCCCCGTTTCGAAACCCAACCCCAAAGCAGGGCCTCACCAGGGGGGTCTCGTAGTCTCAAGGTGTTTTCGGATTTATTTTCAAAAACAAAAACTCCACGGAACAACAGAGTGCTTTCCCCGGGTGGGCAGTTCCCCTGGAGTGGTTTTGACCGAGGAGGGACGTGGATGCCTGATTTGCAGGTTCTCGGGGGGCGGCTCCCGTCTTAGCTCAGGAAAAAACGGGGGTTTTCCTCGGTCCAAATACACCCTCAAAGGGGTCCCCAATGGAACATTCAGGGCCCGGGGGCAAACGCACCCCTTGCTGGGGAGTTTTCGGGACGGGGGTCGTCTTGCTAAGAAACCGACTGCCCGACTTGTGCCCAAGATACCCGGTTTTGCTGGGGTTTTTCGGACATGGCCCGGGGGTTTCCGCGAGGCAAGCTGTATTTGTATCCCAAAACAAAAACCTCACGGGTATTGTGGACGTGGGAGGGGTCGAGGTCAGGGATCCTGTGCACATACCTGGGGCTCCATTTTCCATCATAAACTACAAGAACCCAAAAACACCTTTGACATTTAGAGCTCCCCGCACTAGACGCATGAGTGTATTATTGTGGTGGAGATTTTAAGCACTCACCAATGCTCCCCTCTCCTCAGCAAAAACCCGTGCTGCTGGCAAAAATACAATGCTCCTGACGTATTCCCGAGGAAAATTTTAAAAAAAAGGAGACCCCCCCAAAACCCCGTTGGGTGGCGCCCCGACCCTTTCCTTCGGGCAAAACAACTCGCAGCAGGAGCCCCATGGGGAAATCATCCTCACCTTGTAGTGACCCTTTGCGTTATCACCCCCTTAACATCAACACCTCCACTTTTGCTCCTCTAAGGGACGTAAGAGGGGCCCTGGAAGGTGTTCGGATTTTCTTTAGATGGGGTCCCCTTTTTCTCTACTGAGACTGTGATACGGCGGAACGGAGCTAATTTACTGTTCTATCCAGGGGGCAGAGTGCGCAATTCCCAGAAGGTTCCCCCAGGACGCCTCCAAAAGAGACTGGTGGTTTCAACGGCGAGGGGCGGGAGCGAAACCCCGTCAACTCTTTAGGGAAACTGACAGGGGTAACCCCACGGCAGGAACAGGAAAACTCTGAGACCTTGTGCAGCAGCCCGAGGTCTCTCTCGAGTAAAACTGAGAAAAAGGGGGAGTGTGCTCAACTTTGGGGGATCACCCACCTTTTCGGATGTGGGGGAAGCTCAACATAGCAACTGGCAAGAGCGCCCCAGGGCCCCCAGCACCCCAAAAACCCCTCCCAGGGGCTGAGAAACTATGGAGCTTTTCACTTCCGGGGAGCCCCACTCAGCCCCCCAAAGGGCACCGGAATTACAGACGGATTTCTGCCACAGCGCCGTAAGATACAAGCTGCTGACTCACCCGTTGTACTCACCCGGAGGTTGCGGGGGTCGAGTCCGAGCACCGGGCCCCCCCTCTTCACGATCGCTACAGGTCACTTCCCTGAACCCTGAGCTTTTATACCTCTGCTTAAAATTGTTGGGGCCTGCCTCGGAAAATGGACTGATGAAGCCTCACGGGCATCGTGGTGTTACTACTCCCTGATTGCACGGGCTGGGCAAATGGTTTTGGGAGGCCATACTAACGTCTTAAAAGTCTGGGGGCCCGGGGCACTCCAGCGCTTGGGAAAAAAAAGCAACCCTCGTAAATTCCAAAGCCCAGGATCTAGGGAGTTTTAGACCCATTCCCCGGCCGCTGCTTAGCCAAAATGCTGAGGGATGGGGGTTTAAACCGCCTCCTATGGAAACTTTGGGCCCCCTTTATCATCCAATTTGGCTTTACCAAAGGAGTGGGGACAGCAAGGGGCATAACCACTCTAATAAGCAGATTGTGAGTAACAAAAAAATATATCGTCGTCTACCTCGCCTTGAAAAGGCTTTTTGGGTAGCCAGCCCACAGCAATTTGGCAAAACTAGCTCGGAAGGGGGCAAAGGGTGCCCCCTGGCCCGGTTAGAGTCCTACCTTAGGGGCAGGCAGCCCGTGTAGCTTTCGGGCACACTCTTCTTTAAAACCCGGAAAAAAGGTAACCACAAGGGGGTGTATCAGTCCCACCCGTTTAAACCTTTTTGCAGGAACTTGGCCTTCCCCTTTCATAAAGGTAACAGACTTGCTATGCTGATGATCTTTCACTCTAGTGAATGGGAAAAGGCAATTTAGAAGACAGGTCAGAGGCTTTTGGACCTAATTAGCAGTTTGAAGGAACTAGGTCAAAATCTCGGCCGAGAAAACTCTTTCAAGATGTTCAAAAACCAGATCCGGAAAGATTACGTATTCAGGATAAGAAAATTGAGTGGACACTTGGGGAACACTTTTAAAAAGTGACCTTTCGAAAAACCCAGTAGGAGGTCACGTGCTCTACCGATTAAAGCCATGAGAGCCCTCGAGGTCGGGCAGGGGGAAACAAAGATGTCCGCTTGTACTTAACAAGCTAGCGCTCGCTCATTGACTTTCGGGCACCCGGGGTTGCTCATCCTTCCCCCAAGCAGGCAAAGTTGGGGTCGCCCCCCCCAGGCGATAAGAACTATTTTTTTGGGGGGCCCCCATTGGACCAACCAGTATGCTCCGATCTGAGACCCGGCTTCTTCCTTGGCTGCAGAATAAGATACTTAAGCCTGAAAAATGGCCCGATTTCACCGGCAGCAAGGACCCCCCCCCCCTAAGGGACGGATTTGACAACCATAACAAAATCCCAACTCTTCACGGACTACTCCCCGGGTTCGTTCGTTTTGGCGTGGGCGGGAAGCTGTCCTATACAATACTCCTTTAGAAGGTTGTGACCCTTCCTGTTGCTGGGGACTATCCACCCTTGGGCCCAATCCAGCCGATTTTGTCATGCAGCTACCTTTCTAGCGTCTCTGCAGTCAAGACACCCTCAGCAATCATCGAGACAAGCATGGCCTGGAGAGGAGGCACATGTGCAGTGTATTTTCAGAGGTTCTGTTGACCCTGACAGGAAGAGGCACAGCGGGGGTACCACAAGGTCACATCAAGGTGGCGACTCCCCGACCACTGCCGATCCTTCAAGCTGAGCGGGGGCGATTAAAAGCATTGTCCCGCCCTACGACATCGAAACCCACTGTCATACAAAGTTTACTCCCCTCTGCAATAATGCCCCTTCCCACCCCAACCCCAAAGGCAAGTTACCTCTAATCGATCCTGAGCATAATGACGCCCAGAAGTTAGGGAAAGATCGCATTGAAAGGATCCCCCGCCTGCTGGATCCGGGGAAAAGAGGGGGCAATGATGAGCCAAGGGAGCAACGAACCACATGTTGGGATTACTGTCCCCAAACGCTACGACAGACCAAACTGGTGGCTGGAGCCATGAAATTCGGGGGAGGTCTTAGGTGATACCCCTCCAACGTGGTACCCGCGGTCGACTGTCCCCGGCGCATGTACGCCATCCCTCGGATTGTTTGGGTTTTTTCCCCCAGCCGATGATGGTAACAAGGTGAGGAGTGTGCCCGTACTGTCGCAATTGTCCACGGGCCCCTAACAACCCATCTTCTGGAGTGCAAGTTACGAGACACTCCGCAGGGAAAAGGGGGGTATTCCCTCCCGATGATGCCCCCAAAATGACTGGGGGCCACATGGTGTCCATGGGTTTAAAAGAACCAACAAGCTGTTACCGTGATAAAGAAATCCTCCTCCCCCGCAGTGTCCAAGTTGGAGTTAATATGGTTTGTGCATGGAGCAAACAGTTAAAATGACCCGAAGGTGTTGAGCAGATGCGCCATCGTAAAACCTTTCTCCCTCGGGAGCCAGAGGGTTCGCAAGATTGAGACCCGGCCGGACTACGGTCTTGGCGAACATTATACATACATACTGTTTGTATCGGCATAACAAAGCTCCTGGAGAGCAACGTTGCCACAATAAAATGTCACATTAGTTGCACTTGTGTCCTTTTACTTTACATATTGTCGGTAATTCTACCAACATTATTACTATACTGCCAGTAGCATCCTGGATGCACTATCCTGGCATTACAGTCCTACCAACACTGTGTTACCAACACTGTCTTGCCAACACTATCCTTCCAACACTATCCTATAAATTCTGTACTACAAATACTGTCCTACTAACACTTGCTGACATTACTAGCAACACTGCCAACTGTGTCTCACCGAATAATAAGTGTAATTAGTAACACTGCTGAGTGACATCACTCTAAAACTGACAACACTGTATTGTCAGCACTGAGTGACAGCACTGACAGCACTGTCTTGTCAGCACTGAGTGACAGCAGTGACAACACTGTATTGTCAATGTTGAGTGACAGTACTAACAACAGAATAATGCCAACATTTCGATATATTTAATCATAAGTTTGTTGTCCCTCCTGTGGCTAACACTCCCTGCCTTCCTTTCCTCCCATGTCTGACACTCTCCCTGCCTTCTCTACCTCCCATGTCTGACACTCTCCCTGCCTTCCCTTCCTCCCATGTCTGACACTCTCCCCGCCTTCCCACTCTCCCGTGGCTGATACTCTCCCCGCCACCCACCTGTGACTGACACTCTCCCCACCATCCTCTCGTGACTGACACTCTCCCTGCCTTCCATCTTCTTGCTTCTATTTTCTCTCTATCCACATGCCTTCTTTTCTCTCCATTCCGTCTCTTCCTTTTCCTCCTTTCTCCCCTCTGTCCTTATCTCTTCTTCCATTCTTCTCTCCTTTCTATACTTCAACATCTCTGTCACATCCCTCCCATTCCTACCTGTCACATCCTTGCCCATCACATGCCCCCATCTCTGCCTTTCACATCTCTCCCATCCTGCTTGTCACATCCCCCCGTCCCTGTTTGTCACATCCCCCGTCCCTGCCTGTCACATTCCCTCGTCTCTGCCTGTCACATCCCCCCCTCCCTGCCTGTCACATCCCCCGTCCCTGCCTGTCACATCCCCCGTCCCTGCCTGTCACTTCCCCCCGTCCCTGTTTGTCACATCCCCCCGTCCCTGCCTGTCATATTCCCTCGTCTCTGCCTGTCACATGCCCCATCCCTGCCTGTCACATCCCTCCCATCCCTACCTGTTACATCCCCACCCCCCTTGTCCCTGCCTGTCACATCCCTGCCACCAGCCATGACAGTCACAATCAGAGAGGACTCAGGCTAAAAGATGTGAGAAAACATCACCAGAATTCGACCTTATGGTGCAAAGTTTTTGTTATTGTCGTTGTTGTCTCTGCTAATTAAGGCCTCCATCGCTGGTCGGTGTTCACCGTTGCCAAGAGATAACGGGCAGAGGGGAAATAGCATCTCTCTCTCTCTCTCTCTCTCTCTCTCTCCTCTCTCTCTCTCTCTCTCTCTCTCTCTCTCTCTCTCGCTCTCTCTCTCTCTTGCCCTCGACTCTCTCACACCTTGACGACTGTCTTGTTTACATTGGTTCGGCAGCCATCTTGGAAAATAAGTCACGCTTCTTTCTGTCAGGGAAACTTTTTTCCCTTCTCTCTCTTTCTCTCACGTGATCGACATTTCGCACAGTTTCCCGTAAGCGAAACGATGTTATTAAAAAGGTTGAGGAGGATTTATGTGTCATTTTGTTTTCTTTGTTTAGTGCTCTCTGCCTCGTTCATCGAGGTGTCTCAAGCGTTTACCTGGAGGACACAGCTTGTAAGTCAACATGACTCACGAAACCGTAATGACACGATTGCAAACAAACATACCACGGGCGGGGTTAGAACCCGCGATTAGTCTGGAGTTTTGAGATTCTCTGATTGCGGGTTTTAACCCCGTCCGTGGTATGGTTTGTAAGTAAGTTAGTAAGTTTATTCAGATATACACAAATACAGTTACATAGATTATCATACATAGCAGCATATGTGTAAAAAATCCTCCAGGATAACCCAAAAAAAAGTCAGACAGTGACTTATTTCCATTGGGGTCATTTTACCTTATTGTTATAATATATATAAGAGATAATATCTTGTTATTATTCTATAAGGGAGATAATATCTTATTATTATACTATAAAGGAGTTAGACTAGGAATAAGGGAAGATTACATGTGTGTTAACTAAGAAAATACAAAATAATTCTCCTCCCATTCTGTCAGTACATTCATTAGGTATGTTTTGGCAATCTTCTTGAACTGGTTCATGCTATGACTGGCTTTGACATGTGCAGGCAGTCTGTTCCATTCCTTTATTGCTGTACAATAAAAGGTGTTTGAAGCCTGGCCACTGACTGTGGGTACTACAAAGTTGTGCTATCTCCCCCTAGTACTGTGATTGCTTTGGTTCCCAACCTTGACAAAACTGACAGCAAGATATTCTGGACACTGTTTGTGAGCAATTTTATAAACTTGATTTAACTTCAGTTGTTTTACTCTGTCTTCAACATTCAGCATATCCAATTACTGTAATTCATCCTGGTCTACATGTTCTCTTGGACTCAGGTCCAGGATGAATCTTACCATTTTGTTCTGGGTGATTTGCAGTCTATTTTTCAATTTTGTTTTGTCAAGGCAGAGCACCATGAAGAGCAAGCGTAGTCCATATGACACTGTATAAGGGCTAGACATAGGGTCCTGCGAGCCTCAGTAGGTAGACACTGTGCTTGTCTATACAGGAACTTCAGTCTGGCATTCGCTTTCTTTACTACACTGTTCCCTATCAATTCTCCTGGCATGCATGGGTCAAAGGGGATTCCCAGATATTTTACTGATGAAACCAAAGTGATGGGCTCAATATTACACTGGACATTAAAATTATTTACCCTTCTCGAAGAGAGAGAGAGAAAAGAGAGAGAGAGAGAGAGAGAGAGAGAGAGAGAGAGTGGGTAGGTAGGTAGGTAGGTAGGTAGGTCGGTCGGTCGGTCGGTCGGTCGGTCGAGGGCATAGGTATTTGCATACTTGATTCATGTTCCTTATTTCCAACTGTGACAAGCGTGAATGACTCATTCAGAGGGCTTTTGTGTTGCTAATGGCGGTGTGGTGTGTGTGTGTTGTGTGTGTTTTGTGTGTGTGTGTGTGTGTGTATGTGTGTGGGGTGTGTGTATGTGGGGTGTGTGTGTGTGTGTGTGTGTTGTGTGTTTTATGTGTGTGTGTGTGTGTGTGTGTGTGTGTGTGTGTGTGTGTGTGTGTGTGTATGTTTGTGTACTCACCTAATTGTACTCACCTAATTGTGGTTGCAGGGGTCGAGACTCAGCTCCTGGCCCCGCCTCTTCACTGATCGCTACTAGGTCCTCTCTCTCTCTCTCTCTGCTTCCTGAGCTGTATCATACCTCTTCTTAAAACTATGTATGGTTCCTGCCTCCACTACTTCACTTGCTAGGCTATTCCACTTCCTGACAACTCTATGACTGAAGAAATACTTCCTAACGTCCCTGTGACTCGTCTGAGTCTTCAGCTTCCAGTTGTGACCCCTTGTCCCTGTGTCCCCTCTCTATGTCTGTCCACCTCCTATGTCTGTCCACCTTGTCTATTCCACGCAGTATTTTGTATGTCGTTATCATGTCTCCCCTGACCCTGCTGTCCTCCAGTGTCGTCAGTCCGATTTCCCTTAACCTTTCCTCGTACGACATTCCCTTGAGCTCTGGGACAAGCCTTGTTGCAAACCTTTGTACTTTCTCTAACTTCTTAACGTGCTTGACCAGGTGTGGGTTCCAGACTGGTGCTGCATACTCCAGTATGGGCCTAACATACACAGTGTACAGTGTCTTGAACGATTCCTTATTAAGGTATCGGAACGCTATTCTCAGGTTTGCCAGGCGCCCGTATGCTGCAGCAGTTATTTGGTTGATGTGTGCCTCCGGTGATGTGCTCGGTGTTATGGTCACCGAGCACATCACCGGAGGCACACATCAACCATACTAATGTGTGTGTGTGTGCGTGTATGTGTGTGTATAAACATGTGCGACTGGGATTATAAGTAAAAAATAATGTCTCAAAAGTGCCAGTTCTTAGAACCATTCACTTAAGTCACTGTTTCTACATCATGCAAATCTAATGTCTGGAATAATAATGGATAAGGATAGGTACCCACCATGACACAGGTACTAATGCCAGGTACTAATGCCAGGTACAAATGCCAGGTACTAATGCCAGGCACTAATGCCAGGCACTAATGCCAGGTACTAATGCCAGGTACTAATGCCAGTTACTAATACCAGGTACTAATGCCAGGTACTAATGCAAGACACTAATGCCAGGTACTAATACCAGGCACTAATGCCAGACCTAATGCCAGGTACTAATGCCTGGAAACTAATGTCAGGCACTAAGTGCCAGGCACTAATGCCAGGTACTAATGCCAGGCACTAATGCCAGGTACTAATGCCAGGTACTAATGCCAGGCACTAATGCCAGGTACTAATCCCTGGTACTAATGCCAGGCACTAATCCCCAGGCACAAATCCCAGGTACAAATGCCAGGAAACTAATGCCAGGCACTAATGCCAGGAAACTAATGCCAGGGACTAATGTCAGTACTAATCCAGGTCTAATCCCAGCACTAATCCCAGGTACTAATGTCAGGCACTAATGCCAGGCACAAAATGCCAGGTACAAATGCCAGGTACTAATGCCAGGCCTAATGCCAGGAAACTAATGCTAGACACTAATGCCAGACACTAATGGAAGACACTAAGCCAGGTACTAATACCAGGCACTAATGCCAGACACTAATGCCAGGTACTAATGCCAGGTGCTAATGTCAGGTGCTAATGCCAGGCATTAATGCCAGGCGCTAATACCAGGTGCTATTGCCAGGCATTAATGCCAGGCATTAATGGCAGGTACTAATGCCAGGCACTAATGCCAGGTACTAATGCCAGGTACTAATGCCAGGTACTAATGTCAGGCACAATCCCCAGGTACTAATGCCAATGCTAATGCCAGGCACTAATGCCAGGCACAATGCCAGCACTAATGCCAGGCACAAATTTCCTTTTCGCTAATGCAGCCACTAATGCCAGGCACTAATGCCAGGTACTAATGCCAGGCACTAATGCCAGGTACTAATGCCAGGTGCTAATGCCAGGCATTAATGCCACATACTAATGCCAGGCACTAATGCCAGACATTAATGCCAGGCAGTAATGCCCGGGTGCAATGCCAGTCACTAATGACAGACACTAATGCCAGGCACTAATGCCAGGCACTAATGCCAGACACTGATGCCATGTACTAATGCAAGGCACTAATGCCAGGCACTAATGCAAGGCACTAATGCCAGGCACTAATGCCAGACACTAATGCCAGGCACTAATGCCAGACATTAATACCAGGTACTAATCCCAGGTACTATGCCGGGCCCACTAAGCAAGACACTAATGCTAGGAACTAATGCCAGGCACTAATGCCAGACACTAATGCCAGGCACTAATGCCAGACACTGATGCCAGGTACTAATGCAAGGCACTAATGCCAGACACTAATGCCAGGTACTAATGCCAGGCACTAATACCAGGCACTAATGCCAAACACTAATGCCAGACACTAATGCTAGAAAATAATGCCAGACACTAATGCCAGGTACTAATGCCAGCCACTAATTCCAGGCACTAATGAGAGGTACTAATGCCAGACACTAATGCCAGGCACTAACGCCAGGTACTAATGCTAGACACTAAAGTCAGGCACAAATGCCAGATATTAATATCAGGTACTAATGCCAGGTACTAATGCTAGACACTAATGCCAGGTACTAATGCCAGGCACTAATGCCAGACACTAATGACAGGTAATAATGCCAGGCACTAATGCCAGACACTAATGCCAGGCACTAATGCCAGACACTAATACCAGGTACTAATGCCAGGTACTAATGCCAGGCACTAATGCCAACACAAATGTTAGAACTAATGCCAGGCACTAATGCCAAACACTAATGCCAGGCACTAATGCCAGACACTGATGCCAGGTACTAATGCAAGGCACTAATGCCAGACACTAATGCCAGGTACTAATGCCAGACACTAATACCAGGCACTAATGCCAGGTACTAATGCCAGGCACTAATGCCAGACACTAATGTTAGGAACTAATCCAGCACTAATGCCAAACACAAAAGCCAGGCACTAATGCCAGACACTGATGCCAGGTACTAATGCAAGGAAACTAATGCCAGACACTAATGCCAGGTACTAATGCCAGACACTAATACCAGGCACTAATGCCAGACACTAATGCTCAGACACTAATGCTAGAAACTAATGCCAGACACTAATGCCAGGCACTAATGCCAGCCACTAATTCCAGGCACTAATGAGAGGTACTATGCCAGACACTAATTGCCAGGCCCCTAACGCCAGGACTAATGCTAGACACTAAATGCGGGCACAAATCCCAGATATTAAATCAGGTACTAATGCCAGGGGTACTAATGCTAACACAATGCCAGTTACTAATGCCAGGCACTAATGCCAGACACTAAGACAGAAAATAATGCCAGGCACAAATGCCAGACACTAATGTAAGGTACTAATGCTAGACACTAATTGCCAGGCACTAATGCCAGAACCAAATTTCCTGACACTAATGCCAGGAAACTAATACAAGACACTAATGCCAGACACTAATGCCAGGTACTAATACAAGACACTAATGCCAGACACTAATGCCAGGCACTAATGCCATACACTAATGCCAGGTACAAAGCAAGGTACAAATCCCAGATACTAATGCCAGACACTATTGCCAACACAAAAGCCAGGTACTAATGCCAAACACTAATGTCAGACATTAATGCCAGGTACTAATGCCAAGCACTAATGCCAGGCAATAATTCCTGGCACTAATATCAGGCACTAATTCCAGGCACTAATGCCATGTACTAATGCCAGGCACTAAGCAAGAAAACTAAGCCAGACAATAATGCCAGGCACTAATCCCAAGCACAAATGCCAGGCCTAATGCCAGGCACAAGCCAGGTACTAATGCCAGGTACTAATGCCAGACACTAATGCCGGACAATAATGCCAGGTACTAATGCCAGGCGCTAATGCCAGACACTTATGCCAGACAATAATGCCAGGCACTAATGCCAGGCACTTATGCCAGACAATAGTGCCAAGCTCTAATGCCAGGCACTAATGCCAGACAATAATGCCAGACAATAATGCCAGGTACTAATGCCAGGCGCTAATGCCAGACACAATGCCAGGCACTAATCCAGGCACTTAGGCCAGACAATAGTGCCAAGCTCAAAATGCCAGGCACTAATGCCAGACAAAATGCCAGACAATAATGCCAGGCACTAATGCCAGACACTTATGCCAGATAATAATGCAAGGCACTAATGCCAGACACTTACGCCAGACAATAATTCCAGGCACTAATGCCAGGCACTAACGCCAGGCACTAATGCCATGCACTAATGCCAGGCACTAATGCCAGACAATAATGCCAGACAATAATGCCAGGCACTAACGCTAGGCACTAATGCCAGAACACTTTTTGCCAGTCAATAATCTCAATCATTAATTGCCAGGCACTAATGAGAAGCACTAATTCCAGACACTAATGCCAGGTACTAATGCCGGACACTAATGCCAGTCACTAATGCCAGACACTAATGCCGGGCACTAATGCCAGACACTAATGCCAGGTACTATTCTCAGGCACTAATGCCAGACAATAATGCCAGACACTAATGCCAGACACTAATGCCAGGCACTAATGCCAGACAATAATGACAGACACTAATGCTAGGCATTAATGCCACACACTAATGCCAGACACTAATGCCAGGCACTAATGGCAAGCAGTAATGCCAGGCGCTAATGCTAGGCACTAATGCTAGGCACTAATGCCAGGCACTAATGCCAGGCACTAATGCCATGTACTAATGCCAGGTACTAATGCCAGGCACTAATGCCAGGTACTAATGCCAGGTGCTAATGCCAGGCACTAATGCAAGGCAGTAATGCCAGGCACTAATGCCAGGCACTAATGCCAGGCACTAATGCCAGGCACTAATGCTATCCACTAATGCCAGGCACTAATGCCAGGTACTAATGCTAGGTGCTAATGTCAAGCATTAATGCCACATACTAATGCCAGGCATTAATGCAAGACACTAATGCCAGGCACTAATTCCAGGCACTAATGCCAGACACTAATGCCAGACACTAATGCCAGACTCTAATGCCAGGTACTAATGCCAGTTACTAATGTCAGGTGCTAATGCCAGGTACTAATGCCAGGCACTAATGCCAGGCACTAATGCCAAATGCTAATGCCAGGCATTAATGCCAGGTACTAATGCCAGGTACTAACGCCAGGTGCTAATGCCAGGTACTAATGCCAGGTACTAATCCCAGGCACTAATGCCAGGCACTAATGCCAGGCACTAATGCCAGGTACTAATGCCAGGTACTAATGCCAGGCACTAATGCCAGGTACTAATGCCAAACACTAATGCCAGGCACTAATGCAAGACACTAATGCCAGGTACTAATACCATGCACTAATGCCAACACAAATGCCAGATACTAATGCCAGGTACTAATGCCAGACACTAATGCCAGGTACTAATGCCGGGCCCACTAATGCCAGGTACAAATTTCCAGGCATTAGTAACCTGGCCTTTAGTACCAGGATAAGAAGGTAGCCACCATGACACAGGTACTAATGCCAGGCACTAATGCTAGGCATTAATGCTAGTCACTAATGCCAGGCACTAATGCCGGGCACTAAATGCCAGGTACTAATGCCATGTACTAATGCCAGGCACTAATGCCGGGTACTAATGCCAGTGCAAAATTGCAGGCACTAATGCCAGGCACTAATGCCAGGCACTAATGTCAGTACTAATGCCAGGCACTAAGCCAGCACTAATGCCAGGCACTAATGCTGCCACTAATGCCAGGCACTAATCCCAGGTACTATTGCCAGGCACTAATGCCAGGTACTAAGCAGGTGCTAATCCAGGCTTAATGCCACGTAACTAATCCCAGGCACTAATGCCAGCCCAGTAATGCCAGGCACTAATGCCAGGTGCAAAAGCCAGTCATAAATGCCAGACACTAATGCTAGGAACTAATGCCAGACACTAATGCCAGGCACTAATGCCAGACACTAATGCCAGGTACTAATGCCAGTCACTAATGCCAGACACTAATGCTAGGAACTAATGCCAGGCACTAATGCCAGACACTAATGTCAGGCATTAATGCCAGACACTGATGCCAAGTACTAATGCAAGTCACTAATGCCAGACACTAATGCCAAGTACTAATGCCAGACACTAATGCCAGGCACTAATGCCAGACACTAATGCTAGAAACTAATGACACACACTAATGCCGGGTACTAATGCCAGCCACTAATGCCAGGCACTAATGAGAGGTGCTAATGCCAGACACTAATGCCAGGTACTAATGCTAGACACTAATGTCAGGCACAAATGCCAGACATTAATGTCAGGTACTAATGCCAGGCACTAATGCCAGACACTAATGCCAGGCACTAATGCCAGGCACTAATGCCAGACACTAATGCGAGGTACTAATGCTAGACACTAATGCCAGGTACTAATGCTAGTCACTAAAGCCAGACACTAATGCCAGGCACTAATGCCAGGTACTAATACAACACACTAATGCCAGACACTAATGCCAGACACTAATGCCAGGCACTAATGCCAGGCACTAATGCCAGGTACTAATGCCAGGTACTAATGCCAGATACTAATGCCATACACTAATGCCAGGTACTAATGCTAGATACTAATGCCAGGCACTAATACCAGACACTAATGCCAGGTACTAATGCCAGACACTAATGTCAGACACTAATGCCAGGTACTAATGCCAGGTACTAATGCCAGGCAGTAATGCCAGGCAGTAATGCCAGGCACTATGGAAGAAGAGATGCCCCTCTCCTGGGATAAGCTGATACATCAAACACAACAACAGTGTCATTAAATGAACGATAAATAGTCTTGTATCCGTCGAATAGTTGTTGTAACATTATTTTATTTTATTGATAATGAGTTATTTTAATCTGATATTTATATTTTGCTTTTACTATTAGTGTTAGTACAGTCCAGATAATTAATAAAGAATTAAATGTTTTAAACCCAAGTGGCTGCCTGGCGCCAGCACCGCTCCTCTGTGGATGCCTGGTGCCAGCACTCCTTTTCTCTGGATGCCTGGTGTCAACGCTGCTCATTCTCTGGCTGCCTTGTGCCAGCGTGTAGCATGTATGGCACGCCTCATAATGAAGTGCCTCGTTTCGTGACAGAACATCGCAAGGGTGACATATTCCGTAAGAGGTTGAGAGGCACTGAATTAGTGCATACACTTAAGAGGTAAAGCCAGGAGCTAGGACTCGACCCTTGCAAACACAACATGGCCAATACCACAAATTTGCTCAAAGGACAGAAATAGGCTGTTCAAAATGTGGAGACCATGAACAAGGTAGCATGTGACTGACGCAAGTTAAAGATGCAAATGAGACACAGATGTCATGATGTTTCTTAAAAGAAAAATAGAATGGATTGAATGAGGAAGCGGTGAAAGATTTCATACACAGCTTTAAGAACATATATGATAGAACGCATGAAACTAGGAATTAGCGAGCCCGGTCATGATTGGCTGAAAGTGGAGCCAAAGCTGAGATTCGACTCTATTCCCGTGACGACACCTACGTGAGTACACACAAGCAGAGGGGAAAGTAAGCAGATGTGTTTCCCACAGATGCCAGACTACCCATTCCTGTCATCCCTCTTCCGACTTCCACCATCAGCCCCTATCTTCTCAACCTTTTCCTTATTAATCCCTAAACAAAATCCCTGTTCCTATCATCCCTCTTCACACTGCTCCCTCAGCAATCATTAACCCCTCGACTCCTCCTTCACCTTCACTCAAGACATCCTCTTACCGTCTCATTCTCAGTAACCAGTATTCCCTATTTTCCCCACTTCTCCACAGAATAATCTAACTTACGTGACTTTCTCAAACAAACCCCTTTTACCTTTATGTTAAGGACAACCTTCCGAACCTATAACATTCCCCCCCAAATCCCCTAAACACCCCTCAGTTAGAGACCGCCCTCCCCTATGTATCTCAGAAGATAAGGCCCCAGGACCACCCTTTCACAAACTCCCATTAAAATCTACCATGCAAAAAAAAAAAAAAAAAGTAATAAGCAGCAGTAAATAATATATTACGGATCGAAGGTGTAACAATGACCCAAATATATCTCATGCCAAGACGAAGATCACAGGAGTGCTAACACATAGAATATTTCCTGAGAAGTATTGCATATTTAGGAGTAAGAGAAAAACCTGGGACCCTGGGAGTGTGTGTTTGGGGAAGGGAGGGGGGAGGGGGGGAAGAGCGTTAATAACCATTAAAATGTTGGGTTTTCTGAGAATTATTAACCTATATGGTGGAGACTTCAAAATCTATTCAGCAGTTACTTGGGAACAGGTGGGAATAAGGTAACAACAGCAGTCATTTACAATGTTCCACCAATTAGAAAGAGTAGACGGAAGTATAAGGGGAATTAAATTTGGGCTTGTCACATTACTGATTATCATAAATTAATTTTGAAAATAAAAGCAAAATAGCCTCAGCAACCTAAGAAAAATGACTGAAGATAACAAGTCACATATTACCCGTAATAAGACCACAAGGCAAAACACGGTTGTATGATAGCTGAAAGAGATGGTTAGAAAAATGAAATTTGGGTTATCAGAAAAAAACAATAATAACATTAATGATGATGAGATGACACAAGTTTAATAAATGGTCATGTTAACTGGTCATGGCTGAAACCATGTATGCACACACAACTCTAACCCCATCACAAACCCTGGAATTCCTATACACTCACTGCGGAGAAAGATAACATCAGCAGCTTCCACAGTGGGTCTCACTCCAAGGCTGCGCCTCCACACGAACGTCAACATATCATTAGGGAAACAAATTCTTGCTTCTGACCGCAGAATTGAAATATGGATCATTAACATATATAAATCACTTCAGCCACAGCTCAAACTGTAAATACCACCAGTTAAAAGAGAGAGAGAGAGAGAGAGAGAGAGAGAAGGGAAAGAGTCCCTCACAAATCACCTCTTCCAAACAAAACTTTCTCATCTTACAATGACAAATAATTACACTAATAAAATGTATTCGTTCGCAATATCATTTAAACACAAATACTTTTACGATAATTACACTGTCAAGTCACGATATTATTTAATAACAGTTGCAGCTGTCAGTCTCAGAGTGATCAGATGCAGCAGTAAATCCACAAAATATATTAATTTATTTCACAATTTTACAGCGCTGTAAATGCATCGTACACTAGCACCCTCACAAAATACAATTACAGGTTTTAATTACAAAAATTACAATATTAAAGTTAATATTCCTGGTAATAACCTGACAGACCAAGCTGGTTGTTGACCTTATAAACCCTCCGTCTCCTGACTGAAATCTCAATGGCTGAACAAAGAGAAAGAAATATAAAAATGTGATGAATGGTTTCGAAAACCAACAAGTTGAAGAATGAGACACTTGTGCAATATTTGGGAATGTTTATTAAGAAAACGTTTCTCCAGCCAGTGGCTTCTTCAGTCCAATATAAAGAAGAATGGTGGAAAGAAGGAGGAATTTGAGGTAATCAATCCCTCAGCCTGGAATCGATGTGTCCAGTCCATCAAGACTGATGGAGAGTGAGCTTACAAAATGAATGTTACAAATAATCATTATTCAGATTACCTCTGTATTTTTGACTGTGTTAATACTCCTAATTAAAAAGATGAGACACAGGGCAAAAGATTTGATAACAGGTGCATACAGAAAGAACAGCTGAAAACACGTTTTAAGATTTATTTATTTATTTATTTATTTATTTATTTGAACATGATACAGAGAAGTACAAAAGAATACAGTTAAATGCAGCATGTCAAAGCCACTTGAATGCATAGCATTACGGGCAGGCTTAAAATTAACTTAAGATTAACTAAGCAATGAAGTATTCAGTGGTAAAACATTATTGTAAACAGATAACAATCACAAATGAGTATTACAAAAACAGGTCGTATGGTTGCTTGCATTGCTGTACAATCAGTATTTATTTATTTATTTATATATTTATTTATTTATTTATTTAATTTGAACATGATACAGAGAAGTACAAGGAATACAATTTTTAAAGTGCAGCATGCGCAAAGCCCCTTGTATACAGAGCATTATGGTCAGGCTTAAAATTAACTTAAGATTAACTAAGCAATGATATATTCAGTGGTACAAAAATTATTGTAAAACGGAAAACAATTGAGTACAAATGAGTATTACAAAGACAGGTCATATGGTCATTTACTGTGTTGCTGTGTAATCAGTAGAATGGAGTATTATGTTAGGTAATGAAGTTAAATAATAACAAAGTTTGATTGGGTCACAGGTTGACATTTATGAGATAAATAATGAGATACATATGTGAGATACAATTTATGAGATACAATTATTCAGTATTTATTTAGTTGTGGGTGAGTAAGTGATTTTTGAGAAGAGACTTGAATTTATAAACAGTGTTTTTTTTATATTCACAGGTAATGAATTCCAGATTTTAGGGCCTTTTATGTGCATTGAGTTTTTGCATAGCGTGAGATGGACACGAGGAACATCAACGAGTGATCTGTGCCTTGTGTTATGGTCATGTGTTCTGTTGAGGTTGGTAAGGAGATGTTTGAGGGGAGGGTTTATGTCAGAGTTAAGTGTTCTATGTATGTAGTAGGTGCAGTAATAAGTATGGATGTTTTGTATTGTGAGTAGGTTTAGAGTTTTGAATATTGGTGGAGTGTGCTGTCTGTAGTGGGAATTTGTTATCATTCTTACTGCAGCCTTTTGTTGGGTGATTAGTGGTCTGAGATGGTTTATTGTCGTTGAGCCCCATGCACAAATTCCATAGGTGAGATAGGGGTAAATAAGTGAGTGATATAGGGCCAGGAGGGCTGACTGTGGAACATAGTACCGTATCTTCGATAGTATGCCTACGGTCTTGGAAATTTTGGGGGGAAATTTGTTGTATATGTGTTTGAAATTTGAGTCTATTATCAAGGTGGATTCCTAGGAATTTTCCCTCTGTGAGTTTTGTGATAGATGATTCATTTATCATTTATAGGTGATTCATTTACAGTCTAATTACACGATATCTCATGTTGTGAGAACACTGGTGATCTTAGAACTGGTACTATCGGTAGATGCAACTCTTTAAGGCCTCTGTGAAAATGAGCAGTGTGGGAACATATCTGTCAGTCTGGGTGTTTGACCTGATCATTGTGAGGCCGAGAGCTGAAATTATCATTAAAACGCATATCCTGACTAAACAGCGTAATTTAATGTTTCATACACAAGTACATCAGTAGAATACAATTAAAGGTGCTAATTACATAGATACTATATTAAATAAATATTCAGCCTTATAATATTATGGAGCAATCAGGCTGATTCCCTCTAAGCAAAGCAAAAATAGATTAAATCATATGTGAGGAATCAGTGTCAGTGACCATATGGTTCTAGGCGTCGACTACTTGGTGGAGGTGAGAATGACGACCAAAGAGGGTAGAATGAAGCAGGAACAATAAATTATAGGAAAGTTAATTTTCCTAAATGGAGTTTATTGAAAGAAATGGATGGAATATATGGCAGCCAAAGAAATCTTCGAAACACTGATCACGATGCACAAAGAAATGACAATCGGATTCGTATCTGAAGAGAGAGAAAATGGTTTGCACACGGGTGTGTAGAAGGACAAATGTTCAGTGTTATGACAGATGATATACGAGATGATGAGGACGGTACTGCGTTGCATATTGAGTAAAAGAACTAAGAGCAAGCAAGGATAAAAAAGAAATCAAAAAGACATTACAAAAACGATGTAACAGTGAAGGCCAAAACAGAATTGCAACAAAAAGGATGAAAGATGACAAATAATGGGATTAAAAAATGAGGATGAAGAACTGACGATGGATGACATGTATGCATGTGGAGAACTGAACACAAGATTGAAAGATTTCATCACTGAGGAATCAGGAGTGATAACAGGAAGAAGGGAAGAGAGGCGTTGGTTGTACAGACAACAGAAACTCTGGTCAACAATTTTTGAAAAGTTGTATGCTTCTTATATAAGATTAGTTAATTCTTATGTATTTTCATGTCCTGGATCTAAATATCACCTTGAAAAATGCTTGTTGGTTATAAGTTTAAAGATAGAAGACATGTAATATTTGATTATTTTATTATAACGTACAATATGTGTCAGTATGTTTTAAACTCTAATCCGTACCTACTCTCTGCCTTTTTGCTTGACACTTATATTGGGCTGAAGAATCATCTCTTGCCAATGTCCAGCAATAGTCTGCAAGCATTCTTGTGCCCCCATTTGCCCTGGTACCATTTTTCCATGGTTAAAATATCTTGGTGAAACCTTTCACTAACTTTCCCTCAGTTCGCGGGAAAAACGTCTAAATGTGAGTCCAAAAAGTGGATTTTAAGTGAAATGTTACATCCCGTGTTCTTGTAAGCCTTGATGAGGTTTTCCACCAATTCTTCATAGTTTCCTTCCCTTCTGTTTCAGAGAAATCCCTTCGCCACTAATTTGAATGCTTCCCAAGCAGCTTTCTCGTCCCCATCTTTAAGAAGCTCTCGAATCTGAGGACCATTGAAGATTCCCTCTCTTATCTTAGCGTCGCTCAGCGAGGGGAATTTTAATGTTAAATACTTGAATCCCTGACCGGATTTGTCCATAGCTTTTACAAGGTTTTTCATGAGCCCCAGTTTTATGTGTAGTGGTGGTAGCAAAATTTTGTTTGATTCAGTGAGAGGTGGATGTTAAACATTTTTCATCCCAGGCTCCAATGACTGACGAGGTGGCCAGTCTCTCCTGATGTAATGGGAACCTCTTGTAAGGCTGTCCCATTCGCATAGATAGCAGCAGTATTGATGTATTCGCCCTGCAACCCCATCACCAGAGTGTTTGGCTAAGAAAATCACCTACCTTTCACCTCAAAATATAAACTTGCACAGCACAACCACCTTCTATGACTGTTGGAACAATAATGAAGGTCAGTGAGACTGTGATAAGAAACACACTGCTAAGAGCCTGGTGGAACTTGCTGTGACACGTTGGTCTGTATTGAAAAGTAGAACTAACAAACAATTTTAACCATGATATTCATTATCAGTGACCTAAAATTAGTTGTAAATTACTACTCTGGTTTCGGAAGCATTTTGGTTGCTGACCAGTGAAATTAACACAACAAAAGTGAAATTACTGCAAATTGATTTAAATATGGCGAAAACAATGAAACTGGAATTGATATTACCTTAGGTCTTGAGAGAAACAGACGATATATACAACCTCACACAAAGTATCTATAACAAGCGTCATTATAAATGGTTGAACTTCCGCACTGCTGAAAAACTGCAAAACATTGTCCCATTAATGCTAGAAAAAAGAAGAGCGTAGAAATGATATGTAGACCAATCTCATTTAGAAACGTGTTGGCTAAGTTACTCTAAAATATAATATGAAGGAAATTGTCTCACAAGAGACAGCCAGCATGGATTTATTGATGGAAAATTCTGTTTTAGGAATTTAAAAGTTGTATGAAGTAAAGGAGAAAAGACAGGGATGTCGTAGTACCTATCTGGGTGAGACTGCATCTTCCTAGATGTTGTAGTACCTGTCTGGGTGAGACTGCATCTTCCTTGATGTTGTAGTACCTGTCTGGGTGAGACTGCATCTTCCTTGATGTTGTAGTACCTGTCTGGGTGAGACTGCATCTTCCTTGATGTTGTAGTACCTGTCTGGGTGAGACTGCATCTTCCTTGATGTTGTAGTACCTGTCTGGGTGAGACTGCATCTTCCTAGATGTCGTAGTGCTTGTCTATGTGAGACTGCATCTTCCTAGATGTTGTAGCACCTGTTTGGATGAGACTGCATCTTCCTAGGTGATGTAGTACCTGTCTGGGTGAGACTGCATCTTCCTAGATGTTGTAGTACCTGTCTGGGTGAGACTGCATCTTCCTAGGTGGTGTAGTACCTGTCTGGGTGAGAGTGCATCTTCCTAGATGTTGTAGTACCTGTCTGGGTGAGACTGCATCTTCCTAGGTGGTGTAGTATCTCTCTGGGTGAGACTGCATCTTCCTAGATGTTATAGTACCTGTCTGGGTGAGACCGCATCTTCCTAGGTGGTGTAGTACCTGTCTGGGTGAGACTGCATCTTCCTTGATGTTGTTGTACCTGTCTGGGTGAGACTGCATCTTCCTAGGTGGTGTAGTACCTGTCTGGGTGAGACTGCATCTTCCTAGGTGATGTAGTACCTGTCTCGGTGTTAATATACAAACAGGAAGTGGTTACAGGAACACATAGAGAATAAAAAAAGCTGAAAATAACTATATTAAAGCATGTACCGGAATGCGCCAAAGAGTTAAGAGCTTAACCTTTGCTATTCCTGATAAAAATAAAAGACTTGTCGAAAGAAATTGAATCTAATGTATCACTGTTTCTGGGTGAAGTAGAATTAATAAAAAAAAATACTGTAGAAGAAAGGAAATGAGTTGAACAGGAAGAAAATGTGATGAGAGAAGTGGCTTCCAGAAATAAATTTTGATAAGCGAAAAGTAGTGAGAACAGGAAAGAGAAAGAGAATGCTATTCTCATGCAGCTCGCCTTGGAGAAAAATACTGCTGACAGTTTATAATCTTATCTTCAGAACTGCATATCAACCATGTATGTCTCATAACAATAAAAAATGCTTTCAAATGAGCTGATGTAGGTAACAGCTCTTAGCTTGCCAATAGAGTTAGGAATCCTTAACCTTGTCAAACCCTGTGTTAAAAAAAAAAAAAAAAAAAAAAAAAAAAAAAGAGAGAGAGACCTTAGAAAATGAAACTAACAATCCCAGTAAAGAAAATTACCCGAAAATATATGATTATGATTTATAGAATACTAAGGGGCTGAGGGAGACTAGAAAGGAAGATGTTGTTTGAGATGCGAAGAGACGGATCAAAGATGGCAGGTAAAGTGCAGGGATATTAGCAAGTGAAAAATAATATGGTAATGCTGACAAGATGTGGAAAAAGACACACATGTCCATCAGGACTGAAGAAGTCACTCGTGACGAAACGTTTCCTTTAATAAATGTCCTGAACTATGCCTAAGTGTCTTTTTTCCGACATATTAGGAAGTATTTCTTAATGTTTAGTCTGGCCAGTAAGTTGAACTAAAGCGAGAGTTTCTGGAACCAAATATCTTATACTACCTATTTTTACTTTATACCACCATTGACTCAGGATGCCACCCACAACAGTCAGTTAACTCCCGAGTACGTATACTACTAGGTGATGAGGGGCATCAGGTGTAATGGTATTTATCCACATGTCTCTGCTCTCCCAACATTGAGCCTGGGTCCTTCGTTTGCGAGCCGAAAACAGTGCCACTGAGCTACAAGTTTCAAAACCAGTCATGATCGTGTCCAAGAGGAGGGACCAGGAGCTACGAATTGACCGCAGGCAACGCAACTGAGTTTACACATACACCAAGTAAATCTCCTGTAAATCTGTAAAAAAAAAAAAGGTCTACAAACTTCATTTTAGAGAAAAGTGGCCGCGCTTTCATGAAATAAAATAATAATTTATCACAGACCACAAAAAAAAAAAGAGAATTTCTGAATCGGGGTGTTTAGGAATATGTCAGGTAGATGAATTAGTTTTCCATATTGGGAGAGAAGAAATTATGTGCTCACCTTAGGACCGTCAGGGTCGTGTGTCGGTGCTTCGTCCCGCGTCTCAGTTACTTACGAATGATACACCATTCCTGCCCTTCTGGGTCCTGTCATACATAATATTAAAATTGTGAATAATAAAAGTCACAGTACCGTAGCAGGAACAGTTCACAAGGTTACTCCTGTAACATTGAAGCTTTGTAGCCTTGTAGTCCTCCCCTGTAACCTTGTAGTCTTGTAGTTCACTCCTGTAACCTTGTAGCCTTGTAGTCCTCCCCTGTAACCTTGTAGCCTTATAGTTCACTCCTGTAACCTTGTAGCCTTGTAGTCCACCCCTGTAACCTTGTAGTCTTATAGTTCACTCCTGTAACCTTGTAGCCTTGTAGTCCACCCCTGTAACCTTGTAGTCTTGTAATCTTCCCCTATAACCTTGTAGGCCTCTCCTGTAACCTCATCTCTGTTATTAAGCCTCCTCAATAGTTTCTCGTCTTCAAAAAGAGTGATATGTAGGACTTTAAATTTAATACTCTGAATCATGTTTTCCACTTCTGAGACAAACATTTTCTGCTCACCTCACCAAGTCCTGTAATTATCTTGCACATTATAATCATGTCTCGCCTGAATTTGTATCCTCTAATGTCATTAGGTTTCCTCCTACTTTGTTTGCCCCTTGGTACTTGGATTCTTGTGGTGAGTCTCTGGACTTTTCTAGTCTTAATACATGTTTTATCACTAATGGGATCCATGGTGGTGCTTCGTAGTGCACCATGAGCCCGATAATTGTTGTATATATATAATCATGAACGACCTTATACTATACAGTATACATCGCCATTCGTACATAAATGTGTGTGTGTGTGTGTGTGTGTGTGTGTGTGTGTGTATGTGTGTGTGTGTGTGTGTGTGTGTGTGTGTGTGTGTGTGTGTATGTGTGTGTGTGTGTGTGTGTGTGTGGGGTATGTGTGTGTGTTCTCACCTATTTGTGGTCGCAAAGGGTCGAGTTTCAGCCCCCGGCCCAGCCTCTTTACACTGGCCTCCACTGGGTTTACTCCTGGCTTCACTTCAAGACCCTTTTCTTATCTACTTTTAAAACTGTACAGTATATACATCCAACCTCTACCAGTTTATTCTCCAGTTCATCTTACTTTTGACCACTCTCGCCCTCAAGGAAGGTTCCTTGATGTTGGTGAGGGGCTCTTGATTTGGGGAATTGGATCTGTGCTCCAGTTCCCCGAATTAAGCCTGAATGCCTTCCACATCCCCCCCCCCCCCAGGCGCTTTTATAATCCTCCGGGTTTAGCGCTTCCCCTTGATTATAATAATAATAATTGACCACTCTCAAGCATAAGAAATACTTTCCAACATCCTTGTAAACTCCCCTGTGTTTTGAACTTTCAATTGTGCCCCGTGTACCCTATTTCCCACCTCTCGATAAGCTTATCCTTTTTCCACTTATCAATTTCTCTGAATAGTTATACCTCTAATCGTGTCTCACGGGTCACTTCTGCTGTTTAATACCATAAATTCATTTCCTTCAGTTTACACTACCTTGATAAAAACATCTGCATTTTTTTTCCAGTTTATGGACATACTTGATCAGATGTAGATTTCGGGGTGTGTGTGTACTCACATAGTTGCTCACATAGTTGAGGTTGCATGGGTCGGTTAAGCCCCGGGCCCCGCCTCTTCACTGGTCGCAACTAGGTCACTCCCCCTGAACCGTGAGCTTTATCATACCTCTGCTTAAAGCTATGTATGGATCCTTCCTCCACTACATCGTTTCCCAAGCTATTCCACTTCCTGACTACTCTGTGGCTGAAGAAAAAATTTCTAAATCCCTGTGATTCATCTGTATCTTCAACTTCCAACTGTGTCCCCTTGTTGCTGTGTCCCATCTCTGGAACATCCTGTCTTTCTCCCCCTTGTCAATTCCTCTCAGTATTTTGTTTGTGTAGCAAACCTTTTCACTTTCTCTAGTTTCTTTACGTGCTTGGCTAGGTGTGGGTTCCAAACTGGTGCCGCATACTCAATATGGGCCTAACGTACACGGTGTACAGGGTCCTGAACGATTCCTTATTAAGATGTCGGAAATTTGCTGTTTTTGAGGTTTGCTAGGCGCCCATATGCTGCAGCAGTTATTTGGTTGATGTGCGCTTCAGGAGATGTGCCTGGTGTTTACTCACCCCAAAATCTTTTTTCCTTGAGTGAAATTTGTAGTCTCTGGCCCCTAAACTGAAATTCCGTCTGCGGTCTTCTTTGCCCTTCCCCAATCTTCATGACTTTGCACTTGGTGGGGTTAAACTCCAGGAGCCAATTGCTGGACCAGGTCTGCAGCCTGTCCAGATCCCTTTGTAGTTCTGCCTGGTCTTCGATCAAATGAATTTCTCATCAACTTCACGTCATCTGCAAACGGGGAAAACTTCGAGTCTATCCTTTCCCGTCATGTCGTTCACAAATACCAGAAACAGCACTGGTCCTAGGACGGACCCCTGTGGGACCCGGTGGTCACAGGTGCCCACTCTGACACCTCGCCACATACCATGACTCGCTGCTGTCTTCTGACAAATATTCCTGATCCATTGTAGTGCCTTCCCTGTTATCCCTGCTTGGTCCCCCAGTTTTTGCACAATCTTTTTGTGTGGAACTGTGTCAAACACCTTCTTGCAACCCAAGGGAAAATGCAATCCACCCACCCTCCCTCCCTTGTCTTACTGCTGTCACCTGTCATAGAACTCCAGTAGGTTTGTGAACAGGATTTCCCGTCCCTGAAACCACGTTGGCTGTTGAGATTTTTTCCCTTTCTAGGTGTTCCACCACTCTTCTCCTGAAAATCTTCCCCATGATTTTGGCATACTATACATGTCAGTGACACTGGTCCATAGTTCAGTGCTTCATACTGTTCCTTTTTTAAAGATTGAGACTACATTTGCTGTCTTCCATGCCTCAGGCAATCTCCTGTTTCAATTTAGATGTACTGAACATTGTTCTTAGGGGTACACATAGCGCCTCTGCTCCCTCTCTCAGGAACCATGGAGAGAGTGTTATCGGCCCATTGCCTTTGAGGTATCTAGCTCACTCAGAAGCCTCTTCATTCTTCCTCGGTTGTGTGTACTGTGTCCAGCACTTGGTGGTGTACCCCACCTCTCTGTCTTTCTGGAGCCCCTTCTGTCTCCTCTGTGAACACTTCTTTGAATCTCTTGTTGAGTTCCTCACATACTTCTGGTCATTTCTTGTTGTCTCTCCTTCCTTCCTGAGCTGATTACCTGGTCCTTGACTGTTGTTTTTCCCCCTTTGATGTGGCTGTATAACAGCTTCGGTTCAGATTTGGGCCCTTTCGCTGCTATGTCATTTTCATATTGTCGTTGGGCCCTCCCTTCTTATCTGTGCATATTCATTTCTGACTCTATGGACTGCTCTTCTTATTCTCCTAGGTCCTTTGCCTTTTTGTATTTCTTCCATTCCCTAGCACACTTGGATTTTGCCTCCTGCACCTTTGGGTGAACCAGGGGGCTCATCCTGGCTTTTTTATTATTCCTGTTCCCCTTGATTACAAACCCTTCTCCTCAGCCCCCTTGCACATGGTTGTTACATATTCCATCATTCATTAACTGGCTTCCCTGCCAGTTCTCTGTCTCACTGAACCCCATTCAAGAAGTTCCTCATTCCTTTGTAGTCCCCTTTCTTGTAGTTTAGCTTCATTTTCCCTGGCCTTTCTGTTTCCCCCCTTCTACTTGTAGCTCTACTGTGTATTCGAAGCTTAAAACCACATGATCGCTGGCACAAGGGGTCTTTCGTTTGTGATGTCCTCAAATATCTGCACTACTCAAGGTGAATACTAGGTCCAGTCTTGCTGGTTCTTTCCTCTCTTCTCTCTCTTGTAGTGTCCCTTACGTGTGGTACATGAAATTTTCCAGTCCACCTCCATCATCTTACCCCTCCATGTATTTTGGGCCCCCCATGTGGCTCCAAGTTCTCCCAATCGATTTCTTGTGGTTAAAATCACCACGATCAGGAGCTGTGCCCTTTCATGCATGAGCTTTTGGCCACTGCAGCCAGTGTGTCAACCATTGCTCTATTGCTCTCATCATACTTTGCCTTGGCCTCCTGCTGTTCTGTGGTGGGTTTACATCACTGCAATTACCACTTTGGGACCTCCAGAGTGAAGTGTTCCTGCTATGTAATCACTTGCTTCTCCGCTGTCTCCTCCCCCCAGCTCATCAAAATTCCATTGATTTTTGATCAGCAGTGACACTCCTCCATCCCCCCCTGTTCCCCCTGTCTTTCCTCAGGGTCTGGTATTCTGTTGGAAAGATGGCATCTGTTAACATACCTGTAAGCTTGGTTTTTTGTGAGAGCTATGGTGTCCGGTGATGCCTCTTTGACTCTTTCGTGCCACTCCTCCCACTTATTTGTTATTCCATCAGCGTTTTTTTGTACCATACCTTCAGTTTCCTCTCCAACACTATGTTTGGGGGCCTTGTGAGGGTGGGAGACCTTGTAGCGTACTGTGGGATTCTATAGCTGGGTGTTAGGTGGAAGCTGTGAGTATGGATTGTAGGTTGTAGTGTTGGGATGGTGTGATATGTTGTGGGGTTCTGAGGATTTGGGTTTTGTGTGTGCTTGCCCTTGCTGCTCTGTCTTGCTCTGATTGACCTTGTGGTTCCGTCCTTGTCTCCTTTCCTAGCTCCTTTCGCTTTTTTTGTTCTCTCCTTCAGCTGCTGTCATTCTGTTTGTGTTGTCTCTGTCCAGGAACATCTTCTTGTGTGTGTGCGTGTGTGTGTGCACTCACCTATTTGTGGTTACAGAGATCAAGACAGCTCCTGGCCCTGCCTTTTCACATCACTAATAGGTCCTCTCTCCCCTTGCTCCATTTAGCTTTATCATACCTCGTCTTAAAACTATGTATGGTTCCTGCCTCCACTACATCACTTGCCAGACTATTCTACTTCCTGACAACTCTATGACTAAAGAAATACTTCCTAACATCCCTTTGACTCATCTGAGTCTTAACTTCCAACTGTGACCCCTTGTTTCTGTGTCCCATCTCTGGAACATCCTGTCTGTCCACCTTATCTATTCTTTAGCATTTTGTATGTCGTTATTATGTCTTCCCTAACCCTCCTGAGACCCACATAAAGGATCATTATGACAACGAAATATGGATCCCAGGTTATAACCTATTTCGATGCGACAGGACTAAACAGGCAGCAAGGGGGGGGGGGTTGCCCTGTACGTCACAGAGTCGCTCATTTGCATGGAACTACTAAACACCTCAAATGATGTAGTTCAAGTTTTGGCAGTAAAGATAGAAAAAACCCAAAAACCCTTTTCATTGTGGTGGTATACAAGCCTCCAGATGTAACTTCCCAGCAATTCCAAGAGCAGCTTGTGAAAATGGACCACTCTCTGGAAAATCTCCCAACTCCCCGCCCCAACTTGAGACACCTAAAATGGAGGAGTATAGCAAACAATGTTTCAGCAGAGATCACCCCGGGAGGCAGCTCAAAAAGAAATTCACACACACACGAACTATTTAAAACTCTGCATCAAATTCCCCCTTTAACCAGCAAATAGTAGAGCCTTCAAGACTAGAAAATACGCTGAACCTCATCTTCATTAACAACAACGATCTGTTTTGTAATATAACTGTATCAAAGACAATATACTCAGATCACAACATAATAGAGGTACAGACATGTATGCACAGGGCTCCTGACCAGTTAAAATTTTGAGCAATCATGAAGGTCTCTTTCACGAAATTCAATTTCAATAACCCAAAAACATACAATGGGATCAAGTAAACCTTGTCCTAAAAGAAACAAGTGGGAAGATATCCTAAACAACACGAAAACCGAACATTTGCCTTGAAAAAAAATGAATTCTGTGGTTCTTGAGATCTGCTCAAGACCCCATTCCATTAAGAAAAGGAAAGACAAAATGTAAACTAGAAAGAGAGAGGCGTTCCCTATACAGACGAAGGCGAAGAGTCACAGAGCTTTCTGATGGGGCCAATCTATCTGAAATACAAAAAGGAGGCACTAGCCAATGAAATTGCAAATGTCGAACTTAAGCTGAAGGAACTTACAGGAGACAAGAATCACATAAAGAACTAAAAACGATAAAGGAAAATTGAAAAAATATATATATACTTCTTCTCTTATGCCAAATCTAAGGGAAAAAAAAAAACAACATCCAGATTGGGTCCTGCTTAGGCGGAATGGAACATACACAGATGACAGCCAAGAAATGAGTGAGATACTAAAGTCCAATATAACTCAGTGTTCAGCGAGCCACTTCCCAAAAATCTTGGATATTATCTTAAACTCCCCAAGACTTTGAAGAGGCAATAAATGGGCATGCCCCTGCACTCTGCCTCAGGCCAGACTCGTGGTACTCCGTGTTCATCAAGAATTGCAAGAAGCCCCTGTCGTGTGCCTTCAGCATTTTATGGAGGGGGGAGCATGGACACGGGGGTCATCCCACTAACACTAAAAAAACAGACACAGCCCCCACCCCACAAAGGTTTCAGTAAAGCAATTGCAAAGAACTATAGACCGATAGCAAATAACATCCCAATCATAAAATCTTGAGAAGGTTCTAAGAAGCAAGATCGCCAGCCACCTAGATACCCATGAGTTACACAACCCAGGGGAACACGGGTTTAGAGCAGGTCGCCCCTGCCTGTCCCAGCTACTGGACCACTATGACAAGGTCCTGGATGCTCTAGTCTAGAGGATAAACAAAATACACATGTAGTATACACAGACCTTTGACAAGTGTGGCCATGGTGTAATAGCACACAAAATGCGTGGATAAAGGAAAAACGGGGAAAAGTTGGTAGAAGGATCTGTAACTTCCTAACAAAAAAGAACACAAAGCGTTAATAGTTTAAATGAGTAAAGTCCAGGCAGCCACAGTAAAAACTCTGTTCACAAGACCCCAGTACTCGCTCCCATTCTATTCCTTATCCTCATTTCTGACATAGAGATGTTTAGCCATAGCTCCGTGTCTTCCTTTTGCGGATGACACCCGGATTACCATGGCAGTGACCCCATCGAAGACACCGCGAGACTCCAAGAGGACATCAACCAAATCTTCCGAATGGGCCACTCAAAACAATATGAAGTTCAACGAGGAAAAAATTAACTACTCAGATATGGGAAACTTGAAGAAATTAAAAATATATCAGGGTATACGACAAATTTCTAACCATACAATAGAGTGGAAAAGTAATGTGAAGGACCTGGGAGTGATAATGTCAGAGGATCTCGCCTTCAAGACCGCAACAATTATCTACCGCATATGATAACAAAACGATAGGATGACCAATGAGAAACCCTTCAAAACTAGGGAGGCCAAGCCCATGATGATTCTCTTCAAATCGCTTGTGCTCTCTAGGCTGGAATACACTAACTGCCCCTTTCAAGGCCGGCAACATTGCAGATCTGGAGAGTGTACAAAGAACTTTCACGGCACAATTAAGTACGATTAGGCAAACTAAATTACTGGAACGGTTGAAAGGGCCTTGATCTGTATTCCCCGAAACGCAGGCGAGAGAGACACATGGTAGTATATACACTTGGAAGGTCCTGGAGGGATTAGTACCAAATTTGCACACGAAAATTACTCCCTATAAAAGCAAAACATTTGGCAGGAGATGCAACATTCCCCCGATGAAAAGCAGGGGGCGCCACGAGTACATTGAGAGACAACACAGTAAGTGTCTGGGGCCCAAGACTGTTCAATTGCCTCCCAGCATATGTAAGGGGGATTACCAATAGATCCCTGGCTGTCTTCAAGAAGGCACTGGACAGGCACCTAAAGTCAGTACCTGACCAACTGGGGTGTGGGTCGTATGTCAGGCTTGCGTGCGACCACCAGTAACAGCCTGGTTGATCAAACCTAGTCCACCATGGGTCCTGGTCTCAGACCGAGCCGCAGGGGCGTTGAACCCCGAAACCCTCTCCAGGTAAACTCCAGGTAAACACCCCTCTCTCTTTTGTCTTACTTCTGTTACCTTGTGTGTGTGTGTGTGTGTGTGTGTGTGTGTGTGTGTGTGTGTGGTGTGTGTGTGTGTGTGTGTGTGTGTGTGAGTGTGTGTGAGTGTGTGTTTGGGGTGTTAAACCCTTTTGTCCTAGGACATGTCGATTAGACCACTAGGCCTGTTGTGTAGGTGTGTGTGTGTGTGTGTGTGTGTGGTGTGTGTGTGCGTGTGTGTGTGTGTGTGTGTGTGTACTCACCTAATTGTGGTTGCAGGGGTCGAGACTCATCTCCTGGCCCCCTCTTCACTGATTGCTACTAGGTCCTCTCTCTCTTGCTTCCTGAGGTTTATCATACCTCTTCTTAAAACTATGTATGGTTCCTGCCTCCACTACGTCACTTGCTAGGCTATTCCACTTTCTGACGACTCTATGACTGAATAAATACTTCCTAACGTCCGTGTGTGTGTGTGTGTGTGTGTGTGTGTGTGTGTGTGTGTGTGTGTGTGTGTGTGTGTGTGTGTGTGTGTGCGTGTGTGTGAGTGTGTGTGTACTCACCTAATTGTACTCACCTAATTGTGGTTGCAGGGGTCGAGACTCAGCTCCTGGCCCCGCCTCTTCACTGATCGCTACTGGATCCTCTCTCTCTCTGCTTCCTGAGCTTTGTCATACCTCTTTTTAAAAAACTATGTATGGTTCCTGCCTCCACTACTTCACTTGCTAGGCTATTCCATTTGCTGACAACTCTATGACTGAAGAAATACTTCCTAACGTCCCTGTGACTCGTCTGAGTCTTCAGCTTCCAGTTGTGACCCCTTGTCCCTGTGTCCCCTCTCTGGAACATCCTATCTCTGTCCACCTTGTCTATTCCCCGCAGTATCTTGTATGTCGTTATCATGTCTCCCCTGACCCTTCTGTCCTCCAGTGTCGTCAGTCCGATTTCCCTTAACGTTTCCTCGTCGACATTCCCTTGAGCTCTGGGACTAGCCTTGTTGCAAACCCTTTTTGTACTTTCTCTAACTTCTTGACGTGCTTGACCAGGTGTGGGTTCCAGACTGGTGCTGCATACTCCAGTATGGGCCTAACATACACAGTATACAGTGTCTTGAACGTTTCCCTTATTAAGGTATCGGAACGCTATTCTCAGTTTTCCCAGGCGCCCGTATGCTGCAGCGGTTATTTGGTTGATGTGTGCCTCCGGTGATGTGCTCGGTGTTATGGTCACCCCAAAGGGCTTTCTCCTGAGTGAGGTCTGTAGTCTTTGTCCACCTAGCCTATACTCTGTCTGCGGTCTTCTTTGCCCCTCCCCAATCTTCATGACTTTGCATTTGGCTGGATTGAATTCGAGAAGCCAGTTACTGGACCACATGTCCAGCCTCTCCAGGTCTCTTTGCAGTCCTGCCTCATCCTCCGTCCGATTTAATTCTTCTCATCAACTTCACGTCATCTGCGAACAGGGACACTTCAGAGTCTATACCTTCCATCATGTCGTTCACATATATCAAAAAATAGCACTGGTCCTAGAACTGACCCCTGTGGGACCCCGCTCGTAACAGGCGCCCACTGTGATACCTCTTCACGTACCATGACTCGTTGCTGCCCCTGTCAGGTATTCCCTTATCCATTGCAGTGCCCTTCCTTTTACGTGTGCCTGATCCTCCAGCTTCTGCACTAATCTCTTGTGGGGAACTGTGTCAAAGGCCTTCCTGCAGTCTAGGAAAACGCAATCTACCATCCCTCTCTCTCATGTCTTACTTCTGTTACCTTGTCATAAACTCAGGAGGTTTGTGATACAAGATTTGCCTTCCATGAACCATGCTGGTTTTCATTTATAATCTTGTTCCTTTCCAGGTGTTCGACCACTCTCCTCCTGATAATCTTCTCCATGACTTTGCACACAATACATGTCAGAGACACAGGTCTGTAGTTTAGTGCCTCGTTTCTGTTTCCTTTCTTAAATATGGGGACTACATTAGCTGTCTTCCATTTCTCAGGTAGTTGCCCAGTTTCAAGGGATGTGTTGAAGATTGTGGTTAGAGGCACACACAACATCTCTGCTCCTTCTCTAAGGACCCATGGGGAGATGTTGTCCGGTCCCATCGCCTTTGAGGTGTCAAGGTCACTTAAGAGCTTCTTCACCTCCTCCTCAGTTGTTCGTATGTCATCCAACACTTGTTGGTATATTCCCTCTTGATGTTCCCTTCTGTTCTGTCTTCCCACAGCCCTTCCTGTCTCTACTGTAAAAAACTTCCTTAAATCTCCTGTTCAGCTCCTCACATACCTCCTGATCATTTCTTGTGAGTTCTCCACCTTCTGTCCTTAATCTGATCACCTGGTCTTTGACTGTTGTCTTCCTCCTGATGTGGCTATACAACAGTTTCGGGTCTGTCTTGATTCTCGATGCTATGTCATTTTCATACTGACGCTGGGCCTCCCTCCTTACCTGTGCGTACTCATTCCTGGCTCTGCGACTGATCTCCCTATTTTCGTGTGTTCTCTGCCTTCTGTACTTTTTCCATTCTCTATTGCACTTTGTTTTTGCCTCCTTACACCATCGGGTCAACCAGGGGCTTGTTCTGGTCTTCCCGTTGTTACTGTGGCCCTTGGGAATGAACCTTTCCACTGCCTCCTTGCATTTTGTTGCTACATATTCCATCATTTCATTTACTGGCTTTCCTGCCAGTTCTCTGTCCCACTGGACCTCCCGCAGGAAGTTCTTCAACCCTATGTAGTCCCCTCTTTTATGGTCAGGCTTTTCCCATTCTACTCCTGTTATTCTCTCCACTTGCAGCTCTACTATGTATTCAAAGCACAGAACCACGTGGTCGCTAGCTCCTAGGGGACTCTCATACTTGATGTCCTCAATGTCTGAGCTGCCCAGGGTGAACACAAGGTCCAATCTTGCTGGTTCATCCTCCCTCTCACTCTGGTAGTGTCCTTAACATGTTGGTGCATGAGGTTTTCCAGCACCACGTCCAACATCCTGGCTCTCCATGTTTCGGGACCCCATGTGGCTCCAGGTTTTCCCAGTCAATCTCCCTGTGGTTGAAATCCCCCATAACCAGCAACTTTGCTCTGCTGGAGTGAGCTCTTCTTGCCACCTCAGCAAGTGTGTCCACCATTTCCCTTTTGCTTTTTATTTTTTGGTGGTTCTGTGGGGATTTTGTGAGTAGTGGGGGTGGGGGTGCGTGTGGTTTTGGTGGGTGTTGGGGGGTTTGTGGTGCGTTGTGGGTGTGAGTGAGTGTGGGTTGTAGTGAGTTGTGGTGCGTTTTGGGTGTGAGTAGGGAGTGTGGTTAAAGGGTGTGGGTTTTTGTGTTTTTGGGGTGTGAGTGAGTGTGGATGGGGGGGTGTGAGTGAGTGTGGTTGTGGTGTGGGTGTGAGTGGTGTGGGTGTGAGTGATGGGGGTGGTGTGAGTGTGGGGTGGAGGGGTGTGGGTGTGAGTGAGTGTGGGTTTGGGAGTGTGGGTGTGAGTGGGTGTGGGGTGTGTGGAGTGTGGGTGTAAATGAGTGGGGGGTGAGGGAGTGGGGGGTGGGGTGAGGTGGGTGTGGTGGTGTTGGGTGGGGAGTGGTGTGGGTGTGAGTGGTGTGGGTGTGAGTGGGTGGTGTGAGGGGTTTGGGGGGGTTGATGTGTGGGTGTGAGTGTTTGGTGGGGTGAGGTGGGGTGGTGTGGGTGTGGTGAGGTGGGGGTGAGTAGTGTGGGGTTGTGTGTGAGTGTGGTGTGGTGCGTTTGGGTGTGAGTGAGTGGGGGTTTGGGTGAAGTGGGTGTTAGTGGTGTGGGTGGTGTGGTGGGGGAAAATTTGGTGGGGTGGGGGAGTGAGTTGGGTGTGAGGAGTGTGGGTTGGGTGTGGGTGGAGTGGTGTGGGTGTGAGTAAATTTGTGGGTGGAGTGAGTGTGGTGTGAGTGAGTGTGGGTTGTGTGGTGGGGGTTTTGTGGGCGTGTGGGGTAAGGATTGGGTGTGAGAGTGGATTGGGGAATGGGTTTGGGTGTGAGTGATTTGGGGTGATAGGGGTGTGAGTTGGATTGTTTATTTTGATATGGGGGTGTGGGGGTTGGGTTGTGGTGGTGGGGGTGTGATGATTTGGGGGTTTGAGTGGTGTGGGTGTGAGTGGTGTGGGTGTGTGTGGTGTGGGTGTGATGGTGGGTTTGGAGTGTGGGTTTGTGAGTGATTTGGGGTTGTGGTGGGTGGGTGTGGTGGTGTGGGTGTGAGTGATTGTGGGAGTAAATGGTGTGGGGTGAGTGGGGTGTGGGTGTGTGTTAGTGTGGGTGGGGTGGTGGGGGTGTGAGTGAGTGGGGTGTGGTGATTGGGGTTTTGGAGTGGGGGGTGTTGGTGTGGGTTGAGTGAGTGTGGGTGTGAGTGGTTGTGGGTGTGATGGGTGGGTGTGATGAGTGGGGGTATGAGTGTGGGTGTGAGTGGTGTGGGTGTGTGAAGTGGGGTGTGAGTGAGTGTGGGTGTGAGTGGTGTGAGTGTGTGTGAGTGTGGGTGTGAGGGGTGTGGGTGTGAGGAGTGGGGGGTGTGAGGTGGGTGTGGGGTGCGGGGGGGTTTGGGGTGGTGTGGGTGTGAGTGAGTTGGTTGGTGGTGTGGGTGTGGTGAAGTGTGGGTGTGAGTGTGGGTGTGATGAGTGGGGTTTGAGTGAGTGGGGATTAAAGGGTGTGGGTGTGAGTGCTTTTGGGTGTAAAGTGAGTGGGTGTGGAGTGGGTTGTGAGGAGTGTGGGTGGGGGGAGTGCGTGTGGGTGTGGGGGGTGGGTATGAGTGATGTGGGTGTGAGTGCTTTGTGGGTGTGTTGAGTGTGGGTGTGATGGTGTGGGTGTGGTGAGTGTGGTGTGAGGAGTGTTGGTGTGGTGGGTGGGTGTGAGTGGTGGGGGTTTTGGGTTGGGTGGTGTGGGTGTGAGGGTGGGGGTGTGGTTGTGGGTGTGAGTGCGTGTGGTCTGATGAGTGGGGTGTGAGTGTGGGTGTGAGTGCGGGGGTGTGAGTGGTGTGGGTGTGAGGGGGGTGGGTGAGTGTGGGTGTGGTGAGTGTGGGGTGAGTGTGGGTGTGAGTGGTGTGGGTGTGAGTGAGTGGAGTGAAAGTGCGTTGGGGTGTGAATGAGTGTGGGTGTAAGTGCACTTTGGTGGTAGTGAGTGTGATGTGATTTGTGTGTGTGAGTGAGTGTGGTGTGAAGTGTGTGGGGTGTGAGTGCGTTGGGTTGTGAGTGAGTGTGGGTAGGTGAGTGTGGTGTGAGTGCGTGTGGGTGTGTTGAGGTGGTGGGATGAGTGGGGTGTGAGTGAGTGGGGGGTGTGAGTGAGTGTGGGTGTGTGTGAGTGTGGGTGTGAGTGCGTGTGGGTGTGAGTGGTTAGGTGTGAGTGAGTGTGTGTGTGAGTGTGGGTGTGGGTGCGTGTGGGTGTGAGTGAGTGTGGTGTGAATGGTGTGGGGTAAAGGCATTTGGGTGTGAGGTGTGGGTGTGATGGGGGAGGGGATGGGTGTGAGTGAGTGTGGTGTGTGTGGTGTGGGTGTGAGTGCGTGTGGGTGTGGTGAGTGTGGGTTGAGTGTGGGAAAGTCCCCTCTTTTATGGTCAGGTTTTTCCATTTACTCCTGTTATTCTCTCCACTTGCAGCTCACTATGTATTCAAAGCAAGAACCCAAAGTGGTCGTAGTCCTAGGGACTCTCATCTTGTTGTCTCAATTTTCTGAGCTGCCGGGTGAACCAAGGTCCAATCTTGCTGGTTCATCCTCCCCTCTCACTCTGGTAGTGTCCTTAACATGTTGGTGCATGAGGTTTTCCAGCACCACGTCCAACATCCTGGCTCTCCATGTTTCGGGACCCCCATGTGGCTCCAGGTTTTCCCAGTCAATCTCCCTGTGGTTGAAATCCCCCATAACCAGCAACTTTGCTCTGCTGGAGTGAGCTCTTCTTGCCACCTCAGCAAGTGTGTCCACCATTGCTCTGTTGCTCTCTTCATATTCCTCTCTTGGCCTCCTGCAGTTCTGTGGTGGATTATGTGAGTGAGTGTGTGTGTGTGTGTGTGTGTGTGCGCGTGTGTGGGTGTGAGTGCGTGTGGGTGTGAGTGAGTGTGGGTGTCAGTGAGTGTGAGTGCGTGTGGGTGTGAGTGAGTGTGGATGTGAATGAGTGTGGGTGTGAGTGCATTTGGGTGTGAGTGGGGGGTGGATGTGAGTGTGGGTGTGAGTGGTGTGGATGTGAGTGTGGGTGAGAGTGAGTGTGGGTGTGAGTGAGTGTGGGTGGTGTTGTAGTGTGGTGTGAGTGCGTTTGGGTGTGAGTGAGTGTGGGTATGAGGAGTGTGGGTGTGAGTGCGTGTGGGTTGGTGAGTGTGGTGTGAATGAAGTGTGGGTGTGGAGTAGTGTGGTGTGAGTGAGTGTGGGTGTGTGTGAGTGGTGGTGTGGTGCGTGTGGGTGTGAGTGAGTTAGGGTGTGAGTGAGTGTGGATGTGATGATGGTGGGTGTGTGTGAGTGTGGGTGTGAGTGCGTGTGGGTGTGAGTGAGTGTGGTGTGAGTGAGAGTGGATCGTGTATGTGTGTGTGTGAGTGCCATTGGTGTTGAGTGAGTGTGGAGGTGAGTGTGGGGTGTGAGTGAGTGTGGTGTGAGTGAAGTGTGGTGTGTGTGAGTGTGCTGTGAGTGCGTGTGGGTGTGAGTGAGTGTGGTTATGAGTGAATGTGGGTGTGAGTGCGTGTGGGTTTGTGTGAGTACGGGTGTGAAATGAGTGTGGGTGTGATGAGTGTGGGTGTGAGTGAGTGTGGGTGTGGTGAGTGTGGTGTGAGTGCGTGTGGTGTGATGTATGTGGTGTGAGTGAGTGTTGGGTGGGGGGGGTGAGTGAGTGGTGGTGTGTGTGAGTGTGGGTGGTGAGTGCGTGTGGTGTGAGGGAGTGTGGGTGTGAGTGAGTGTGGATGTGAATGAGTGTGGTGTGAGTGCATTGGGTGTGAGTGAGTGTGGATAGAGGGGGGATGTGAGTGAGTGTGGGTGTGAGTGAGTGTGGGTGTTGTTGAGTGTGGGTGTGAGTGCTTGGTGTGAGTGAGTGTGGGTAATGATGAGTGTGGGTGTGAGTGAGTGTGGGTGTGTGTGAGTGTGTGTGAATGAGTGGGTGTGAGTGTTGGTGTGAGTGAGTGTGTGTGTGTTAGCGTGGGTGTGAGTGCGTGTGGGTGTGAGTGATTGTGGGTGTGAGGAGTGGGGTGTGAGTGAGTGTGGTGTGTGTTTAGTGGGGTGTGAGTGCGTTGTGTGTGAGTGAGGTGTGGGTGTGAGTGATTGTGTGAGTGAGTGTGGTTGGAGTGCAGTGTGGGTGTGAGTGAGTGTGGGTGTGAGTGATTGTGGGTGTGAGTGCGTGTGGTGGAAGTGAGTGTGGGTATGATGTGGGTGTGAGTGCGTGAGGGTGTGGTGTGAGTGTGGGTGTGATGAGTTTGGGAGTGAGTGAAGTGGTGAGTGTGTGTGAGTGTGGTTGTGAGTGGCGTGTGGGTGTGAGTGAGTGTGTGTGTGAGTGTGGGTTGTGAGTGCGTGTGGATGTTGAGTGTGGGTGTGAGTGTGGGTGTGAGTGAAGGTGTGGGTGTGTGTGGAGTTGGGTTGAGTGCGTTAGGGGTTGAGTGAGTGTGGTATGATGAGTTTGGGTGTGGAGTGCGTGGGGTGTGTGTGAGTGTGGGTGTGAATGAGTGTGGTGTGAGTGGATGTGGTGTGATGAGTGTGGGTGTGTGTGAGTGTGGTGGAGTGCGTGTGGGTGTTAGTGAAGTTGTGGTGTGAGTGAGTGTGGAATGTGAGTGAAAGTGTGGGTGTGTGTGAGTGTGGTGTGGAGTGCTTGTGGGTGTGAGTGAGCGTGTGGGTGTGAGTGGAGTGTGATGTGAATGTGGTGGGTGTGAGTGCCATTTGGTGTGAGTGAGTGTGGGGGGTGAGTGTGGGTTTGATGAGTGAGGGTGTGAGTGAGTTGTGGTGTGTGTGAGTGTGCTGTGAGTGCGTGTGGGTGTGAGTGAGTGTGGGTATTGAGTGGAATGTGGGTGTGAGTGCGTGTGGGTGTGTGTGAGTACGGGTGTGAATGAGTTGCGTGTGAGTGATGTGGGTGTGAGTGCGTGTGGGTGTGTTGTGGTGTTGGGTGTGAGTGCGTGTTGGGTGTGAGTGAGTGTGTGTGAGTGAGTGTGGGTTGAGTGGTGTGGGTGTGGTTGAGTGGGTGTGGTGCGTGTGGGTGTGAGTGAGTGTGGGGTGTGAGTGAGTGTGGATTGTGAATGAGTGTGGGTGTGAGTGCCATTGGGTGTGAGTGAGTTGTGGATTTGATGGTAGGAAGTGAGTGAGTGTGGGTGTGAGTGAGTGTGGGTGGTGGTGTGAGTGTTGTGTGAGTGCGTGTGGGTGTGAGTGAGTTGGTGGGTAGATTGAGGGTGGCGGTGTGAGTGGCGTGTGTGTGTGTGTGATGTGGGTGTGAAATGAGTGGTGTAGTGTGGGTGTGAAGTGGGAGTGTGGGTGAGTGTGAGCGTGGGTGTGATTGCGTGTGGGTGTGAGTGATTGTGGTGTGAGTGAAAGTGTGGGAGTGAGTGAGTGTGGGTGTGTGTTATTGTGGGTGTGAGTGCGTGTGTGAGTGATGAGTGTGGGTTGGTGAGTGATGTTGTGTGGAGTGTGGGTGTGAGTGCGTGTGGGTGTGATGATGTGGGTGTGAGTGATTGTTGGTGTGATGCGTGTGGGGTTGTGAGTGAGGGTGGGTATTGAGTGTGGGTGTGAGTGCGTGTGGGTGTGTGTGAGTGTGGGTGTGAGTGCTGTGGTGTGAGTGAAGTGTGGAGTGTGTGTGAGTGTTGGTGTGAGTGCGTGTGGGTGTGAGTGAGTGTGGGGTGTGAGTGTGGGTGTAGTTCAATGGTGGGTGTGAGTGAGTGTGGGTGTGTGAGTGAGTGTAAGTGTGAGTGCGTGTGGGTGTGAGTGAGTGTGGGTGTGAGTGTGGGTGTGTTGATTGTGGGTTAAGAGTGAGTGTGGATGGAAAGAGTGTGGGTGTGAGTGCATTTGGTGTGAGTGAGTTTGGGATGAGATGTGGGTGTGATTGAGTGTGGGTGTGAGTGCGTGTGGGTGTGAGTGAGTGGGTATGAGTGAGGTGGGGTGTGATGCGTGTGGTGTGTGTGAGTGTGGGTGTGAGTGCGTGGGTGTGGTGTGAGTGTGGTGTGAGTGAGTGTGGGTGTTGTGAGTGTGGGTGTGAGAGCGTGTGGTGTGATGAGTGTGGGTGTGAGTGAGTGTGGGAGTGAGTGTGGGTGTGAGTGCGTGTGGGGTCCCCCCCCCCCCCCCCCCCCCTCCCTTAATGAGTGAGTGTGGAGGGTGTGAGTGTGGGTGTGAGTGCGTGTGGGTGTGAGATGAGTGTGGGTGTGTAGTGGTGGGTGTGAGGAGTGTGGTGTGAGTGCGTGTGGGTGTGAGTGTGGGTGTGGAGTGAGTGTGGGCTTGAGTGAGTGTGAGTGTAAGTGCGTGTGGTGTGAGTGAGTGTTGGGTGTAAGTGGCAATTGGTGTGAGTGAGTGTGGATGAGAGTGGTGTGGGAGTGAGTTGGGTTGTGAGTGAGTGTGGGTGTGAGTGCGTTTGGGTGTGAGTGAGTGTGGGTATGAAATGAGTGTGGGTGGGAGTGCGTGTGGTGTGTGTAGTGGTGGGTGTGAACGAGTGTGGTGTGAAGTGAGTGTGGTTGAGTGAGTGTGGGTGTGTGTGAGTGTGGTGTGAGTGCGTGTGGGAGTGAGTGATTGTGGGTGTGGTGATGTGTGAGTGATGTGGGTTGTGAGTGCTGTGGGCGTGATGAGTGTGGATGTGAATGAGTGTGTGGGTGAGTGGCATTTGGGTGTGAGTGTGAGAGTGTGGATGTGAGTGTGGTGTGAGTGAAGTGTGGGTGTGAGTGAGTGTGGGTGTGTGTAGTGTGGGGGATGCGTGTGGGTGTGAGTGAGTGTGGGTATGAGTAGTGTGGTGTGAGTGCGGTGTGGGTGTGTGTGAGTGTGGGTGTGAATGAGTGTGGGTGTGGTGAGTGTGGGTGTGAGTGAGTGTGGGTGTGAGTGGTGGGTGTGTGAGTGATTGTGGGTTGAGTGAGTGTGGTGGTGAGTGTGAGTGTGGGTGTGAGTGTGGGTGGGTGTGAGTGTGGTGTGAGTGCATGTGGGTTGAGTGAGTGTGGGTGTGAGTGAGTGTGGGTGTGAGTGAGTGTGGGTGTGAGTGAGGTGGGTGTGAGTGAGTTGGGTGTGAGTGTGTGTGGGTGTGAGTGTGGTGGTGTGTGAGTGTGGGTGTGAGCGTGTGGTGTGAAGTGAGTGTGGGTGTGAGTGAGTGTTGGATGTGAATGAGTGGTGGTTTGTGAGTGCATTGGGTGTGGTGTGGATGTGAGTGTGGGTGTGAGTGAGTGTGGGTGTGAGTGAGTGTGGTGTGAGTGGAGTGTGGGTGTGAGTGCGTGTGGTTGGGAAGTGAGTGTGGGGGTATGAGTGAATGTGGGTGTGAGTGGCGTTGGTGTTGTGTGAGTGTGGGTGTGAATGAGTGTGGGGGTGAGTATGTGGGTGTTAGTGAGTGTGGGTGTGTGTGTGTTGGTGGATGCGTGGGGTGTGAGTGAGTGTGGGTGTGAGTGTGGGTGTGAGTGCGTGTGGTGTGTGTGAGTGGGGGTGTGAGTGCGTGTGGGTTAGAGTGAGTGTGTGTGTGAGTGAGTGTGGATGTGAATGAGTGTGGTGTGAGTGCATTTGGGTGTGAGTGAGTGGAGTGAGTGTGGATGTAGTGAGTGTGGTGTGAGTGAGGTGGGTGTGTGGAGTGTGGTGTGAGTGCGTGTGGGTGTGAGTGAGTGTGGGTATGAGTGAGTGTGGGTGTGAGTGCGTGTGGGTGTGTGGTGAGTTTGGTGTGAATGATGTGGGTGTGAGTGAGTGTGGGTGTGGTTAGTGGTGGGTGTGTGTGAAGAGGTGGGTGTGAGTGCGGTGTGGGTGTTAGTGCGTGTTGGGTGTGAGTGAGTGGGGTTGTGAGTGCGTGTGGGATGTGAGTGAGTGTGGGAATGAGTGTGTGTGGGGTGAGTGCGTGAGGTGTGTGTGAGTGGTGGGTGTAGTGAGTGTGTGTGTGAGTGTGGTGTGAGTGCGTGAGGGTGTGAATGAAGTGTGGGTGTGAGTGAGTGTGGTGTGAGTTAGTGTGGGTGTTGTGAGTGTGTTGTGAGTGCGTGTGGGTGTGAGTGCGTGTGGGGTGACAGTTGATTGTGGTGTGAGTGAGTGTGTGTGTGAGTGTGGTGTGAGTGCGTGTGGGTAGTGAGTGGTGGTGTGAGTGCGTGTGGGTGTGATGAGTGTGGGTATGGAGGTTGAGTGTGGGTGTAGTGCTTGTGGGTGCGGTGTGATTGTGGGTGTGAGTGATGTGGGTGTGAGTGAGTGTGAGTGGTGTGAGTTGGGTGTGAGTGCGTGTGGGTGTGAGTGAGTGTTTGGTGTGAGTGTGAGTGTGAGTGCCATGTGGGTGTGATTGAGTGTGGGTGTGAAGTGAGTGTGAGTGTGAGTGGCGTGTGGTGTGAGTGAGTGTGTGTGTGAGTGTGGGTGTGAGTGAGTTGTGGGTGTGAGTGCGTGTGGGTTGAGTGAGTGTGGATTTGAATGAGTGTGGGTGTGAGTGCATTTGGGTGTGAGTGAGTGTGATGTGAGTGTGGGTGTGAGTGTAATTTGTGAGTGAGTGTGGGTGTGTGAGTGTGGGTGTGATACAGGGGTGGTGAGTTGAGTGTGGGCGTCTATCGTCATCTACTCTCAGCTGGTTCCCACAAACTAAACACACAGTTTCCTAGGTATTTCATAGAAAACAACATTTTAGAAAGAGTAAATGAAATTTAAATTAACTGCGGCACATTTTTATCTTTTTTTGAGTGTTTCACTTAGGACTTTATTGCTCTCTCTCACTCTCTCTCTCTCTCTCTCTCTCCCCCCCCCCTCTCTCTCTCTCTCATAATTTTGTAATATTACTCGAGTTGTATGATCTTTCTGTCATGTGGGATTTTTAATTGTGTTACAAAATTCAGGTATGCTGATGAGCTATGTATCAGTTTTGCACCGTAACTTTGTTGTTGGCACAGTCCCACTTTGTGTGGCACCTTCACTTTTTGTTGGCATACCCGTCACTTTTGTGTTGCACGTCACATTGTTATTGCACCGTCACTTTGTTGTTGCACCGGTCACTTTGTGTTGGCACCGGTCCCACTTTGTTGTTGGCACCGCACTTTGTTTTGTTGCACCTTCGCTTTGTTGTTGCACCGTCACTTTGTTGTTGGCAACCGTCACTTGTTATTGGCATCCGTCACTTTGTTTGTTGGCACCGTCACTTTGTAGTTGCACCGTCACTTTGTTGTATGCACCTTCACTTTGTTTGTTGGCACCGTCACTTCGTTGTTTTCACCGTTCCACTTTGTCGGTGCACCGTCACTTTTGTAGTGGCACCGACACTTTGGTTGTTGGCACCGTCACTTTTGTTGTTGGCACCGTCACTTTGGTTGGTTTGGCACTCACTTTGTTGTTTGCACCGTCACTTTGTATTTGACACCGTCACTTGATGTTGTGCACCGTCACTTGTTTGTTGGGCACCGTCACTTTGTTGTTGGCACCGTCACTTTGTTGTTGACACCCTCACTTTGTTGTTGGCACCGTCACTTTGTTCTTTGCACCCTCACCTTGTTGTTGCCACCGTCACATTTTTGTTGGCATCGTCACATTTTGTTGGCACCGTCACTTTGTTGTTGGCACCTTCACTTTGTTGTTCACCGTCACTTTGTTGTTGGCACTTTCACTTTGGCGTTGGCACCGTCACTTTTTTGTTGGCACCGTCACTTTGTTGTAGGCACCGTCCCTTTCTTGTTGGCACCGTCACTTTTTTTGTTAGCACCGTCACTTTGTTGTAGGCACCGTCCCTTTCTTGTTGGCAACCATTATTTTCCCTACTGTCCGATGCATGCGCTGTGAGGATCACATCTGGCATATCTACATAACTGGGATAATCTGATTTTTCTTGGACCAGACTGCGCAGTAAGATGCAAGGAAATGTGCTCCTCAGAAATCTCGAAACGAAGCCTCACCCATTCTTGCCTATACGATGCCAACCAACTTCCATTTCTTCTCTTTCGGTAGGAAACACGTCTACCTCCTTCGTAGTAGGAACCCAGGCTCCGTGACAGGACTTGAATCAAAGCTCACTCTTGTCTACTTGAATAAGAATGCAATGGTAAAGTCTTCACGTGTTTATACCACCAGCACCTGTGTTCCTCTTCATCCACGTCCGGTGTGTTGGATACGCCGTCCTGAAAGAGGATAACTAAGTTTATTGCTGAAGTTCTTCTGTAGCGAAACCTTTAAAACTCATTTAACTATTCAACGAAGAGAATGCTTGGCGATACCATCAATGACGTACTGAAACCTCCCAACTCAGCCTGGTAAATTTCATCCCTCAATGTACAGAACCCATCCTATGTAATGAGAAATAGCTGTCATATAGAAGACTGTAGCAGCACTCAGAGCGAAGGTAATTCCTAAGTAATAAGAACAGCATCTCTGCTGAAACATAAGCCATGCAGCTGCCTTGTCTGCTCAGCCCAACAAATGCTTGGCGATATCCTCATCTTCCAACTATAAACTCCCAGGCAAGGCTGACATATCTCATTATATCATGTTTATAAACTATCCTGTGATGCAATATGAGAGGGAAATATTGCTGACTTGTGTTCCCACAACGTAACTCTTCTCTCCCTCTCTCCCTCCCTCCATCCTCTTCCTCTTTCTAATCCCCCCTCATCCTTCTCTTCTGCCTTCTCTTCTCATCCTCGTTTTATCCTCCTCGTCCTATTCCCCGCCCCCACCCACTAACATCATTATGTTATTAATTTTTATCAGCTTCCTTGCACGAGTCATGGAGTTATTCCAGGAGGTGAGACCACACCCACCGTGGGAAGAGGAGGAGGAGGAGGAGGAGGAGGAGAAGCGGCAGCAGCAGCAGCAGCAGTAGCAGCAGTAGCAGCAGCAGCAGTAGTAGTGGTAGTAGTAGTAGTAGTGTCATGTGGGTTTCGATAACATGGATGGGGTAAAAATACTCACATAGGCTGGATTGTAAGTATAATATATAACGGGAAGTATGGGAAGCACCAACAGCCGACCTGCCTCTCTCTGCTCCCTATCTTCGACTGACCCACCAGTGCCTACAGGGTGAGGGGTGTTTGAGATCCTGCTATGGTCAGCCGCAATATGAATAAACAGTCAATGATTCACGCAGACGCAGACATGTCCATGATCATCTACTGGGACAGGTTTTTTAG
>NC_069399.1:123056425-123058925 GCF_026875155.1 Cherax quadricarinatus
CCTGGTAGATCCGCTGATATTCCTGGCGTAGAATCCACCTCAATTTCTTCTCGTTAATAATGTACCCAATTCACTGTATTTCTTTCACTGGTCACACGATTGTTTCACTTTATTACCTTTCTTGGGTGACACTTGGCAACGCCGCCTTACATACTAGCCTGCGCCACAACGCTTTTATTTTCCAGATCACTTACAAAATTGTGGCTCTCCCCACACTTATGTGGCTCAGGCAATTAAAAGAAACACTTCTAGGATTGTTGACTACCCTGACACACTTAGCAACCCTTGCAGAACACTTAGGTAGCCCTCAAAAACACTTAAATTCCCGGAGCACCGACGGCGTGACTAGCGCGCTCGCTGTCCCTACTGTGTGTGTGTGTGTGTGTGTGTGTGGATGTAGTAGTCCTTAATGCCAAAACTATAAAGGAGATTACCGAAAGCCTTAAAGCCAGAAGTCAGAACTACAATATTTGTACAGCTGGAGCATGAAACATACCGTGTGGTGGATGTGATAAATTCTATGTCGTGGAGACTGGCAGAGACCTTCAGACACTCCTTCACAAGCATAAATACGTCCGCGAGAGGAATAAAACTAACAATGCATATAGGGGCCATTGCACCCTTCGTTCTCTTGAGCTGGAAAAGAGCAGAGCTGTTCGTTACACTACCAAAACAACACAGCTAGAAGCATAATTTTGAAAGCAGCAGTGATCCACCTCATCATAACCATTGAGCAAAACAGTGTACTGTACATGTTGGCTGAGTCTGTTGCCCACTTTGTCCATGATTAATAAAATTGACATAATAAACTTGTAATTACCCCCACCCACTGCTCCCGCCAGATATGTTTTCCCAGTTTATAATCTAATGTGTGACCTGCTCTATGAATTATCTTATATGTGACATGTCTTTCTCCGAGTCTGACTTCATACTACTTTGTATTTGTTGTTTCCAGTGTACTCAATAAAGCCCAGCCTTGGGCGAAACGTCGTATTAAAAATATCCTCTGCTACCAGTGTCTGTATTCCACTTATGGACTTCTGCCATTGTCTACTATGCCTTCTCTGTTATAATAGAAATAACGTCATAAATGACTATTTCTAGTTTGAATGAAAGAGGCCATCCTTACAGATGGTTATTTAAAAATAATAGAATCACCAGCTCTGCCGAAATAAAACCACTGAAGCTGCCGTAGCTGGTGAACCTTTGATGGAATGCTTGAGTATATCTTCATTGCTCTACCGAAGTCTCCCAGCTTAGACTAACATTGCTCTACCGAAGTCTCCAGCTTAGACTAACATTGCTCTACCGAAGTCTCCCAACTTAGACTAACATTGCTCTACCGAAGTCTCCCAGCTTAGACTAACATTGCTCTACCGAAGTCTCCCAGCTTAGACTAACATTGCTCTACCGAAGTCTCCCAGCTTAGACTAACATTGCTCTACCGAAGTCTCCCAGCTTAGACTAACATTGCTCTACCGAAGTCTCCAGCTTAGACTAACATTGCTCTACCGAAGTCTCCCAGCTTAGACTAACATTGCTCTACCGAAGTCTCCCAGCTTAGACTAACATTGCTCTACCGAAGTCTCCCAGCTTAGACTAACATTACTCTACCGAAGTCTCCCAGCTTAGACTAACATTGCTCTACCGAAGTCTCCCAGCTTAGACTAACATTGCTCTACCGAAGTCTCCCAGCTTAGACTAACATTGCTCTTACCGAAGTCTCCCAGCTTAGACTAACATTGCTCTACCGAAGTCTCCCAGCTTAGACTAACATTGCTCTACCGAAGTCTCCCAGCTTAGACTAACATTGCTCTACCGAAGTCTCCCAGCTTAGACTAACATTGCTCTACCGAAGTCTCCCAGCTTAGACTAACATTGCTCTACCGAAGTCTCCCAGCTTAGACTAACATTGCTCTACCGAAGTTCCCAGCTTAGACTAACATTGCTCTACCGAAGTCTCTCAGCTTAGACTAACATTGCTCTACCGAAGTCTCCCAGCTTAGACTAACATTGCTCTACCGAAGTCTCCCAGCTTAGACTAACATTGCTCTACCGAAGTCTCTCAGCTTAGACTAACAGATTTCAATATTATGTATGAAATTTGTCCTGTATGATGGAATATGACAGGGAACATATTTACCCTTTGCTCCCACTATGTAACTCTTATAATAGAAAATGGTAGAAATTACCTACCTGCCTGCCTGGAGGGTGTTCGGGGGGCAACGCCCCCGCTGCCCAGTCCATGACCAGGCCCTCCTAGTGGATCAGGGCTTTGATCAATAAGGCTGTTACTACCAGCTGCATGCAATCCAACGAACGAACCACAATCCAGCTGCTCAAGTATTGACTTTAGGTATCTTACAGATAGCTAGGACTCTTTCGGTAATTCCCTTATGTATGCTGGGAGGCAGTTGAGCAGTCTTGGGCCCCTGACGCTTATTGTGTTATCTCTTAGTGTAATGGCACCCCTGCTTTTCATTGGAGAGATGTTGCACCC
>NC_069399.1:123063925-123099225 GCF_026875155.1 Cherax quadricarinatus
GATAGGGCGTGGGTGGATTGGTTTTCTTAGACTGCCAAGAAGGCGTTTGACACGTACACACAAGAGATTAGTGCAAAAACTGGAGGGCCAAGAAGGAATACAGGAAGGCACTGCATGGATCTGGATTACTTGTCAGGAAGACATCAGCGAGTAATGTTACGGGCGAGGTGTCAGATGTGGGCACGTGTATGACCAGTGGCGGTCCACAGGGGGTCAGTCCTAGTACAGTGCTGTTTCTGGTATTGTGAACGACATGACGGAAAAAATAAACTCCGAGGTTGTCACTGTTTGCGGATGTCGTGAAGTTGATGAGAGAGTTCATTCGATCGAAGACCATGCAGAAATACAAGGGATCTGGACTGGCTGCAGACCTGGTCCAGCAACTGCTCCTGGAGTTCAATCCCACCAAAGTGCAAGTCATGAGGATTAGGGAAGGGCAAAGAAGACCGCCAGATGGTTGTGTGTGTGTGCTCAAGGGGGTCAGAGACTACAAACATCTCACTCAAGGAAAAAGATCTTTGGTGCGAGTATAACACCAGGCAACATCTCCTGGACGCGCACATCAACAAATAATGCTGCAGGATTATGGGCGCCTGGCAAACCTCAGAACAGCATTCCGACATTCTTAATAAGAATCGTTCAGGACCCTATACACCGATGTACGTTAGACCCAATTGCGAGTTTGCGGCCAGTTTGGAACCCCCACCCAGCAAGCATGTTAAGAAACTAGAGAAAGTGCAAAGGTTGCAACAGACTAGTCCAGAGCCTAAGAGGTATGTCTTGAGGGAGAGGTTAGGGAAATCAAACCTGACGGGACAATGGAGGACAGGAGAGGAGGGGGGGAGGCATGATATACGACTTACAAATTCTGAGAGGAATTGACAAGGTGGACAAAGACAGGTGTTCCAGAGATGGACTCTAGTAAACAAGGGGACACAGTTGGAAGTTGAAGACACAGATGAATCAAAGGGATGTTAGGATGTATTTCTTCAGCCACAGAGTAGTCAGATAAAGTTGGAATTGTTTGGGGAAGCGATGTAGTGGGTCAGGATCCATACATAGCTTTAAGCAGAGGTAAGATAAAGTCATTTTCAGGGAGAGTGACCTAGTAGCGATCAGTGAAGAGGCGGGGCCAGGAGCCTGGACTCGCCCCTGCAACATCAACTAGGTGAGTACATACACACATACACAACACACACAACACATACACAACACACACACATCAATACACAAACACACACACACACAAACACGCACACACACACACACACCACACACGCACACACACACACACACACAACACACACAATACACAACACACACACACATAACACACACACACACACACACCACACACATTACACACACACACACACACAACACACACACACACACACACAACACACACACACACTCACACTCACACACCACTCACATACACACACACACACACACCAAACACCACACGTTACATATCGTCATATGATGCACACCAGACGTTACAGGAATAAATCCGCCGAGGCTTCGCAGCTGCTGATTATAGCGGTTGTGACAGCATCACTTCGCCAGCAGAGGTTACTCCAAAGGATAATCTAACTGTTAATAGAATCAAGAGGTCAGGACAGCACGGAGAGAATAACACCATGTTGAAAATAGCACAGGATGTGAGGAGCCAGAATAAGCTCCAGCTGCTTCAATGCATCAACGTTACGCTATCCATCACACCATTGATTCACCAGCAGGATGAAATTTATATGAGGAAGTTAAATGTTATTTATCGAATAAAATTTTTACAACATAACACTTCCCCCACCACACAGTCACAAACACACACACACACATACACACACAACCTCACACACACCACACATACACACACACACACACACACCACACACACAGGAGGGTTGGACAGGCACATAAGGGTTAGGGGAGAGGACATGATAACCACATAAACAAAATACTGCGAGGAATAGATAGGTGGACAGAAGACAGATGTTCCAGAGATGGGAACACAGAAAAAAGGGGTCACAATTGAAAAGCTGAAGACTCAGGATGAGTCAAAGGGATGCTGGAAGTATTTCTTCGTCAAAGAGTTGTCAGGAAGTGGAATAGTTCTGAAAGTGAGGTTAGTGGAGGCAGGAAGGAAACCATATATAGTTTAAGACGAGGTATGTTAAAAAACTTATGGAGCAGAGGTGATGAAGAGGACCTAGTAGCGATCAGTGAAGCAGCAGGGCAGGAGCTGAGTACGAACCCTGCAACACAATAGATGTTTATATATATTATATATATATATATATATATATATATATATATATATTTATATATATATATATATAGATATATATATATATAGGTAGTAGGTTGGTAGACAGCAACCACCCAGGAAGTACTACCCGTCCTGCAGATGCGGTGAAACAAAAACCTGTAATTGTTTTGCATGATGGTAGGATTGCTGGTTTCTTTTTCTGTCTCATAAACACGCTAAAGGAATGACAGGGATATCTTGCTACTCCTACTTACACTTTGGTCCACACTTCACAGACACCGCACATGCATATATATTTAATAACATCTAGGTTTTTCTCCTTTTTCTAAATAGCTCTGGTTCTTTTTTATTTCTTCTATTGTCCATGGAGGATGGAAAAGAATCTTTCCTCCGTTATAAGCCTTGCGTGTCGTATGGGGCGACTAAAATGCCGGGGGCAATGGGCTAGTAAACCCCTTCTCCTGTATACAATTACTAAAAAAAGAGAAGAAGATAGAAATAACTTTAGAAAACTCCCCCCCCACCCGGGTTGTTTTTTTTTACTTAAATGGCGTGGATGTAGCTGGGATGTCAAGAAAAAGATGATGTGTGGTTAGATGGAAAAGAAGTTGGATTGTCCTGGGCCTAAGCGAAACAAAGTGAGGGGGGGGTAGGAGAATTTCAGTGGGGGAAATAAATGGGATTTATTCTGGAGTATTGGAGAGTTAGAGCAGTAAGGGGTAGCAGTATGTAATGTTAATGATCAGTTATGGAAGGAGAAAAGAGAATTGAATGTTGTTTAAATTCAAGAATTATGTGGATTAAAGTAAAGGTTGGATGCGAGAGTGGGTCATAATAAGCGTGTATGCACCTGGAAGAAGAGAGGAATGCAGAGGAGGAGAGAGATTTTGGGAGATGTTAGTGTATGTATAGGAGCCTTTGAACAAAGTGAGAGAGTAATTGTGGTAGGGGACTGAATGCTCTAAAGTAGGGAGAAAACTTTTAGAGAGGGTGTGGTAGGTAAGTTTGGGGTGCCAGGTGTAAAAATGAATATGGGAGTCCCTTTGATTGAACTTTGTATAGAAGGGGTTTAGTTATAGGTAATACATATTTTAAAGAAAAAAAAGAGGGATAAATAAGTATACCACGATATGATGTAGGGCGAAATGCAGTAGCTTGATGGATTATGTTTGGTAGATAAAAGTCTGTTGAGTAGACTTCAGGATGTAATGTTTTTAGAGGGCCACAGACTAATAATCAGATTCACTTTCTAGTTGTAGCTACACTGAGAGTAAAGGTAGATGGGATACAAGGAGAATAGAAGGCATCAGGAAGAGAGAGGTGAAGGTTTATAACTAAAAGAGGAGGCAGTTAGGGTAAGATATAACAGCTATTGGAGGATAGATGGGATAATGAGAGCCTAGGCCATGGGCGAAGAGGTATGGGGTAGGTTTTAAAAATGTAGTGTTTATGAGTGTCAGCAGAAGTTTGTGGTTACAGGAAAGTGGGTTGCAGGAGGGAAGAGGTGCGATGATTGGTGGAATGATGATGTAAAGAGAGAGTAAGGGAGAAAAAGTTTAGCATATGAGAAAAGTTTTACAAAGTAGAAGTGATGCAGGAGGAGAGTATATGGAGAAAAGAGAGAGTTAAGAGATGTGGTGAAGCATGTAAAAAAAGAGAGCAAATGAGAGAGTGGGTGAGATGTTATCAACAAAATTTTGTTGAAAATAAGAAAAGTTTTGGACGTGAGATTAACAAGTTAAGAAAGCCTAGAGACAAATGGATTTGTCAGTTAAAAATAGGAGAGGAGAGGTTATAAAATGGAGGAGTTAGAGGTATTGGGAAGATCGGAGGAATATTTTGAGGAATTGTTAAATGTGATGAAGATAGGGAAGCTGTGATTTCGTGATGGGCTAGGTGGTATAACATCTTGTAGGAGTGAGGAAGAGCCAGTTGTGAGTGTGGGGAAGTTTCGTGAGGCAGTAGGTAAAAGGGAAAGGGGGTAAAGGCAGCCGGGATTGATGGGTTAAAGAATAGAAATGGTAAAGCAGGTGGGGAATATAGTTTTGGAGTGGTTGGTGCAATTATTTAATAAAATGATATGGAAGAGGGTAAGGTACCTAGGGAATTGGCCGAGAGCATGCCTAGTTCCTTTGTATAAGGCAAAGGGGATAAAAGATGAGTGAAAAATTATAGGGGGATTAAGTCTGTTGAGTGTACCTGGTAAAGTGTATGGTAGAGTTTATAATTGAAAGACTTAAGAGTAAGAGGGAGAATAGGGATAGCAGATGCAAGGAGGCTTAGGAAGAAAGGTAGGGGTGTGTGTGGGAACCAGGTGGTTTACAGTCGAAAACATATAAGTGACAGTATTTAGATAAGGCTTAAAGAGGTTCTTTGTGGCATTTTATGGATTGGAAAAGGCGTTTTGCAGGGTGGATAGGGGGGCTATGTGGCAGATGTTGCAGTGTATGGTGTAGGAGGTAGGTTACTGAAAGCAGTGAAGAGATTTTTACGAGGTTAGTGAGGCTCAAGTTAGAGTATGTAGGGGGGAAGAGGGAAATTTTTTCCCAGTAAGTAGGGGGACCTTAGTCAAGGATGTGTGGTGTCACCGTGGTTTGTTTAATATATTTATAGATGGGGTTGTAAGAGAAGTAAATGCGAGGGTCTTGGCAAGAGGGTGGAGTTAAAAGATAAAAAGAAATCACACACAAAGTGGGAGATGTCACAGCTGCCTTTGCTGATGACACGTGCTCTTGGGAGATTTGAAGAGAAGTGCAGAGATTGGTGGATGAATTTGGTAGGGTGTGCAAAAGAGAAAATTAAAGGTGTATACAGGAAGAGTAAGGTTATGAGGATAAGACAAAAAAGATTAGGTGATGAAGATTGAATATCAGATTGAGGGAGAGAGTATGGAGGTGGTGAACGTATTCAGATATTTGGAGTGGACGTGTCAGCGGATGGGTTATGAAAGATGAGGTGAATAATAGGAATTGATGAGGGAAAAGAGTGAGTGGTGCACTTAGGTGTCTGTGGAGACAAAGAACTTTGTCCCCTTGGAGGCAAAGAGGGGAATGTATGAGAGTATAGTTTTACCAACGCTCTTTATGGGGTGAAGCGTTGGGTGATGAATGTTGCAGCGAGGAGGAAGGTGGAGGCGTGGAGATGTCATGTCTGAGGGCAATGTGTGGTTGTGAATATAATGCAGAGAATTCGTAGGTTTGGAAGTTAGGAGGGAGGTTGCGATTACAAAATGTTGTCCGAGGGCTGAGGAAGGTTGTTGAGGTGGTCGGGAATGTAGAAAGAATGGTGCGAAACAGAATGACTTCAAGAGTGTATCAGTCTGTAGTGGAAGGAAGGCGGGGTGGTAGGGGGAGGCCTAGGAAAGGGTTGGAGGGAGGGGGTAAAGGTAGGTTTTGTGTGCGAGGGGGCTTGGACTTCCAGAAGGCATGCGTCGAGCGTGTTTGATAGGAGTGAATGGAGACAAATGTTTTTAATACTTGGACGTGTCCCCCCTGCTGTTGGAGATGTGAGCAAAGTAACATTTATGAAGGGATTAGGGGAAACCGGCAGGCCGGACTTGAAGTCCTGGAGATGGGAGTACAGTGCCTGCACTCTGAAAGGAGGGGTGTTAATGTTGCAGTTAAAAACTGTAGTGTATAGCTCCCTTCTGGCAAGACAGTGATGGAGTGAATGATGGTGAAAGTTTTTCTTTTTCGGGCCACCCTGCCTGGTGGGGGAAGCGCGGCCGGTGTGATAATAATATAAAAATAAAATATTTGATATATATAATTATATATATATATATATATTATATCTAGATATATATATGATATATATATATATATATATATTTTTTTTTTATTTTTTTTATCTAATCACACCGGCGATCCACCAAGGCGGGTGGCCCGAATAAAAGAAAAAACTTTCACATCTTTCAACTCCATCACGGTCTTGCCTGAAGGGTGCTTTACACTACAGTTTTTTAACTGCAACATTATACACCCTCCTTCAGAGTGCAGGCACTCTGTACTTCCCATCTCCAGGTAGTAGTTGGTAGACAGCAACACCCAGGGAAGTACTACGTCCTGCCAGATGACTGTGAAACAAAAACCTGTAAACTGTTTTTGCATGAATGGTAGGATGCTGGTTTCTTTTTCTGTCTCATAAACACGCTAAGATAACAGGGATATCTTGCTCACTCCTTACTTACACTTTGTCACACTTCACCAGACACGCTCATGCATATTTTTATATATATACATAATTCTGGTTTTTCTCTTTTTCTAAAAAGCTCTTGTTCTTTTTGATGTTTCTATTGTCCATGGGGAAGGGGAAAAAAAAACTTTCCCCCGTAACGGGTGTCGTATGAGGCATAAAATGCCGGGAGCAAGGGCTAGAAACCCCCTTCTCCTTATACAATTATAAAAAGAGAAGAAAAAAATTTTATATATATATATAATATTATATATATATATTTAAAAATATTTTATTTTTAAATATATTATATATATAATAATGTCGTGCCGAATAGGCAGAACTTGCAATCTTGTCATATGGGACAAGCAAAAAATTTGTGTATGCAAAAATTTCGCCAAAATCATTCTGAACCTAACGAAAAAATGTATTTCACGTGTTTGTTTAGTTTTAAATTATTGTAAAGAAATCTAAAATTATTTATTGGGTTAGGCTAAAAAAAAATTTGTTCTGGTTTAAAAAGGTTAGGAAAGTTTTCAAAGATTCTTTTGGTGCAAAATTAAAATTTTTTAATTAACATTAATGAAAAAATATATTTTTTTGTAGGTAGTGGGTTTGGGTGACAGCAACCACCCGGGGAGGAGGAAAACTCCGTCCTGCCAAGGATTTGTAAAACGAACCCGTAATTGTTTTACATGAGGGTTGGATTGCTTGTTCCTTTTGTCTGTTCATAAAACATGCAAGATTTCAGGCGTCTTGCTACTTCTACTTGTACTTAGTCCACCAATACATTCAAAAACAATATTTTAAAAACCCCCCTTGGGGTTTTTTATTTTTTTCTAGTTCTTGTCTTGTTTTTTTCCTCTACCCCCATGAGAAAGTGGAACGAATCTTCCCCCGTAAGCCAGCGTGTTTTAGAGGCGACTAAAAAGCCGGGAGCAAGGGCTAGTAACCCTGTATATATTTCTAAATGTAAAAAGGAGAAAAATTTCATTTTTCCTTTTGGGCCCCCCGCCTCGGGGGGATATGGCCAGTGGTTGAAAGAAAGAAATATATCTTCAAAAATTCAGGGGAATATTTTTGAAAGGAGTTAATTTTAAATGAGTTTTTGGTAATTGACCAGTTTTACATATACGGCTTGACACACACACACACACGCACACACACACACACACACACACACATATATATATATATATATATATATATATATATATATATATATATATATAATATATATATATATATATATATATTTATAGAGAGAGAGAGAGAGGGAGAGAGAGAGAGAGAGAGAGAGAGAGAGAGAGGAGAGAGAGAGAGAGAGAGAGAGAGAGAGAGAGAGACCCTTGGCTCATGGGGAAAGAGTGCATCTAAATTCCTTAAAGAGCTGGGAAAAAGACTCATCAGGGTAACTAGGGATCCCAGGGCAGCTAGTTTTCTGTTCCAGCGGCTCAGTGCGGCTGTTCAAAGGGGTAATGCCTGCTGTATTTTGGGCACACGCCCCAGCTCTGAGGAGCTGGATGAGATTTTCGCCTTATAATCGGTGATACACACGTAACAACATGTACCGTATATGCCACCTTTATATCAACAATGTATCTCTTAAATCTTCTGTACCATATTATGTAATAAAATATTCCTATTGGTAAAAAATATATATACTAAAAGATGGGGTGGTAGGGGAAGTGGAATATTCAAACGGCTTCAGGAAGAAATCCAAATATTCTTCCTTGAAGCCTTTTTATGCACTTCTCCGAGGCTATGGGTCCCACAATTTACACCAGAGGTGGACCCTATTATTATTATTTTTTTATTATCACACTGGCCGATTCCCACCAAGGCAGGGTGGCCCGAAAAAGAAAAACTTTCACCATCATTCACTCCATCACTGTCTTGCCAGAAGGGTGCTTTACACTACAGTTTTTAAACTGCAACATTAACACCCCTCCTTCAGAGTGCAGGCACTGTACTTCCCATCTCCAGGACTCAAGTCCGGCCTGCCGGTTTCCCTGAATCCCTTCATAAATGTTACTTTGCTCACACTCCAACAGCACGTCAAGTATTAAAAACCATTTGTCTCCATTCACTCCTATCAAACACGCTCACGCATGCCTGCTGGAAGTCCAAGCCCTCGCACACAAAAACCTCCTTTACCCCTCCCTCCAACCCTTCCTAGGCCGACCCCTACCCCGCCTTCCTTCCACTACAGACTGATACACTCTTGAAGTCATTCTGTTTCGCTCCATTCTCTCTACATGTCCGAACCACCTCAACAACCCTTCCTCAGCCCTCTGGACAACAGTTTTGGTAATCCCGCACCTCCTCTCTAACTTCCAAACTACGAATTCTCTGCATTTATATTCACACCACACATTGCCCTCAGACATGACATCTCCACTGCCTCCAGCCTTCTCCTCGCTGCAACATTCATAACCCACGCTTCACACCCATATAAGAGCGTTGGTAAAACTATACTCTCATACATTCCCCTCTTTGCCTCCAAGGACAAAGTTCTTTGTCTCCACAGACTCCTAAGTGCACCACTCACTCTTTTTCCCTCATCAATTCTATGATTCACCTCATCTTCATAGACCCATCCGCTGACACGTCCACTCCCAAATATCTGAATACATTCACCTCCTCCATACTCTCTCCCTCCAATCTGATATTCAATCTTTCATCACCTAATCTTTTTGTTATCCTCATAACCTTACTCTTTCCTGTATTCACCTTTAATTTTCTTCTTTTGCACACCCTACCAAATTCATCACCAATCTCTGCAGCTTCTCTTCAGAATCCCCCAAGAGCACAGTGTCATCAGCAAGAGCAGCTGTGACAACTCCCACTTTGTGTGTGATTCTTTTATCTTTTAACTCCACGCCTCTTGCCAAGACCCTCGCATTTACTTCTCTTACAACCCCATCTATAAATATATTAAACAACCACGGTGACATCACACATCCTTGTCTAAGGCCTACTTTTACTGGGAAAAAATTTCCCTCTTTCCTACATACTCTAACTTGAGCCTCACTATCCTCGTAAAAACTCTTCACTGCTTTCAGTAACCTACCTCCTACACCATACACTTGCAACATCTGCCACATTGCCCCCTATCCACCTGTCATACTCCTTTTCCAAATCCATAAATGCCACAAAGACCTCTTTAGCCTTATCTAAATACTGTTCACTTATATGTTTCACTGTAAACACCTGGTCCACACACCCCTACCTTTCCTAAAGCCTCCTTGTTCATCTGCTATCCTATTCTCCGTCTTACTCTTAATTCTTTCAATTATAACTCTACCATACACTTTACCAGGTACACTCAACAGACTTATACCCCTATAATTTTTGCACTCTCTTTTGTCCCCTTTGCCTTTATACAAAGGAACTATGCATGCTCTCTGTCAATCCCTAGGTACCTTACCCTCTTCCATACATTTATTAAATAATTGCACCAACCACTCCAAAACTATATCCCCACCTGCTTTTAACATTTCTATCTTTATCCCATCAATCCCGGCTGCCTTACCCCCTTTCATTTTACCTACTGCCTCACGAACTTCCCCCACACTCACAACTGGCTCTTCCTCACTCCTACAAGATGTTATTCCTCCTTGCCCTATACACGAAATCACAGCTTCCCTATCTTCATCAACATTTAACAATTCCTCGAAATATTCCCTCTATCTTCCCAATACCTCTAACTCTCCATTTAATAACTCTCCTCTCCTATTTTTAACTGACAAATCCATTTGTTCTCTAGGCTTTCTTAACTTGTTAATCTCACTCCAAAACTTTTTCTTATTTCAACAAAATTGTTGATAACATCTCACCCACTCTCTCATTTGCTCTCTTTTTACATTGCTTCACCACTCTCTTAACCTCTCTCTTTTTCTCCATATACTCTTCCCTCCTTGCATCACTTCTACTTTGTAAAAACTTCTCATATGCTAACTTTTTCTCCCTTACTACTCTCTTTACATAATCATTCCACCAATCGCTCCTCTTCCCTCCTGCACCCACTTTCCTGTAACCACAAACTTCTGCTGAACACTCTAACACTACATTTTTAAACCTACCCCATACCTCTTCGACCCATTGCCTATGCTCTCATTACCCCATCTATCCTCCAATAGCTGTTTATATCTTACCCTAACTGCCTCCTCTTTTAGTTTATAAACCTTCACCTCTCTTTCCCTGATGCTTTATTCTCCTTGTATCCCATCTACCTTTTACTCTCAGTGTAGCTACAACTAGAAAGTGATCTGATATATCTGTGGCCCCTCTATAACATGTACATCTGAAGTCTATCAAAAAGTCTTTTATCTACCAATTTCTTTAATCCAAAAAACTACTGTCATTTCGCCTACATCATAATCGTGTATACTTATTTATCCTCTTTTTCTTAAAATATGTATTACCTTAACTAAACCCTTTCTTATCAAAGTTCAATCAAAGGGCCCTCCCATTATCTTTTACACCTGGCACCCCAAACTTACCTACCACCCTCTCTAAAAGTTTTCCTACTTTAGCATTCAGGTCCCCTACTACAATTACTCTCTCACTTGGTTCAAAGGCTCCTTTTACTTTCACTTAACATCTCCCAAAATCTCTCTCTCTCCTCTGCATTCCTCTCTTTCCAGGTGCTTTAACGCTTATTATGACCCACTTCTCGCATCCAACCTTTACTTTAATCCACATAATTCTTGATTTACACATTCTTTTCTCTTTTCTCCTTCCATAACTGATCATTTAACTTACTGCTACCCTTCCTTTGCCCTATTATATATATATATATATATATATATATATATATATATATATATATATTATATAAAATATATATATATATATATATATTTTTTATATATTTATATATGATTAACAAATTATTGAACGGGACACCACGAGCTCTTGTAGCTGCCAATAGGTAATTACAAACAGTAGGTAGTTACACCTGATTAACAGGGCGATGTCATCTTCCTCGGAAAATAAGTCGTGTAAACAAGTCCTGCGATGTAAGTAGAAAGATATATAAGTTCTTACAAGTTGAAATAAACCGAGACACTCTTATACATGTAGTAATGAACACTATAGATAATGCAAATTTCCATACTGAATTAAAGTGCCTCACTTTATTCCACTTAATGTACATTTTGAGACGCAAAACTACCTGAACGTGGATGATACAAGGACACTGTGGTCCTAGCTGAACGTGGATGATACAAGGACACTGTGATCCTAGCTGAACGTGGATGATACAAGGACACTGTGATCCTAGCTGAACGTGGATGATACAAGGACACTGTGATCCTAGCTGAACGTGGATGATACAAGGACACTGTGATCCTAGCTGAACGTGGATGATAAAAGGGGACACTGTGATCCTAGCTGAACGTGGATGATACAAGGCCCACTGTGATCCTTGCTGAACGTGGATGATACAAGGACACTGTGATCCTAGCTGAACGTGGATGATACAAGGACACTGTGATCCTTGCTGAACGTGGATGATACAAGGACACTGTGATCCTAGCTGAACGTGGATGATACAAGGACACTGTGATCCTTCCTGAACATGGATGATACAAGGACACTGTGATCCTTGCTGAACGTGGATGATACAAGGACACTGTGATCCTTGCTGAACGTGGATGATACAAGGACACTGATCCTTGCTGAACGTGGATGATACAAGGACACTGTGATCCTTGCTGAACGTGGATGATACAAGGACACACTGATCCTTGCTGAACGTGGATGATACAAGGACACTGTGATCCTAGCTGAACGTGGACGATACAAGGACACTGATCCTTGCTGAACGTGGATGATACAAGGACACTGTGATCCTTGCTGAACGTGGATGATACAAGGACACTGTGATCCAGGCTGAACGTGGATGATACAAGGACACTGTGATCCTAGCTGAACGTGGATGATACAAGGGACACTGTGATCCTTGCTAAAACGTGGATGATACAAGGACACTGTGATCCTTGCTGAACATGGATGATACAAGGACACTGTGATCCTTGCTGAACGTGGATGATACAAGGACACATGACCCTTGCTGAACGTGGATGATACAAGGACACTGTGTCCTTGTGAACGCGGATGGATACAAGGACACGTGATCCTAGCTGAACGTGGATGATACAAGGACACTGTGATCCTTGCTGAACGTGGATGATACAAGGACACTGTGATCCTTGTGAACGTGGACGATTACAAGGACACTGTGATCCTTGCTGAACGTGGATGATACAAGGACACTGTGATCCTAGCTGAAACGTGGATGATACAAGGACACTGTGATCCTTGCTGAAACGTGGATGATACAAGGACACTGTGATCCTTGTGAAGGGGATGATACAAGGACCTGTGGCCCTAGCTGAACGTGGATGATACAAGGACACTGTGACCCTAGCTGAACGTGCATGATACAAGGACACTGTGATGCTAGCTGAACGTGGATGATTACAAGGACACTGTGACCCTAGTTTGAACGTGGATGATACAAGGACACTGTGATCCTTTCCTAAAACATGGATGATACAAGGACACTGTGATCCTTGCTGAACGTGGATGATACAAGGACACTGATCCTTGCTAAAACGTGGATGATACAGGACACTGTGATCCTTGCTGAACGTGGATGATTACAAGGACACACTGATCCTTGCTGAACGTGGTTGATCCCAAGGACACTGTGACCCTAGTGAACGGGGGACGATACAAGAACATGATCCTTGCTGAACGTGGAGATAAAAAGGACACTGTGATCCTTGCTGAACGTGGATGATACAAGGACACTGTGATCCAGGCTGAACGTGGTGATACAAGGACACTGTGATCCTAGCTGAACGTGGATGATACAAGTACACTGTGATCCTTGCTGAAACGTGGATGATACAAGGACACTGTGGCCCTAGCTGAACGTGGATGATCAAGGACACTGTGTTTCCTAGCTGAACGTGCATGATACAAGGGACACTGTGATGCTAGCTGAACGTGGATGATACAAGGACACTGTGACCCTTTGCTGAACGTGGATGTTTACAAGGACACTGTGATCCTTCCTGAACATGGATGTTTACAGGACACTGTGATCCTTGCGACGTGGATGATACAAGGACACTGATCCTTGCTGAACGTGGATGATACAAGGACACTGTGATCCTTGCTGAACGTGGATGATACAAGGACACACTGATCCTTGCTGAACGTGGATGATACAAGGACACTGTGATCCTAGCTGAACGTGGACGATACAAGAACACTGATCCTTGCTGAACGTGGATGCTACAAGGACACTGTGGTCCTTTCTGAACGTGGATGATACAAGGACACTGTGATCCTAGCTGAACGTGGATGATACAAGGACACTGTGATCCTTGCTGAACGTGGATGATACAAGGACACTGTGATCCTAGCTGAACGTGGATGATACAAGGACACTATGATCCTTGCTCAACGTGGATGATACAAGGACACTGTGATCCTTGCTGAACGTGGATGATACATGGACACTGTGATTCTTGCTGAACGTGGATGATACAAGGACACTGTGATCCTAGCTGAACGTGGATGATACAAGGACACTGTGATCCTAGCTGAACGTGGATGATACAAGGACACTGTGATCCTAGCTGAACGTGGATGATACAAGGACACTATGATCCTTGCTCAACGTGGATGATACAAGGACACTGTGATCCTTGCTGAACGTGGATGATACATGGACACTGTGATTCTTGCTGAACGTGGATGATACAAGGACACTGTGATCCTAGCTGAACGTGGATGATACAAGGACACTGTGATTCCTAGCTGAACGGGGGATGATACAAGGACACTGTGATCCCTGCTGAACGTGGATGATACAAGGACACTGATCCTTGCTGAACGTGGATGATACATGGACACTGATCCTTGCTGAACGTGGATGATACAAGGACACTGATCCTTGCTGAACGTGGATGATACAAGGACACTGTGATCCTAGCTGAACGTGGATGATACAAGGACACTGTGATCCTAGGTGAACGTGGATGATGTAAGGACACTGTGATCCTTGCTGAACGTGGATGATACAAGGACACTGTGATCAAGACACATGTGCAACATCTGGGTATCTTTAGTGTAGACGTTTCGCCATCCAGTGGCTTTATCAATACAAATTCTAGGACATAGCTTGAAGACAATAGGACTATATACAGAAGATGAGGAAATCAGTCCCTAACCTAGGAGTAGGTGCGAAGAGCACCTTGGAGATTTGAAGCAGAAGGAAGGAGCCTGGCGCTTATATAATAACGTCAGGTGTAGAGACGAGGGCATAATTCACTGGTAGGCGGGATTCCCCAGTGGAAGTGGTCCTTCCAAAGAGATGGGTTAGTTGTAGTAGTAGTTGTCGTAGCCGTGAAGGTTATGTACATGTCCTCAGAATCAAGATTCCATGATGTTGCAGTGTATGGGCAAGTTGTGCAAGAATGGTATATAATAACCGACAAGATGAAATTAAGACACATGTCTGGAGTTTCTGGAGTTTATTGGAGAGAGTTCCGGGGGTCAACCCCCCGCGGCCCGGTCTGTGAACAGGCCCTCTTAGGTCAGTGTCCCAGGGTGCGACCCACACCAGTCGGGCTAACACCCAGGTACCCATTTTACTGATGGGGAACATAGACAACAGGTGGAAAGAAACAAGTCCAATGTTTCTACTCTGGCTGGGAATCGAACCCAGGCCCTCACCGTGTTTAAGCGAGAGCGTTAACCACAAAGGGCCCCCAGAGTTCATGTGCAACATCTGTGCAACATTTAACCGTCCTGTAGCCCAAACTAATCAGGGGCCAACTCACACCCACCCCACCCACTCGTGTATTTATCCAACCTATTTTTAAAGCTACACAACGTTTGGCCTCTATAACTATACTTTGGGGGTTTGTTCCACTCATCCACAACTCTATTAACAAACCAGTACTTTCCTATATCCTTCCTGAATCTGAATTTTTCTAACTTAAAACCCTTGCTGCGAGTCCTGTCTAGGCTAGATATTTTCAGCACACTATTTACATCCCCTTTATTTATTCCTGTCTTCCATTTATACACCTCAATCATATCCCCCTAATTCTACGTCTTTCTAGAGAGTGCAGATTCAGGGCCCCTTTGTCTATCCTCATAGGGAAGGTTTCTGATACATGGGATCAACTTTGTCATCCCCCCTTTGTACATATTCCAGAGCATTTATATCCCTTTTGTAATACGGTGACCAAAACTGTGCAGCATAATCTAAATGGGGGGCCTAACCAAGGATGTATAGAGTTGAAGAACAACCCGAGGACTCCTATTATTTATTTCTTCTTGATATGAAGCCAAGGATTCTATTAGCTTTTATTGCGAACACTTTTTGCACTGTTGTCTTTGGGTTTTAGATTACTGCTAACCAGAACTCCTAAATCTTTTTCGCAATCCGTAATATTAAGATCTACATTATTTAGTTTATATGTGGCATAGTTATTGTCCTGTCCAACATTTAGAACTTTGCATTTGTTTATTAAACTGCATCTGCCCCCTCTCCGACCACTGCATCAGTCTATTCAAATCTTCCTGGAGTGCTCTAATGTCCTCGTCAGAATGAATTCGACGGCCTATTTTGGTGTCATCAGCAAACTTGCTGATGTCGCTCTTTATACCCTCATCTATGTCGTTTATGTATATATGTGAACAGCAGGGGCCCAACACTGACCCCTGTGGAACACCGCCCGTGACGCTTCCCCACTCTGATTTCTCCCCATTTATGCAAACTCTCTGCTGCCTATTTGTCAACCATGCCTCTATCCAGGAAAAAATTTCTCCTATTCCATGTGCCTTAATTTTCCTCAATAGTCTCTGATGTGGGACCCTGTCAAAAGCCTTATTGAAGTCCATATACACAATATCATATTCATTACCATGATCTACCTCCTCAAATACCTTAGTGAAAAAAGTTAATAAATTCGTAAGGCAGGAACGCCCCTTTGTAAAACCATGCTGAGATTCGTTGATTAATTTATGCTTTTCAAGGTGGCTACGAACTGCCTCGGCAATAATTGATTCCATAAATTTTCCCACTATGGAGGTTAGGCCTATTGGTCTATAGTTCGAAGCTAAGGACCTGTCACCTGCTTTGAAAATAGGTATCACATTTGCCATTTTCCACTTATCTGGCACCATGCCAGTTTGTAGTAATACGTTGAAAAGATTAGCCAAAGGTTTGCTAAGCTCCTCTTTACATTCCTTTAGAACCCTTGCATACAGTTCATCAGGGCCTGGGGATTTGTTAGGTTTTAATTTATCTATTTGCCTAAGGACCATGTCACTTGTGACCCAAAATCGTGCATAGTTTATTATCGTCCTGTTCCACATAATTTATCATTTCTGGAATATCGCTGGTATCCTCCTGTGTAAAAACTGAGAGGAAGTATGTGTTAAAACTTCTACACATTTCCTTATCACTGTCAGTGAGCTGACCCGAGGAACTTTTGAGTGGGCCTATCTTGTCCTGATCTTACTTCTGTATTCCTGAAAGAATCCTTTTGGGTTAGTCTTCGAATCTCTTGCAACTTTAACCTCATAATCTCTTTTTGCTTTTCTAATTCTTTTTTTTTATTTCTCCCTTTAACTGAATATATCGATTTCTTAATTGCCCCTCCCCTCTTTTGATTTGCCTATATATGCCTCTCTTTTGACCAATTAGATATTTTAATCTATTGTTCATCCATTTAGGATCATTTTTGTTTGATCTGATTTCCCTATTTGGAACATAATTTGACTGAGCAGCTAGAACTATGCCCTGGAAAGCGTCATATCGGCAACCATCACCACCTACCTGACCCTTAGTCAGGTCATTCCAGTTCAGCCCACCTAAGTAATTTTTCAGTCCTATGAAATCAGCCAAGCGGAAGTCAGGGACAGAGACTTGATTGCCATTATTAGGGGAATTCAATGATATATTAAAACTGAGTGATTTGTGATCACTTTCCCCAAGTTCATCATTAACCTCAAGATTATTAATTAGTGTTTCCCTACTGGCAAGAACCAAGTCAAGGAGGTTATTTTCCCTAGTTGGCTCTGTCACAAACTGTTTTAAAAAACAATCCTGGATCGTAATCAAGAAAGTCACCTGACTCTAAATTTCCTGTCAAATTGCTCCAGTCAATCTGTCTATAGTTGAAATCTCCCATTAGCACAACATTTTCGTATGTAGATGCCTTACGAATTTCGTCCCATAGAAGTTTACTGCACTCCCTATCAAGATTTGAGGCCCTGTAAATCACACCCAAAATTAGTTTTTCTCGGCCCTCGAGAAGCTGTAACCAAAGAGATTCAGTGGCTGACGCTTCTAATTTAATATCTTGTCTAACACAACAATTTAAATTGTCTCTGACATACATCGCTACTCCACCACCTTTCCTGTTGACCCTGTCAGTGTGGAATAATTTATAGCCTTGTATGTGACATTCAGAGGGCATCTCTCTGTCTTTCAGATTGAGCCAGATCTCTGTTATAGTAATAATATCTATGTTACCTGCACTGGCAATTAATCTTAGCTCATTTATCTTATTTCTTACACTCCTGCTATTAGTATAGTAAACCTTAAGGGAGCTAGTCCCTTGCTGCCCTCTGCTGTCCCCCTTTGTTTGCTGAATTGATCTAATGTTTTTATTTATAACTTCATGCTGAATGCCTTTTATACATTTACTGTTTCCAACCCTAGTGTTGCAACCTGCTTGTTTCCCACACACACCCATACCTCTATCTTCCATCAGTTTAAAATCATAGGCATTTCACCAATGGCCTTCTCAATCGAGTCTGCAAGTGCTACCACCCCTGCCCCAGAGAGATGTACCCCAACCCTTGCATACATATCATGTTTGCCATAAAAGCTGTTCCAGTTGTCAATGAATGGGATTGCAAGTTCCTTGCAGTATCTGTCTAGCCAGCAATTTACACCAATTGCCCTAGACAACCATTCATTTCCTACTCCCCTTCTAGGCAAGAAGCTACATATGATTGGGATCCTTCCCTTAGACTTAATGAAATCTACAGCTGACCTGTATTTATCTAGCAGGTCTTCTCTCCTACCCTTCCCAATATCATTTCCACCTTGCTGAACGTGGATGATACAAGGATACTGATCCTTGCTGAACGTGGATGATACAAGGACACTGTGATCCTAGCTGAACGTGGATGATACAAGGATGCTGTGATCCTAGCTGAACGTGGATGATACAAGGACACTGTGATCCTAGCTGAACGTGGATCATACAAGGACACTGTGATCCTTGCTGAACGTGGATGATACAAGGACACTGTGATCCTAGCTGAACGTGGATGATACAAGGACACTGTGATCCTTGCTGAACGTGGATGATACAAGGACACTGTGATCCTTGCTGAACGTGGATGATACAAGGACACTGTGATCCTTGCTGAACGTGGATGATACAAGGGCACTGTGATCCTTGCTGAACGTGTATGATACAAGGACACTGTGATCCTAGCTGAACGTGGATGATGCAAGAACACTGAGATCCTAGCTGAACGTGGATGATACAAGAACACTGTGATCCTAGCTGAACGTGCATGATACAAGGACACTGTGATCCTAGCTGAACGTGGATGATACAAGGACACTGTGATCCTAGCTAAAGTCGATGATACAAGGACACTGTGATCCTAGCTGAACGTGGATGATACAAGGACACTGTGATCCTAGCTGAACTTGGATGATACAAGGACACTGTGATCCTTGCTGAACGTGGATGATACAAGGACACTGTGATCCTAGCTGAACGTGGATGATACAAGGACACTGTGATCCTAGCTGAACGTGGATGATACAAGGACACTGTGATCCTTGCTGAACGTGGATGATACAAGGACACTGTGATCCTTGCTGAACGTGGATGTACAAGGACAGTGACCCTTTGTAAACGGGTGATAAAGGCCACTGATCCTGCTGAAGTGATAAAAAAGGACACTTGATCCTAGCTAAACGTGGATGATACAAGGACACTGTGATCCTTGCTAACGTGATGATACATACACTGTGACCCTGTGAACGTGGATGATACAAGGCACTTGACCTTGCTAAGGGATGATAAAAGGCCCACTGTGATCCGTAAAGGGGTGATTACAAGGACCTGTGCCCTTGCTGAACGTGGATAATAAAAGGGACACGGATCCTGCAAGGGGATGATAAAAGGACACTGTATCCTTGTGAAGTGGTGATAAAAGGACACTGTGATCCTGCTAAACGGGATGATACGGGGCACTGTGACCTTGAACGGGATATAAAAGGCACTGTAAAATCCCCCGAAGTGATGATAAAAGGACACGTGATCCTAGCTGAACGGGATGATCAAGGCACTGGATCCCTGCTGAACGTGGATGATCAAGGACACGTGATCCTGCTAAACCCCGTGGAGGATACAAGGACAGTGATCCTTGCTAAACGGGGGGATGATAAAAGGAAAAACGGTGACCTTGCTGAACGTGGATGATACAAGGGCACTGTAAACCCCTTGTGAACGGATGATAAAAGGGACATGTGATCCTGTGAACGTGGTGATCAAGAACACTGGATCCTAGCTGAACGTGGATGATACAAGCATGACCCTAGTGAACGTGGATGAAAAAAGGACATGGATCCTTGAACGTGGAGATAAAAGGACACTTGATCCTGCTAAAGTGATGATAAAAGGGACCTGTGACCCTGCTGAACGTGGTGATAAAAGGGACCTGTTTCCTAGCTTTTGGATAAAAAAGACACTGGATCCTGCTGAACGGGTGAAACAAGGCCCCATTTTACCCCTCCCCTAACTATATACAAACCTTTATCCTTCAATATACCAAACCTTTTAACCTTTTAACTATATACAAAACACTTTCCCAAAAAAAAACAAAACAAACTTACCCTGCTGAACGGGGGTGAACAAGGCCACTGACCCTAGCTAAAAGGGGATGATAAAAGACACTGTGATCCAGCTGAACTTTGGATGATACAAGGCACTGTGATTTTGCTAACGTGATGATACAAGGACATGTGACCTTGCTAACGGGATGTACAAGGCCCCATGTGACTTTGCGCCCCGTGGGGATATAAAGGACACTGTGACCTTTGCTGAACGTGGATGATACAAGGACACGTGACCTTTGCTGAACTGGTAATAAAGGACACTGTGATCCTAGCTAAACGGGATATCAAGGACCTTGATCCTTGCTGAACGGGATGATAAAAGGGACACTGTGACCCAGTAAAACGTGGATGAAAAAAGGGGGCACGGACCTGCCCCACGGGATGATCAAGGACATGGCCCTGCTGAACGTGGATGATAAAAGGGACACTTGATCCTAGCTGAACGTGGATGAACAAGGACACTGTGATCCTGCTAAACGTGGATGATACAAGGACACTGTGATCCTCTGAACGTGGATGTACAAGACCGGTGATTTTTTAGCTGAAGTGGTTGAAAAAGGACACTGTGATCCTCTAAACGTGGTGATCAAGGACACTGTGATCCCTTGAAACGTGGATGATAAAGGACACGTGATCCGCGAACGTGGATGAAAAAGGGGACACTGATCCTGCTGACGTGGATGATACAAGGACACTGTGCCTGCTGAAGTGGATGAACAAGGCACTGTATCCTAGCAAACGGGGTGTAAAAGGGACACTGTGACCTGTGAACGGGGATATACGGACACTTGACCTAAGACGTGGATGATCAAGGCACTGTGATCTTTAGCGAACGTGATGATAAAAGGGACACTGTGATCCTTGCTGAACGGGGATGAACAAGGACACTGTGTTTTCCTGCTAAAAAAAGGCCCCCCCCCCAACAAACCCACCCCCCCCCCCCCCCCCCCCCCCCCCCCCCAAACCCAAAAAACCCCCCCTTTCCCCCTCCCCCCCCCCCCCCCACCCCCCGGGGGTTTCAATCCGGCCCTGGTGATACAAGGAAACACGTATCCTACTGAAGGGGATGATAGAAGGACACTGCGACCCTTTGGGGTGAACGGTGGTGATACAAGGACACGTGATCCTAGCTGAACGGGGATATCAAGACACTGGACCGCTGAACTTTTCCCCCCCGCCCCCTCTGGATGAACAAGGCACTGTGCCTTGCTGAACGTGGAGTACAAGGAACGTACCTAGGAACATGGATGATACAAGGACACTGTGATCCTAGTGAACGGGGTATGCAAGGACACTTGATCCTTGCTGAACGTGGAGATAAAAGGACACTGTGATCTAGCTGAACTTGGATGATACAAGGACACTGTGATCCTCTGAACGTGGATGATGCAAGGACACTGTGACCCTTGCTGAACGTGGAGATAAAAGGACACTGTGATCCTAGAACGGGGTGAAACAAGGACACTGATCCTAGCTGAACGTGCATTAAAAGGAAAACGTTGATCCTAGCTGAACGGGGATAACAAGGACACTTGATCCAGTGAAGGGATGATAAAAGGGACACTGTGACCCCTTGCTGAAGGGATGATAAAAGGACACTGTGACCCCTTGCTGAACGTGGATGATACAAGGACACTGTGTGCTAGTTTAAACGGGGATGATACAAGGACACTGTGATGTAGCTGAACGGGGATGATACAAGGACACTGTGTCCTAGCTGAACGTGGATGATACAAAAAAACACTGTGATCCTTGCAAAACGTGGATATCAAGGACATGTGATCCTGCTGAACGGGGATGATAAAAGGACCGTGAGTAGTGAAGGGATGAACAAGGAAAGTGATGCTAGCAAACGTGGATGATACAAGGACACTGTGATCCTAGCTGAACGTGGATGTCAAGAACCACTGTGACCTAGCTGAACGGGGTGATCAAAACACTGTGACCTTGTAAACGGGGATGATAAAAGGGGACACTGTGACCTGTGAACGGGGATGATACAAGAACACTGGACCCTAGCTGAACTGGATGATACAAGGAACTGGTCCTGCTTCCCTTCCCACGCCCCCCAAACCCCTGCTCTCCCTTCCAGCCTCCCCCCCTTTGCTCTCCCTTCCCCACGCCCCCCACCCTGTCTCCTTACCCCCCGCCTCCCCCCCCTGCTCTCCCTTACCACGCCTCCCCCCTTTGCTCTCCCTTACCACGCCCCCCCCACCCTGCCTCCCTTACCACCCCTCCCCCCCTTGCTCTCCCTTCCACGCCCCCCCACCCTGCACCCCCTTCCCAGCCTCCCCCCGGCTCCCCTTACCACGCCCCCCCACCCTGTCTCCTTACCACGCCCCCCCCCTTTGCCCCTCCCTTACCACGCCCCCCCCCACATGCTCTCCCTCCACCCCTCCCCACCCTCTCCCCTTACCACGCCTCCCACCCTTCTCTCCCTTACCAAACCCTCCCCACCTTGCTTCCCTTATCCGCCCCCCCACCCTGTCCCCCCTTCCCACCCCTTTCCCCACCCTGCTCTCCCTTACCAGCCTCCCCCCCCGCTCCCCCTTACCCGCCCTCCCCACCTTGCTCCCCCTTTTCCACGCCCCCCCCCTGCTCTCCTTTACCCCCCCTCCCCCCTTGCTCTCCCTTACCAGCCTCCCCCCCTGCTCCCCCTTACCAGCCCCCCCTGCTCTCCCTTCCCACCCCTACCCACCCTTCTCCCCTTTTTCCACACCTCCCATTGTTTCCCCTTTTTCAGCCTCCCCACCTGTCTCCTTACCCCGCCTCCCCCCCCTGCTTCCTTCCCACGCCCCCCCACCCGCTCTCCCTTACCCCCTCCCCCCTTCTCCCCCTTACCACGCTCCCCACCCTGCTCTCCTTTACCACGCCCCCACCTGCTCTCCCTTCCCGCCCCCCACCCTGCTCTCCCTTACCCCCCTCCCCCCCCCTGCTCCCCTTCCCACGCCTCCCCACCCTTCTCCCCCTTACCCACCTCCCCCCCTTGCTCTCCCTTATCAGCCTCCCCCCCCTGCTCTCCCTTCACCCCCTCCCCCCCTGCTCCCCCTTCCCGCCTCCCCACCCTGCTCCCCCTTTACCACGCCTCCCCCCTTGCCTCCCTTCCCCCGCCCCCCCACCCTGCTCCCCTTCCCACGCCCCCCCACCTTGCTCTCCCTTACCACGCCCCCCACCCCCTGCTCTCCCTTACCACGCCCCCACCTTGCTCTCCCTTACCACGCCTCCCCCCCTGCTTCCCTTTCCCACCCCTCCCCACCCTGCTCTCCCTTTACACGCCTCCCCACCTGTTTCCCCCTTACCACGCCTCCCCCAGCTCTCCTTACCCGCCCCCCCACCTTCTCTCCCTTACCCCCCTACCCCCCCTGCTCCCCCTTACCACGCTACCCCCCCGCTCCCCTTACCACGCCCTACCCCCCCTGTCCCCCTTCCAGCCTACCCACCCTGTTTCCCCCTTACACGCCTCCCCACCGCCCCCCCTTACCCGCCCCCCCCCTTGTTCCCTTACCACCCCCTTCCCCCCCCCCTGCACCCCCTTTTAGCACGCCTCACCCCCTTGCTCTCCTTTCCCCACGCCTCCCCCCCTTGTCCCCCTTACCGCGCCTCCCCACCCTGCCTCCTTCCCATCCCCTCCCCCCCTTTGCTCTCCCTTCCCCCGCCTCCCCACCCTGCTCCCCCCTTCCCCGCCCCCCACCCTCTCTCCCTTCCCAGCCTCCCCACCTGCCTCCCATCCCAGCTCCTACTGCTCTCCTTACCACGCCTCCCCCCCTTTGTTTCCCTTACCACGCCCCCCCCTGCTCTCCCTTACCACCCTCCCCACCCTGCTTCCCTTCCCACCCCTCCCCACCCTTCTCCCATACCAGCCTCCCCACCTGTTCCCTTACCACCCTCCCCACGGCTTGGTACCATTAGTTGTAAACTTTCAAGTATATTAAATAATCATTCTTATAGGCGGGTGCCATGAATGCCATAAACCATTGAACATCATCCCCAGGTGAGATCAGGTCAGTTCCCCCCCTGCAGTTGTAAAATGTGCACTTACCTGAATGCTCTCTCTGTATCAACTTTTTCCCTGTACAATAAACGGCAGATTCAAGTATCTTCTTTCTGTTTCCGGGAGGAACCCCCAGCAAGCCTGATAGTGAGCATGCGGATTGGGGCTACGGGCCCAGGACCGAAGTTAGTAAAGCGAATAGCATTGGGTTAATTCTCTGTAGGTGGCTACTGCTGTTTAAAGTGTGGGTTTGCCTTGGGTCTGGCCAGACACCGTTGCTGCTTTTTGCAGACCTTTTCTGCCCTGTAAAACCCCAAATTTTCTTTTTCAAAAAATTGATGCAAGCCTCCCCACCTTTAAACCCAGTCCAGCTGCCACTAAGCCAGCCCGGACATCGAAAGTTCATGTTATCCATGAGTCAGTGGGGCTCTGCCAGTGTTCCTGTTTACCCTATTTACCATGACTTTTCCTTCCCCAGCCCCAGTTCTGTCAGCGACTACCTCCATTCCCATTTTAAGCCCCCAACGTTTTTAAAAAAGGTTTGCGGGTAAGAAGCTCCAATGAAGTCTATAGGGGCGTGTGTAACCATAGCCCCCCAGCTTTTCCCCTCCTCCGTTGGCACCGTTCCTAGTCTGCTCCAGGTGTGTGTATATTTCCCTTTTTTTTGAGGAAAGGAAACTGAGGGGATAAGATTTAGAAGGGTCCCCGGGGATCTGTGCCCCGCCCCTGGGTTTCCCCATCCCTCACCTCTCCTCCTATCTCATTATTATTGCGCTACACAAGTAGCACCGTTACAGTATAGCTCCTGCTTATTTATTATTATTATTATTATTATTATTATTTTTTTTTTTTTTTTATTATTATTTTTTTATTTTCGTTTGGGACTTGTACACCTCCTTTTTTGTTGTATGATTTTTTTTTTATTAGGGAAATTTTTACAATTTAAAACCATTCCCGTGGTTAACCCATGCTAGTTATGCTTGTGGTTAACTAAACTAGTTAGCTTGTGGGTTTAAATTGCTAGTTTGCTTGTGGTTAACTCATGTAGTTATCTTGTGGTTAATCATGCTGTTAGTTTGGTTAATCTTCATCTGCTTGTGGGTTTAATCATGCTAGTCATGCTTGTGGTTAAAATCTGCTAGTCATGCTTGTGGTTACTCATGCTATTAGCTTGTGGCTAAATCATCTAGTCATGCTTGTGGTTAACTCATGTAGTCATGCTTTTTGGGTTAACCCTGCTAGTCAAGCTTGGGTTAACTCTGCTAGTTAGCTTGTGGGTTTAAATCATGCTAGTTATGCTTTGGTTAACTCATGCTAGTTATGCTTGTGGTTAATATGCGTCATGCTTTGGTTAATCATGCTAGTCAGCTTGTGGTTAATCAGCTAGTATGCTTGTGGTTAAATCATGCTAGTTATGCTTGTGGCTAACTTTATCTAGCATTTGTGGGTTAAAACTGTGCGGGTTGTGGTTAATCATGTGTCATGCTTGTGGGGTTAACCTGCTGTCATGCTTTTGGTTAACTCATGCTAGCATGCTTGTGGTTAACTCATGCTGTTATGCTTGTGCAATCTGTGTCTGCTTGTGGTTAACTCTGTAGCATGCTTTTGGTAACCCCTCTAGTCATGTTGTGGCTAACTCAGGCTAGTCATGTTGTGGCAACTCTGTAGTCTGCTTGTGGCTAACCATGCTAGTCATGCTTGGCTAACCCTGCAGTCTGCTTGTGGTAACTCAGGTAGTCATGCTTGTGGTAACCCATTTCTAGTCATGCTTGGGCTAACTCAGGCTAGTCATGCTTGTGGCTAACCCAGTTCATGCTTTTGGCAACTCGCTGTCTGCGTGGCTAACTTATGCAGTCATGCTTGTGGGTAACCCCTGTATCATACTTGTGGCTAACCCCTGCTAGTCAGCTTGTGGTTAACCCAGCTAGTCATGCTTGTGGCTAATCATGCTAGTCATGCTTGTGGTTAAACCCCTGCTAGTTATGCTTGTGGCTAACTCATGTAGTCATGCTTGTGGCTAACCCCTGTAGTCAGTTGTGGTAACCCTGTAGTCATCTTGTGGCTAACCCAAGTGTCATGCTTTTGGTTAAACCCCTGCAGTCATGTTGTGGTAACTCATGCTAGTCAGCTTGTGGCTAACCCATGCAGTTCATGTTTTGGGGTAACCCATGCAGTCATGCTTGTGGCTGCCCATGTGTCAAACCTTTGGCTAACCCCTCTAGTCATGCTAGTCAGCTTGTGGCTAACCCATGCTATCATGCTTGTGGGTAATATGCTAGTCATGCTTGTGGCAATCAGCAGTCATGCTTGTGGCTAACCCCTGCTAGTCATCTTGTGGGTAACCCTGTAGTCAGCTTGTGGCTAACTCATGCTTTTATGCGGGCTAACCCATGAGTCATGCTTGTGGCTAGCCCATGTAGTCATGTTTTTGGCTAACCCCTGCTACCATCTTATGGCTAACCCATGCTAAAATACTTGTGGTACCCATGCTATATGCTTTGGCTAACCCCTGCAGTCATGTAGTCTGCTTGGGAACCCCTGCTATCATCTTGTGGGTAACCCGCAGTCATGCTTGTGGGTAACCCAGCTAGTATAACTGTGGTAACCCTGCTAGTCATGCTTTTGGGCTAACCATTGTGTCATCTTGTGGGTAATCATGAGTCATGCTTGGGCTAACCATGCTAGTCATCTTGTGGTAACCCCTCTAGTCTGTTTTGCAACCCAGTAGTCATGCTTGTGGCTAATATGCGGGCATGCTTGTGGCTAACCAGCTAGTCATGTTTTGGCTAACCCATGTAGTCAGCTTGTGGCAGCCCATGCTAGTCATGCTTTTTGGCTAAACCCATGCTGCCCTGCTTTGGCTAACCCATGTAACTACTTGTGGGTAACCCTGCTTTTATGCTTGGGCTAACCCATGCTAGTCTGTAGTCATGCTTGTGGGTAACCCTTTCTGTCTGCTGTGGCAACCCTGCTAGTCAGCTTGTGGCTAAACCCCTGCTAGCAAACCCGTGGTAAACCCCTGCTAGTCTCTTGTGGCTAAAACCCTGCTAGTATGCTTGTGGCTAACCACAGTCATGCTTGTGGCTAACCCCCGCTAGTCTGCTTGTGGTAAACCCCGCTGTCATGCTTTTGGCTAACCCCCCCTTGTCAACTTTTGGCTAAACCATGCAGTATGCTTGTGTTAACCCCGCTAGTCATGTTGTGGGTAACTCATGCTAGTCATGCTTGTGGTTAACCCAGTAGTTATGCTTGTGGTAACTCTCTAGTCGCTTGTGGCTTAACCCCTGCGTCATGCTTGTGGCTAAACCATGAGTCATGTGTGGCTAACTCTGCTAGCTGCTTGGGTTAACCCAGCGTAGCGGGGGCTAACCATGCTAGTATCTTGGGCTAACTCATGCTAGTCATGTTTTGTGGTTTAACCCCTGCTAGTATGCTTTTGGGCTAACTCATGTAGTCATGTTTTGGGGGGAATTGCTAGTCCTGCTTGTGGCAATCATGTAGTCTGCTTGTGGCTAACCCATGCTAGTCATGCTGTGGCTAACTACTAGTAGCTTGTGGCTAACCCAGGGTAGTCAAGCTTGTGGCTAACCCCTGGGAGTCATGCTTTGGCTAGCCCATGCTAGTCTGCTTGTGGAACCCACAGCCATGCTTATGGCTAACCCCCTAAAACTACTTTGGCTAACCTGCTGTATGCTTGTGCTAACCCATGCTAGTCTGCTGTCATGCTTGTGGCTAACCCTGCTAGTCATGCTTGTGGGTAACCCCTGCTGCTGCTTTTTGGCTAACCATGCTAGTCATACCCGTGGCTAACCCCGCTGTCATGTTTTGCTAACCATGTAGTCATGCTTTGGCTAATCTGCTATCATGCTTGTGGTAACTCTGTAGTCATGCTGTGGCTAACCCATGCTATCATGCTTGTGGTAACCCATGCTAGTCATACTTGTGGCTAAAACCGTAGTCTGTTTTGGTTTAAACCCCTGTAGTCATGCTTGTGGAATTGCTATCATGCTTGTGGGGTTTAAACCCTGCTGTTATGCTTGTGGCTAACTCATGCGTCATGCTTGTGGTAACCCCTGTAGTCATGCTTGTGGTAACCCCTGCTAGCATGCTTGGGGCTAAAATCATGAAAATCATGCTTGGGGGTAACCCCTCTAGCATGCTTTTGGCTAACTCATGCTAGTTTATGCTTGTGGCTAACATGCTAGTCATGCTTTTGGTTAAAACCCTGCTAGTCTGCTTGGGCTAACTCATGCTATCGCCCTTTTGGCTAACTCATCTAGTCTCTTGTGGAACCCCTGCTATCGTGCTTTGGCTAACCCTGCTACCCCTGCTTGTGGGTAACCCCCTGTAGCCCCGCTGTGGTAACCCATGTCCATGCTTGTGGGTAACCCCTGCTACCATGCTTTTATAGACAATACTAGTGGCGTTGTCTTTCCCTTTTTAACTGCAGGATTTTTAGAGGTTCACTATATTTTTTTTTTTTGATTCAATGATCTGTTTCTATCTTCGCATTTGTGTGTTAATTGCTACCCTTTTTTAGAAGTTACGCTGAGTGCACAGCTTTTATCTTTTGAGGTATTTATATCACTGCCCATGGCCCCGGGGTCCGGAGTAGTAGACTCTCGAAACTCATCAAAAGGGATATCAAAGGGAAAAGGGGTTGGGAAGTTGCCCTTGTTGTCAAGTGTGCGAGAAAAATTTTTTTTTTTTGTTTTTGGTTTTTCAATTTTGGGCTTACCCGGAGTTTACTGGGGAGAGTTCCCGGGGGTCAAACCCCCCGCGGCCCGGTCTGTGACCCGCTCCTTGGTCAGTGTCCCGGTGGACCAAAACCAGTCGACTAAAACCCAGGTACCCCTTTTACTGATGGGGAACATAGACAACGGTGGAAAAAAACAGTCCAATGTTTTCTCTGGCTGGGGGAAACGAACCCAGGCCCTCGCCGTGGAAGCGCCGCGTTAACACCGGCCACCCGACCCTTTTAAATTGTTCTTTAGTTTTTTAGAGACCTTGTTCTTGGTTTTACTGCCAAAACATTTTAGTAATATGAATAAAAGACCCGTCATTTTACCGGTGCAATTACTTCTTGCATTCTGTTATGCTGTGTGAGGTTGAGTGCAGTGGGTCGGTTGCAGCGTATCTGTTGAACAATGTTTTGGGAGAGTGTACCCCTCTGTGGTAAAAGGTCCAGAGGTGTTTTTTATAATCATTTTTTATGACAGATGCCAAGTTACTCATATAGTCATTGGGATGTGCCCGATGTACATCATGGTTCCAATTTCGTTTTAGAATGTGGACACATCAGACTGTTTCTCTGGGTTTATTACTTAAAAAGGCAAAATTTAGTATCGTCCCCATTTTTTTGAAATTTTTATGACCCGATAGTGGGATACAAACCCCACCCCCCCCTCCCTACCTTTTTTTCCCGCCCCACAGGACTCTCCTCACCTGCATACCTCTTTTCATTACCACCCCTCCATCCCTTCATTTCCTCCCCTTCCCCATCCCTCCAACACCTACCCCCTTACCTACTCTCCATGCATCCTCCTCCAAAGTAAATTTTGTTATTTATTTGTATTAATAAAATAATTTTTATAATATTATATATATATTTTATAATAATATATATTTATTATATAATATATATATATATAAAATTTTATGCAAAAAAAACCCCTTGAAAATGAGAAATTCCCAAACGCTTTCGTGACTACCAATTATCAAGGAAAATATGAAAGTAAACCCTCCAAGGAAGCTATTAAGGGGGCTGGTCGGCACCTCACTATCAGATCCCACAAAGGTTTTTAAAAACGTGACGCCGGCGAGCCAACTTGGAAGGCCTTGGCACAACTCACCCCAAACTTTCTACCAAGAAAAAGAAATTTTAAAATTTTTTGTCCAGTGTAATTAAAATTTCCCAAAATTTTATTAATTTAAATGGGTCTAATTTATATAAACCCAAAAGGAAATATTCATATTATTGTCAAAACTGCTTTTTTTTGAAACAAGTTCAATTTTATTCCTGCGACCATGGACTTGCTTGATCTACTTCTCAACTTTTTGAAAAACAATTGGGAAAAGGTTAAAATCTCTTAATGAAAAAAATAGAGCATTGGAAATCTTTTCCCGTTCTAATCTTATTTATGTTGTTTTAATTTTTTCGAGATTTTAACCAGTTTGACCCAATAAACTTTATCGCAAATTTTACAAGGATCTTTAGACACATCCATCACTTTTGGGGGGAATTCATTATCAAAAGTTTTTTTATGATCGAGATTTTTGAATACAATTAATATTTAAAAATCTTAAAAGAGAAGGGATATCAAACCCAAATTTTCATGGGAAGGAGAACCCATTTTTTATTTGAATAAGGCTGGTTTTCCCTTTTTGGTTGTAAAAAGTTTTCTGGCAATTTAAAAGATTTTTCAATTACATTTCTTGGGTATTTTTTAAACATTACCTTTTATAAATTTGGAATTTCCCCATCTATGAATCGGACTACAATTCGTAAAACTCTCGAAACATTGATGAAAACAGACGTTTGACTCTATCTTGATGCGAGGAATAATTGGGCATAGGAACAGTTATTAGTAGGTTTCTGTAAAATTTTTAAAATTTTAATTCATTTTACCCTTTAAAAATTAAAACATCTAGAAAAGGGATGATTATTTTTTTAAACTCAACAGTAAAGCTATTGATGGGTAAATATTTTTTTTTCCAAGGAATGGGTTATCTACATTTTTGGGGATAAGACACAAAATATATCAAATATCGAAACCCTTTTGCTCTATTAGGGGGGATTGTGTTAATAACCTTGTTTTAAAAATTCCATGTTAGGTTTTCTAAGAACAGGGGAAAGAGGATTTTCCCATTGCCATACCAAATTTTGAGGTAAAATTTATCATTAAATACAATTTTGCACAACAAAGAAAGTTTAAAAAGTTATGATAGTAGGAAAGGCAATGGGAAAACAAGTTAACGGGTTTTTAGATAAGAAACTTTAAAAAATCAACAACAGAACCCCTTTCGTAAACAAGGAAGTAACATCAAAAAATAAACCTGTTAAAATAATTTGGTCACAAGGGGCTTAATTTTCAACCAAGTCTATGTTGTTTTTAAAATTAAAATTAGAAAATTTTTCCAACAAAAGGGCTCAAAAATCAAAAGCCATTGGATAATTTATATGAAATGCCCTAGGAGCTAATAATTGGCTGAGGATTCCTGGTTTGGTGTTTTTTTATTTTACATGTAAGGCAAAGATGGATTAGTGGAAGTAAATTTTTTGACTAATTCTCTTTGCCTTTAGTAGAAGGTTTTATTGTTTATTTAAATTGGGTTTTTCGGTTTCTAGGGGGATTTTTCCTAAGTTTTGAAAATGAAATGAAAACCCATTCTAAACTTAGGAAAAATCCCCCAGAAACCCTTTAAAACAATTTCAAAAAACAAAAAACTTCTACTGAAAGGCAAAGAGAAATTTTCAAACAATTTACTTCCACTAATCCCTTTTGCTTACTGTAGGATAATAAAAAAACACAAACCAGGGGAAACCAGTCAGACCAAATTTTTTGCTCCCTGGGTCAGTTTTATATAAATTACCAAATGGCTTGTGATATTTGAGCCCTTTTTTGTTGGGAAAATTTAACTTTAAAGTTAAAAACAAAATAACTTGGTTTTATAAATTAAGCTCCTTGACTGACCTAAATTTTTTAACATGGTTTGTTTTGTGTTACTTTCCTTTTTTCGAAAGTTCTGTTGTTTATTTATTAATTTCTTATCTGAAGAATGTTAAAATAGATTTACCCTTGCCCTTCACTATCTTAAATTATTAAAACTTTGATTGTTGATGCAAAATTTGTATTTTAAAGATAAAATTTTACACTCAAAGTTTGGTAGGCAATGGGAAAACCTTTTCACCTGTTCTTAGTAAACTATTTTTTATGGAAATTTTTTGAAAAAAAGGTTACTTAAAAAATCCTCCCCAATAGGTAAATGGTTTTGATTGTTGAAATATTTGTGTTTATGCCAAAAATGTAGATATAACCATTTCCTTTGGAAATTAAAAAGCTTAGCCCCTTTAAAAAGCTTTACTGTTGAGTTTAAGAAAATAACCATTGCCTTTTTTTAGATTTTTTAATTATTAAGGGTAATAAAGAAATTTTAATTTAAAATTACAGAAAAACCCCCTAATAACTGTTCCCTTGTCCCCTATTATCCCCGCACAAGATGAGTCAAACTGTCTGTTTTTTTCATCAATGTTTCTGAGAGCTTTTTCAATTTGTATCCCGAGTTCATTGATGGAGGGAAAAATCCCAAAAATTTTTGAAATAGGGAAGATTTTAAAAAACCAAGAAATGTAATTTATAAATCTTTTAAAATTGCCAGAAATACTTTTTTTCAATCCAAAAAAGGGACAACCCGCCTTATTCAAAAAAAAATATGTTGGGGTTTTCCCCCTTTCCATGAAAACTTGGGTTTATATGCCTTCTTTCTTAAAACTTTTAATATTAAAGTTGTATTTAAAAATCTCGGAAAAGTAAAAAAAAAATTTTGATAAGAATTCCCCCCCAAAAAGTGAGGATGTGTTATAAGATTCCTTGTAAAATTTTCGATAAAGTTTTTTTAGGTCAAAATGGTAAAAAACTCGAACTAAGTTAAAACAAAAAATATAGCATTTAGAACTGGAAAGTTCCCCTGCCTTTTTTATTCAGTAGGATTTTTAACCATCCAATTGATTTTTAAAAAATGAGAAAGTAGTTCAAGCAAGTCCATGGTCGACAGGAAAAAATTAATCTTGTTTCATAAAAAGCGTTTTGACAATAAAATAATATTTCCTTTGGGTTTTTATAAATTAGATCCTTTATAATTAATAGAATTTGGGAAGAAATTTAATAATACACTGGGCAAAAAATCTTAAATTTCATTTCTTTGGGTTGATAGTTGTGGGGTGATTTGCCCAAAGGGCCTTTTTCCCAAGTTGGCCGGGGGGCGCGTCACGTGTTTAAAACCCTTGTGGGTCTGATATGAGGTGCCGCCAGACCCCTTTATAGCTTCCTTGGATGCTTTACTTTCATAGTTCTTGATAATGTGAGTATCAGAAACGCTTGAATTTTTCTTTTCTTTTAGAGTGGGTTTTTTTGCTATTTTGAAAACACCCGTTTTCTGTGACTTATTGCATAAAATATATATATTAAATATAAAAATTATATATAATATTATATATATAATATATAAAATTATATATAATATAATATTAAAATATATTTTATAATATTATATATATATATATAATATAAATATATTATATTAATAATATATTTTAAAATATATTACTATATATTATATATATATATATATAAATTTTATAAATAAATTTTTAAATATATTTTTATATTTATTAAATGAGGGGTGGGTAAGGGGGATTCTTGCTCCCGTTGCGACTTACCGGAGCTACCTGGAGGTTTTTTTCCGGGGATTTAAGCCCCCCCGCCCGGGGGATCAGGGCCCCGATCAAACCACCCTGTTACTGCTGGCCACACGCAGTCCAACGTAGAAACAACAGCCCCGGCCCGATCCGGGATGCTTTTAAAATCTGTCCCGCTCTCTTTGAGGGGCCCCGGGGTTTATTGTAATTCCCCTTATGCTTGATGGAAGTGTTTTAAACAGTTTTTGGGGCCCCCGGGCACTTATGGTGTTTTCTCTTTGTGTACCATGGGGCCCCCATTTTAATTGGGGGTATTTTTCATCGCCTGCCCCAGTCTTTTACTTTCTAGGGAGTGATTTGTGTTTGGGCAGAAAATTTGGGACCATTTCCTTCCAGGATTTTCCCGTGTAGTTATGATATATTTTCCCTCTGCGTTTCCCAAAGTACAAGTCAATGCTTCAAACGTTCCCTTAGTTAAAGGGGCTTGACAAAAAACTTGTACGGCAGTAAAAAGGTTTTTCCTGACACTCTTAGATCGCCCAATTTCACTTGCTTTGAATGGGATGTTAATGTACAGCAAAATTCCAGCCTAGAGAAAAAATGATTTGAAAAAGGGAAACACTCTTGGATCTCTCGTTTTTAAACTTCCATTTTCCATCCTATCATTTTCTTTGCACTTTGTGTGTGGCACTGTTGTGATCCTTTAAAATGAGATCCCCAGACATTTCTATCCCAGGTCCCTACTTTTTTTCCTTTATTGTATGGCCAGTTTTTGTATACTTGTTCTATTTTTATTCCTCAGTTTCCCTAACGGAGTTGTTGGAAATTTGTCCTCATTGAAATCATATTGTTTTCCCTTACCCATGGAAAACTTGTTTTTATTTCTTGGAGATTAACCCTGCCTCAATAGATGCGCCCCATGCAGACTAGTATCGTCTGAAAGCATGACCGTGCTGTGGGTTACTTCCGTCTATGTCGATATGAGGGTGAGAACAGGATGGGGCGAGTACGTGCCTTGTGGAAAAGAGCTCTTTATATGGGAGCCCCCCATTTAATCTGCTGACCCCCTCTCTTTGTGTTCGATTGGTTAGGAAGTTGAAAAAAACCATTCCCATTTGCCAGTTATTCCTTTAGCACGTATTTTTTGCGCTATTACGCCATGATGCACTTTTCAAAACCCTTTGCAAAGTCGGGGTGATTTAAAAACCCCATTCTGATTTCTTCCCGTGCACCAGCCTGCATAGTGATCCAAGTAGTGAGGGCAGGAGCGAAACCTGCCATGAACCCCTGTTGCCCCGGATTGTGCAGTTTTTTGGGGAAACCCCGGTGGTTTGCAATCCCCCCCTTTTAGACTTTTCAAAGATTTTTATGAGTGGACGTTATAGCTATTGGTCTATAGTTCTTAGTAATTCTTTGCTGCCACCTTCATGGAGTGGGGCTTACCATTGTTTTAAATCATGTGGAATTTCACCATGCACAA
>NC_069399.1:123099725-123177225 GCF_026875155.1 Cherax quadricarinatus
TTTTAAATATAAAATTGACCACTCTCAAGCTAAGAAATACTTTCCAACATCCTTGTAACTCACCTGTGTTTTGAACTTTCAATTGTGCCCTCGTGTACCTATTTCCCACCTCTCGATAAGCTTATCCTTGTCCACTTATCAATTTCTCTGAATAGTTATACCTCGTTATCGTGTCTCACGGGTCACTTCTGCTGTTTAATACCATCAATGTCATTTCCTTCAGTTTTACACTACCTTGATAAAAACATCTGCATTTTTTTCCAGTTTATGGACATACTTGATCAGATGTAGATTTCGTGTGTGTGTGTACTCACATAGTTGCTCACCTAGTTGAGGTTGCATGGGTCGAGTTCAAGCTCCTGGCCCCGCCTCTTCACTGGTCGCAACTAGGTCACTCTCCCTGAACCGTGAGCTTTATCATACCTCTGCTTAAAGCTATGTATGGATCCTTCCTCCACTACATCGCTTCCCAAGCTATTCCACTTCCTGACTACTCTGTGGCTGAAGAAATACTTTCTAACATCCCTGTGATTCATCTGTATCTTCAACTTCCAACTGTGTCCCCTTGTTGCTGTGTCCCATCTCTGGAACATCCTGTCTTTCTCCACCTTGTCAATTCCTCTCAGTATTTTGTATGTGTAGCAAACCTTTTCACTTTCTCTAGTTTCTTTACGTGCTTGGCTAGGTGTGGGTTCCAAACTGGTGCCGCATACTCCAATATGGGCCTAACGTACACGGTGTACAGGGTCCTGAACGATTCCTTATTAAGATGTCGGAATGCTGTTCTGAGGTTTGCTAGGCGCCCATATGCTGCAGCAGTTATTTGGTTGATGTGCGCTTCAGGAGATGTGCCTGGTGTTATACTCACCCCAAAATCTTTTTCCTTGAGTGAAATTTGTAGTCTCTGGCCCCCTAAACTGTATTCCGTCTGCGGTCTTCTTTGCCCTTCCCCAATCTTCATGACTTTGCACTTGGTGGGGTTGAACTCCAGGAGCCAATTGCTGGACCAGGTCTGCAGCCTGTCCAGATCCCTTTGTAGTTCTGCCTGGTCTTCGATCAAATGAATTCTTCTCATCAACTTCACGTCATCTGCAAACAGGGACACTTCGAGTCTATTCCTTCCGTCATGTCGTTCACAAATACCAGAAACAGCACTGGTCCTAGGACTGACCCTGTGGGACCCGGTGGTCACAGGTGCCCACTTGAACCTCGCACATACATGACTCGTGATGTCTTCCTGACAAATATTCCCTGATCCTTTTTAGTGCCTTCCCTGTTATCCCTGCTTGTCCTCCAGTTTTTGCACTATTCTCTTGTGTTGGAACTGTGTCAAACACCTTCTTGCAATCCAAGAAAATGCAATCCACCACCCCTCCTCCCTTGTCTTACTGCTGTCACCTGTCATAGAACTCCAGTAGGTTTGTGACAAGGATTCCCGTCCCTGAAACCACGTTGGTTGTTGAGAGATCATTCCTTTCTTAGGTTTCCACACTCTTCTCTGATAATCTATCTCCATGACTTTGCATACTATACATGTCAGTGACCACTGGTCATAGTTCCAGTGCTTCATATCTGTCTCCTTTTTTAAGAATGGAGACTACATTTTTGCTGTCTTCATGCCTCAGGCACAATCTACCCTGTTTCAATAGATGTACTGTACATTGTTCTTAGGGGTACACTTAGCAGCCTCTGCTCCCTCTCTCAGGAACCATGGGTGATGTTATCCGGCCCCATTGCCTTTGAGGTTTTAGCTCAATCAGAAGCCTCTTCACTTCTCCTCGGTTGTGTGTACTGTGTCCAGCACTTGGTGGTTGTACCCACCTCATCTGTCTTTCTGGAGCCCCTTCTGTTCTCTGTGAACACTTCTTTTGGAATCTCTTGTTGAGTTCCTCACCATACTTACCATGGTCATTTCTTGTTGTCTTCTCTTCCTTCCTGAGCACTGATACCTGGTCCTTGACATGTTATGTATTACTCTGATGTGGCTGTATTACAGCTTCCGGTTCAGATTGGACTTTCTGCTGCTATGTCATTTTCTATTGTCGTTGGGCCTCCCTTCTTATCTGTGAATTTTCATTTCTGACTCTATACTGCTCTTCTTATTCTCCTAGGCCTTTTGCAATTTGTATTCTTCCATTCCTAGCACACTTGGATTTTGCCTCCCTGCACCTTTGGTGAACCATGGGCTCATCCTGGCTTTTTCATTATCTGTTACCCTTGTTACAAACCTCTCCTCAGCCTCCTTGCACATGGTTGTTTACATTATTCCATCAATCTCATTAACTGCTTCCTGCCAGTTCTCTGTCTCACTGAACCCATTCAAGAAGTTCCTCATTCAGTGTGTCCCCTTTCTTGTAGTTAGCTTCATTTTCCTGCCCCCCTTATCTGCTTCCCCCTCTACTTGTAGCTCTTACGTGTATTCGAAGCTTAAAACACATGATCGCTGGCACCATGGGGTCTTTCGTTTGTGATGTTCTCAATATCTGCACTCTACTCCAAGGTGAATACTAGGTCCAGTCTTGCTGGTTCATCCTCTCACTTCTCTCTCTTGTAGTGTCTCCTTACGTGTTGTTACATGAAATTTCCAGTACCACCTCACATCATCTTAGCCCTCCTGTAGCTGGCCCCCATGGGGCTCCAAGTTCTTCCCAATCGATTTCCTGTGGTTAAGTCACCCACGATCAGGAGCTGTGCCCTGATGCATGAGCTCTTTGGACCCACTGCAGCCAGTGTGTCAACTCATTGCTCTATAGCTCTCATCATACTCTTGCCTTGGGCCTCCTGCTGTTCTGTGGTGGGTTATACATCACTGCCAATTACACTTTGGGGACCTCCAGAGTCGATGTGTCTCCTGCTATGTAATCACTTGATCTCCGCTGTCTCCTCCTCCAGCCTCATCAAAATTCCATTGATTTTTGATCAGCAGTGACACTCCTCCATCCCTCCCTGTTCCCTCTGTCTTTCCTCAGGATTGTTATTTCTGTTTGAAAGATGGCATCTGTTATCATACTGTTAAGCTTGGTTTATGTGTGAGCTATGGTGTCGGTGATGCCTCTTTGACTCTTTCGTGGCACTCCTCCCACTTATTTGTTATTCCATCAGAGTTTGTGTACCATACCTTCGGTTTCCTCTCCATACATATGGTTTGGGGCCTTGTGAGGGTGGGAGACCTTGTAGCGACTGTGGGATTTATAGCTGGGTGTTAGGTGGAAGCTGTGAGTATGGATTGTTGGTTGTAGTGATTGGGATGGTGTGATATGTTGTTTTTTATGGGGTTCTGAGGATGGTTCTGTGTGTGCGTTGCCCTTGCTGCTCCGTCTTGACTTCTGATTGACCTCTGCTGGTTCCGTCTGTCTCCTTTCCTAGCTCCTTCGCTTTTGTTTGCTTCATCTCCTTTCAGCTGCTGTCCATTCTGTTTGTGTTGTCTCTGTCCAGGAAAATCTTCTTGTGTGTGTGCGTGTGTGTGTGCACTCAGCTATTTGTGGTTACAGAGATCAAGACAGCTTGGCCTGCTTTTCCACTCATCACTAATTGGTCCTCTCTCCCACTTGCTCCATGAGCTTTTATCATACCTCGTCTTAAAAATATGTATGGTTCCTTGCCTCCACTACATCATTGCCAGACTTTTCTACTTCTGACAACTCTATGACTAAAAGAAATACTTCCTAACATCCCTTGACTCATCTGAGTCTTCAACTTCCAACTGTGACCCCTTGTTTCTGTGTCCCATCTCTGGAACATCCCTGTCTGTCCACCTTTCTTATTCCTCTTAGGCATTTTGTATGTCGTTATTATGTCTTCCCTAACCTCCTGAGACCCACAAAGGATCATTATGACAACGAAATATGGATCCCAGGTTATAACCTATTTCGATGCGACAGACTAAACAGGCAAGCAAGGGGGGGGGGGTTGCCCTGTACGTCCAGAGTCGACTCATTTGCTGGTACTACTAAAACTTCAAATGATGTAGTTTAAAGTTTTGGCAGTAAAGATAGAGGAAACCAAAACCTTCTCATTGTGGTGGTTTATACAAGCCTCCAGATGTAACTTCCCAGCAATTCAAGAGCAGCTTGTGAAAATGGACCACTCTCTGGAAATCACCCAAACTCCTGCCCCAACTTGAGACACCAAAAAATGTAGAGGAAGTATACGCAAACAATGTTTCAGCAGAGATCACCCCGGTGAGGGCGTCAAATGGAAAATTCACCACACACACGAACTATTAAATCTCTCTGCATAAAATTCACCTTTAACCAGCACTTAGTAGAGCCTTCAAGACTAGGAAAATACGCTGAACCTCATCCTTCATTAACAACAACGATCCTGATATGTAATATAACTGTATCAAAGACAATATACTCAGTTCACAACCATAATAGAGGTTCAGACATTATGCACAGGGCTCTGACCAGTATAATATGAGCAATAATGAGGTCTCTTCACGAAATTCAATTTCTTAAACAATAACATACAAGGGATCAAGTAAACCTTGTCCTAAATGAAAACAAGTGCGGAAGATATCCTAAACACACGAATCGAACATTTGCCTTGAAAAAAATGATTTCTGTGGTTTCTTGAGATCTGCTCAAGACACATTCCTTAAGAAAGGAAAAGACAAGATGTAAACTAGAAAGAGAGAGGCGTTCCCTATACAGACGAAGGCGACAGAGTCACAGAGCTGCTTGAGTGGGGCCAATCTATCTGAAATACAAAAGGAGGGGCCACTAGCCATGAAATTGCAAATGTCGAACTTAAGCTGAGGAAATCTTACAGAGACAAGAATCACATAAAGAATAAAATCGATAAAGGAATTGAAAAAAAATATATATATACTCTTCTCTTATGCCAAATTAAGGGAAAAAAACCAACATCAGTATTGGGTCCCCTGCTTAGCGGAATGGACATACACAGATGACAGCCAAGAAATGAGGGAGATACTAAAGTCCCAATATAACTCAGTGTTCAGCGAGCACTTCCCAAAAATCTTGGATTTTATCTTAACTCCACAAGACTATGAAGAGGCAATAAATGACATGCCCATGCACTCTGCCTCAGGCCCCAGAATCGTGGTAACTCCGTGTTCATCAAGAATTGCAAGAAGCCCTGTCGTTGTGCCTTCAGCATTTTATGGAGATGGGAGCATGGACACAGGGGTAAATCCCATAACACTAAAAACAACATGACACCAGCCCCACTCACAAAGGTTGCCAGTAAAGCAATTGACAAGAAACTATTAGGACCGATAGCACTAACATCCCCATATTTCATAAATCTTTGAGAAGTTCTAAGAAGCAAGATCGAAGCCACTAGTACCCATGGGTTACTCAACCCAGGGAACACGGGTTTCTAGGCAGTCGCCCTGCCTACTGTCCCAGCTACTGCGACCACTATGACAAGGTTGGATGCTTAGTCTAGAGGAACAACAAATACACATTGTAGTATACAACAGACCTTTGACAAGTGTGGCCATGTGATAAATAGCACACAAATGGCGTGATAAAGGAATAAGGGAAAAAGTTGGTGATGGATCTGTAACTTCCTATCAAATAGAACCACAAAGCGTAATAGTAAAATGAGTAAAGTCCAGGCAGCCACAGTAAAACTCTGTTCCACAAGACAAGTACTCGTCCCATTCTATTCTTATCCTCATTTCTGACCATAGAGATGTGAGCATAGCTCCGTGTCTTCCTTTGCGGAGACACCCGGTATTACCATGGCAGTGGACTCCAATCGAAGACCACCGCGAGGACTCAAGAGGACATCCAACCAAATCTTCGAATGGTCCAACTCAAAACAATATGAAGTTCAACGTGGAAAAAATTCTACTACTCAGATATGGGAAACTTGAAGTTGAAATTAATAATATTCAGGGGTATACGACAAATTCTAAACATACAATAGAGTGGAAAAGTAATGTGAAGGACTGGTGAGTGATAATGTCAGAGGATCTACGCCTTCAGAGAACCGCAACAATGTATTCCCGCATATGATTAACAAAAACGATTGGATGACCAATGGAACCTTCAAATAGGAGGCAAGCCCATGATGATTATCTTCAAATCGCTTGTGCTCTCTAGGCTGGAATACATAAACGCCCCTTTCAAGGCCGGCAACATTGCCAGATCTGGGAGAGTGTACAAAGAAACTTTAACGGCACACTTAAGTACGATAGGCATCTAAAATTACTGGGAACGGTTGAAGGTCCTTGATCTGTATTCCCTGAAAACGCAGGCGAGAGAGGAGGACACATGGTGTATATACACTTGGAAGGTCCCTGGAGGGGATTAGTACCAAATTTGCACACGAAAATTACTCCCTATAAAGCAAAACATTTGGCAGGTAGATGCAACATTCCACCGATGAAAAGCAGTGGCGCCCACGAGTACATTGTGAGACAACACAGTAAGTGTCTGGGCCCAGACTGTTCAAATTGCCTCCCAAAGATATGTAAGGGGGATACCAATAGATCCCTGGCTGTCTTCATGAAGGGCACTGGGACAGCCACCTAAAGTCAGTACCTCTGACCAAACTGGGTTGGTGTGGGTCGTATGTCAGCTTGCGTGCGACCACCAGTAACAGCCTGGTTGATCACACCTAGATCCACCATGAGTTCCTGGTCTCAGGACCGAGCCGCAGAGGGCGTTGAACCCCGAAACCCTCTCCAGGTAAACTCCAGGTAACACCCCTCTCCTCTTTTTCCTTACTTCTGTTACCTTGTGTGTGTGTGTGTGTGTTGTGTGTGTGTGTGGTTTGTGTGTGTTGTGTGTGTTGTGTGTGTGTGTGTGTGTCGAGTCGTGTGTGCAGTGTGTGTTTTGTGTGTGTTTACCATTTTGTCCTAGGTACATGTCGATTAGACACTAGCTGTGGTGTAAGGTGTGTGTGTGATGTGTGTGTGTGTGTGTGGGTGTGTGCGTGTGTGTTTGTGTGTGTGTGTGTACTCACCTAAATTGTGGTTGCAGGGGTCGAGGACTCATCTCCTGGCCACGCTTCTTCACTGATTGCTACTAGGTCCGCTCTCTCTCTGCTTCCTGAGGTTTTCATCCTCTTCTTAAAACTATGTTATGGTTCCTGCCTTCCACTACGTCAACTTGCTAGGCTATTCCACTTTCTGGACGACTCTATGACTGAATAAATACTTCCTAACGTCCGTGTGTGTGTGTGTGGTGTGTGTGTGTGTGTGTGTGTGTGTGTTGGTGTGTGTGTGTGTGTGTGGTGTGTGCGTGTGTGTGAGTGTCGATGTGTACTCACATAATTGTAATCACCTAATTGTGGTTGCAGGGGTCGAGACTCAGCTCCTGGCCCCGACTCTTCCACTGATCGCTACTGGATCTCTCTCTCACTGCTTCCTGAGCTTTGATCATACTCTTCTTAAAACTATTGTATGGTTTCCTTGCCTCCACTACTTCACTTGCTAGGCTATTCCATTTGCTGACAAAAAAAAAACTCTATGACTGAAGAAATATTCCTAAGTCCTGTGATCGTCTCTGAGTCTCAGCTTCCAGTTGTGACCCCTTGTCCTGTGTCCCTCTTCTGGAACATCCTATCTCTGTCCACCTTGTCTATTCCCCGCAGATATCTTGTATGTCGTTATCATGTCTCCCCGACCCTTATGTCCTTCCAGTGTCGTCAGTCCGATTCCTTAACGTTTCCCTCGTACGACATTCCCTTGAGCTCTTGGGACTAAGCCCTTGTTGCAAAACCTTTGTACTTTCTATAACTTCTGACGTGCTTGACCAGGTGTGGGTTCCAGATGGTGCTGCATACTCCAGTATGGGACCTAACTTACACCAGTATACAGTGTCTTGAACGATTCCGTATTAAGGTATCGGAACGCTTATTCTCAGTTTTGCCAGGCGGCCGTATGCTGCAGCGGTTATTTGGTTGATGTGTGCTCCGGTTGATTGTGTCCGTTGTTATGTTGTCACCCAAGGTCTTTCTCCATGAGTGAGGTCTGTAGTCTATGTCACCTAGCCTATACTCTGTCTGCGGTTTTTTGCCCCCTCCCCAATCTTCATGAACTTTGCATCTTGGCTGGATTGAATTCGAGAGCCAGTTACTGACCACTGTCCAGCCTCTCCAGTCTCTTTGCAGTCCTGCCTCATCCTCGTCGATTTAATTCTTCTCATCAACTTCACGTAATCTGCGAAAAGGGACACTTCAGAGTCTATACCTTCCATCATGTCGTTTCACATATATCAAAAATAGCCACTCGGTCCTAGAACTGACCCTGTGGGACCCGCTCGTAACAGGCGCCCACTGTGATACCTCTTCTCGTACCATGATCGTTGCTGCCTCACTGTCAGGTTTATTCCCTTATCCATTGGCGTGCCCTTCCTTTACGCCTGTGCCTGATCCTCAGCTTCTGCACTAATCCATATTGTGGGGAACTGTGTCAAAGCCTTCCTGCAGTCTAGGAAAAGCAATCTACCCATCCCATCTCTCTCATGTCTTATTCTGTTACCTTGTCATAATAACTCCAGGAGGTTTGTGATACAAGATTTGCCTTCCATGAAACCCATGCTGGTTTTCATTTTTAATCTTGTTCCTTTCCAAGGTGTTCGACCACTCTCCTCTGATAATATTCTCCATGTCTTTGCACACAATACATGTCAGGACAAGGTCTGTAGTTTAGTGGCCTCGTTTCTGTTTCCCTTTCTTAAATATGGGGACTACATTAGCTGTCTTCCATTTCTCAGGAGTTGCCCAGTTTCAAGGGATGTGTTGAAGATTGTGGTTAGAGGCCACACACAACATCTTGTCCTTTCTCTAAGGACCCATGGGAGATTGTTGTCCGGTCCCATCGCTTTTTGACGGTGTCAAGGTCACTTAAGAGCTTCTTCACCTCCTCATCAGTTGTTTCGTATGTCATCCAACACTTGTGGTATATTCCCTCTTGATGTTTCCCTTCTGTTCTGTCTTCCCACAGCCCTTCTGTCTTACTGTTAAAAAACTTCCATAAATCTCCTGTTCTGCTCCTCACTGCCTCCTGATCATTTCTTGTGATTTCTCAACCTTCTGCTCCTTGATCTGATCACCTGGTCTTTGACTGTTGGTCTTCCTCCTGATGTGGCTATACAAAACAGTTTCGGGTCTTGTCTTGAGGTTTTCGATGCTTGTCACTTTCATACTGACGCTGGCCTCCCTCCTTACCTGTGCGTATCATTCCTGGCTCGCGACTGATCCTCCCTATTTTCGTGTGTTCTCTTCCTTCTGAACTTTTTCCATTCTCTATTGCACTTGTTTTTGCACTCCTTTACATCCATCGGGTCAACCAGGGGCCTTGTTTTGTCTTTCCCGTTGTTACTGTGGCCTTGGGAATGAACCTTTTCCACTGCCTCCTTGCATTTGTTGCTACATATTCATACATTTCATTTACTGGCTTTCCTGCCAGTTCTCTGTCCCAACTGGAACCTCCCGCAGGAAGTTTCTTCAACCCTATGTAGTTCCCCTCTTCTTATGCGTCAGGCTTTTCCACATTCTACTTCCTGTTATTCTCTCCACTTGCAGCTTATATGTATTCAAAAAGCCACTGAAACACGTGGTCGCTAGCTCCTGGGGGACTCCTCATACTGATGTCCTCAATGTCTGAGCTGCCCAGGGTGAACACAAGGTCCAATCTTGCTGGTTCATCCTCCCTCTCACTCTGGTAGTGTCCTTAACATGTTGGTGCATGAGGTTTTCCAGCACCACGTCCAACATCCGGCTTCTCCATGTTTCGGGACCACCCCATGTGGCTCCAAGGTTTTCCCAGTCAATCTCCCTGTGGTTGAAATCCCCAGTAACAGCAACTTTGCTCTGCTGGAAGTGAGCTCTTCTAGCCACTCAGCAAGTGTGTCCACCATTGCTCTGTTTGCTCTCTTCATTTTCCTCTCTTGGCCTCTGCAGTTCTGTGGTGGATTTATGTGAGTGAGTGTGTGTGTGCGTGTGTGTTTGTGCGCGTAGGGTCGGGTGTGGCGAGTTTGTGGGGTGTGACGTGGAGTGTGGGTGTCATTGAGTGTGAGTGCGTTTTGTGGGTGTGAGTGAGTGTGGATGTGAATGAGTTGTGGGTGTGGTGCATTTGGGTGTGAGTGAGTGTGGATGTGAGTGTGGGGTGTGAGTGAGTGTTGGGATTGTGTGTGTGGGTGTGAGTGGTCTGAGTGTGGTGTGAGTGAGTGTGGGTGTGTGTGAGTGGGGTGTGAGTGCGTGTGGGTTCGTGAGTGAGTGTGGGTATGAGTGAGTGTGGGTGTGGAGTGCGTGTGGTTGTGTGTGAGTGTGAGGTGTGAATGAGTGTGGGTGTGAGATGAGTGTGGGTGTGAGTGAGTGTGGGTGTGTGTCGAGTGTGGGCTGTGAGGCGTGTGGGTGTGAGTGAGTGTGGGTGTGAGTGAGTGTGGATGTGAGTGAGTGTGGGTGTGAATGTGTGGGTGTGAGAGCTTTGGGTAGTGAGTGAGTGTGGAGGTTGGTGTGGGTGTGAGTGAGTGTGGGTTGTGAGTGAGTGTGGGTGTGTGTGAGTGTGCTGTGAGTGCGTGTGGGTGTGAAAGTGAGTGTGGGTATGAGTGGAATGTGGGTGGTGAGTGCGTGTGGGTGTAGTGTGAGTACGGGTGTGAATGGAGTGTGGGTAGTGAGGTGAGTGTGGGTGTGAGTGAGTGTGGGTATGGGTTGTGTGTGTGTGGGTGTGAGTGCGTGTGGGGTGTGAGTTGAGTGTGGGTGTGAGGAGTGTGGGTGTGAGTGAGTGTGGGTGTGTGTGAGTGTGGGTGGTGAGTGCGTGTGGGTGTGAGTGAGGTGTGGGTGTGATTGAGTGAGGATGTGAATGAGTGTGGGTTGTGAGTGCATTTGGGTGTCGTGAGTGAGTGTTGGATGTGAGTGTGGATGTGAGTGAGTGTGGTTGTGAGTGAGGTGGGTGTGTGTGGTGTGGGTTGTGATGAGGCGTGTGGTGTGTGCAAGTGATGTGTGGGTATGAGTGAGTGTGGGTGTGAGTGCGTGTGGGTGTGTGTGAGTGTGGGTGGTGATGAATGAGTGGGTGTGATCGTGTGGGTGTGAGTGAGTGTGGGTGTGTGTGAGCGATGCGTGTGAGTGCGTGTGGGTTGTTGAGTGATTGAGGGTTGTGAGTGTGTGTGGGGTGAGTGAGTGTGGGTGTGTCTTGTTAGTGTGGGTGTGAGTGCGGTGTGTGTGAGTGAGTGTGGGTGTGAGTGATTGTGTGTGTGAGTGTGGGTGTGAGTGCGTGTGGGTGTGAGTGAGTGTGGGTTGTGGGTGATTGTGGGTGTGAGTGCGTGTGGGTTGTGAGTGAGTGGGGGTATGAGTGATTGGGAGGTTGTGAGTGCGTGTGGGTGTGTGTGAGTGTGGGTGTGAGGTGAGTGTGGGTGTGTGAGTGAGTGTGAGTGTGTGTGAGTGTGGGTGTGCCTGAGTGCGTGTGGGTTAGTGAGTGGTGTGGGTGTGAGTGTGGGTGTGAGTGCATTTGGGATGTGAGTGAGTAGTGAGTGTGGGTGTGAGTGAGTGTAGGTGTGAGTGCGTCGTGGGTGGAGTGCAGTGGTGTGGGTGTGAGTGTGGGCTGTGAGTGAGTGTGGGTTATTTGAGTGAGTGGTGGATGTGAATGAGTGTGGGTGTGAGTGCATTTGGCGTGTGAGTGAGTGTGGTTGTGAGTTTGGGTGTGAGTGATTGTGGGTGTGAGTGCGTGTGGGTGTGTGTGTGGGTATGACGTGAGTGTGGGTGTGTGATGTGCGTGTGGTGTGTGTGAGTGTGGGTGTGAGTGCGTGTGGGTGTGTGTGAGTGTGGGTGTGAGTGAGTGTCTGTTGTGTGAGTGTGGGTGTGAGTGCGTGTGGTGTGAGTGAGTGTGGGTGTGAGTTGAGTGTGGGTGTGTGTGTGGGTGTGAGTGCGTGTGGGGTACTGAGTGAGTGTGGGATTGTGAGTGTGGGTGTGAGTGGGTGGGTGTGAAGTGAGTGTGGGTGTGAGTGTGGGTGTGAGGTGAGTTGTGGGTGTGAGAGGTGAGTGTGGGCGTGAGTGTGGGTTGTGAGTGAGTGTGGGTGGTGAGTGAAGGTGTGATGTAAGTGCGGTGTGGGTATGTGAGTGAGTGTGGGTTGTAAGTGCATTTGGGTGTGAGTGAGTGTGGATGTGAGTGTGTGTGTTGAGTGAGTTGTGGGTGTGAGTGAGTGTGGGTGTGAGTGCGTGTGGGTGTGAGTGAGTGTGGGTATGAGTGAGTGTGGGTGTGAGTGCGTTGTGGGGTGTGTGTGAGTGTGGGTCGTGAATGAGTGTGGTGTGATGTGAGTGTGGGATTGTGAGTGAGTGTGGGTGTGTGTGAGTGTGGGTGTGAGTTGGTGTGGGTGTGAGTGAGTTGTAGGTGTGAGTGAGTGTTCAGTGTGTGAGTGTGGGTGTGATGTGCGTGTGGGTGTGAGTGAGTGTGGATGTGAATGAGTGTGGGTGTGAGTGCATTTGGGTGTGAGTGAGTGTGGATGTGAGTGTGGGTGTGAGTGAGTGTGGGTGTGTGTGAGTGTGGGTGTGAGTGAGTGTGGGTGTGAGTGCCGTGTGGGTGTGGTGTAGTGTGGGTATGAGTGTGGTTTAGGTATAGTCCCCTCTTTTATGGTCAGGCTTTTTACCATTCTACTCCTGTTATTCTCTCCACTTGCAGCTCTACTATGTATTCAAAGCACAGAACCACGTGGTCGCTAGCTCCTAGGGGACTCTCATACTTTGATGTCCTCAATGTCTGAGGTGCCCAGGGTGACACAAGGTCCAATCTTGCTGGTTCATCCTCCCCTCTCACTCTAGGTAGTGTCCTTAACATGTTGGTGCATGAGGTTTTCCAGCACACGTCAACATCCTGGCTCACCATGTTTCGGGACCCCCATGTGGGCTCCAGTTTTCCCAGTCAATCTCCTGTGGGTAGAATCCCCCTTAACCAGCAACTTTGCTCTCTGTGGATGTGAGCTCTTCTTGCACTCAGCAAGGTGTGTCTCACCATTTTCTCTGTTGCATATCTTTATATTCCTCTTTGGCCTCTCTGCAGTTCTGTGGTGGGATTATGTGAGATGAGTGTGTGTAGTGTGTGTGTGTGTGTGCGGGGGTGCTGTGGGTGTTGAGTTGCGTGGGGCGTACTTGTGAGTGAGTGTGGGGTGTCAGTGAGTGTGAGTGAGTGTGGGTGTGAGTGAGTGTGGAATGTGAATGAGTGTGGGTTGTGAGTGCATTTGGGTGTGATTGAGTGTGGTGTGAGTGTGGGTGTGATGTGAGTGTGGATGTGAGTGTGGGTGTGAGTGAGTTGTGGGTGTGAGTGAGGTGGGGTGTGTGTGAGTGTGGGTCGATGAGTTGCGCTGTGGGTGTGAGTGAGTGTGGGTATGAGTGAGTGTGGGTGTGAGTGCGTGTGGGTGTGTGTGAGTGTGGGTGTGAATGAGTGTGGGTTGTGAAGTGAGTGTGGGTAGTGAGTGAGTGTGGTGTGTGTGGGTGTGGGTTGTGGGAGTGCGTAGTGGGTGTGAGTGAGTGTGGGTGTGATTGTGAGTGTGGATGTGAGTGGAGTGTGGGTGTGTGGAGCTGGGGTGTGGAGTGGTGTGGGTGAGAGTGAGCTATCGTGGGTGTGTGGAGTGGAGTGTGGATGTGAATGTGTGGGTGTGAGTGCATTTGGGGTGTTGAGTGAGTGTGGGGTGAGTGTGGGTGTGAGGTGAGTGTGGGTGTGAGTGAGTGTGGGTGATGTGTGCAGTGTGGCTTGTGAGTGAGTGTCGTGGGTTGTGAGTGAGTGTGGGGTATGAGTGAATGTGGGTGTGAGTGCGTTTGGGTTGTGTGTGAGGTACGGGTGTGAATCGAGTGTGGGTGTGAGTGAGTGTGGGTGTGAGTGAGTGTGGGATGTGTAGTGTGTGGGTTGTGAGTGCGTGTGGGTGTGAGTGAGTGTGGGTGTGAGGAGTGTGGTTGTGAGTGAGTGTGGGTGTGTGTGAGTGTGGGTGTTGTGTGCGTGTCGTGTGGGTGTGATGAGTGTGGTGTGTGAGTGAGTGTGGATTGTGAATGTGTGTGGGTGTGAAGTGCATTTCGGTGTGAGTGAGTGTGGATGTGAGTGTGGATGTGAGTGGAGTGTGGGACGTGGTGTTGTGATGTGAGTGTGGGTGTGTGTGAGTGTGGGTTGTGAGTGCGTGTGGGTGTGATGAAGTGTGGGTATGAGTGAGTGTGGGTTGTGAGTGCGTTTGGGTGTGTGTGAGTGTGGGTGTGAATGAGTGGGTGTGAGTGTGGGTGGTGAGTGAGTGGTGGGTGTGCTGGTGAGCGTGGGGGTTGTGGTGTGCGTGTGGGTGTGAGTGTTTGTGGGTGTGAGTGATGTGTGGGTGTGAGTGTAGTGTGTGTGTGTTGTTATAGTGTGGTGTGAGTGCGTGTGTGTGTGAGTGAGTGTGGGTGTGAGTGATTGTGTGTGTGAGTGTGGGTGTGAGTTGGTGTGGGTGTGAGTGGTGTGGTGTGTGAGTGTGATTGTGGGTGTGAGTTGCGTGATGGTGTGAGTGAGTGTGGGTAGAGTGTGGGTTCACAACTGTGATGTAGTTGCGTGTGGGTGTGTGTGAGCTGTGGGTGTGAAGTTCGGTGTGGGTGTGAGTGAGTGTGAGTGTGTGGTGGTGTGGGTGTGAGTGCGTGTTGGGTTGTGAGTGAGTGTGGGTAGTTGAATTGTGGGTGTGAGTGCGTCGTGGATTGTGGAGTGTGGGTGTGAGTGTGGGTGTGAGTGAGTGTGGGTGTGTGTGAGTGTGGGTGATGTGGAGATGCGTGTGGGTGTGAAGTGAGTGTGGGTCTATGAGTGAGTCGTGGGTGTGAGTGCGTGTGGGTGTGTGGAGTGTGGGTGTGAATGAGTGGGGTGTGTAGTGAGTGTGGGTGTGAGTGAGTGGTGGGTGTGTGTGAGTATGGGTGTGTGTGCGATGTGGGTGTGAGTGAGTGTGGGGTGTGAGTGAGTGTGGTGTGAGTGAGTGTGGTGTGTGGTGAGTGTGGGTGGTTTGTGAGTGCGTGGGGTGTGAGTGAGTGTGGTAGTGAGTGAGTGTGGATGTGAATGTGTGGGTTGTGAGTGCATTTGGTTTGTGAGTGAGTGTGGTGTCTGTGAGTTTGGGGTGTGAGTGAGTGTGGGCTGTGAGTGAGTGTGGGTGTGGTGTGAGAGTGTGGCTGTGAGTGCGTTGGGTGTGGAGTGATGTGTGGGTATGAGGAATGTGTGTGAGTGCGTGTGGGTGTGTTGTGAGTACGGGTGTGAATGAGTGTGGGTTTGTGAGTGAGTGTTGGGGTGTGAGTGAGTGTGGGTGTGTGTTTGTGGGTTTGTGAGTGCGTGTGGGTAGTGAGTGAGTGTGGGTGTGAGTGAGTGTGGGTGTGTGAGTGAGTGTGGGTGTGTGTTGTGACGTGTGGGTGTGAGTGCGTGGGGTTGAGTGAGTGGTGGCGTGTGAGTGAAGTGATGGATGTGAAGGAGTGTGGGTGTGAGTTGCTTGGTTATGTATGAGTGAGTGTGGATGTGAGTTGTGGATGTGAGTGGTGTGGGTGTGAGTGAGATGTGGGTGTGGTGAGTGTGGGTGTGGGGCGTTGGTGGGTGTGAGTGAGGGTGGGTATGATTGTGTGTTGGGTGTGAGTGACGTGTGGGTGTGTGTGAGTGTGGGTGTGAATTGAGTGGGTGTGAGTGTGGGTTGTGAGGTGAGTGTGGGTGTGTGTGAGCGTGGTGTGTGAGTGCGTGTGGGCTGTGAGTGATTGTTGGGTGTGAGTGAGTGTGCGGTTGTGAGTGGAGTGTGGGTGTGATGTTAGTGTGGGTGTGTGAGTGCCGTGTTGTGTGTGATGTGAGTGTGGGTGTGAGTGATTGTGGGTGTGAGTGTGGGTGTGGTGCGTTGTGGGCTCGTGAGTTGAGTGTGGGTTGTGGAGTGATTGTGGTGTGATGTGCGTGTTGGGTGTGAGTGAGTGTGGGTATGAGTGTGGGTTGAGTGCGTGTGGGGTGTTTGTGTGAGTGTGGGTGTGAGTGAGTGTCTCGGATGGGCGGGGTTGTGAGGTGGAGTGTGAGTGTGTGTGAGTGTGGGTTGGTGAGTGCGATCACGTGGGTGTGAGGTGATGTGTGGGTGTGAGTGTGGGTTTGTGTGAGTGCATGTGGGTGTGAGTGAGTGTGGGTTGTGAGGGAGTGTAGGTGTGCGTGCGACTGTGGGTGTGAGTGAGTGCTGGGTGTGAGTGTGAGTGTGAGTGAGTAGTGGGTTTGAGGAGAGTGTGGTGTGAATGAGTGTGGGTGTGAGTTGCATTTGGTGTGTGTGAGTGTGGATGTGAGTTGTGGGTGTGAGTGTGTGTGGGTGTGAGTGCGTGTGGGTGTGAGTGAGTGTGGGTATGAGTGAGTGTGGGTCGTGAGTGCGTGTGGTGTGTGTGAGTGTGTGTGAGAGTGCGTGTGGTGTGTGTGTGAGTGTGGGTGTGAGTTAGTGTGGGTGTGTGTGAGTGTGGGTGGTGAGTGCGTGTGGGTGTGAGTGAGTGTGGGTGTGTGTGAGAGTGGGTGATTGAGTAGTGGGTGTGAGTGCGTGTGGGTCTGGTGTGATGTGTGGGTGTGAGTGTGGTGTGGAGTGCACACGTGTGGGTGTGAGTGAGTGTGGGTATGAGGTGTGGGTGTGAGTGAGTGTGGGTGTGAGTGAGGTGGAGTGAGTGTGGGTGTGAGTGAGTGTGGGTGTGAGTGAGTGTGAGTTGTAAGTGCGTGTGGGTGTGAGGCGTGTGGGTGTAAGTGCATTGGGCTGTGAGAGTGGAGTTTGGAATGTGTGTGTGTGTGTGAGTGAGTGTGTGGTGTGAGTGAGTGTGGGTGTGAGTGCGTGTGGGTAGTGTGTTGAGTGTGGGTATGACGTGAGTGTGGGTGTGAAGTGCTGTGGGTCTTGTGTGTGAAGTGTGGGTGTGAATGAGTGTGGTTGTGAGTGAGTGTGGGTATGTGAGTGAGTGTGGGTGTGTGTGAGTGTGGGTGTGAGTGCGTGTGTGTTGGGAGTGTGTGTGTGGGTGTGAGTGAGTAGGAGTGTGTGTGTTGTGTGTGGGTGTGAGTGGTGTGGGTGTTGAGTGAGGTGTGTGGATGTGAATGTGTGTGGGGTAAGAGTGCATTTGGGTTGTGAGTGAGTGTGTGATGTGAGTGTGGGTGTGAGTGTGAGTGTGGGGTATGTGAGTCGAGTGGGGTGTGTGTGAGTGTGGGTTGAGTGCGTGTGGGTGTGAGTGAGTGTGGGTATGAGGGTGAGTGTTTGGGTGTGAGTGCGTGTCGGGTGTGTGGGACGTGGGGGTTGAATGAGTGTGGGTGTGATTGAAAGTGTGGGTTTGGTAGTGAGTGTGGGTGTGAGTGGGGTGTGAGTGCGTACTGTAGGGCTTGTGAGTGAGTAGTGGGTGTGAGTGAGTGTGGGTTGTGAGTGTGGGGTGGGTGTGAGTGTGGGTGTGAGTGCATGGGCGTGTGAGTGGTGTGGGTGTGAGGAGTGGAGGCCATGCTGGACAGGTCTGCAGCCCTGTCCAGATCACTTTGTAGTTCTGCCTGGTCTTCGTCAATGACATTTTCTCATCAACTTCAAGAGGTCATTCTGCAAACAGGGACACTTCGAAGTTATTCCTTCCGTCATGTACGGTCACAAATACCAGAAACAGCACTGGTCCTAGGACTGACCCTGTGTGACCCGGTGGTCTCCGGTGCCCACTTGAACCTCGCACATACATGACTCGTGATGTCTTCCTGACAAATATTCCCTGATCCTTTTTAGTGCCTTCCCTGTTATCCCTGCTTGTCCTCCAGTTTTTGCACTATTCTCTTGTGTTGGAACTGTGTCAAACACCTTCTTGCAATCCAAGAAAATGCAATCCACCACCCCTCCTCCCTTGTCTTACTGCTGTCACCTGTCATAGAACTCCAGTAGGTTTGTGACAAGGATTCCCGTCCCTGAAACCACGTTGGTTGTTGAGAGATCATTCCTTTCTTAGGTTTCCACACTCTTCTCTGATAATCTATCTCCATGACTTTGCATACTATACATGTCAGTGACCACTGGTCATAGTTCCAGTGCTTCATATCTGTCTCCTTTTTTAAGAATGGAGACTACATTTTTGCTGTCTTCATGCCTCAGGCACAATCTACCCTGTTTCAATAGATGTACTGTACATTGTTCTTAGGGGTACACTTAGCAGCCTCTGCTCCCTCTCTCAGGAACCATGGGTGATGTTATCCGGCCCCATTGCCTTTGAGGTTTTAGCTCAATCAGAAGCCTCTTCACTTCTCCTCGGTTGTGTGTACTGTGTCCAGCACTTGGTGGTTGTACCCACCTCATCTGTCTTTCTGGAGCCCCTTCTGTTCTCTGTGAACACTTCTTTTGGAATCTCTTGTTGAGTTCCTCACCATACTTACCATGGTCATTTCTTGTTGTCTTCTCTTCCTTCCTGAGCACTGATACCTGGTCCTTGACATGTTATGTATTACTCTGATGTGGCTGTATTACAGCTTCCGGTTCAGATTGGACTTTCTGCTGCTATGTCATTTTCTATTGTCGTTGGGCCTCCCTTCTTATCTGTGAATTTTCATTTCTGACTCTATACTGCTCTTCTTATTCTCCTAGGCCTTTTGCAATTTGTATTCTTCCATTCCTAGCACACTTGGATTTTGCCTCCCTGCACCTTTGGTGAACCATGGGCTCATCCTGGCTTTTTCATTATCTGTTACCCTTGTTACAAACCTCTCCTCAGCCTCCTTGCACATGGTTGTTTACATTATTCCATCAATCTCATTAACTGCTTCCTGCCAGTTCTCTGTCTCACTGAACCCATTCAAGAAGTTCCTCATTCAGTGTGTCCCCTTTCTTGTAGTTAGCTTCATTTTCCTGCCCCCCTTATCTGCTTCCCCCTCTACTTGTAGCTCTTACGTGTATTCGAAGCTTAAAACACATGATCGCTGGCACCATGGGGTCTTTCGTTTGTGATGTTCTCAATATCTGCACTCTACTCCAAGGTGAATACTAGGTCCAGTCTTGCTGGTTCATCCTCTCACTTCTCTCTCTTGTAGTGTCTCCTTACGTGTTGTTACATGAAATTTCCAGTACCACCTCACATCATCTTAGCCCTCCTGTAGCTGGCCCCCATGGGGCTCCAAGTTCTTCCCAATCGATTTCCTGTGGTTAAGTCACCCACGATCAGGAGCTGTGCCCTGATGCATGAGCTCTTTGGACCCACTGCAGCCAGTGTGTCAACTCATTGCTCTATAGCTCTCATCATACTCTTGCCTTGGGCCTCCTGCTGTTCTGTGGTGGGTTATACATCACTGCCAATTACACTTTGGGGACCTCCAGAGTCGATGTGTCTCCTGCTATGTAATCACTTGATCTCCGCTGTCTCCTCCTCCAGCCTCATCAAAATTCCATTGATTTTTGATCAGCAGTGACACTCCTCCATCCCTCCCTGTTCCCTCTGTCTTTCCTCAGGATTGTTATTTCTGTTTGAAAGATGGCATCTGTTATCATACTGTTAAGCTTGGTTTATGTGTGAGCTATGGTGTCGGTGATGCCTCTTTGACTCTTTCGTGGCACTCCTCCCACTTATTTGTTATTCCATCAGAGTTTGTGTACCATACCTTCGGTTTCCTCTCCATACATATGGTTTGGGGCCTTGTGAGGGTGGGAGACCTTGTAGCGACTGTGGGATTTATAGCTGGGTGTTAGGTGGAAGCTGTGAGTATGGATTGTTGGTTGTAGTGATTGGGATGGTGTGATATGTTGTTTTTTATGGGGTTCTGAGGATGGTTCTGTGTGTGCGTTGCCCTTGCTGCTCCGTCTTGACTTCTGATTGACCTCTGCTGGTTCCGTCTGTCTCCTTTCCTAGCTCCTTCGCTTTTGTTTGCTTCATCTCCTTTCAGCTGCTGTCCATTCTGTTTGTGTTGTCTCTGTCCAGGAAAATCTTCTTGTGTGTGTGCGTGTGTGTGTGCACTCAGCTATTTGTGGTTACAGAGATCAAGACAGCTTGGCCTGCTTTTCCACTCATCACTAATTGGTCCTCTCTCCCACTTGCTCCATGAGCTTTTATCATACCTCGTCTTAAAAATATGTATGGTTCCTTGCCTCCACTACATCATTGCCAGACTTTTCTACTTCTGACAACTCTATGACTAAAAGAAATACTTCCTAACATCCCTTGACTCATCTGAGTCTTCAACTTCCAACTGTGACCCCTTGTTTCTGTGTCCCATCTCTGGAACATCCCTGTCTGTCCACCTTTCTTATTCCTCTTAGGCATTTTGTATGTCGTTATTATGTCTTCCCTAACCTCCTGAGACCCACAAAGGATCATTATGACAACGAAATATGGATCCCAGGTTATAACCTATTTCGATGCGACAGACTAAACAGGCAAGCAAGGGGGGGGGGGTTGCCCTGTACGTCCAGAGTCGACTCATTTGCTGGTACTACTAAAACTTCAAATGATGTAGTTTAAAGTTTTGGCAGTAAAGATAGAGGAAACCAAAACCTTCTCATTGTGGTGGTTTATACAAGCCTCCAGATGTAACTTCCCAGCAATTCAAGAGCAGCTTGTGAAAATGGACCACTCTCTGGAAATCACCCAAACTCCTGCCCCAACTTGAGACACCAAAAAATGTAGAGGAAGTATACGCAAACAATGTTTCAGCAGAGATCACCCCGGTGAGGGCGTCAAATGGAAAATTCACCACACACACGAACTATTAAATCTCTCTGCATAAAATTCACCTTTAACCAGCACTTAGTAGAGCCTTCAAGACTAGGAAAATACGCTGAACCTCATCCTTCATTAACAACAACGATCCTGATATGTAATATAACTGTATCAAAGACAATATACTCAGTTCACAACCATAATAGAGGTTCAGACATTATGCACAGGGCTCTGACCAGTATAATATGAGCAATAATGAGGTCTCTTCACGAAATTCAATTTCTTAAACAATAACATACAAGGGATCAAGTAAACCTTGTCCTAAATGAAAACAAGTGCGGAAGATATCCTAAACACACGAATCGAACATTTGCCTTGAAAAAAATGATTTCTGTGGTTTCTTGAGATCTGCTCAAGACACATTCCTTAAGAAAGGAAAAGACAAGATGTAAACTAGAAAGAGAGAGGCGTTCCCTATACAGACGAAGGCGACAGAGTCACAGAGCTGCTTGAGTGGGGCCAATCTATCTGAAATACAAAAGGAGGGGCCACTAGCCATGAAATTGCAAATGTCGAACTTAAGCTGAGGAAATCTTACAGAGACAAGAATCACATAAAGAATAAAATCGATAAAGGAATTGAAAAAAAATATATATATACTCTTCTCTTATGCCAAATTAAGGGAAAAAAACCAACATCAGTATTGGGTCCCCTGCTTAGCGGAATGGACATACACAGATGACAGCCAAGAAATGAGGGAGATACTAAAGTCCCAATATAACTCAGTGTTCAGCGAGCACTTCCCAAAAATCTTGGATTTTATCTTAACTCCACAAGACTATGAAGAGGCAATAAATGACATGCCCATGCACTCTGCCTCAGGCCCCAGAATCGTGGTAACTCCGTGTTCATCAAGAATTGCAAGAAGCCCTGTCGTTGTGCCTTCAGCATTTTATGGAGATGGGAGCATGGACACAGGGGTAAATCCCATAACACTAAAAACAACATGACACCAGCCCCACTCACAAAGGTTGCCAGTAAAGCAATTGACAAGAAACTATTAGGACCGATAGCACTAACATCCCCATATTTCATAAATCTTTGAGAAGTTCTAAGAAGCAAGATCGAAGCCACTAGTACCCATGGGTTACTCAACCCAGGGAACACGGGTTTCTAGGCAGTCGCCCTGCCTACTGTCCCAGCTACTGCGACCACTATGACAAGGTTGGATGCTTAGTCTAGAGGAACAACAAATACACATTGTAGTATACAACAGACCTTTGACAAGTGTGGCCATGTGATAAATAGCACACAAATGGCGTGATAAAGGAATAAGGGAAAAAGTTGGTGATGGATCTGTAACTTCCTATCAAATAGAACCACAAAGCGTAATAGTAAAATGAGTAAAGTCCAGGCAGCCACAGTAAAACTCTGTTCCACAAGACAAGTACTCGTCCCATTCTATTCTTATCCTCATTTCTGACCATAGAGATGTGAGCATAGCTCCGTGTCTTCCTTTGCGGAGACACCCGGTATTACCATGGCAGTGGACTCCAATCGAAGACCACCGCGAGGACTCAAGAGGACATCCAACCAAATCTTCGAATGGTCCAACTCAAAACAATATGAAGTTCAACGTGGAAAAAATTCTACTACTCAGATATGGGAAACTTGAAGTTGAAATTAATAATATTCAGGGGTATACGACAAATTCTAAACATACAATAGAGTGGAAAAGTAATGTGAAGGACTGGTGAGTGATAATGTCAGAGGATCTACGCCTTCAGAGAACCGCAACAATGTATTCCCGCATATGATTAACAAAAACGATTGGATGACCAATGGAACCTTCAAATAGGAGGCAAGCCCATGATGATTATCTTCAAATCGCTTGTGCTCTCTAGGCTGGAATACATAAACGCCCCTTTCAAGGCCGGCAACATTGCCAGATCTGGGAGAGTGTACAAAGAAACTTTAACGGCACACTTAAGTACGATAGGCATCTAAAATTACTGGGAACGGTTGAAGGTCCTTGATCTGTATTCCCTGAAAACGCAGGCGAGAGAGGAGGACACATGGTGTATATACACTTGGAAGGTCCCTGGAGGGGATTAGTACCAAATTTGCACACGAAAATTACTCCCTATAAAGCAAAACATTTGGCAGGTAGATGCAACATTCCACCGATGAAAAGCAGTGGCGCCCACGAGTACATTGTGAGACAACACAGTAAGTGTCTGGGCCCAGACTGTTCAAATTGCCTCCCAAAGATATGTAAGGGGGATACCAATAGATCCCTGGCTGTCTTCATGAAGGGCACTGGGACAGCCACCTAAAGTCAGTACCTCTGACCAAACTGGGTTGGTGTGGGTCGTATGTCAGCTTGCGTGCGACCACCAGTAACAGCCTGGTTGATCACACCTAGATCCACCATGAGTTCCTGGTCTCAGGACCGAGCCGCAGAGGGCGTTGAACCCCGAAACCCTCTCCAGGTAAACTCCAGGTAACACCCCTCTCCTCTTTTTCCTTACTTCTGTTACCTTGTGTGTGTGTGTGTGTGTTGTGTGTGTGTGTGGTTTGTGTGTGTTGTGTGTGTTGTGTGTGTGTGTGTGTGTCGAGTCGTGTGTGCAGTGTGTGTTTTGTGTGTGTTTACCATTTTGTCCTAGGTACATGTCGATTAGACACTAGCTGTGGTGTAAGGTGTGTGTGTGATGTGTGTGTGTGTGTGTGGGTGTGTGCGTGTGTGTTTGTGTGTGTGTGTGTACTCACCTAAATTGTGGTTGCAGGGGTCGAGGACTCATCTCCTGGCCACGCTTCTTCACTGATTGCTACTAGGTCCGCTCTCTCTCTGCTTCCTGAGGTTTTCATCCTCTTCTTAAAACTATGTTATGGTTCCTGCCTTCCACTACGTCAACTTGCTAGGCTATTCCACTTTCTGGACGACTCTATGACTGAATAAATACTTCCTAACGTCCGTGTGTGTGTGTGTGGTGTGTGTGTGTGTGTGTGTGTGTGTGTTGGTGTGTGTGTGTGTGTGTGGTGTGTGCGTGTGTGTGAGTGTCGATGTGTACTCACATAATTGTAATCACCTAATTGTGGTTGCAGGGGTCGAGACTCAGCTCCTGGCCCCGACTCTTCCACTGATCGCTACTGGATCTCTCTCTCACTGCTTCCTGAGCTTTGATCATACTCTTCTTAAAACTATTGTATGGTTTCCTTGCCTCCACTACTTCACTTGCTAGGCTATTCCATTTGCTGACAAAAAAAAAACTCTATGACTGAAGAAATATTCCTAAGTCCTGTGATCGTCTCTGAGTCTCAGCTTCCAGTTGTGACCCCTTGTCCTGTGTCCCTCTTCTGGAACATCCTATCTCTGTCCACCTTGTCTATTCCCCGCAGATATCTTGTATGTCGTTATCATGTCTCCCCGACCCTTATGTCCTTCCAGTGTCGTCAGTCCGATTCCTTAACGTTTCCCTCGTACGACATTCCCTTGAGCTCTTGGGACTAAGCCCTTGTTGCAAAACCTTTGTACTTTCTATAACTTCTGACGTGCTTGACCAGGTGTGGGTTCCAGATGGTGCTGCATACTCCAGTATGGGACCTAACTTACACCAGTATACAGTGTCTTGAACGATTCCGTATTAAGGTATCGGAACGCTTATTCTCAGTTTTGCCAGGCGGCCGTATGCTGCAGCGGTTATTTGGTTGATGTGTGCTCCGGTTGATTGTGTCCGTTGTTATGTTGTCACCCAAGGTCTTTCTCCATGAGTGAGGTCTGTAGTCTATGTCACCTAGCCTATACTCTGTCTGCGGTTTTTTGCCCCCTCCCCAATCTTCATGAACTTTGCATCTTGGCTGGATTGAATTCGAGAGCCAGTTACTGACCACTGTCCAGCCTCTCCAGTCTCTTTGCAGTCCTGCCTCATCCTCGTCGATTTAATTCTTCTCATCAACTTCACGTAATCTGCGAAAAGGGACACTTCAGAGTCTATACCTTCCATCATGTCGTTTCACATATATCAAAAATAGCCACTCGGTCCTAGAACTGACCCTGTGGGACCCGCTCGTAACAGGCGCCCACTGTGATACCTCTTCTCGTACCATGATCGTTGCTGCCTCACTGTCAGGTTTATTCCCTTATCCATTGGCGTGCCCTTCCTTTACGCCTGTGCCTGATCCTCAGCTTCTGCACTAATCCATATTGTGGGGAACTGTGTCAAAGCCTTCCTGCAGTCTAGGAAAAGCAATCTACCCATCCCATCTCTCTCATGTCTTATTCTGTTACCTTGTCATAATAACTCCAGGAGGTTTGTGATACAAGATTTGCCTTCCATGAAACCCATGCTGGTTTTCATTTTTAATCTTGTTCCTTTCCAAGGTGTTCGACCACTCTCCTCTGATAATATTCTCCATGTCTTTGCACACAATACATGTCAGGACAAGGTCTGTAGTTTAGTGGCCTCGTTTCTGTTTCCCTTTCTTAAATATGGGGACTACATTAGCTGTCTTCCATTTCTCAGGAGTTGCCCAGTTTCAAGGGATGTGTTGAAGATTGTGGTTAGAGGCCACACACAACATCTTGTCCTTTCTCTAAGGACCCATGGGAGATTGTTGTCCGGTCCCATCGCTTTTTGACGGTGTCAAGGTCACTTAAGAGCTTCTTCACCTCCTCATCAGTTGTTTCGTATGTCATCCAACACTTGTGGTATATTCCCTCTTGATGTTTCCCTTCTGTTCTGTCTTCCCACAGCCCTTCTGTCTTACTGTTAAAAAACTTCCATAAATCTCCTGTTCTGCTCCTCACTGCCTCCTGATCATTTCTTGTGATTTCTCAACCTTCTGCTCCTTGATCTGATCACCTGGTCTTTGACTGTTGGTCTTCCTCCTGATGTGGCTATACAAAACAGTTTCGGGTCTTGTCTTGAGGTTTTCGATGCTTGTCACTTTCATACTGACGCTGGCCTCCCTCCTTACCTGTGCGTATCATTCCTGGCTCGCGACTGATCCTCCCTATTTTCGTGTGTTCTCTTCCTTCTGAACTTTTTCCATTCTCTATTGCACTTGTTTTTGCACTCCTTTACATCCATCGGGTCAACCAGGGGCCTTGTTTTGTCTTTCCCGTTGTTACTGTGGCCTTGGGAATGAACCTTTTCCACTGCCTCCTTGCATTTGTTGCTACATATTCATACATTTCATTTACTGGCTTTCCTGCCAGTTCTCTGTCCCAACTGGAACCTCCCGCAGGAAGTTTCTTCAACCCTTCGTGGGGTGATGAGTGTTGGGGGAGTGTGGGTGTGAGGCATGTGGGGTGATTGGTGTGGGTGGGGTGAGTGTGAGTGTGAGTGGTGGGTTTTGTGAGTGGTGTGGGTTGTGGGTGGGTGTGAGTGAGTGGGGGTGAGTGCGGGGGGGTTTGAGTGAGTGTGGATGTGAAGGAGTGTGGGTGTGGAGTGCATTTGGGTGTGAGTGAGTGTGGATGTGAGTGTGGGTGTGAGTGTAGGTGTGAGTGAGTGTGGGTGTGTGAGTGTGGGGTGGGGAGTACGTGTGGGGTGTGTGGGGAGTTGTGGGCGTCTAGCGTCACTACTCTCACTGGTTCACACAAACTAAACACAGTTTCCTAAGGTATTTCATAGAACAACATTTTTAGAAAGAGTAAATGAAATTTAAATTACTGCGGCACATTTTATCTTTTTGAGTGTTTCACTTGGACTTTATTGCTCTCTCTCTCTCTCTCTCTCTCTCTCTCTCTCTCTCTCTCTCTCTCATAATTTTGTAATATTACTCGAGTTGTATGAATCTTTCTGTCATGTGGGATTTTTATTGTGTTAAAATTCAGGTTATGCTGATGAGCTATGTATCAGTTGTTGGCACCGTAACTTTGTTGTTGGCACCGTCACTTTGTTGTTGGCACCTTCACTTTGTTGTTGGCACCGTCACTTTGTTGTTGGCACCGTCACTTTGTTATTGGCACCGTCACTTTGTTGTTGGCACCGTCACTTTGTTGTTGGCACCGTCACTTTGTTGTTGGCACCGTCACTTTGTTGTTGGCACCTTCACTTTGTTGTTGGCACCGTCATTTTGTTGTTTGGCACCGCCCTTTTTTGTTATTGGCACCGTCCTTTTGTGTTGGCCCGTCACTTTGTTGTTGGCACCGTCACTTTGTTGTTGGCACCTTCACTTTGTTGTTGGCACCGTCACTTTGTTGTTGGCACCGTCACTTTGTTGTTGGCACCGTCACTTTGTTGTTGGCACCGTCACTTTGTTGTTGGCACCGTCACTTTGTTGTTGGCACCGTCACTTTGTTGTTGGCACCTTACTTTGTTGTTTCCCACCGTCACTTTGTTTTTGACACCGTCACTTTGTTGTTGGCAACGTCCTTTGTTTTTGGGGCACCTTCACTTTGTTGTTGGCACCGTCACTTTGTTGTTGACACCGTCACTTTGTTGTTGGCACCGTCACTTTGTTCTTTGCACCCTCACCTTGTTCTTGCCACCGTCACATTTTTGTTGGCACCGTCATTTTTTGTTGGCCCCGTCACTTTGTTGTTGGCACCTTCACTTTGTTGTTCACCGTCACTTCGTTGTTGGCACCTTCACTTTGGCGTTGGCACCGTCACTTTTTTGTTGGCACCGCCCACTTTGTTGTAGGCACCGTCCTTTCTTGGTTGGCACTGTCACTTTTTTTGTTGGCCCCGTCCTTTGTTGTAGGCACCGTCCCTTTCTTGTTGGCAACCATTATTTTCCTACTGCCCGATGCATGCGCTGTGAGGATCAATTGGCAGATCTACATAAACTGGGATTTCTGATTTTTCTTGGACCGGGAACTGCCCCAGTAAGATGCAAGGAAATGTGCTCCTCAGAAATTCGAGACCGAGCTTCACCCATTTCTTCCCTATCCCGAGCCAACCAACTTCCATTTTTTCCCTCTTTCGGTAGGAAACACGTCTACCTCCTTCGTAGTAGGAACCCAGGCCCCGTGACAGGACTTGAATTCAAAGCTCACTCTTGTTACTTGAATAAGAACCCAATGGTAAAGTCTTCACGTGTTTATACCACCAGCACCTGTGTTCCTCTTAAATCCACGCCCGGTGTTTTTGGATACGCCGTCCTGAAAGAGGATAACTAAGTTTATTGCTGAAGTTCTTCTGTAGCGAAACCTTTAAAACTCATTTAAACTTTCAACGAAGAGAATGCTTGGCGATACCATCAATGACGTACTGAAACCTCCCAACCCCACCCTGGTTAAATTTCACCCCTCCAATGTACAGAACCCATCCTATGTAATTGAGAATAGCTGTCATATAGAAGACTGTAGCAGCACTCAGAGCGAAGGGTTTTATTCCCTAAGTAATAAGAACAGCATCTCTGCTAAAACATAAGCCATTGCAGCTGCCTTGTTGCTCACCCCAACAAATGCTTGGCGATATCTCATCTTCCAACTATAAACTCCCAGGCAAGGCTGACATATCTCATTATATCATGTTTATAAACTTTCCTGTGATGCAATATGAGAGGGAAATATTGCTGACTTTTTGTTCCCAAAACGTAACTCTTCTCTCCCTCTTCCCTCCCTCCATCCTTTTCCCTCTTTCTAATCCCCCTCATCCTTCTCTTCTTCCTTCTCTTCTATCCTCGTTTTATCCCCCTGTCCTATTCCGCCCCCACCCACTAACATCTTATGTTATTAATTTTTATCAGCTTCCTTTGCACGAGTCATGGAGTTATTCCAGGAGGTGAGACCACACCCACCGTGGGAAGAGGAGGAGGAGGAGGAGGAGGAGGAGAAGCGGCAGCAGCAGCAGCAGCAGCAGCAGCAGCAGCAGCAGTAGTAGTGGTAGTAGTAGTAGTAGTGTCATGTGGGTTTCGATAACATGGATGGGGTAAAAATACTCACATAGGCTGGATTGTAAGTATAATATATAACGGGAAGTATGGGAAGCGCCAACAGCCGACCTGCCTCTCTCTGCTCCCTATCTTCGACTGACCCACCAGTGCCTACAGGGTGAGGGGTGTTTGAAATCCTGCTATGGTCAGCAGCAATATGAATAACAGTCAATGATTCACGCAGACGCAGACAGTGTACCAGTGAGTCATCTACTGGTACACTGGTTACTAGGAACTGGTACTACTACTTCTACCGGGGAGACCTCATCCACTTCACTGGATCAATCTGTTCCACCAGTTGAGGAGAAAGACTTAGCTCCCACTGACTTCCCAGATGAAGTCAAGCGTTTGTTGACTCTGTTGAACAAATGTCGTAAAGCCATTGCCTTACCAGGTGAGAAGATGGGTATAACGAACTTATTGTCCCATCGTATTCCACTTGAACCTGGTACTAGTCCTATCTATATACCTGCGTACAGAATGCCTCATTCACAAGTTGCTGTCGCAGAAGAATTGATCAATTCAAAAGCTTGATGGAGTTATTACACCTAGCAAATTTACCTTGGAATGCACCCTTGATCCTAGTACCTAAGAAGGATGGTACTTGGCGCCCAGTGATTGACTTTAGGAATTTAAATGCGGAAAACTATTCCGATCGCTTCCCCTCCCTGTTCTGGGTGATCTTTTAGGTAACTTTTGAGATAACAAAGTCTTTTCAACCTGGACTTGTTACAAGGGTTTTGGCAAGTCCCTCTTCACGAGGACAGCCCAAGAGCTAACTGCATTCTCCACTCCTACAGGTCATTACCACTTCCTCCATATGGCGTTTGGATTACGATCCTCCCCTATCACGTTCTCAAGGTCATGACTAATATCTTTAGAGGTCTCATAGGTAATGCACTTGTGGTGTACTTAGATGACTAATCGTCATGTCTAAAGACATGGATACACAATTGAAAAACTTGATGTAGTACTTGGTAAGCTTGAAGAAGCCAATTTAAAGATCAAACGTCTAAATGTCAATTTTTCAGATCAGAAATTAAGTTTCTTGGTTTACGTAGTCACTCCTAGAGGGGTTACAACTGACCAAAGTAAAGTAACTGCAGTACTAAATTTTCCAACTCCCAAAATGCTGATGCCCTAAGATCCTTTGTGGGCTTAGCAGGTTTTTATAGATCTTTCATTGCCCAATTTTTCTTCCATAGCTGTCCTCTGAGTTGCTTAAGAAAGATGCTCCTTTTGTTTGGGGCCTTCCCTCAAGAAAGAGCATTCGAAACTCTAAAAGAAAAGCTAACATCTGCTCCAATTTTGAAATTTCCAGATTTTTCTAAGCCCTTCTATCTGACAACTGATGCTAGTTCTATTGGCATAGGTGCCGTACTGCTCAGAAATGATGGCAAGTACAACGCAGTTGCATTTGCTAGCCGAGTCCTTACGAAGGCTGAACGTAATCATACAGTAACTGAGCAAGAAGCTTTAGCAATAGTATGGTCTTTAAAGCACTTCCGAGACATTATTTATCAGTACTCTGTTCATATCTTGACAGACCATGCTCCACTGATACCTTTATTCCAGAACAAACAACCTACTGGAAGGTTAGCCAGATGGACCTTGACTATTCAAGAGTTCAATCCCACCGCTGCCACCAATTTGTCATGTGGGTTTCGATAACGTGGATGGGGTAAAAATACTCACGTAGGCTGGTTTGTACGTATAATATATAACGGGAAGTATGGGAAGCGCCAACAGCCGACCTGCCTCTCTCTGCTCCCTATCTTCGACTGGCCCACCAGTGCCTACAGGGTGAGGGGTGTTTGAAATCCTGCTACGTCAGCAGCAATATGAATAACAGTCAATGATTCATGCAGACGGTTGATAGTGACTCATCTACTGGTACACTGGTTACTAGGAACTGGTACTACTACTGAGAGTAGTAGCAGCAGCAGTACTAGTTGCAATAATAATAATAATAATAATAATAATAATAATAGCAGTAATAATAATAGTAATAGTAGTAGAAGTAGCAGCAGCAGTAGTTTAAAAGTAATCGTTTGTATATAATATATATATTATATATATATATTTATATATATTATATATATATTATATATTTTATATTTTATATATATATATATTATATAGGGAGTACCACCTCTAGAACTTTACTGGGGGCCCTCATCCTCAGAGAAGACAATAAACGTACCTCAGGGAAAACTCAAGGTTCTCCCCGGAGCTGTTTGAATATTTTCTTCTTCTGCCACCCCCTATAATTTATGTTATATATGTACTTTATTAACAGACAGAATACATTGATAGAAAACACAAACATGAGTACATTGGAACAATATATCAAAGGTTATGAATCTCCTCCAGCTCCTCCGAAGCCAGACGCAAGCCCAGTAAGCAGCATGCATCTCCCCTCTGGACGGCCACGCTGAGGTATTGGAACATAAAAGTGGCTGCCCTTTGGCCCCTGGTGGTGTCGATGAGTCTGGAACCAGTTATTTAAGGAAACGTGTGGCATGTTTTCCCCATGATCCCAAGGTCTCTGATCCCACTGGGACAAATTGATACTGTTGGCTTATGTCCCTGCACTTGCTGATCTTGTACTCCTCCCTGTGGTCAGCAGCTCCTCCCTGTTGCCGGCACTGTGATGGATATAGGTGTCAGCCAGTGTGGACACACATGTACAGTCCCATGCTAAGTCGCTTGCTATGTCATTATCATGTCTCCCCTGACCCTCCTGTCCTCCAGTGTCGTCAGACCGATTTCCCTTAACCTTTCTTCATAGGACATTCCCCTTAGCTCTGTAGTTGTGTGTGTGTGTGTGTGTGTGTGTGTGTGTGTGTGTGTGTGTGTGTGTGTGTGTGTGTGTGCAGAACAACCACTCTGAAAAAATAGTGAAATTACAAGCGTTTCGTGACTCTCACATTATCAAAGAACTATCATAGTTCCTTGATAATGTGAGAAGTCACGAAACGTGATATCACCTGTTTACTGTGATCTTATTGTATATATTATATATATATATATATATATATATATATATATATATATATATATATATATATATATATATATATAATCAGGGTAACTAGGGATCCCAGGGCAGCTATTTTTCTGTTCCAGCTGCTCAGTGCGGCTGTTCAAAGGGGTAATGCCTGCTGGATTTTGGGCACACGTCCTAGCTCTGAGGAGCTGGATGAGATTTTCTCCTTATAATCGGTGATACACACGTAACAACATGTACCGTATATGCCACCTTTATATTAACAATGTATCTGCTAAATCTTCTGTACCATATTATGTAATAAAATATTCCTATTGGTAAAAAAAAATACGGATAGATCGGGTGGTAGGGGAAGTGGAATATTCAAACGTCTTCAGGAAGAAATCCAAATATTCTTCCTTGAAGCCTTTTTACCCACTTCTCCGAGGCTATGGGTCCCACAATATATATATTATATATATATATATATATATATATATATATATATATATATATATATATATATATATATATATATATATATACATATAATATAGGGAGGTACCACCTCTAGAACTGTCCTGGGGACCCTCATCCTCAGAGAAAAGAATAAACTTGCTTCAGGGAAAACTCAAGGTTCTTCCTGAAGCTGTTTGAGAAATTTCTCCTACCATCCCCTATATTTTATATATATTTCACTTAAAGACAAAATACATTGACAAAACATCCACAAAAATACAGTAGAAAGTAAAACAACCTGCATAACAACTCAGAGCTACATCTCGAATACTTCGTTAAGCTTCCTGGCGGTGTGCCGGGTGCTCAGAATGCTGCAGGCATTTCCTCTCTGGATCGCGACACTGTACCTCTGAAAGAGGAAGCTGGTCGCCCTGTGTTCCTTGGTTTCTACAATGAGCTTTTCACTCAGCTCTTTGAGGAACTTTAGGGCACACTTGCCCCATGCTCCAAGGGTCTCCGACCCTATTGGGATGAAGTTATAGCAAGTGGGAAGGTCTTCATATTTGCTGATCTTCTGGGTCTCCCTGTGGCTGGCAGCTCCACCCCATTCAGCTTCGGAGTATGGCAAGTAGGTGTCTGCCAATGTGGCGGCACAGGTGTAGTCCCAGGCAATCTGCTTTCCATCCTTCCAGGGTAGCATAGTGGCTCCATCAGCACACATTTGATTTCCGTCAGACCTCTGCACTTCGGGTTCCCGCTGAGCTGGGCAACGGGCTGTGGCGAGGCTTCTCTTTATGATGTCATTGACCTCCTCATGTCTAGCATACTTCCCTTCTGTTGTGTGACACACGAGACCATGAAGTCCGAATTGATCAGCTGTCGCCCTGCCGCAAATGCACCTATGTTCGGTGAGGATGGGGGCGGCTAGGCGAAGAGCAACACCAATCCGAATGGCCTGTGGGTCGAGACGGGTGCCCAGGGAGGAATTGGGAACAGCTAGAAGGAAATCTCCTGAGTGTGGTGCCTTCACTGCCAGGAGACGAGCTTTGTCCTTTCCTCAAGCGTTCGTGAGCATTGTGTTGGCGATTTTTGCCATGATTGGTTTGTTCCAGTGGGACTGTTTGTGCTCTTTGGGAGGAGCTGGTATATATATATATATATATATATATATATATATATATATATATATATATATATATATATATATATATATATAATATATATATATATGCATGCAATAAGATCACAGTAAACAGGTGATTTCAGAATATGCAAAACAACCACTCTGAAAGAATAGAGAAATTCCAAGCGCTTTCGTGACTACTCACATTATCAAGGAACTATGATAGTTCCTTGATAATGTGAGTAGTCACGAAAGCGCTTGAAATTTCTCTATTCTTTCAGAGTGGTTGTTTTGCATATATATATATATATATATATATATATATATATATATATATATATATATATATATATATATATAGAGAGAGAGAGAGAGAGAGAGAGAGAGAGAGAGAGAGAGAGAGAGAGAGAGAGAGAGAGAGAGAGAGTGAGTAATTAAAATCTCCTTGCGGAAGTATAATGCATAAGAAAATAAGCAGTGTAAAAAAAATGGGTTGAATTTCGACACGAACCTTTGTTATAGAAACTTATATATTAAAAAAAAATCAGTCAAAGCAAAGGACCTATTTCAAGTAATGAAATAAATGAAAACAATAATGTTTTATTTTGATAATCTTGCTTTTGTTTACTAGAGACAATGAGTAAACCGCCGTGTGTGTTTGAGGAGAAAAATGTGTACAGCTCTTGTTGTCTCCTGTTGTGTATGATCCAACTGATCGAAATATGAAGGGAATCTTGTGACCTCATGCTGGAACAGCCAGTGACCTCACGCTGGAACAGCTAGTGACCTCACTCTGGAACAGCTAGTGACCTCACTCTGGAACAGCTAGTGACCTCACGCTGGAACAGCTAGTGACCTCACGCTGGAACAGCTAGCGACCTCTGGAACAGCTAGTGACCTCACGCTGGAACAGCTAGTGACCTCACGCTGGAACAGCTAGTGACCTCACGCTGGAACAGCTAGTGACCTCACTCTGGAACAGCTAGTGACCTCACGCTGGAACAGCTAGTGACCTCACGCTGGAACAGCTAGTGACCTCACGCTGGAACAGCTAGTGACCTCACGCTGGAACAGCTAGTGACCTCACGCTGGAACAGCTAGCGACCTCACGCTGGAATAGCTAGTGACCTCACGCTGAAACAGCTAGTGACCTCACGCTGGAACAGCTAGTGACCTCACGCTGGAACAGCTAGCGACCTCACGCTGGAACAGCTAGCGACCTCACGCTGGAACAGCTAGCGACCTCACGCTGGAATAGCTAGTGACCTCACGCTGAAACAGCTAGTGACCTCACGCTGGAACAGCTAGTGACCTCACGCTGGAACAGCTAGTGACCTCTGGAACAGCTAGTGACCTCACGCTGGAACAGCTAGTGACCTCACGCTGGAACAGCTAGTGACCTCACGCTTGAACAGCTAGTGACCTCACGCTGGAACAGCTAGTGACTTCACTCTCGAGCAGCTAGTGACCGCACGCTGGAACAGCTAGTGACTTCACTCTTGAACAACTAGTGACTTTACTCTGGAACACCTAGTGACCTCACACTGAAAGAGCTAGTGACCTCACGCTGGAACAGCTAGTGAAATCAGGGTGGAACAGCTAGTGACTTTACGCTGGAACAGCTAGTGACCTCACTCAGGAACAGCTAGTGATCTCACTCTGGAGCAGCTAGTGACCTCACGCTGGAACAGCTAGTGACCTCACTCTGAAACAGCTAGTGACCTAACGCTGGAACAGCTAGTGACCTCACTCTGGAACAGCTAGTGACCTCAATCTGGAACAGCTAGTGACCACACGCTGGAACAGCTAGTGACCTCACGCTGGAACAGTTAGTGACCTCACGCTGTAACCGCTAGTGACCTCTCTATGGAACAGCTAGTGACCTCACTTTGGAGCAGCTAGTGACCTCACTCTGTAATAGCTAGTGACCTCACTCTGAAACAGCTAGTGACCTCGCTCTGGAACAGCTTGTGACCTAACTCTGGAACAGCTAGTGACCTCAAACTGGAGCAGCTAGTGATCTAACTCTGGAATAGATAGTGACCTCACTCTGAAACAGCTAGTGACCTCATTCTGGAACAGCTAGTGACCTCACACTGGAACAGTTAGTGACCTCACACTGGAGCAGCTAGTGACTTCACTCTGGAACATCTAGTGACCTCACTTTGGAACAGTGAACTCACTCTGGAACAGCTAGTGACCTCACTCTGGAACAGCTAATGACCTCACGCTGGAACAGCTAGTGACCTCACGTTGGAACAGTTAGTGACCTCACGCTGGAACCGCTAGTGACCTCTCTCTGGAACAGCTAGTGACCTCACTCTGGAGCAGCTAGTGACCTCACTCTGGAACAGCTAGTGACCTCACTTTGGAACAGTGAACTCTGGAACAGCTAGTGACCTCACTCTGAAACAGCTAGTGACCTCACTCTGGAACAACTAGTGATCTCACTCTGGAACAGGTAGAGACCTCACACTGGAGCAGCTAGTGATCTCACTCTGGAACAGATAGTGACCTCACTCTGGAACAGCTAGTGACCTCACTCTGGAACAGCTAGTGACCTCACGCTGGAACAGCTAGTGACCTCACTCTGGAACAGCTAGTGACCTCACTGTGAAACAGCTAGTGACCTCACTCTGGAACCGTTATTGGCCTCTGGAACAGCTAATGACCTCTGGAACAGCTAGTGACCTCTGGAACAGCTAGTGACCTCTGGAACAGCTAGTGACCTCACTCTGGAACAGCTAGTGACTTCACGCTGGAACAGCTAGTGACCTCACTCTGAAACAGCTAGTGACCTCGCTCTGGAACAGCTAGTGACCTCACTCTGAAACAGCTAGTGACCTCTCTCTGGAACAGCTATTGACCCCTGGAACAGCTAATGACCTCACTCTGGAACAGCTAGTGACCTCACGCTGGAACAGCTGGTGACCTCACGCTGGAACAGCTAGTGACTTCACGCTGGAACAGCTAGTGACCTCACTCTGGAACCGTTATTGGCCTCTGTAACAGCTAATGACCTCACTCTTGAACACCTAGTGACCTCTGGAACAGTTAGTGACCTCTGGAACAGCTAATGACCTCACTCTTGAACACCTAGTGACCTCTGGAACAGTTAGTGACCTCTGGAACAGCTAGTGACCTCACGCTGGAACAGCTAGTGACTTCACGCTGGAACAGCTAGTGACTTCACGCTGGAACAGCTAGTGACCTCAATCTGGAACAGCTAGTGACCTCACTCTGGAACAGCTAGTGACCTCACTCTGGAACAGTTATTTTCCTTTGGAACAGCTAATCAATCAATCAAGTTTATTCTCTATAAGGATTACAATGCGGGGTTTACAGATTTTGGTTATTGTGTGGTTTACATGTAATAAAATACTAATTACAGAGGGGGCCACTAGAACACCTAGTATGGCTAGGCATTTCGGGCAAACTTAGACTAATTCTTAACCCTAAATTATTATAAATTATGTAGTAAGTTGACTAAATACTAAGTGACTAAATACTAGTTTGTGAGTTTAGCAATGTGAATGCTTTTGTTTTGGCACAATACATAGTTTATATTGGAGTATCACATGCAAACTTATGACTAGTTACGAATCATTATTTTAAGATTAAGATTCGCATTTCTGTGCTTATAGTCAAATGGGTGAGTGAAAGTGTGAACCACCAGGTGGTTTTTATGTAGTTAGTTGACGGAGTGTATCAGGGAAATATGATGTTTTTTAATGGTAGTTTTGAAGGTGATGAATGTGTCTGCAGTTCTAGAGTTTTCAGGTAGGGTGTTCCAGATTTTAGGGCCTTTGACATACATTGAATTTTTGTAAAGGTTTAGTCGGACACGGGGAATGTCGTAGAGATATTTGTGTCTGGTGATATGCCTGTGGGTCCTGTCACAACTAAGAAGAAAGCATTTTAGGTCAAGGTTAATATTGGAATTTAAGGTCTTGTATATGTAGATTGCACAGTAGTAAGTGTGGATGTTCTGAAAAGGGAGTAAGTTTAGATCTATGAAGAGTGGGGGGGTGTGTTGCCAGGGATGGGATATAGTGATTATTCTTACTGCGGCTTTTTGTTGGGTTATTATTGGCTTTAGGTGTGTTGCTGCAGTTGATCCCCAAGCACAGATAGCATAGGTGAGGTATGGATAAATGAGTGAATGGTATAGTGTGAGAAGGGTATTTTGCGGCATGTAGTATCGTATCTTGGAGAGGATCCCAACTGTTTTGGATGCTTTTTTTGTTATGTGATGGATAAGGGTGCTGAAATTCAGGTTGTTGTCTCACTCTGGAACAGCTAGTGACCTCTGGAACAGCTAGTGACCTCACTCTGGAACAGCTAGTAAGCTCTGGAAGAGCTAGTGACCTTTCTCTGGAAGAGCTAGTGACCTCACTCTGGAACAGCTAGTGAGTTCACGCTGGAACAGTTAGTAACCTCACACTGGAACAGCTAGTGACCTCACGCTGGAACAGCTAGTGACCTCACGCTGGAAGAGCTAGTGACCTCTCTCTGGAAGAGCTAGTGACCTCACTCTGGAACAGCTAGTGACCTCACGCTGGAACGGCTAGTGACCTCACTCTGGAACCGCTACTGACCTCACGATATAACAGCTAGTGACCTCACGCTGGAACAGCTAGTGACCTCACGCTGGAACACCTAGTGACCTCACGCTGGAAATGATGTAGCAACTTCGGAACTTCTTTCTGCTTTTTATCGATCTTTCTTATCAGAAGTCATATATTAATTTTTCAATATTCTTTTTAGCAAAGTTGCACAACCCGTTATGTTGTATTCTAATTCTTTTTTACCTTTTTTTGTAGGTGAGTGAGAGTGCTGTTGATTCTAACAAGAACTGTTGTTGTGAGTACTGCATCAACACGTGAGTAAGAACATCAGTATGTTACAACAGTTCATCACCACATACCGGTAGATTATCAACAATTAATGTAAGTGTAGAAACGCTAGTGTCAACAACTTGATCATCAAGCCACAACACCGAGGCTAGTATCATCAACTTGACCATCAAACCACAACACCGAGGCTAGTATCATCAACTTGACCATCAAACCACAACACCGAGGCTAGTATCATCAACTTGACCATCAAACCACAACACCGAGGCTAGTATCATCAACTTGACCATCAAACCACAACACCGAGGCTAGTATTATCAACTTGACCATCAAGCCACAACACCGAGGCTAGTATCATCAACTTGACCATCAAACACAACACCGAGGCTAGTATCATCAACTTGACCATCAAACCACAACACCGAGGCTAGTATCATCAACTTGACCATCAAACCACAACACCGAGGCTAGTATCATCAACTTGACCATCAAACCACAACACCGAGGCTAGTATTATCAACTTGACCATCAAGCCACAACACCGAGGCTAGTATCATCAACTTGACCATCAAACCACAACACCGAGGCTAGTATCATCAACTTGACCATCAAACCACAACACCGAGGCTAGTATTATCAACTTGACCATCAAGCCACAACACCGAGGCTAGTATCATCAACTTGATCATCAATCCACCTCTGCATGATATACAGAATATTAGATCATGAAATGTAATGTTTTCTCATTCGATAATGAGCACATTCCCAAATTAATCTCCTTTGTGAGCATAATATAGAATTTTTTTTAGCTTATCTAATACATTTTGATTTACCATGATATTAATTTATTCCCTTAGATAACTGAATGGCGGAAATCCAAGTTTTCGTCATTATTTATCGTCTTTATTGTCCTCAGGGACAATAAGCAGAGATGAAAGAGAGAGAGAGAGAGAGAGAGAGAGAGAGAGAGAGAGAGAGAGAGAGAGAGAGAGAGAGAGGGAGAGAGAGAGAGAGAGACTAGCCTAAGGTAACCATTTATTTCGTCAATCCAACAGGAAAAAGGGAGTCAGCCATGAACTAATTGTGAAGGAAGATGTATTTTCTGTGTAACCTTAATGATTACTCTAGGAACAGTGTGTAAATTTTCATTCTATTTACATTTGTAGCTATTTTTTTTTCCTTTTGGTATGAATTTTAGTGTTCATTCTCACGTAATCCAAAAAAAAAAAAAACACTGGTGCACTCAGAATTTAATTATCTTTTGTACATTGTAAAATATTATAACAAAAACGCGTGTGGGGAAAATGTTGTACATCGCATATGGTGTTCACTAGATAAAGAAAATGAATTATGAACCTAAACCAGCCTGGTGCCATATATAGCAAACATATATTAACAGTAAACGACAGATAACTGTTATAGAAAAAACGACTGTCCTTGAAGTAACAGCTATATTTTTTTTATTGCTCACACGGACAGGCGTTACAAAATGGTAGTGTTTGTCCTCTGCGTACACATCGTAGTGTTTGGCCTCTGGGTACACTTCGTAGTGTTTGGCCTCTGGGTACACATCGTAGTGTTTGGCCTCTGCGTACACATCGTAGTGTTTGGCCTCTGGGTACACATCGTAGTGTTTGGCCTCTGCGTACACATCGTAGTGTTTGGCCTCTGGGTACACTTCGTAGTGTTTGGCCTCTGGGTACACATCGTAGTGTTTGGCCTCTGCGTACACATCGTAGTGTTTGGCCTCTGGGTACACTTCGTAGTGTTTGGCCTCTGCGTACACATCGTAGTGTTTGGCCTCTGCGTACACATCGTAGTGTTTGGCCTCTGGGTACACATCGTAGTGTTTGGCCTCTGCGTACACATCGTAGTGTTTGGCCTCTGCGTACACATCGTAGTGTTTGACCTCTGCGTACACATCGTAGTGTTTGGCCTCTGCGTACACATCGTAGTGTTTGGCCTCTGGGTACACATCGTAGTGTTTGGCCTCTGGGTACACATCGTAGTGTTTGGCCTCTGGGTACACATCGTAGTGTTTGGCCTCTGCGTACACATCCTAGTGTTTGGCCTCTGCGTACACATCCTAGTGTTTGGCCTCTACGTACACATCGTAGTGTTTGGCCTCTGCGTACACATCGTAGTGTTTGGCCTCTGCGTACACATCGTAGTGTTTGGCCTCTGCGTACACATCGTAGTGTTTGGCCTCTGCGTACACACAGTAGTGTTTGGCCTCTGCGTACACATCGTAGTGTTTGGCCTCTGCGTACACATCGTAGTTTTTGGCCTCTGCGTACACATTGTAGTGTTTAGCCTCTATGTACAGATCGTAGTTTTTGGCCTCTGCGTACACATCGTATTGTTAAGTAAACTCAACTTACGTGAATAGCATACACCGTTGGCAAATATGTAATGGGTGATTGTCTTGGATGAGTTCCTTCACTCACAGCCTGCCTCATTCCTAACTGACCAATCTTTTACGAACACACTGGCCATGCAGTTTTACAGAGGATGTCTGGTTTAAGTGCCAGGTCATCACAGGGAAGAGCAGGCAGTTCTTCGTGCACCAGTAATTGGTCACCCTTGAATGTATGTCTTCCCGAGTGTCTTTACTTATTCTGGAAGAGAACACTTTGGTACTGCTGTTTCCCATTTAGTTTCAGGTTTCACTGCAGCTATTAATCCCATTCCATTTAATGTGATGAATCAGTTCAGAGTATTTACGGGCTAGGAGTAACACCTGGACTAGTTGTACCTTGTGATCTTGCTGCACTGGATACAAACCTCTTTGCTTCTGAGTAAGATAAACGGGATCCATGGTTGTATAGTGAATCAGTCCATGGCTGTATAGTGAATCAATCAGGAACTTTCAGCCAAAGTTCCTGATTGAACGACCAGACCAATCTGAAGTGGTGTGATAAGGACTCTGGGTCGAGTAGCTTGAACGAGGGCTTGGCCCACTGATGCAATCTTTACGTCTTCCTTCTTTTCATTGAATAATGTTCGTGAAAGATGTTGTGAAAAGAGCATTTTTTTTCATAACGAAATACTGTCTGGAGTGGGGTACATGTCTTCTGCAGTGTCCATGCATTTTATATCATTATTGGTTAGAGCTGCAGCTGTGTACACAGTGATCATTTCTTCCCTTGTCAGAATCTGCCAGATAAGTTGCTAGGTAAGAGAAAGCGTTCAGAAAAATATTTCTTGCTGTCCTTCTGAAAGTTGCTACATTGGACTTCCCGTTTATATATTAGCAATGATGATATCATTACTGAAGCGGTCTACGATCTTTGACTTCATGTGTCTAACTTTGTAATTACTAATGGTTGCCTGTTCATTATCATTTTCTGTCAAATAGTTCGCTTCTTTCGTGGACGCTTCTGTGTTGCATACTTGAAGGGTAAATAGCGTCTGTGGAAATTAAATCTTGCGCAAATTCGATCCGACTTTCAATATTGTGCCCAATCGTCGGTGTGCTCTTCGCATATTCGTTGAATAATTGATTGAAAACCACTGAGTCTCACCAAAAAGACATCGTCCCCTCTCCTTGTCCTCTGATAATTTTACAGGTTGACTGTAAAATATGCAATATTCACTGAAAGTGAACGTTGCATGAACGTTTGTGATACCAAAGAAGTCACCACTCATAAAATTTCTGTTGCAATATTCATGTCTGCATTTTTTATTTACAGATTCTTTTGCAGCTGTATAGATGTTTTCTTGTACTTCACTTGCTAGGGTGATGTCATTCCTTTTCTTTTCTCGATGTACCACAGTTTCATCATTTTAATGTCCAACACATCACAGTTTGTTGACCATCAGGTTTGTACGTACAAACATTTAGAATATTATTAGCATTTGTATTTAGCAAACAAGAGCATACACGCATCTCCTCTGTCGTGGCTAGAGTCATCCCAGGATAGTTAACAACTGCATTGTTAGAAGTGATCGTAGAAGGCACTAGTATGTAAACTAAAGATTTTTGGGGGGTTTGAGTCGTTTATTGAAGATAGGATAAAAATAAGAATCAAAATCTTCTGCAGTATCTACGCCCTTGAGGTATAGCACAATATCCTTGAGATATAGCACAGCATAGAAGATAGGATACAAGAAAAGGATCAAAAGTTTCTGCAGTGTCTACGACACACGTTTCGATAGAAATTAACAGTGAAGCTGATCTTTAAAAGGCTATTTTGAACTGTGTTCATGCATCTGAAATCATTATTATTTAAATCTTTCCGAATATCCTCTAAATTATACTGTAAAATCTAGTCCCTCCTCATATTTCCTGAGGATGTCTGGAAATAAACACTAAAGTCTGGATCTCCATCTTCCACTCTCTACTGATTTCCTCGAGAATATTTTTGAGTACACATATTGCCTTCATGTATTTGCATTGTTTTTTATCGGTTTTATTCCAGTTGAGATACTTTCAAGAAGAGTTTACCAGAGCTCTTATGCAAAATCATTCATCGGAGCTCTGATGCATAACCGCTTACAAGTACTCAAAATATATAAACGTTTGCCATAATTCTTATACAAAAACGTTTGCCTGAGCTCTAATACATAATACATAATATTCTAATTCAAAACTGTTTAGCAGAACTCTAATTCAAAAGCGTTTATCAGAACTCTAATTCAAAAGCGTTTACCAGAACTCTTACGCATAAACTCTTACCAGTACGTTTGTATACGGATGTTTTACTACAACTCACGTACAAAAACGTTTTCAGGAAATCTTATACGGAAATGTTTACCAAAACTTTTGTTATCAGGTGCTCAGTGCAAAACCTCTTAAGAGAACTTTCGTACAGAAAACGTCGCGATGTATCCAATGTTTAAAACTTCCGTACAGTCTACGGTGTCTCTTAGCTTGGTTAGTGAAGCACTTAGCTCACACAGTGAGGTCATTGGTTCGATCCCCGGTACGGGTGGAAACATTAGGGGCGTGTTTCCTTACGACACCTGCTGTCCCTGTTCACTTAGCAGTAAACAGGTACCTGGGTGTTAGTCGACTAGTGTGGGTCGCATCCTGGGGCTGAGTACATGGGCATGTCGTCGATGGCTTTCTCAAAGTCTAGTGGAGTTAGAGTTATGTCATAAATCTGGCCTACATTGGCAGGGTTTTGAGGTTCATTCATGAAAAAATTGTTTGGATCATCTATCTTTAAACTGGTTAGTGGCTCACTGAACACTTGAGTCATACTGCAATTTCAGTATCTCGCTCATTTCTTTGTTGTCGTCAGTGTAGGATCCATCTTGTCTGAGCAGGGGCCCCCTGTACTAGAAGTGGTTTTTGACTTTTTTTTTTGGCAAAATGAAAAAAAATTTTTTTCCCGAATTTCTTTCAATTTCATTAATCGCTTTTAGCTCCTCTTGTCTCTCCTGGATCCTGTATGAGCCCCTTTAACTTCAGCTCAATATTTTCCACTTCCCCCTTGTTACACTACCTTCCGTGTTTCAGATAATCTGGCATTCTTGAGGAGCTCAATGATTCTTGGGTCTTCTCCTGTAGGGGAGCGTCCTCCCCTCTCCCGTTTACTTCTTCTTTTCTTTTGTCTTATAGGAATATACCTTGAACATACTTCACTACCAGGAGGGTGATCTTTTCGAGGCAATGGTTAGGGTCCATGTAATTTAAGATATCCTCCCAGCATGTTTCATTTAGGGCATAGTTTACCTGATCCCAGATGATGTTCTTGTTTGTTGAAGTTGAATTTGGTAAGGTACCCTCATAACTGTGTGCATCCTGCCGATCAGGACTCCTGTGCATGCAAGTCTGGACTTAGTTTAGATTGTGATCAAATTTGTTGTTTTTGATATTGTTATATTCCTTACCAGGTCCCCCCATTATTTGTGAAAATAAAGGTCCATGTGTTTTCCTCCAGTCTTGGGGCCCTCCACTGTCCTGCTGACTTAAGGTGTGTTTGTTGCAGAAATTCAGCAGCTCCTCGTGTGTGACCTTCATCTGAGCTACCTCCAGGGATTTATTTCTGCTACAATATTATTTGCTATTTTCCCTTCCATTTTGTGGTTTAGATTGAAGTCACCAAGCAGCAAGATGTTTGGGGATGGGCTGGAAAGATGTCCAACGGGATCGATTTTTGACAATTGTTTCTTTGAACGTTGGGGAAAAGCTGCCACTGGTGGTTTATATACAAGTACAATGACTAAGTTTGGTTCTCGATTTTTATTGTCAAACTTCAACTACATCATTTGTGATGTTCAGTATCTCTGTGCAAATAAAGCGACTCTTTGACTTACAGGCCAACACCCCCTTGTTGCCTGTTCTTTCTGCCCGCATCTAAAAGGTTGTATCCAGGTATCCATATTTCACTGTCAAAGTAATCTTTTGCGTGGGTCTCTGTGAAGGCTGCAAACATAAATTTGACTCCTCTAGAAGTCCACTAATGAAAGGTATTTTGTTGTTTGTGGATGGCTTAAGGCCCTGTATATTAGCAAATATAAATGAGATAGATAGTAGGTTGGTAAACAGCAACCGTCCAGGGAGGTACTACCATCCTGCCAAGTGAGTGTACAACGAAAGCCTGTAATTGTTTTACATGATGGTGGGATTGCTGGTGTCCTTTTGTCTGTCTCATAAACATGCAAGATTTCAGGTATGTCTTGCTACTTCTACTTACACTTAGGTCACACTGCACATACATGTACAAGCATATATATACACACATACCCCTCTGGATTTTCTTCTATTTTCTTTCTAGTTCTTGTTCTTGTTTATTTCCTCTTACCTCCATGGGGAAGTGGAACAGAATTCTTCCTCCGTAAGCCATGCGTGTTGTAAGAGGCGACTAAAATGCCGGGAGCAAGGGGCTAGTAACCCCTTCTCCTGTATATATTACTAAATTTAAGAAGAGAAACTTTAGTTTTTTCTTTTGGGCCACCCCGCCTCGGTGGGATACGGCTGGTATGTTGAAAGAAAGAAATAAATGAGGTTGTGTTGCATGTTTGTTGGGGGGATTTTGTTGTTGGCATCAGTAGCTGTGAGCCCGGAGGCGCCACTGGCTGTGCCTCCAGTCCAACAAGGCTCCAAGGCGGTGGACTATTTTGGTTATCTCTTTCCATTTTCTTTCTTCATTTCCTACCCCTAAAATATCACTTGGGGTGTTGTCGTAGCTACCATAGCTACTATGATGTGTTGTATGGGGTGTGTGCCTCCTGGTCCCTGTTAGATGATATGCAGTGCAATTGGTATTGTAACATTGCTTTTCAAGGACTGAAGACTGACACATCTCAGGGTGGAAGTATTTGCAAGAGGTAGAACGATACACTCCCTTAGACAGGAGGTCACAGCATTTTTTGGGATGCTCAAAGTTGCATGCTCCATTCGTTTTCCCTGATATTCCGAGTTTACAGATGCCCCAAATATAGTATTTGCACCCTTTTGTTTTTGGCTGGGTACAGTTCGTGCTGGATGTAATTCTTAATCTGTGCGGCCCTAGGACTGAATTAAAGTCCTCCATAAACCAATCCAAGACACCACCATCTGCTGTCATGGCACCAACATTTTTCCTGGGAGGGGATTTCCCCCACTACATATGTAGTAGAGGCTATGACTGTGATGGTTGCAGAAGAGTCTACCCCGGAGGAGGGCTCCTCTACTACATCTGTAATAGGGCTATGGCATTGGTGGCTGTGGAGGAGTCTTTAACTGAATCCGGATTTTCACAATGGGCTGGGGGCTGGTCGGGGCAGCCCTAAGGCTGGGGACTGAACTAGCTGTTGTTTTTGTTTCCCGTGTTTTTTCTAGTGTGTAAACTCTTATTTTTGGGGCAGTTGTTTTTAGACGGGCGTTCTCTGTGTTAGACTTTACTCCTCTCCAATCTTTCCCCTGCTCTAATATTCCAGGTAGACTATTCAATATTCCTCCTTTTTTTTGTTTTATTGTTTATTAACCCCTGAGTGTTTTCCTGATATCTGTCCATAGTTCCCATCCCTGTTGCAGATCCAGAAACCCCTATCTAGATGTCATTTTGGTTGCAGTGTTTATTCTTGCACAGGTAACATGATGTTTTGAAAAGCAAAGGTTGCTGTGATTCTAGATTTTTTCCCGAGAGCCTTTTCACATGTCCCACAGGTATACTGTACTGCCCTCCTGCCTGTATTCCTATTTGCAGCTGGGTACCAAAAAAGAACCTGATCTCACTTTACCTTTCAGCTCTGCACGCAGGTGGGGTGTTATAGGTCAATACATGGGTATGTGGGATGTAATTAGTATGGAGACTTATTACCCATTAAAAACTTTTATGTTGTATAACACATATATCATACATCCTACAGCATCGATTCTTGTCATGATCACTGCTGTTTATCTTGTCCGGACAGTTTAAATGTAGGGGTGGTGGCTGGGTTTTTCGGTGATGAAAGGTAGTTCGGTGGTCAGGGGTATGGGGTATGGGTGCCAGCAGGGGGGGTGAGGACCATCCCCGCTGGTTAGGGTGTCGGAGGGGGGGGGTGGCGAGAGGATTTGGTAGGGGTTTTTATCCTTTTCCACTATCCAGTCACTTTTACGTCACTGTTTCCCTGCACATCAATCAACTATCTCTTATTTTTTTTTTCTACTAGGGCTTAATACTCATCCATTTGTATCCCCACGCTCCACTTTGCTGGGTTTGGTGATAATGGGTCCGGGGTAGGGGTGCCAGCAGGGGGGGAACAACCCCCGCTGGTTGGTGTACGAAGGGGCGGGGGAGGGGTTGGGGGATCAGTGGGGTGACCGTAAACTTGCGCAGTTTGTTCCCATATAATTACACCATAGCTTACACTAGCACTCGGTGTTAAAAGGGTTTCTCTCAACCACAATTCGGTACACTATAAACACTGCCTATTCAATCCTTTTTCTCGTTATAACACCTGTACGATAGTTTACATTTCTCTGTCCCCCTCTGGGAATAATTTTCCCTGGTGGTGGGCAACCCATATATATATTCCATATATTGTACACTATGTATGGGTATTTGACAGATTTCTGTAACCACAATTTCAGATCACTATATCACTGAACATCAATACCTCACCATTCGCTATATTCCTTATATGGTATGAGGAAAAAGTCCTTCATATAAAACACGACCCACTGTATGGGATCACTGTAGGCCTACACACTGCTCTTCTCACTTTTATTAATAAATAATATCTTATATTCTACCGTGGTTTTAGCAGTAATCCATTTCCATCTCTTAACTTTTCTGCTCTCTGAGTTTATGCTAATCCCTGATCATTATTTCTCCTCACTGATCTACGTTCACTGCTAGTCACAAATCATTTCCTATATGGCACCTTCCATAACAACCGTTATACTGAGACTGGCACTCTACACATACTCGGTAAAACTAGTTTTTTTCCTCTTCAATGGACACTGATGCTTCCCTTCTGTGCGTCTAGAAACGTATATGCACTTTAGGCTTCACACGCCTATTTTCCACACTCTGTCCCCTCTGGGACCTCCGATACACGCGAAATTGGCGGAGCTCAAACACGCGTGACTTCCCGGTGCCAGGTTCATTCTCTACACTCTAGAGGGAGATCAATAAGTTATTAGCCTTTGTAGTTTAGCGCTTCTTTTTTATAATAATAATAATAATAATAATAATAATAATAATAATAATAATAATAATAATAATAATAATAATAATGTACTTGATAGATGTCGCATTTTGTAACACCAATAATAATCATAAAACTTAAAAAAATATCTAATCGAATCAAACAAAAGAGTGGAGTGTATAACCTATGTAACATGTAGATCTAGTACACGGGTACAAGACATGATAAAAAGAAAGGGAGTTTAATCGATAGTGTTGAAGGAAATGGTTGGTGAGTTGCGGCTGGCAGAGAGGATGGCCGGGCCAGCCAGACAAATGGCTGCCCGATTTATACTTCCACTTAACTGCTGATGGTGATTATTTAAGGTGGGCCCAGGCGGGCAGCAGGTAGGTAGGTGGGTTGGTAGTCCCATGGTAGTGTTGGTGGTGGTAGAGTGGTGGTGCTGGTAGTGGTGTTGTAGTAGTGTTTTGGTGGTGCTGTTTGTAGTGGGGTGATACTGGTTATAGGGTGGGGATACTTGTAGTAATATGGTGGTAGAGTGGTGGTACTAGTAGTAGTGTGGTGGTGGTGGTGATGGTACTACTAATAGTGGGATGGTAGTGGTGGTACTAGTAGTGTGGTGGTAGTGGTGGTACTAGTAGTAGTGTGGTGGTACAAGTAGCAGTGGAGGTGGTACAAGTAGTAGTGGGGTGGTAGTAGTGTGTTGGTACAGTTGATGGTGGGGTAATACTGGTTATAGGATAGTTATAGTGGTGGTAATATGGTGGAACTGGTGGTGGTAGAGTGGTGGTACTAGTAGTAGAGATGGTACTGGTAGTAGGGAGGCTAGGTAGTGTTATGGTGGTAATGTTGGTAGTGGGTTGATACTGGTTATAGGGTGGTGATAATACGGTGGTAATGGTGGTAGTAGGGTGGTGATACTAGTAGTATGGTGGTACTAGCAGTAGTGGGGTGGTAGTGGTGGTACTAGTAGTAGTGAAGTGGTAGTGTTGTGGTACTGTTGGTACTGGGATGATACTGGTTATAGGGTGGTGGTTCTGGTGGTAATATGGTGGCACTAGTGGTAGTCTGGTCGTGCTGGCTGTAGTGTAACGGTACAGTGGTATAACTGGTGGTAGTGTGGTGGAATTGGTTGTAGCATAGTGGTACTAGTGCCAGCATTGTGGTATTGGTGGCACCATGGTGGTACTAGTGCCAGCATTGTGGTATTGGTGGCACCATGGTGTTACTAGTGCCAGCATTGTGGTGCTGGTTTCTACGGCTGTACTGGTGGCAGTACGTTGGTACAGGTGGTAGTGTGATATAACTGGTGGTAGTTAGGGGAATGGAAAACGACAACTGTCACCACCATCCCTATCTTCGTCTGATGCTGACAAGCAAGATTGTCTGACAGTCCCCCCCCCCCCCATGCTGGCTGCAACAGTCTGGCAGCTCCACCATCAACACCACTATGATCGTTATCTTTACACCTGGTGGCCCAATTCCATTCATTTTCTCAGCTTTAAACCTGATTTTTCTTATCAGTTATCTAACCTGATTAACATACGTTTACTGTTCAATTTTTTTTTTTTTTGCATCAGAGACTCGCTCACCGTAGAGGATGTTTTAACACCGTAATAAAACCTTATCTAGTAATTAATTTTAAGTTTATTTTCCAGATAGGACGAGTGTATTTTTTATAGCCAGGGAGGTACAGATAGCTGATCGGAGCAAAAAAAAATAAGCATAATGAGAGAAAGAGAAATAGAGTCGCCAGGACACGAGTTTTTGTGTATCTCTCTCTCTCTCTCTCTCTCTCTCTCTCTCTCTCTCTCTCTCTCTCTCTTCTCTCTCTCTCTCTCTCTCTCTTCTCTCTCTCTCTTGGCTGCTCGTGCCACGAAAATTAAGGAAAAAAAATATTAACATTACCACTAGGAGTGAACATTATCTGAATAAAGGAATAGAAAATGTGAAATATGTATTATACGTATACTCTTCCCCTCCTACACCCTCTGTTTGCTTCACCTCGTCCCCATCCTACACCCCCTCTGTTTGCTTCACCCTCGGTCCCCCTCCTTACCCCCTCGTTTGCTTCTCCCTATGTCCCCCCTCTACACCCCTTGTTTGCTTCACCCTCGTCCCCCTCACTACACCCCTTCTGGTTTGCTTCACCCTCGTCCCCCTCCAACACCCCCTCTGTTTGGCTTCACCCTCGTCCCCTCCTACACCCCCTCTGTTTGCCTTCACCTAGTCCCCCTCTACACCCCTCTGTTGCTTCACCATCGTCACCTCCTACAACCCCCTCTGTTTGCTTCACCCCTCGTCCCCCTCCTACACCCCCTATGTTTCGCTTCACCCTCGTCCCCCTACTACACCCCCTCTGTTTGACTTCACCCTCGTCCCCCTCCTACACCCCCTCTGTTTGCCTTACCCTCGTCCCCCTTCTAACCCCTCTGTTTGCTTCAACCTCGTCCCCCTCACTACACCTCTGTTTGCTTCACCCCTCGTCCCCCCTCCTACACCCCTCTGTTTGCTTCACCCTCTTCCCCCTCCTACACCCCCTCTGTTTGCTTCACACTCGTCCCCCTCCTACACCCCCTCGTTTTCTTCACCCTCGTTCCCACTCCTACCACCCCTCTGTTTGCTTCACCCTCGTCCCCTCCTACACCCCCTCTGTTTGCTTCACCTCGTTCCCCTCCTACACCCCCTCGTTTTGCTTACCCTGGTCCCCCTCCTCACCCACTCTGTTTGCTTTCACCTCGTCCCCCTCCATACACCCCTATGTTTTGCTTCACCCTAGTTTTCCCCCTCCTACACCCCCTCTGTTTGCTTCACTCGTCCTCCTCCTACACAACTCTGTTTACTTCACCATCGTCCCCCTCCTAAACCCATCTGTTGCTTCACCCTCGTCCCCATCCTACACCCCCTCTGTTTGCTTCAACCTCGTTCCCTTCCTACAACCCCCTCTGTTTGCTTCACCCTCGTCCCCCTCCTACACCCCTGCTGTTTTGTTTCACCCTGGTACCCCTCCTACACCCCCTCATTTTTTGCTTTCACACTCCGTCCCCCTCCTACACCCCCTCTGTTTGCTTCACCCTCGTCCCCCTCCTTACAACCCCCTGTTTGCTTTCACCCTCGTCCCCCTCCCTACACCCCTCTGATTACTTCACATCGTCCCCCTCCTACACCCCTCTGTTTTGCTCACCCTTGTCCCCATCCTACACCCCCCTCTGTTTGCTTCACCCTCGTCCCCTCCTACACCCCCTCTGTTGCTTCACCCCTTCGTCCCCCTCTACACCCCCTCTGTTTACTTCACCATCGTCCCCTCCTACACCCTCTGTTTGCTTCACCCTCGTCCCCCTCCTACACCCCTCTGTTTACTTCACCCTCGTCCCCTCCTACACCCCTCTGTTTGCTTCACCCTCGTCCCCCTCCTACACCCCCTTGTTTACTTCACCTCGTCCCCCTCCTACACCCCCTCTGTTTGCTTCACCCTCGTACCTCTACACCCCCTTCTGTTTACTTCACCCTACGTCCCCCTCCTTACACCCCCTCTGTTTACTTCACCCTCGTCCCCCTCCCCTTACACCCCCTCTGTTTGCTTCACCTCGTCCCCTCCTACACCCCTCTGTTTACTTCCCTCGTCCCCCTCCTACACCCCCTCTGTTTGCTTCACCCTCGTCCCCCTCTACAACCCCTCTGTTTGCTTACCCTCGTCCCCCTCCTACACCCCCTCTGTTTTGCTTCACCCTCGTCCCCCTCCTTACACCCCCTCTGTTTGCTTCACCCTGTCCCCCTCCTACCACACCCTCTGTTAGGCTTCACCCTCGTCCCCCTCCTACACCCCTCAGTTTGCTTTCACCTCGTCCCCCTCCTATCACCACTCTGTTTGCTTCACCTCGTCCCCCTACCTCTACAACCCCCTCTGTTTGCTTCACCCATCGTCCCCCTCCTACCACCCCCCTCTGTTTGCTTCACCCTTGTCCCCTCCTAACCCCCTCTGTTTGCTTTCACCCTCGCCCCCTCCTACACCCCCTCTGTTTGCTTCACCCCCACTCGTCCCCTCCTTACCACCCCCTCTGTTTGCTTCACCCTGTCCCCCTCCTACACCCCCTCTGTTTTGCTTCACCCTCGTTCCCCCTCCTACACCCCCTCTGTTTGCTTCACCTCGTCCCCCTCCTACACCCACACTCTGTTTTGCTTCACTCGTCCCCCTCCTACACACCCCTCTGTTTGCTTCACCCTCGTCCCCACTCCTACACCCCCCTCTGTTTGCTTCACCCTCGTCCCCCTCTACACCCCTCCTGTTTGCTTCACATCGTCCCCATCCTACACCCCCCCTCTGTTTGCTTTCACCCTCGTCCCACTCCTACTCCCCTCTGTTTGTTACCATGTCCCCCTCCTACACCCCCTCTGTTTGCTTCACCATCGTCCCCCCCTCCTACACCCCCCTCTGTTTGCTTCACCTCGTCCCACCTCCTTCAACCCCTCCCCTGTTTGCTTCACCCTCGTCCCCTCCTACACCCCTCTGTTTGCTTCACCCGTCCCCCTCCTACCCCCCCTCTGTTTGCTTCACCCTCGTCCCCCTCCTACCCCCCCTCTGTTTTGCTTCACCATGTCCCCCTCCTACAACCCCCCTCTGTTTGCTTCACCCTCGTCCCCTCTTCACCCCCTCTGTTTGCCTTCACCCTCGTCCCCCTCCTTACACCCCCTCTGTTTGCTTCACAATCGTCACCCTCCTTACACCCCTCTGTTTGCTTCACCCTCGTCCCCTCCTACACCCCCTCTGTTTGCTTCACCCTCGTCCCCCTCCTACACCCCCCTCCTGTTGCTTCACCATCGTCCCCCTCCTACACCCTCTGTTTGCTTCACCCTCGTCCCCTCCTTACACCCCCTCTGTTTGCTTCACCTCGGTCCCCCTTCCTACACCCCCTCTGTTTGCTTACACCCTCGTCCCCCTCACTACAAAACCCCCTCTGTTTGCTTCACCTCGGTTCCCCCTCCCCCCCCCCCTACACCCCCTCTGTGTTGCTTCACCCTCGTCACCCTTCATACACCCCCTCTGTTTGCTTCACCCTCGTCTCCTTCCTACACCCTCCTGTTTGCTTCACCCTCGTCCCCCTCCTACACCCCACTCTGTTTGCTTCACCCTTCGGTCACCCTCCTACACCCCCTCTGTTGCTTCACCCTCTTCCCTCCTCCATACTGCCCCCTCTGTTTGCTTCACCCTCGTCCCCCTCTACCCCCCTCTGTTTGCTTCTCCCTGTCCCCCTCCTACACCCCCTCTGTTTGCTTCACCCTACGTTCTCCTCCTACACCCTTGTTTACTTCACCACCTCGTACCCCATCTTACACCCCTCTGTTTGCTTCAACCCTCGTCCACTCCTACACCCATATGTTTGCTTCACCTCGGCCCCTCCTTCACCCCCTTGTTTGCTTAACCCTCGTACCCTCTGCCGACTTACACCCCCTCTGTTTGCTTCACCCTCGTCCCCCCTCCTACTCCACCCCTCTGTTTTGCTTCACCTCGTTCCCCTCCTTTTTACACCCTCTGTTTGCTTCACCCTCGTCCCCCTCCTACCCCCCTCTGTTTGCTTCACCCTCGTCCCCTCCTACACCCCTCTGTTTGCTCACCCTCGTCCCCTCCTACACCCCCTCTGTTTGACTTCCACCCTCGTCCCCTCTACACCCCCTCATGTATGCTTCACCCTCGTCCCCCTCCTAACCCCCTTCTGTATGCTTCACCCTCGTCCCCCTCCTACACCCCCTCTGTTGCTTCACCCTGTCCCCCTCCTACACCCCCTCTGTTTGCTTCCACCCTCGTCCCCCTCCTACACCCCTTGTTTACTTCACCCTCGTTCCCCCCTCCTTCCACCCCCTCTGTTTGCTTTCACCCTCGTCCCCCTCCTACACCCCCTCTTGTTTGCTTACCCTCGTTCCCCCTCCTACACCCCCTCTGTTTGCTTCACCCTCGTTCCCCCTCCTACACCCCCTTGTTTGCTTCACCCTCGTCCCCCTTCCTCCACCCCTCTGTTGGCTTTCACCTCGTCCCCCTCCTACACCCCCTCTGTTTGCTTCACCTGGTCCCCCTCCTACACCCCCTCTGTTTGCTTCACCATGTCCCCCTCCTACACCCCCCTCCTGTTTTTGGCTTCACCCTTGGTACCCTCCTACACCCCTCTGTTTGGCTTCACCCTCGTCCCATCCTACACCCACTCTGTTTGCTTACCCTCGTCCCCCTCCTACACCCCTATGTTTGCTTCACATCGTCCCCCTGCCTACTCCCTCCTGTTTGCTTCACCCTGGTCCCCCTCCTTCACCCCTCTGTTTGCTTCCCATCGTCCCCCTCTACCCCCCTCTGTTTGCTTCACCCTCGTTCCCCCTCCTTACACCCCCTCTGTTTGCTTCACCCTCGTCCCTCCTACACCCCCTCTGTTTTGCTTCACCCTCGTTCCTCCCTCCTACACCCCTCTGTTTGACTTCACCTCGTTCCCCCTCCTACACCCCCTCTGTTTGCTTCACCCTCGTCCCTCTACACCCCCTCTGTTTTGCTTCACCCTGTCCCCCTCTACACCCCTTCTGTTTTGCTTACCCTAGTCCCCCTCCTACCACCCCCTTCTGTTTGCTTCACCCTCGTCCCCTCCTACCACCCCTCTGTTTGTTCCACCCTCGTTCCCCATCCTTTCACCCCCTCTGTTTGCTTCACCCTCGTCCCCCTCCTACACCCCCTCTGTTTGCTTCTCCCTCGATCCCCCTCCCTACACCCCCTCTGTTTGCTTCACCCTCGTACCCCTCCTACACCCCTTCTGTTTGCTTCACCCTCGTTCCCCCTCCTACACCCCCTCTGTTTGCTTCACCCTCGTCCCCCTCCTACACCCCTCTGTTTGCTTCACCCTCGTCCCCCTCCTACACCCCCTCTGTTTGCTTCACCCTTGGTCCCCCTTCCATACACCCACTCTGTTTGCTTCACCCTTGTCCCCCTCCTACACCCCACTGTTTGCATCACCTGGTCCCCCTCCACACCCCCTCTGTTTGCTTCACCTCGTCCCCCTCCTACACCCCCTCTGTTTGCTTTCACCCTGGTCCCTCTCTACCACCTCTGTTTGCTCACCTCGTCCCCCTCTACACCCCCTCTGTTTGCTTCACCCTCGTCCCCTCCTACAACCCCCCTCTGTTTGGCTTCACCCTGGTCCCCCTCCTAACCCCCTCTGTTTGCTTTCACCCTCGTCCCCCTTCCTACACCACCTCTGTTTGCTTCACCTGGTCCCCCTCCTACACCCCCTTTCTGTTTGCTTCACCTGGTCCCCCTCCTACACCCCTCTGTATGCTTCACCCTCGTCCCCCTCTACACCCCCTCTGTTTGCTTCACCCTCGTCCCCCTCATACACCACCTCGGTTTGCTATCACCCTCGGTCCCCTCCTACACCCCCCTCTGTTTGCTTCACCCTCGTCCCCCTCCTACCAACCCCTCTGTTTGCTTTCACATCGTCCCCTCCTTCACCCCCTTCTGTTAGCTTACCCTGGTCCCCTCCTACAACCCCTTCTGTGTGCTTCACCCTGGCCCCCTCCTACACCCTCGGTTTGCTTCACCTCGGTCCCCCTCCTACACCCCTCTAATAGCCCCTTTCACCCTCGTCCCCCTCTACACCCCCCTCTGTTAGCTTCACCTCGTCCCCATCCTACACAACTCCTCTGTTTGCTTCACCCTCGTCCCCCTCTATACCCCCTCTGTTTGCTTCAACTCGTCCCCCTCCTACACCCCCTTGTGTGCTTCACCCTAGTCCCCCTCCTACACCCCTCTGTTTGCTTCACCTCGTCCAACTCCTACACCCCCTCTGTTTGCTTCACCCTCGTCCCCCCTCCTAACCACCCCCTCTGTTTGCTTCACCCTCGTCCCCATCCTACACCCTCTGTTTGCTTCACCCTCCGTCCCCCCCTATACACCCCCTATGTTTGTTCACCCTGTCCCCTCCTTACACCCCCCTCTGTTCTGCTTCACCCTCGTTCCCCTCTACACCCCTCTGTTGGCTTCACCCTCGTCCCCCTCTACACCCCCTCTGTTTGACTTACCCTCGTCCCCCTCCTTACACCCCTCTGTTGCTTCACCCTCGTCCCCCTCCTACACCCCTCTGATTGCTTCACCCTCGTCCCCACTCCTACACCCCTCTGTTGCTTCACCCTCGTCCCCCTCCTACACCCCCTCTGTTTGCTTCACCCTCTTCCCCCTACCTACACCCCCTTGTTGGCTTCACCCATCGTCCCCCTCCACACCCCCTCTGTTTCCTTCACTCGTCCCCCTCCTACACCCCCTCTGTTTGATCACCCTCGTCCCCTCCTACAACCCCCTCTGTTTGCTTCTCCCTGGTCCCTCCTACACCCCCTCTGTTTGCTTCACCCTTCGTCACCCTCCTCACCCCTCTGTTTGCTTCACCCTCGTCCCCTCCTACACCCTCTGTTGCTTCACCCTTGGTCCCCTCCTACACCACCTCTGTTTGTTCACCCTCGTCCCCCTCCATACACCCTCTGTTGCTTCACCCTGTCCCCCTCCTACACCCCCTCTGTTTGCTTCACCCTCGTCCCCCTCCTACAACCCCCTCTGTTTGCTTCACCCTGGTCCCCCTCCTACACCCCTCTCTGTTTGCTTCACCCTCGTACCCCGTCCTACACCCCCTCTGTTTGCTTCACCCTCAGTCCCCTCCTACACCCCCTCTGTTTCCTTCACCCTCGTCCCCCTCCTACACCCCCTCTGATTACTTCACCTCGTCCCCTCCTACACCCCTCTGTTTGCTTCACCTAGTCCCCCACTCCTACACCCCCTCTGTTGCTTCCACTCGTCCCCCTCGACACCCCCTCTGTTGCTTCACCCTCGTCCCCGCTACCACCCCCTCTGTTTGCTTCACCCTCGCCCCCTCCTACAGCCCCGCTTGTTGCTTCACCATCGTTCCCCCTCCTACACCCCGCTGTTGCTTCACCCTCGTCTCCTCCTCCTACACAACTCTGTTTTGCTCTCACCCTCGTTCCCCTCCTACACCCCCTTGTTTGCTTCACCCTCGTCCCCTCCTACACCCCCTCTGTTTGCTTCACCCTCGTCCCCCCCCTCCTACACCCATCTGTTTGCTTCACCCTCGTCCCCTCTACACCCCCTCTGTTTGCTTCACCTAGTCCCCCTCCTAACACACCCCTCTGTTTGCTTCACCCTCGATCCCCCTCTACACCCCTCTGTTTGCGTCACCTCGTCCCCTCCTACACCCCCTCTGTTTTGCTTTCACCTCGTCCCCCTCCTAAACCCCCTCTGATTGTTCACCTCGTCCCTCCTACACCCCCTCTGTTTTGCTTCACCCTCGTCCCCCTCCTACACCCCCTCTGTTTGCTTCTCCCTCGTCCCCCTTCCTTACACCCTACCTCTGTTTGCTTCACACTCGTCCCCTCCTACACCCCTCTGTTTGCTATCACCATTCGTCCCCCTCCTACACCCCCTCGTTTACTTCCACCCTGTCCCCCTCCTAAACCCCCTCTGTTTGCTTCCACCCTCGTCCCCCTCCTACAACCCTCTGTTTGATTCACCTGGTCCCCCTCTACACCCCCTCTGTTTGCTTCACCCTCGTCCCTCCTACACCCCTCTGTTTCCTTCAACCCTTCGTCCCCCTCCTACTCCCCCCTGTTTGCTTCACCTCGTTCCCCTTCCCTACACCCCCTTGTTTGCTTCACCCTCGTCCCCCTCCTACACCCCCTCTGTTTGCTTCACCCTCGTCCCCTCCTACACCCCCTCTGTTTGCTTCACCCTCGTCCCCCTCCTACACCCCCTCTGTTTGCTTTCCCTCGTCCCCCTCCTACACCCCCTCTGTTTGCTTCACCCTCCGTCCCCCTCCTACACCCCATCTGTTTGCTCACCCTCGTCCCCCTCCTACAACCCCTCTGTTTGCTTCACCCCTCGTCTCCCTCCTACAACCCCTCGGTTTGCTTCACCCTGTCCCCCTCCTACACCCTCTGTTTGCTTTCTCCTTCGTCCCCCTCACTACACCCCTCTGTTTTGCTTCACCCTCGTCCCCTCCTACACCCCCTCTTGTTTGCTTCACCTCGTCCCATCCTACACCCCCTCTGTTTGACTTCACATGTCCCCCTCCTACACCCCCTTGTTTGCTTCACCTCGATCCCCTCCTACACCCTTATTCTGTTTGCTTCACCCTCTCGTCCCCCCTCCCTACACTCCCTCTGTTTGCTTCATACTCGTCCCCCTCCTACACCCCTCTGCTTGCTTCACCTCGTCCCCTCCTACACTCCCTCTGTTTGCTTCACCCTCGTCCCCCTCCTACAACCCCTCTGTTTGCTTCAGCTTGGCCCCTCCTACACCCCCTCTGTTTACTTCACCCTTGTCCCCCTCCACACCCTCTGTTTGCTTCACCCTCGGACCCCTCCTACTAACCCTCTGTTTGCTTCACACTCGTCCCCCCTCACCTACACCCCCTCCTGGTTTGCTTCACCTCGTCCCCCTCCTACACCCCCTTGTTTGCTTCACCCTCGCTTCCCCTCCTTACACCCCCTCTGTTTACTTCCCCTGTCCCCCCCTACACCCCTCTGATTTGCTTCACCTCGTCCCCCTCCTAAAACCCTCTGTTAGCTTCACCCTCGTCCACCTCTACACACCTCTGTTTGCTTCACCCTCGTCCCCCTCCTACACCCCCTCTGTTTACTTCACCCTCCGTCCACCTCCCTACACCCCATCTGTTTGCTTCACCCTCGTCCCCTCCTACAAACCCTCTGTTTGCTTCACTTGTCCCCTCCTACACCCCCTCTGTTTGCTTCACCATCGTCCCCCGTCCTTACAAACCCTTCTGTTTGCTTCACTTTTCGTCCCCCTCCTACACCCCTCTGTTTGCTTCACCCTCGTCCCCCTCCTACACCCCTCGTTTGCTTCACCCTCGTCCCATTCCTACCGCCCCTCTGTTTGCTTCACCTCGTCCCCTCTACACACCACTCTGTTTACTTCACAATCGTCCCACCCTCCTACCACCCCTCCTGTTTGGTTCACCCGCGTCCCCCTCATACCACCCTCCGTTTACTTCACCCTCGTCCCCCTCCCTACCACCGCCTCTGTTACTTCACCTCGTCCCCCTCCTACCACCCCCTTGTACTTCACCCTCGTCCCCCTCCTACCAACCCTCTCTGTTTACCTTCACCCTCGTCCCCTCCTACACCCCTCTGTATACTCACTTCGTTCCCCTCCTACACCCCCTCTTGTTTACTTCCCCTCGTCCCCCCTACAATACACCCCCTCTGTTTTATACTTCACCTCGTTCCCTCCTAAACACCCTCTGTTTACTTCACCCTCGTCCCCCTCCTTCACCCCCTCTGTTTACTTCACCCTCAACATCGTCCCCCTCCTACACCCCCTCTGTTTAACTTCACACTCGTCCCTCCTAACACCCTCTGTTTAATTCTCCTTCGTCCCCCTCCTAACACCCTCTGTTACTTCACCATCGTTCCCCTCATACCACCCCTCTGTTTATTTCACCTTCGTCCCCTCTACACACCCTCTGTTACTTCTCCTTCGTCCCCCTCCTACAACCCCCTCTGTTTGCTTCACCCTCGTCTCCCTCCTACACACCCTCTGTTTGCTTCACCCTCGTCCCCCTCCTAAATCCCCTCTGTTTGCTTCAACCCTCGTCCCCCTCCTAACCTTCTCTGTTTGCTTCACCCTCCCAGTCCCCAAACCTACACCTCCTCGTTTGTTTCTTACCTCCCCCCTTCGTCCCCCTCCTACACCTCCTTGTTTGCCTCTACCTCGTCCTCCTACACCCCCCTCTGTTTGCTTCTCTTTTATCCCTCCTACACTCCTCTGTTTGCTTCTCCATCATTCGCCCCTCCTACACCCCTTGTTTGTTCTGCCTCATCCCTCTCCTACACCCTCTCTTTGCTTCTTCCTCATCCCCCTCCTACACACCTCTGTTGCTACTACCTGTCCCCCTCCTACACCCCCTCTGTTTGCTTACCTCGTCCCCATCTACTCCTCCCTGTTTGCTTCTACCTCGTCCCCCTCCTTACCACCCCTCTGTTTGCTTCTACCTCATCCCCCTCCTACACCCCCTCTCTTTGCTTTCTCCTCATCCCCCTACCTACACCCCCTATGGTTTGTTCTCCCTCATCCTTTCCTCACCCCTTGTTTGCTTCTCTCTCATCCCCTCCTACACCCCCTCTATTTGCTTCTGCCTCATCCCCCTCCTTCACCCCTCTGTTTGCTTATCCCTCATTCCCCTTCTACACCTCTGTTTGCTTCTCCCTCATTAACCCTCCTACCACCCCTCTGTTAGCTTCACACCTAATCCACACTCTACACCCCTCTGTTTGCTTTGCCTCATCCCTCTCCTACAACCCTCTGGTTTCCTTATCCCTCATTCCCTCCTACACCTCCTCTGTTTGCTTCCTACCTCGTCCCCCTCCTACACCCCCTCTGTTTGCTTCTATCTCGTCCCCCTCTACACCTCTCTTTGCTTCTACCTCATCCACATCCTACACCCTCTCTGGTTTGCTTCTCCCTCATTCCCCCTCCTCACCCCCTCTCTTTGCTTCTCCCTCATCCCCTTCTACACCCACACTGTTTGCTGCTCCTCATTCCCTCCTCACCCTCTGTTTGCTTCTCCCTCTCACCCTCCTACACCCCCCTCTGTTGCTTCTGCCTCATCCCTCTCCTAACCCCTCTTAGTTTGCGTATCCATCATTCCCATCTACACACCTTCTGTTTTGCTTCTCCCTCATCCCACTCCTACACCCCCTCTGTTTGCTTCTCCCTCATCCCCCTCCTACACCCCCTCTGTTTGATTTTCCTCATTCCTCTCCTACATCCTCCTCTGTTTGCTTCTTCTACTCGTCCCCCTCTACCACCCCTCTGTTTGCTTCACACTCGTCCCCCTCCTACCACCCACCTCGGCTTACTTCACCCTCGTCCCCCTCCTACCACGCCTCTGTTTAACTTCACCTCGTCCCGCTCCACCACCCCCTCTGTATTTACTTCACCCTCGTCCCCCTCTACCACCCCGCTGTTTACTTCATCCTCGTCCCCCTCCTTCCACCCCCTCTCGTTTACTTCACTTCGTCCCAATCCTTCACCCCATCTTGTTTACTTTTCACCTTCGTCACCCTCCTACCAAACCCCTCTGTTACTTCCACCCTCGTCACCCTCTAACCTCTGTTTACTTCACCCTCGTTCCCTCCCTACCACCCCCTCTGTTTATTTCACCTTCGTCCCCCTCCTACACACCCTCTGTTTACTTCTCCTTCGTCCCCCGCATACACCCCCTCTGTTTGCTTCACCCTCGGGTATCCCTCTCTACACACCCTCTGTTTGCTTCACCCTCGTCCCCCTCCTACACCCCCTCTGTTTGCTTCACCATCGTCCCCCTCCTACACCTCTCTGTTTGCTTACCTCGTCCCCAACCTACACCTCCTCTCGTTGCTTCGACCTCGTCCCCCTCCTAACCCCCTCTGTTTGCTTCTACCTGTCCCCCTCCCACAAAAACCCTCTGTTTGCTTCTCCCTTATCCCCCTCCACACTCCCCTGTTTGCTTCCCATCATCCCCCTCCTACACCCCCGTTTTCTTCTGCCTCATCCCCCTCCTACCCCCCATCGGGTTGGCTTATGCCACATCCCCTCCTAAATCTATCCTTCTGTTTGCTTCTACCTCGTCCCTTCCCTACATCACCCTACTGTTTGCTTCTACCTCGTCCCCATCCCTAATCATCTACTATTTGATTTACCCTCGTCCCCCTCTACCTGCCCCTCTGTTTGTTCTCGCCCCCCCCCCCTCCCCCCCACCCAACACCCCCCCCACCCCCCACCCTCCCACTCATCCCCTCATCCACCACCCTCCCCATCTTTGCTTCTCTTCATCCCCCTCCTACACCCCTCTCTGGTTGCTTCATCCATCATTCCACTCCTACACCCCTCTGTTTGCTTCTCTGTAATCCCCTTCCGTACTCCCACTATGTTTGCTTCATGCCATCCCCTCGTACACCCCACTCTGTTTGTTTATCCCTCATTCCCCTTCTTACACACTCGGTTTGCTTCTCCCTCATAACCCTACTACTACCCACTCTGTTTGCTTCAACACTCACACCCCTGCTACACCCCCTCTGTTTGCTTCTGCGTCAATACCCTCTTCCTACACCCCATACTGTTTGATTTTTCCTCATTTCCCCTCCTACAACCGCCTTGTTTGCTTTCTACCTCGTCACCTCCTACACCCCTCTGTTGCTTCTACCTCGTCCCCTACTAACCTCCTCTGTCTTGCTTCTCCCTTCATAAACCCTCCTACACCCCTATCTTTGCTTCTCCCTCATCCCCCTCATACACCCCTCTGTTGCTATCTACCTCATTCCCTCTTACCCCCCACTCTGGTTGCTTCTCCTCATCCCCCTCCTACACTCTTCTCTGTTGCTTCTGCACATCGCTCTTAAACCCCTCCTCTGTTTGCTTATCCCTCATTCCCCTCGACACACCTCTATGTTTAATTCTCCTCATCCCCCTCCCTGCATCACCCCTCTCTGTTTGCTTCCCCCTCATCACCCTCACTAAACCACCATTGCTTCTCCTCATCCCCCTCCTACACCCCCATCTGTTTGTTTTCCTCATTTCCCCTCCTACACCATCATCTGTTTGCTTTCTCCTCATCCCCCTCCTACCCTTTTCTGTTTGCTTTACACTCGTCCCCTATCTAACCTCCTCATGTTTGCTTCTCCTGTCCCCCTCCTACTCTATTCTTTGTTTGCCTTCTACCTCGTCCTCCCTCACTACACACTCCTCGTTTGGTCTTACCTCGTCCCTCTCCTACACCTCCTCTGTTTGCTTCCATCCTCGTCCCCCTCCCACACCCCCATCTGTTTGCTTCTCCCGCATCCCCCTACCAACACCCCATCTGTTTGCTTCTCTCTCATCCCCCTCCTACACCCCCCTCTGTTTGCTTCTAACTCATCCCACTCTACACCCCCTCTGTTTTGCTTCTCCTAAACCCCGATCCAAACAGCACCTCTGCTTCTATCTCATCACCCTTACACCCCTCTGTTTCCTTCTCCACCTCATGCACCTCATACACCCCCTCTGTTTGCTTCACCACCGTCCCCCCTTCCTAAACCCCCTCTGTTTGCTTACTCACCCTCGTCACCTCCTACATCCTCTGTTTGCTTCACCCTCGTCACATTCTTCACCCCTTGTTTCGCTTGCACCCTCTCGTCCCCTCCTACACGCCATTGTTTGCTTCACCTCGTCCCCTCACTACACCCCTACTGTTTGCTCCTCACCACCTAGTCCCTCTCATACACCCCCTCTGCTTTGCTTTCAACCTGGTCCACTCTCCCTACAACCCACTCTGTTTGCTTCAACCCGTCCCCTTCCTTCACCCCCTCATGTTTGCTCTTCACCACTCGTCCCCTTCCTATACACCCCCCCATGGTTTGCTTCACCCTCGTCCCCTACAACACCCCCTCTGTTCTGCTTAACCCTTTTTTTTCGTTTTTTTTTTTGTCCCCCCCCTTCCCAATACACCCCTCTGTTTGCTTCTCCCTCGTCACCCTCCTACACCCCCTCTGTTTGCTTCACCCTAGTCCACCTCATACACTCCCCTCTGTTTGCTTCACCCTCTGTCCCCCTCATACCACCCCCTCTGTTTGCTTCACACCTCGGTCCCCATCATACAACACCCTCTGTGTTGCTTCTACTTCAGTCCCCCTCCCTACACCCCTCTGTTTGCTTAACCCTCGTCCCTTTCCTACACCTCCCTCTGTTTGCTTCGCCCTTCCGTCCCCTCCTTACACCCCCCTCTGTTTTGCTTCACCACTCGTGCCCCTCTACACACCCTCTGTTTGCTTCACCCCTGTCCCTCTACCACCCTCCTGTTTGCTTTCTCCAAGCTCGTTTCCCCCCCCTTTTTTTTTCCCCTACTACCCCCTTGTTTGCTTACCTCGTCCCCCTTCAATACACCCTCTGTTTTTGATTAACCTCTCGTACCCCATCCTACACCCCCCTCTGTTTGCTTAAACCTCTTCACCTCCTACTCCCCCTCATGTTTGCTTCACCCTAGTCCCCCTCCTACACCACTCTGTTGCTTCACACTCACCCCTCCTAAACCACTCTGTTTGCTTCTGCCTCATCCCTCTCCGTTAACCCCCTCTGTTTGCTCTTTCCGGCATTACCCCTCACTACACCCTCCTCTGGTTGCTTTCTACCTCGTCCCCCTCCTACCACCCTCTGTTTGCTTCTACCTCGGTTCCCCCTCCTACAACCTCACTCTGTTTGCTTCTCCCTATACCCACCTACACCCCCTCTCTTTGCTTTCTCACCTCATCCCCTCCTACATACCCCCTATGTTTGCTTCTCCCTCATTCCCTCTATACACCCAATCTGTTTGCTTCTCCCTCATCCTCCTCATAACCCTCACTGTTTGTCTGCCTCATCCTCTCCGACACCCCTCTGTTTGCTCGTATCCCTCATCCCCCCTACTACCCCCCCTCTTGTTTGCTATCTCCTCATCCCCCTCCTTACACCCCACTCTGTTTGATTTTCCCTCATTCCCCTCCTACACCCTCTCTGTTTGCTTCTCCCCATCCCCTCCGACCCACCTTTTCTGTTTGCTTCTACCTTCGTCACCCCCCCCCCCTCATAAAAAAAAAAACCCCCTCTTTTTCCTCTGTTTTGCTTCTACCATCGATCCCCTCCCTACTCACATCCTCTGTTTGCTTATACCTCGTACCCCCTCATACACCTCCTCTGTTTGCTTCTACCTCGTCCCTATCCATACACCTCCTATGTTGCTTATCCCTCTGTCCCTCCCCACACCACCCTTCTGTTTGCTTCTCACGCATCCCCTCCAACACCCATCTGTTTGCTTCTCTTCTCGTCCCACTCCTACAACCCTATGTTTGCATTCACCATCGTACCCCTACCCCCTCCTACACCCCCTCTGTTTGCTTCACACCTTGTCCCCCTTCCTTAATCCCACTCTGTTTGCTTAACCCTCGCTACCCCTCTAACCCCTTCTGTTTGCTTCACCCCTCGCTCCACCTCCTACACCCCTCTGTCTTGCTCACCATCGTCCCCTCCAATACACCACTCTGTTTGCTTCACACCTCGTCCCCCTCCTACCCCCTCTCTGTTTTAACTTCCACCCCTCGAATCCCCACTCCTACATCCCCTCTCTTTGCTTCTACCTCATCCCACTCCTACACCCCCCTGTTTTGTTCTCACTCCCTCTTTCACTCTTACACCCCTATGTTTGCTTCTCCCTCATCCACCCTCTCCTACAACCCTCTCTGTTTGCTTTCTTCCTCATCCCTCTCCTACACCCCCCCTCTGTTTTCCTTTACCCCTATCTTTGATTATCCCTCAATTCCCCCATCCGAACCCCTTATGTTTACTCTTTCTCCCTAATCATCCTCCTGCACCCCACTCTGTTTGCTTCCCCCTCATCCCTCTCATATCCTACACCCACCCACTTCTCTGTTTGCTCTCTCCCTCATTCCAACCTGCATACAACCCAGACCCTATGTTTGAATTTTTCCCTCTTCCCCTCCTACTCCCTCTCTGTTTGCATTCTCCCTTCCATCCCCGCCTCTACACCTGTTTGTTTGCTTCTACCTCGTCCCCCTTCCTTACACTGTTTTGTTTATTGCATTCTACCTCGTCCCCGCCTAACTCCTCTTAGTTTAGCTTCTACCTCGTCCCACTCTCACTACAACTCTCCTCCCTATGTTTTGCTCCTTTCTACTCGTCACTCCTCCCATACAACACTTCCTCTGTTTGCTTACCCTCGTCGTCCCCCTCACACACCCCCTCTGTTGCTGTCTCCCCGCATCCCCTCCACACCCCAATCTGATTGCTTCTCTCTCCATCCCCTCCGTACACCCACTCTGTTTGCTTCTACCTCATCCTCACCTCCGTACAACCCCCTCTTGTTGCTTCTCCCATCATACCCCGTAAACAGACCCTCTGCTTCTATCTATCCCCTTCATACACCCCCCTCTCGTTTCTTCGTTTGCCCTCATGCCCCTCGCATACACCCCCTTGCTGTTTGTTCACCTCGTTCCCCCTCCACATACACCCCGCTGTTTGGCTTCACCCTCGATCCCCCCTCATACATCCCTTCGTGTTTGAGTATATACCCTCGTCACCCTCCAAGTACCCCCCTTTAGCCCTGTTTGCCTTCAACGCTAGTCCCCCCATACTACGCCCTCTGTTTGGCTTACCCTGCGTGTCACCCCATATACTCACCCCTCTGTTTGCTTCACCTCGTCCCGCCTACAACCCTCTGTTGCTTCACCTGGTCCCCCTCACATACACCCCTCTGTTGGCTTCAACCTCACGTCACACACTCCTACACCCTCTGTTTGCTTCCACCTCGCATCACACTTCATACACACCCTACTGTTTGCTTCACCCTCGTCCCCTCCAAAACCCCCTCTGTTTGATTCCACACCTAGTCCCACGTCCTTTACACCCACTCTGTTGCTTCTCACTCGTTACCCCTCCTACATCCCTCTGTTTGCTTCACCTTCGTCCCCTCCTACACCCACTACTGTTTGCTTCACCCTAGGTACCCCTGCCATACACCCCCATCTGTTTGCTTCACCCTCGTTCCCCCTACTACACGCACCTTTCGTTTGCTTCACTCGTCCCACCTCCCATACTCCTCCCTCTGTTTGCTTCACCCTCGTATCCCCTATCCTACAAACTCCTTCCTTGTGCTTCACCCTGGTCCCCTCCTACACAACCCTCTGTTTGCTTCACCCTCGTCACCCCTCCTACACCCTCTGTTTGTTCACATGGTCCCCTCTCCTATCACCCTCTGGTTTGACTTCACCCTCGTCCCTCTCTTCACCCCCTCTGTTTGCTCGACATCGTCCTCCCTCCTATACACCCCATCTGTTTGCTTCACCCTGTCCCCTTCCAACCTACGCTCCCCCTGCTATCATGTTGTCTGTTTGCTTCACTTTCGTCCCCCTACCCTACACCCCTCTGTTGCTTCACCTCGTCCACCTATTATTATCCCCTGGTTTGCTACACCATCGTCCCCCGCCTTACCCACCTGTAGATTGTGCTGTCACCATCGCCCCCTCACCTACACCCCATCTGTTGCTTCACCATCGGTCCCCCTCCCTTACACACTCTGTTTGCTTCACCCCTCGTCCCCCTCTACACCCCCTTGTTTGCTTAACCATGTCCCCCTCCTACACCCTCTATGTTTGCTTCACCCTGGTCCCTACTACACCCCCTCTGTTTGCTTTAGCCTCGTCCCCTTTCTATACAACTCGCCCTGCTGTTTGCTTCACCCTTGGTGTCCCCTATAACCGTACTCACCCCTCCTCTGTTGCTTCACATTCGTACCCCCTACCTACACCCCATTCTGTTTGCTTCACCTCGTTCCCCTAAAGTTCACCCCCTTCTGTTTGCTTCACTGTCCCCCTACCTGCCAACCCCTCTGTTTGATTATACAAATCGTCCCACTCTCTTATGCAACCCTCTGTTGCTTCACCCTCGGCCCGCCTTCACTAGCTTACACCCACTCTGTTGCATTCCGCAACATAGGGTTACCCCCTCCTACACGCCTCTCTGTTTGCTTCACAATCGTCCCCATCTCCCTTACACCCCCTTCTGTTTGCTTCACAATCGTCCCATCCATACACCCCTTGTTTGCTTCACATCAGTCCCCCTCCATACACCCCTCTGTTTGCTTCACCATCGTCCCCCTCAATTACACCCCCCTCTGTTTGCTCACATCGTCCCCTCCTACACCCTCTTTGTTGCTTCACCTTCGGTCCTCCTCCTACACCCTTGTTTGCTTCACCATCGTCCCCACTACTCACACCCCTCTGTTTGCTTCAACATGTCGTCCCCGTCATATCAACCCTATGTTTGCTTCACACATCGTTTTCTCCCCCTACACACACCCCTCTGTTTGCTTCAACATCGTTCCCCCTCCTACACCCACTTCTGTTTGCTTCCCATCGTCCCCCAGACCTACAAACCCTATGTTTGTTCATCCATAGTCCCCCTACGATATGTACACACCCTCTGCTTTGCTTCACCATCGTCCCTCCATACACCCCCTCTGTTTGATTCACCATCGTGTTCCCACATTCTTAGCACCCTCTGTTTGCTTACTACCCTCGTCCCCTCTACACCCCCTCTGTTTGCTTCACCATTCGTCCCCCTCCTACACCCCTCTGTTTGCTGCTCATCGTCCCTCTCCGTACCACCCCCTACTGTTGTGTCTTTCACCCTCGTCCCTCCTCCTACACCCCCTTCTGTTACGCTTCACCATCGTCCCCTCCTAAACCAGTGAAGGTTTAGGGTTTTTCATTAAATAAAAAGAATTCTATTCCTTTTATTCACCTTACTAATGTTATAAAATTTATGTCTGTCCTTTTTTTTCCATGTACATAATAATGTTCACTGAAGGTGTGTGTTAATGGCCTATAGTGGTTATATTATTACAGCTTTCTAACCTGGCTTAAATTCACAGTATATAGTCTTGTTGAGTATCTTCTCATCTCTCTCTCTCTCTCTCTCTCTTCTCTCTCTCTTCTCGTTCTCTCTGTCTAATCTCTCTCCATCTCTCCTCTGCCTCTCTCTCCTGTCTCCTCTACTCTCTGTTGTATGTCTCTCTCAGCTCTTCTCTCTATTCTCTCTCTCTCGCTCTCTTCTCTCTTCTCTACTCTCTCACGATCTCTCTTCCTCTCTCTTTCTCTCTATCTGCTCTCTCTCTCTCTCTCTCTCTCTCTCTCTCTCTCGCTCTCTCTCTCTCTCTCTCTCACTCTCTTCTCTATCTTTATGATTTTATTGCATTTGGGTGCACTGAGAACAGCAGGTACGTGCACTGAGATACAGTGTGCACTGACGTAGCAGAAGTAGTTGCACTTGTGATACAGTGCTGCACTAGAAACAGGCTGTGTGAACCGCAAGAGCAAACAGCAGTGCTTGCACTTGAGAGCAGCAGTCGTGCACTGAGAACAGCAGTGTGCACTGAGAACAAGCCAGTGTGCACTGGGAGCAGCAGTGTGCCACTTGAACAGCAGAGTGAAACATAGAGAACAGCTGTGTGCACTAAGAACAGCAGGTTGTGCAATTGAGAACAGCAAGTGTGCACTGAGAACAGCAGATGTGCACACTGAGAACAGCATGTGTGCAACTGAAGCAGCAGTCTGAAATGAGAGCAGTCAGTGTGCACTGAGAGCAGCAGGTGTGCTTCGGGAACAGTGTGCTTCTAAGAACAGCAGTGTGCACTGAGAGCTGCTGTCTCGATCGCAAATGTGTAACTGCAGTGACTGCATTCGAGTACAGCTCGTGTGCACTGAGAACAGTGTGCACTAAGAACGCAGTGTGCCCTGATAAACAGCTGTGTTCACTGAGAGCAGCAGGTGCTCTTGAGATCAGGGCCTATGTGTGCACTGGTGAGCATGCAGTGTTGCACTGAGAACAGCAAGTGTGCAATCGAGAACAGCAGTGTGCCCTTAAGAACAGAAGTTGTTGCATGGAGAACAGCAGTGTGCACTGAGCGACAGCAGTGTGCACTTTCCGAGAAACAGCTGTGTGCACTGAGAGCAGACTCAGTGTGTCTGAGAGCTGCAGTGGCACCACTGAGAGCAAGCAGTGTGCACTGAGAAACAGTGTGCACTAAGAACTGCGTGTGCAACTGAGAGCAGCATGTGTGACACTGAGGCAGCAGTGTGCAACTGAGTAGCATGCAGGGGCACTGAGAACAGTGTGCACTAAGAACAGCAGTGTGCACTTGTGAGCAGCAGGGGTGCACTAGAGAACAGACGTGTGAATGAGAATTAACAGTGAGAACTAAGAACAGCAGTGTGCCTCCTGATAAACAGCAGTGTTCACTGAGTAGCAGCAGTGTGCAATCTGAGAACAGCATGTGTGCACTGAGAGCAGCAGGGTTAGCACTGCGAAACAGCAGTTGTAGCACCCGTAACAGTGTTGCACTATAAGAACATCCGTCTGCACTGAGAACAGCAGTTGTGCACTTGAGAACTCAGTGTGCATTGAGATCAGCAGAATGTGCACTAGGAGAGCCCAGCAGTTGTGCATGAGAACAAGTCGTGCACTATGAACATCCGTGAGCATAATGAGAAAAAGCAGTGTGCACTACCTAGAACAGCAGTGATGCACTGGAGAACAGCAGTGTTGACACGTGAGTGCAGCAGTGTGACTTAAAGAAGTCAGGCAGTGTGCACTGAGAGCAGCAGTGCTGGACACTAAGACCACAGCTGTGTGCACGGAAGAAGCAGCAGTGTTGCACTATAGAACAGTAGTGCAGCAATGAGAACAAGAAGCAGTTCCATGTACACACGAAAGGTGTATATATCTTCTGTTATTTATCAAACACATTTTCTTTCAATTCCCCTTAGCAACTATATGTGCGTATTAAAAGTGTCATTGCCTGGGATGTGATAGTTGTTACCCGCAAGGACTTAATTGGTCGTAATGTAGCCATGAGACTTGAAACTCCTGATTTTTAACAATATGGGTTCAAGTTTCTTAGGTCGATGACGGTTCCATCTCCCCTCGTAGCGAAGCTACACAAACACTTACGCCTTGGCAGCAAACAATTGATTGGATTATATGGAGTAAATGTTTGTGGCAGTATACACTTCTGGGGTGTTGTGGCTGTTGGGCAGCCCAACAACATTATTGTGTGCTGGCTGCAGGTAGACACCACAGCCTCTTTAATATTGAAAACAATTTGTAGTTCGGCTCTTGGTGATGACACGTAGTCATACTACTGCTTGATGCTCAGATACTGTCTGCATCAAATTTAGTGAAGCTGGCAGTCTTACACTTAGTGTTAAAAAACACTTAGAATTTAATAGTTATTGAGTTTTTTTGTGTGTGTATGTACTTATTTCAACCCGGTGTTTCATCGAGACATTTTGTTTGAGTTTTTATGTCTCACACAATTCGCGGTAAATGGGGTTATTTCGTATGCTGATGTGGAGCTTAGTACCTACGAGTTTTTGCGCAGGTGTAAATTATGATATATTCTTTCTCAGCCGCGCTCCAGGGCGCAGTATTTGATAAATTTTAAGCGTTCCCATTAATTTAAGGTGTTAGCATGAACTGATATGTGGAGGGAGAGTTTCTTTGCACATTGTTCCAGGTCTGTAATTTAACCAAACGTTAAATGTAGGTGTCTAGCGTACCTCAGTTATTACAGCCGTGTAAAAATCACAAAGGCCGTAATAGGAGTATCATCAGGACTCTAACACAGAGTAATAATATATGTGTTATCTGGAACATAGGATCTGATATGGTTGCATTTCAGGCCTTTCGTAGTCTCTGTCATTGTATATTCGGTTTATACTCTGTCTTTACTATATATTTCTATTCACTTCTTAGTGTGGGTACGTCAATGAATTTGTATTCATTAGCGTTAATGCTTTTTTGACGGCCCACTGAAGAGATTTGGGAATCGTCCACTATGAACGACCTTACCCATACAAATTCTAGTATCTCTTGCGAGGTGTGATTCAGTGCTACAGATTTACGTCTTTGCTGATGTCTAGATATGAATGAGGAGAGAGTTATGAATTGAGGACATAAAGCTCATTTCTTTGAAGGCTTCTAATATGACATTGTCAACTGTTTCTCTAGAGGTTCTGTCGGTTGAACATTAAGATATCTCTCCGATCAGTTTCAATTATTCTTTTCTTGTGCAAAGAAATTTCTGCGTAATGTATTACTCGTGAGTTAACTTTTGGTGGGTTTCCCGAAGATAAAGTATGTATGTCCTGTTAACAACACATCACCTTTCACTCTGCCCGACACTCTTACATGAGTCACTGCATTCTTGTTTTTCAGTGTTTCTCTGTAATTTGGTTATATTAGGTTATGTGTTCAAGGACATGTTAGTTTATGGTTAGGGTAGGTTATAAAAACAATGTATTATTATGTATTTAACTAATAATATGCAATTAAAGGAATGCACCATGCGACAACCTGGCTGCCGGGTGCGTGTGTTTATGTGTGGAAGGCATGATATGTTAGTCGGGTTTCGGGTACTTTTAAGATTGGAGTTGAATCATATTTCATGGAAGGGTGGTTTGCAGCAACTGTGAATAGTTGTGATTCAGGACGTATGTGTTATTAGCTCTTTCAATAATACTTCACATGGCATGTGCGAAATTCATTTTCCACCACACGTGTGTTGTGGGTGTGGGTGCTTGTTGTCTTGAGTGTGTTTGTTACTGTGTCCTTCGTGTTTTACGTCGAGTGAGAATTTATTCATTTTTATAGTTATATAACTTATATAAGTTATTTAGCATATATTCACGTAGGGACGTTTTGTTAAAACTTGAGAATTTTGCTAATATTGCATCGAGCCTTCTTGCACTATTTTGTCATAGCGTTAAATTGGGGTATTGCTTTATTTTAACATTTATTAATTTTACCTACGTTTTTATTTTGGTCGGTTGGGTTGGGGTTGTGGTTTATGTTTGCACGTACGTTCTTTTATAAGTTTTGTGGTGGTGGTTGTGGAAGATGTTTTATGTGGCTGGGAGTGTTGTAGTCGTTGGGTTGGGGTGGTAAGGTGCGATGGGGGTCATTTTTGTGGATGGATGGTACATTTTATTATTTACATGTTTGTATTTTGGTGTGTGAGGGTTTAGTTCATGTTTAAGTGTTTTTGGGGGTGTTTGAGTAGGTTGGGGTTTGGTGGGAGGGAGTTGGGTAATTGGGGTACGTGGATGATAGTACGGGTGTGTGTGTGTGTGTGGTCCGTGTAGTGTGTGTGTGGTGTGTTCTGGTATTTAGTTTGTGTCGTTGTAGGTTTGTGTATGTGTAGTTTGTGTGTCGTGTGAGTGTGTGTATCATGTGGTTGTGTATGTGTGTGTGAGCTTGTTGTGTGTGTGTGAAATATTGTGTGTGGTCTGTGTGTGTGGGATGTGCTGTTACGGTTGTGTGTTGTGGTTGGTGTGTATAATGGATTGTGTATGTGTGTGCTGTTTGTGTGATGTGTGTATATGTCGTGTGTTTGTGTTGTGTAGTGTGTGTTGTGTCTTCATAGTGTGTGTGTGTAGTATATGTGTAGTGTTGTGTGTGTATGTGTGTGGTATGTGTGTGTAGTTGTCCAGTGTGTGTGTGGGTTGTGTGTCTCACTCGTGTGTGTAGTGTGTGTATGTGTTTTGTGTAAGGTGTGTGTATGTGAGTCTTTGTGTGTGTGTGTGTATGTTATAGTATACCTATTATATTCTTATATATATAGTAACATATATTTATATATATATATATATATACATATATATATATTATATTATATTATATCATTTATATATATATATATTTTACTATATATACCACATTTATATATATAATATAATTTTTATTATTAATATATTATATTATATTTATATACAATAATATTATATATAAATAATATTTATATTTATATAATTATATATATATAGATTTATTATATATACACATATATATTTATATATATATATATATATATTTATACTATATATATATATATATATATACTTATATATATTAACATATCTATATATTTATACACATATTATATTATTATATATATATATTATATATATATATATATATATTTACTTATATATATATATATATATATTTTATAACTATATTTATATAATATATATACATATATATATATACATAGTATATATACATATATATACCACAACAATACTATATATTAAGTATAAATATATATTATATACTATCTATATACTATATTATATTATATATTTATATTACATTTTTTGTAAAACACACATTTAATATATAAATATATATATATATATATTTATATATTTATTTATATTTATATATACACATTGTATATATACATATAATATATACCCACATATTTATTTATAGTATAATATATATATTTATTATATATTTATATATATTAATATATTACAACATTTATATATATTACACAGATATATATACTACTATACTATATTTTACACAATATATATATATATATAGATATATTTTTATATATATACTAACATTATTTATTTATTATATATATATATATATGGTAGTGTGTATATATATATGTGTATATATATATGTGTATATATTAATATATGTGTATATTTCTATATATATTTATATATACTATATACTTGTTATATATATATATATTATATATAATATATTATGTCGTGCGATAGGATATTGCGATCTTGCTTAAATAGAAATCGCTGCAACGCTCATCTTGCCATATCCCCTCTGTTTGCTTCTGCCTCATCCCTCTCCTACTCCCACCATATGTTTGCTATCTGCCTCATCCCCCTCCTAACCTCCTCGGTTTGATACTACCTCGTTCCCTCCCAATACACCCCTCTGTTTGACTTTCTCTACCTCGCTCCCCCTCCTACTATTCCTCTGGGTTTGCTTCTCCTCGTCCCCTCCTACAGCCCTCATGTTTGCTTTCCTTATCCCCTCCGAAACCCCCTCTCCTTTGGTTCTCCCACTCCCCCTCCATACACCCGACTCTGTTTGCTTCTGCCCTCATTCCCCTCCTAACCTCTGTTTGCTTCTCTTTCATCCCCCTCCATACACCCACATTGTTTGCTTTTTCCCTCCATTCCACTTCTACAACCCTACTGTTTCGCTTCTCCCTCATAACACTCCTACACCCATCTTGTTTGCACTTCACACTCACCCCCATGATACACCACTTATGTTTGATACTGCCTCATCCCTCTCCTACCACCCCTCTGTTTGCTTCTACTCCGTCCCCTCCTACACCCCCTATGTTTTGCTTTTCTCGTCCCCTCTACACCTCTGTTTGATTCTCCCTCATACCCCCTCCCTACACCCCCTCTCTTTTGTTCTCCCTCATCCCCCTCCTACACCCCTTCTGTTTGCTTCTCCCTTCATTCCCTCTGTCTCTACACCCTTGTTTGCTTCTCCCTCTTACCCTAGACCCTACTACTCCCTCTCTGTTTGCTCTCTGCCTCATCCCTCTCCTCACCAATTGTTTGTTATCACTCATTCCCCTCGACACACCCTTCTGTTATACTTCTCCCTCATCCCTCCTCCTGCACCCCTCTGTTTGCCTTCCCCTATCCCCTCCTACACCCCTCTGTTTGCTTCTCCCTTCATTCCCCCTCCTACACCCCCGCTGTTTGATTTTTCCCTCATTCTTCCTACACCCTCTTGTTTGCTTCCTCCCTCTCCTCCTCCTACCCTTTTCTGTTTGCTTCTACCTCATCCCACTCTCCTACACATCCTATGTTTGCTTCTACATCGTTCCCTCCTTAGCCTCCTCTGTTTGCTTTTACCTCGTCTCCCCCTTCGCACTAACACTCTCTGTTAGGCTTCTACCCTCGTCCCTCTCTCCTAAACCTCCTCTGTTTGCTTCCCTTTCGTCCCCTCCCACACCCCCTTACTGTTTGCTTTTCCCAGCATCCCCTCCAACACCCCATCTGTTTGCTTCTCTCTCATCCCCCTCCCTACACCCCCTCTGTTTGCTTCTACCTCATCCCCCTCCTACACCCTCCTCTGTTTCTTCTCCCTCATGCCCCTCATACACCACTAAGTTTGCTTCACCTCGTCCCCTCCGGACAAACCCACTCTGTTTGCTACCCTCGTCCCCCTCCTACATCACATGTTTGCTTCACCCATCCGTCCCCTCCTATCTCCCCCTCTGTTCTGCTTCACCCTCGTCCCCCTCCTTACAAGCCCTCTGTTTAGCTTCACCCTCAGATGCCCCCTCCTTAACCCCCTCGGTTGCTTCAACCTGGGTACCCTCACTACAAACCCTCACTGTTTGCTTCACCTGGTCCCCTCCTACACCCCCCTCGTTTGCTTCATCCCTCTGTTCCACCCTCCTACACCCCCTATGTTTGCTTCACCATCGTCCCCTCCCTACACCCCCTATGTTTGCTTCACCTCGTCCCCTCTCCCAACACCCCCTCTGTTGTGCTTCACCCTCGTCACCCTCCTACACCCTCACTTGTTTGACCCTAGCACATGTCCCTCCTCCTACATCACTGTCTGTTTGCTTCACCCTCGTCCTCTCCACTACTACACCCTCTTGTTTGTCTTAACCCTCGATCACCCTCTCCTTAACACCCGCCTCTGTTTGCATTCACCCTCGTCCCACATCCATACAACGCCCTCACTGTTTGCTTCATCCTCGTCTCCCCCTCCTTTCACCACTATGTGTTGCTTCACCTGTCACATCCCTAGTTACCCACCTCTGTTTGCTTCAACCTGTCCTCCCTCCTTTAACCCCCTATGTTTGCTCTCAAACCTTCGTCCCCCTCCTACACCCCTCTGTATGCTTCACCCTGGTCCCCCTCCATTACACACCCTATGTTTGCTTCACCCTAGTCCCCCTCCCGTACACCCCCACTCCCTGTTGCTTCGCCATCGTCCCCCTCCGTACCACCCCCCTCTGTTTGCTTCACCCTCGCTCCACCCTCCTACAACCCCTCTGTTTGCTCTCACCCTCGTCCCCTCCATACTCACCCTTATGTTTGCTTCACCCTCTCCCCTCATTTACACCCCCTCTGTTTGCTTTCCATTCGTCCCCCTCCTACAATACCATTACTGTTTGCTTCACCTCGTCACCCTCCTAACACCCCTCTGTTTGCTTCACCATCGTCCACTCCTTACACCCCCTTTGTTTGCTTGAGCCCTCGTCCCCTCATACACCCCTCTCTGTTTGCTTCACCTCGTCCCCCTCGTATACCCTCTGTTTGCTTCACCACTCGTACCCATCATACTCGCCCTCTGTTTGCTTCACCCTCGCCACCCTCCTACTCCCAATACTGCTTTGCTTCACCTGGTCCCCCTCCCTACACCACTCTGTTTGCTTCACCCTCGTCCCTTTACCTACAACCCCTCTGTTTGCTTCGCCTCGTCCCCCTCCCCCTCAAACCCCCTCTGTTTGCTTCACCACTCGTCCCATCCTACCCCACTATGTTTGCTTCACCCTCGTCCCCTCCCGACCCGCCCTCTGTTTGCTTCACCCTCAGTCCCCCTCTCACCCCTCTGTTTGCTTTCACACTCGTCCCTCCTTACACCACCCTCTGTTTGCTTCACCAATTGTCCCCATCCTACAACCAACTCATGTTTGCTTCTCCCTGCGTACCCCTCCTACACCCCCTCTGTTTGCTTAACCCTCGTCCCCCTCATACTCACCCCCCTCTTTTGCTTCGCCCTCGTCCCCCTCTACACCTCTGTTTGCTTAACCCTCGTTCACCCCTCCTAAACCCCCTCTGTTTGCTTCACCCTCGTCCCCCTCCTACACCCACCTCTGTTTGCTTCACCTCGTCTCCCCTCCTACAACCCTCTGCTTTGCTTCAACCTAGTCCCCCTCCTCACCCCCTCTGTTTGCTCTCACCCCTCGTCCCCCTCCTACACCCCCTCTGTTTGCTTCACCTCGTCCTTTCATAACACCCCCTATGTTTGCTTCGCCACTGTCCCCCTCCTTCACCCCTCTTGTTTCTTAACCCTACGTTCTACCTCCTACCACCCCCTCTGTTTATTTCCCTTCGTCCCCCTCCTACCACCTCTGATTTATTGCTCCTTCGTCCCCCTCCTACACACCCTCTGTTTTACTTCTCCTTCGTCATCACCTCCTACTACACCCTCTAGTTTGCGTCTATCACACTCGTCTCTCTCCTATCACACCCTCTCGTTTGCTTCTACACCCTCGTCCACCCTTCTCCAACACCCCTACTGTTGGCATTAACAGATGTCCCCCTCTACAACTTTCTGTTTGCTTACCCTCGTCCACCAACCTACACCTCCTAATGGTTGCATTCGATCCTCGTCCCACTCCTACACACTCCTCTGTGTGACTATTACCTACGTCCCCCTCCTACAACCCCTCTGTTTGTTCTTCCCTTATCACCCTCATACAACTCCCATCTGTTTGCTTCTCCATCATCCCCCTCCTTTAAACACTTGTTTGGCTTCTGCCTCATCCCTCTCCTACACCCCATCGGGTTGGCTTATGCCACATCCCCTCCTAAATCTATCCTTCTGTTTGCTTCTACCTCGTCCCTTCCCTACATCACCCTACTGTTT
>NC_069399.1:123182225-123227225 GCF_026875155.1 Cherax quadricarinatus
TTGTCTCTTTTTTTTCTCCTGCAGAAGACTCTTCTTATTGTCTGATGTTGGTGATGATAACCTGTAGTCTGATACCCTTTTTCAACATCAAAAAATGGAAAGAGAAATCAGAAACGGCACAGACATCAGAAGACGGCACAGCTCAGAAGACGGCACAGATATCGAAAGGGCACAGACTTCAGAAGACGGCACAACATCAGAAGAGGGCACAGATTCGGAAGGCGACCAGACATCAAAGCGGCACAGACATCAGAAGACGGCACAGACATCAGAAGACGGCACAGATATCAGAAGGCGACACAGACATCAGAAGACGGCACAGACATCAGAAGACGGCACAGATATCAGAAGACGGCACGGACATTAAAAGACGACACAGACATCAGAAGACTATCTACTGCACTTCCATTTTGATTGAGGAATGTCTATGATTATTTGGATCTTCGAGGCATGGATAGTAAAGCAGAAGGCTTTCTTCCCACTCTGCACTCCCTCTCGGTTCGAGTGTCGTGAAAAGAAAAAAAAGCCTGTCAAAGGATACTGTCCAAGCCACATGGCAGTAGAGGAGTGATTGACTTTGATGGAAAGAATTGACTACAAACTACGTAGTACTTATCATGTTACTCTATTGCGATCCACAGAGTTGTGTGTGCCATTGATTCTACTTCAAGACACCGTGAGTTCTACATTATGATGCAAACGACATGATATTTTGTCCAGGTTTGGAGTAAACGTCATATTAATGGCGGCCGCTGCTAGGTTCACCACTACCTACATATCTATCATTACGAGTTTTGTACACTGAGTAGTTCATTATCAACTGACTGTTATGATATAATTTCTAAGCTAACATTAGAAATCTCTTGACCACAGTTTGTCCCTACATTGTATACTATGTTTGCAATGTGCTTGTCCATTTAGTTCATAAATACTGTGCTGCCTTTCACTTACAGTATCACCAGGAAGTTTATTCCAAAGAGCTATGAATATTTTTTTCATGTTCACATTTGTATCGCTTATCTTGCCTCAAAGTTTCTCTCAACTGTTTCTAGTTATTTATCCATTTTGCACTTGAAATAGTTCTTCATGTAATTAAACCAAGCAGAAAATATTGCTTTTTTTAGTCTTTATATGATTTGGTTCTGAAGCTCCAAGGTAAATTGTCTTCGCTGTTGGCATGAATTCTGAAATCAGTAACAGACTATTTAACTCTTGGATATTGTTATTATTCTTTTGTTGCTGTGTATACTCTAAATTTTGTGATGAAATAAATTTTGGTACGAGAGTAAGGTGCACTTCTCTCTACCCTCTCCAGCTTGTCTGAACTTTGTATGTGATCTGGAGGCCAAAAACAGGACAGGATAATTAACTTGCAGTCTAAAAAGTGCATTACAGAGACAATATTATTTTGTACTCGATATTTTCAGTAATGAATCCCACCATTATTTGTCATAGTAGCTTTTAAAATGGAACTCTATGAAGGCTGTCGATTTTAGGAACTAGAGCTATTCTCCCCTTCCTTGGATCAAACTTTACCTTCAGTGCTTTCTAAGAATATAATACTAATAATTTGTGAAGGTTAAGAGTGTAAATTGTGTATGTGGCTGTCTGAAGAAGCTTGTCTTTATAGTTTAATTTAAAACAATATGTGTGAACTGTAAAGCAAGTTATTGAAACATTTGTGCTGGAATTTCTTACTTTCTTCAAGTTTGTGAAGGTCCAAATGTGTGAAGCGATACCAACACCAGTACTTAAGAAAAACTAGAGACAGACTACAACAAGCAAAATATTGACTGGACACAGTAGGGCAGGTTTACATTGACCTTTTAAATTATGAGGACGAGAATCAAGGAGACATAAGTGGAAGCCGAAGACAGGAGGAGCCATAGGGATGTTCGAAGGTGTTTTATGTCTAGGTCTCTGAAACGTGGAATGAGTTGGATGAGGAATTGGTGGAATGAAACTCAGTGTACAACTTCAGGAGGCCTTAAATCGGTAATACCGATTAAAGTGGTCTAGGATACGGAGTCAGGAGCTGACCCTCGACCCCAGCATCAACTTCACGGCGAGTACACACCTACACCCTGGCACTACAGACCTACACCCTGGTACTACACACCTACACCCTTGCACTACACACCTACACCCGGGTACTACACACCTCACCCGGCACTACACACCTTCATCCTGGCACTACACACCTACACCCTGGCACTACACACCTACACCCTGGCACTACACACCTACACCCTGGCACTACACACCTACACCCTGGCACTACACACCTACACCCTGGCACTACACACCTACACCCTGGCAATACACACCTACACCCTGGCACTACATACCTACTCCCTGGCACTATACACACCCTGGCACTACAACCCCTGGCACAAAAACACCTACACCTTGGCACCACACACCAACACCCTGGCACTACACACCTAACCCTGGCACTACACACCACACCCTGGCACTACACACCACGCCCTGGCACTACACACCTTCACCCTGGCACAAAACACCTACACCCTGGCACTATACACCTACTCCCTGGTACTACATACCTACACCCTGGCACTACACACCTACACCCTGGCACTACACACCTACTCCCTGGCACTACACACTCTGGCACTACACACCTACACCCTGACACTACACACCTACATCCTGGCACTACACACCTACTCCCTGGCACTACACACACCCTGGCACTCTTGCCAACACTACTTCAGTTCGAATTTCGCTCATGTAGTTCGTAGTTGATTAACTTTATGATGGTGTAACTTAGTAAGACCAGCAGGGAAGGGGGAGGAGGGCAATTACCATTGCCCTCAACACCCCCTCCCCCCCAGCCTCACCTCCACCAATCTCTGCACTGCTCTCGCCTCGTTCCTTCTCTGTCATCCCTCCGTTCACTCCACCCTCTTGCCCTCCATTCGCTCCACCTTCCCTCTTCCTCTTTCTCCTCCTTCTCCTTTAACCCCTCCGCCCTTTTACTCTCCTCACCTCTCCACTTCCTTCCACGTCCCTTCTCCTTCCGTATTTCCCCTGCTTTCCTTCTCTCCATTGCTTTTTTCTCCCCCCCCCCGCCTTTCTCCTGCGTTCCTTCTTTCCTCACCTCCCTTTTCTAACTTCAACCTTGTATTTACCCTTTTCACTGTTCATTCTCCTTCCTTCTCGACTTTTTGTTCCCATCTCATTGTCTCTTCCTCCACTTACCTTTTTCTTTACTTCCCCTACATTACCTTCATGTAACTATCACCTCCCCTTGCTCATCTACCATTCGCTTACATTATTACTTTCCCTTCTCCCTCTCATTTCCATGCATTTTATTATTTCCCATCCCTCCCCACCATTCTCTCTACCCCCTCTTCTATTCTTCATCCCTCCCATTGTAGACTGTAAGCCAATAATGTTAAGTTGGTCCATAATGCCTAGGCATAATAGAGGCTCTCTTTGCATTGCAACCTACTATTGTAAATGCAAAATCTCAATGTACTGTTTGCAAAGACATAAAATAAATAAAATAACTAAAATACATTTTCACGTGTCCTTCCCTCTTGCTCACCTCATCGTCTTTTTGCCACAAGACCATCACAGTCCCCCGGCCATTACTGTTGTTATGGAGAAAATTGTCTCCATATGACTGAAAGGAGATGTAGTGGTGGGTGAGAGGAACGTTCTTCCCCTAATAAGGTCATCCTAGAGGAACCACAAGTCTCATCCAGATGTGAGGCACCTCCAGGGCCGTGTTCTGAAGTGTAAACAAGCCATGAGTTATGACTAGTTATTATTCACAGTGAAGTTAAGTGATATGTTAATTATGAATCTCAATATAACATGTTGCCCTCGCTTCCTTCCTGCCCTGCAGCGCTGTATAGTCCTTGTGGCTTAGCGCTTCTTTTCTGATTATAATAATAATAATAATAATATAACATGTTGGCACTCCTTGAAATGAAAAGCTGCCAGGCTAGTGAAATGAACACTCAAGGGCGACTAGTGGTGCCATGGACACCAGTTCTCGAAAGGTAATCAATTAAGGTAGTACCCTCTAAGAGGGCAGTGGCTGCCCACTGCATGGAAAACGTTCTCAGAAAGTACACAGTTTTACCAGTGAAAGATAATTTACTACGGCGTAACTTACGAGGAACCATATCCCTTCAAGGGACGCCAGTGAAAGACTCTTGATCCAGAGAATTGAAGCGACCATCCCTTTATTTGAATCGAATATAATTGCACTGCTTTACGCAAGATACTGTATGACCCCTGCGGGTTTAGCGGTTCCCTCAATGGATAAACTATAGAATATAAATCTCCAAGGTCTAAAGATAAACACACATCTATGAACAACACAGGTGATTGAGTGCCAGCTATACAACGCTACACCGTGAGTGTGGTGTAGCGCTGTGTAACTCGGCACAGAATTAGTGAAGTTGGGCTTCGAGTGAATCTAGTCTCAAAGGTAATAAATGTCGTGTTCGTTGGCAACCATACAGACTTCCGAGTGTACATAAGTACATACAGGTCAAAGAGTTAAAAAGGAGCAATGATGAGTCTTGTTTCCAAGCATCTGCTAACTGCAGAATTCTGTTTAGTTCAGGTTAGAGGTGATCAGGCCAGCATCTCTGAAGGCCATATTGGGTGTTCCTTGCCCGGAACACCAGCTTGGCTCATTTTTGCTTAGGAAAATGAGATAGTTGAAGAAACTGAATACATCAATTAAGAAATATGTCTCCTAAACACTTTTTCATCAACCACCGGGGTCTATGGTTAGTGGTTTTATATTAAAGTCATGGAAGGAACAGCATAGTAGATGCTCTCATCTCCTGATAAGACATTTTCCACCACTGAAACGCTCCACCAATTAAACGCCACTAAACAGTCCGAATGAACAACACCCAATACTCATAATACACTCTAAAGCTACTCAGGAATATACTCAGGAAAATAGTACAGAGAAAAATTTATGCAAATGTGTGAGGAAATACACACATTTATTTCACCTATTACGAGAGTTGTGGGAAAATATACTGTACAATTATTAAGTTACTTGGAAGGTAATAACAGAGCACTATTGAATTATTACAATGATATGTGTTGAATAACTTTGAGAAATGGTAATACAAATTATACCAGTGATAGAAAGTTACAACCAGTGGTCCACTGTAGGTAATATTTAATCCTTGCATTTCAGAAGTGGTGATGGACCGGGCCGCGGGAGCGTTGACCCCCTGAACACCTTCCGGGTAGTTAGATCCTTTGAGATAGTTTTGCCAGATCATTCACCTCCAGCCAGGCCGGTGGCAGAGGTTTTTCTGCCTCTAGGGAAAGTAACACAAGGAACTCCTCATGTTACCTCACCTCTCCTGAGTAGGACAACATTCATATATTGTCAGATTAGGTAGAAATTCAATATTGTATATGTCTATGACTGTAGGTTTAAAAAAAATACCCAAATCATCCATGTCGATTGTAAACTGACTAAGGATTGTCCTTGTGAAGCTGAAATAAACCAAAGAACAATCTCAGTGAACGAGAGGTGGATCACAATGGAAGTGGCAAAATGAAAATGATCCTTATGAGGAAAAAAAATGAGACAAAATATCGCTAATTAAGGGATACCATCCTTAAATCAGCTTAATTAACCAACTGAAACCAGAAAGTTAAAACGTAAGTAAAAACCACATTAATCTAAGTGAGCCTCGCCTTATTACTTAATAAACTGTTTATATGAACCCTCCAGGGTGGTGCTTATACAAATTCTTGATCAGTAGATTTTGTAAAGAAACTGCAAAACCAATCAGGACGTCTCCACCAGAGGTCAGAGATCAGGGTGAACCCACCAGGCTGTTAGAGAGTCAAGGTGCCAGTACCACAACAGATCAGAGTTCGCTGCGCCTCCTGACACCATAACCATAACACACTCTCAAGATCGGTCGGTACACATGGCAGAAACAAGATCAAGCTACAAATTTAGCGGTGTTGCGTCAGCTCATCTTTGCTACACATTAACTGGCTCATGTCAGTGCATCATCACAAAGTCATGCATTGATTACGTTATTAGCACCCATCGCCTTACAGGCTAGAATGTCACATGTCACACATGTTGCGTCATTGATGTTAAGTATTATGTAGGTTAATGGTGGCGTAACTGACATATTTGTGCTTCTAGTTGAAATTATTATATTATACTATGTTAATATTGAGTAAATACGTATATATTGTTAAGGCTCTTGTCGCTGCTGTATAACCCTTGCGGGTTAGCGCTTCTTTTGATTATATATAATGGTGTCTACCTGGAAGGCATTCTGGGGGTCAATGTCTCCGCGGCCCGGTCCCTGACCAGGCTTCACGGTGGATCAGGCCCTGATTAACCAGGCTGTTACTGCCGGCCGCACGCAATCTGATGTACGAACCACAGCTCAGCTGATCACATACTGACTTTAGAAATCTGTCCATCTATCTCTTCAAGACAGCTAGAGATCCATTGGTATTTCCCCTCATGTATGCTGGGAGGCAGCTACACGATCTTGACCCCCGTAACACTTACTGTGCTATCACGTAGTGTACTCACGGCGCCCCTGATTTTCACTAAGGAAATGTTGCCTGCCGAGTCTTTTGCTTTAGTAGGAGTCGTTTGGGTACTTAATGGAGTAAGGAATACACTCGTTGATCGGTTAGTAACACGTATATTGGCAGAGTCGTGAGGGGAGAGAGCCCAGCTTACTGTTCGGTTGAATGCCTGAGGACGAAGTGAGGGTGAGACCTCTCATAGCCTACTCACATGGGCATGGTCTGGTGACGTCACAAACTAACCACTGAGCCTAGCTGAAGGGATCCTATATATAATATGGGTGATACAACTTACGATATACTACACAAGTATATTACATTAGGAATTGAGTAACCCTGCTGATATAGGGAGTGATTCCCGTGTGTAGATTTGGGACTAGTCCCTCTACGATTTTCCAGGTGTAAATTATATATCTTTCTTGACTGCGTTCCAAGGAGAACAGGTCAAGGAAATTTAAATTGTCCCAGTAATTGAGGTGATTGATTCTACTTATATGTGCAGTGAAAGTTCTTTGTATATTCTTGCAGCGCCCTTGTGGTTTAGAGCTTCTTTTTTATTATAATAATAATCTGTTTATTCTTCTTATCTACAATTTTGCCTGCCTTGAAAGGGACCGTTGGCGTACAGCAGTGTTCCCCTAGAGAGAACATATCATTTAAAGAGGATCATCATTGGCTTGGCATCCTTGTTTTAAAGGTTCTCATTATTCATCCTCTCATTTTATTATATGTGATAATTACATAGTTGTGATCTTTGAAAGTGAGATTCTCCGACATTATCACTCCCATGCCCTTTACGCTAGTTTTCCGCCTCATATCACTGATATTATGAAACATACAGAAGAGGATAGGACCTAAAACCAATGTAAGTAATTGTATACAAATAAACGTAAATATTACTATTGATAGTAACTGCAGTCCTATACGTGATTAAGGTAAGCTCTTCAGTACCTCCCATTGTGTCCCAGGGACAGAGTCAAGGAACTAAGCAAGAAGCCTTCCTCTAGAGGGATGTCGAAAAATTATATATATATATATATATATATATATATATATATATATATATATATATATATATATATATATATATATATATATATATACACGTTTTGATCCAAGGCAGCCAGCATTCAGGCAGGTGGTAGCTATTTCATCTCATCCTCTGCATATTTCGACCGGCGGAGATTTTTACAATGTCTAGAATTCGCAGAACAGACGAAATATTCACAAACACTAATCTCTGGTCGAAGGAGACTCGAACCATATATATATATATATATATATATATATATATATATATATATATATATATATATAATATATATATATATAATATATATGCAAGGAATTCGCGAGAGCATGCGAAAATATATATATATATATATATATATATATATATCAAAAAAATATAGGGAGGTACCACCTCTAGAACTGTAATGGGACCCTCATCCTCAGAGAAAAGAATAAACTTGCTTCAGGGAAAACTCAAGGTTCTCCCTGAAGCTGTTTTTAGAATTTTCTCCTACCACCCCCTATATTTTATATATATTTTATTTAAAAACAAAATACATACATATATATATACCTCTATTATATAAAAACTATACATATATATATATAAATATATATATATATATTATAATATATAAAGTAATATATATATATATGTGTGTGTGTGTGTGTGCAAAACAACCACTCTGAAAGAATAGAAATTCAAGCGTTATCGTGACTACTCACATTATCAAGGAATAGTGTCTTGATAATGTGAGTAGTCACGAAACGCTTGGAATTTCTCTATTTTAGAGTTATGTTTTGCATATTATGAAATCACTTTTACTGTGATTTATTCAATATATATATATATATATATATATATATATATATATATATATATATATATATATATATATATATATATATATATATATATATATTATATTTGCTACAATTAAAAACTGAATCCTCTCATAAATGTTACCGTGATCACACTCCAACAGCTCGTCAAATCAAATATGTCACTTGCCTCCACCCACTTTCCCCTAACATGCTCACACACGCTTGTGGGATGTAAAGAGAGAAAATAAACACAGTGGAAAAACTTTGAATTATATTATCCTTCACCACGTATAAACAGCAGCATGTACGCTATATACAGTATGTACAGCAATAGTTATTAGTGCACACCATGGTAATCAATGCAGAATAGCAACCAAGAGAAAGCAGACCACCGTGCTTCAACCAGCTCTAGAATGGAAATGACAAGGGTGAAAACGTGAGTGGTAACTACATCACTTTCACAACTGCCAGATCCACCTTCTCATTGGCTGAGCCTAGATACTGATTTGACGATAGGGTCCCGTTGGATCGTTAAATCCTTAGCATCTGGTTCGCTGGTTGGTGAGGTAGCCTGCCTTTGATATACCTTTGAAGAATTTCGAGAGTATATCTACTCTCTGAGCCCGTCCATGGGCCAGGCTCGTCTGGTGCTAGCCTGGTCAACCTGGCTGTTGCTGCTGGAGACCCACTGTCCCACATATCCATCACAGCCTGGTTGATCTGGTACCTGGTGAAGATACTTGTCTAGTTTCCTCTTGAAGGCTTCAACACTTGTTCCAGCAGTGTTTCTGATATCTTCTGGTAAGATGTTGAAAAGTCTGGGACCCGGATGTTGATACAGTGTTCCCTTATTATCCCCACCGCACCCTTGTTCTTCACTGGGTGTATTTTACACTTCCTCCCATATATCTCACTCCAGTATGTTGCTATGGCAGTTTGCAGATTTGGGACCAAGCCCTCGCGTACCTTCCAGGTATATATTATGTACCTCTCTCCTCCGCCCCAATGAGTACATGTTCAAGACTTGCAGGCGTTCCCAGTAGTTTAGGTGCTTTACTGGCTCAATGTGAGCCGTAAACGATCTCTGTATTTGTTCCAGCTCCGATATTTCTCCTGCCCTGAACGGGGCCGTCAGCACTGAGCAATATTCTAAGTGAGGGAGCACTAGCGATTTGAAGAGTGTCACCATCGGCATTGTTTCCCTTGTTTTGAAAGTTCTCAATACCCACCCAGTCATCTTCCTGGCTGTCGTGATCTTTGTCTTGTTATGGTCTTTAAAAGAAAGGTCCGCTGACATAATTATTCCTAGGTCTTTTACGTGTTCCTTACGTTCTATTTGGTGACCCTCTTGAGTTTTGTATATAGTGCTCCTTTTGAGTTCTTCATTCTTTCCATACCTAAGCAGCTGGAACTTGTCACCATTGAACGTCATGTTGTTTTCCACTGCCCACTGGAAAACCCTGTTTATGTCTTCCTGTACTTTTTCAGTGTCCTCTACCGTACTGACTTTCATGCTTATTTTAGTGTCATCTGCAAATGATGATACAAAAGTGTGCCGGGTGTTTTTGTCTATGTCTGCTATGAGAATGAGGAACAGCAGAGGTGCTGTTCCACATCCTCATAGCAGACATGTGAGTGTGTTAACATGCTCTTAATAAAGATTACATACTCTTTGCATGCAACACTAAGCCTAAAGCACAAAGGCCTTTTCTCCCGAATAAGGAGAATGAAAATTTGTTTATCAATAAATCTGCTACTGTCAATCTGAACCCAACAATAAAAAAATCTAGAATTTTTTTTATGTAATATAAAATAAATTTTAACTAATCTATGAAATGCTTCATAGAATTAAGCTAAAAAAATATGTTAGTTTAGGTGGGTTAGGTGAGGTTTCTAAGTTAAGTTAAATAAATTAAATGATTTACATGATCATGATCTATCAATCTCTCTCTCCCTCTCACTCTCTCTCTCTCTTTTTTTTTTTAAATCTGGGTCCCGGATGCTCCTGGAGAAGAGCGTGTATGCTCCCACAGCACTCACGCGTGCTGCTTGTCCCATTATAACACTGTGGCAGAATCCTCTTTGAAATAATTCAGATAGCTCCCTCATTGTTTCCTCAGTAAGTAATGTGGCATCTAATTGATCTACAGGTGTTTTGTCATTTGCTGAGGATTTTCAAATGCAGAACGTTACCATCCTTAACATATCTTACGACTAATGAGTTGAATTTTCTTTTCCATTTATGCGGTGTTAATTGTTATTCCTTATTCATGACTTAACATATTCCTATCGTCCTTAACCAGGGAGGTGGCAACAAGAACAGATGCAGCCCTGCCAGTAGACTCCTGCTTAGACCCATCAGATTTATCAGTGCATGTAACTTGTGATAAATTATTACTACCAGTTAAGCGAGAAAGTTTTCTTGAGCAGTTACTTTTACAAGTGATTTAAGCAATGGATTACTAGTGATGAGCTTTTTAGAAGAGGCTTGCGGGTATCTGATATTAATAAACACATCATCCATTGAGGGGTGAAATTCTCCTGTTTTCAGTAGTGATACAGTGGTCCAGTTCGAGCAAGTTATAAAACTTAAAATAATTGCATGTTTTCCCATCCAGTTTAGATCTGTGTATTTACTTCTAGACATTTAGTGGGATTTGTAGTAACAATGTAAAGTGACTCTGACATGCTTAAATATCTGAATGATTTGGTACACATAAACACGCACACACACACACACACACACACACACACACACCTAGCACACACCTCCAGACAAAATAACACACACACACACAACCTCAAACATCCATAACATCACTGAAGAACACAGGCGCAGACACAACAACACTCAAAACACAAAACACGACTACCTAGTGTGCAAATCGACCTGTCTAGACAAAAAGGGAACAACACACAACACACGATTATATCAAAGTCATGGGAGCCGGAAGAACAGTGTCACCAGAAGGTACCTAGCAAGACAGCCACACGGCCTATGTGTCACAACCCACAAGTTCTTGCAACACATCTATAGAAAAGAGGGGAGTACCGATAACTTTGGAAATATAAAATCCACAATGGTGAACAGAGAAGGAGCAGAGATGGGAACAGTTGAAGGTAAGACCAGATGTCACAGATGTAAAGTATTGCATTCAGGCACAAGATTATCAGAAGAAAGCCGGGAAGTGGGTGGAGGAGGTCTAACACCTTAGAAAGGAAGAGCTTATGAACCAACAGGTCATGGAAGGGAAATCCTGTGTACGACCTACAAGAGGTGAGGCAGGAGAGTGGGCACCTAAGCAAGAGAAAGGGGTACATGACAACAAAGAAACACTAGAGGATCACAAGGCACAGATAGATTATCCAGAGATGGTATAGTTTTGAAGTAAAGCATCAGTATACCGGGGAAAGTAGAAGTATTCTCACGTCCAGTCGCCAAAGAGTTGCCAGATCAGTTTGGAATAGTGGAAAACATGAGGTGATGTCAGGCTGATGGAGCACGATACATAACTCTGGAAGATAAAAATAAATTCTCCCTTTTGGGAAAACCAGTAGTTAATCCCTCGTAGCACCAGCGACGAGTGAGGCCAAGGAGATGTCAGTCGTATTCCCTGCAACCACAACTAGGTGAGTACACACACACACACACAACTTTACAAACACACATCACACACACATCCACGAATGAGTGATTTTTAAGCAAAAAGCAATCCTGCTACTAGCCGGGGAATCGAACCCCCAATATTCTGTCACGCCTCCCGAGCTCGCCAAAGTTCCACGTTGCCTTAGATCATTGAGTCATCAGTGCTACAAACATCAGGTGACATGTCACTCCTGATGTGAGCACGTACGTAGCCATGGAAGATACACAACTAATTTCATTCTCCCTTTTGGAATACCAGTCTACAGTCTTAATCTTCAGTCTCGTAATGCATCCACGAACGAGTACTTTAAGCAAGTACCTGTCCAAGTCTGTTATTCTCTCATACTCACCAACATCTCCCAGGTATAATTTCACTTCTCACACTGAGGAACTTTATCAAAACTCACATTTTAAAGTCCCTTAATTAAAACTTTTGAATAACGGGAAGCTTAGCTCTACAAGGTAAGAATATATCTACTTTTAAAATTCAGATTCGTACCACAATCTCGTATTCTGTTGCCTCTGTATTTTATGATTCAAGCAAAACTAGATTCCATTATATCAGAAAAGCTGGTGAAAATTTGAGAACTGCCATAAAAATAAATTTACTGGACACATATTACAATAATACGTTTAACAAGGTCATAAACACTTTAGTTATTAGACAATCATACGAGATTTAAAATATATATGACACTCACAATTTTATTTCCAAACAACGTGCATGTTGCAAGCAATATATCCGTCTAAATTATATATATATATATATATATATATATATATATATATATATATATATATATATATATATATATATATATATATATATATATCGTGCCGAATAATTAAAACTTGCTATTTCGGCTTAAATGGCATCGCTCTTCTTGTCGAATAAGGCAAGCTAAAATTTGTGTATGCAATAATTTGGCAAAAATCATTCTGAACCTTAAGAAAAAATAGATTTCATTGTGTTTATTTATTATTAAATTATAGTAAAATTATCAAAATATATTTAGCTGGATTATGCTAAATTAAATTGCGCTTGTTATAATAACGTTAGGTAAGTTTTCTAAGGTTCTTTTGGATTAAAATTATTAATTTTTATATTAAAATTAATGAAAAAATATATATCTTTAAACGTATAAGAGAAAGTTTTAGAAAGACGTAATTTTAAATGATTTCTTGCTAATTGACCAATTTTATCTAAACAAGTGGTACTGAATCATATACACAATATCATATTCATTACCATGATCTACCGCCTCAAATACCTTAGTGAAAAAAAATAATAATAAATTCGTAAAGCAGGAACGCCCTTTTGTAAACCCGTGCTGAGATTCGTTTATCAATTTACGCTTTTCAAAATGGCTACGAATTGCCTCGGCAGTTGTCGATTCCATAAATTTTCCCACTATGGAGGTTAGTCTTATTGATTTATAGTTCGAAGCTAAGGACCTGTCACCTACATTGAAAAAAGGTGTCACCTTTGCCCTTTTCCACTTATCTGGCACTATACTAGTTTGTAGTGATATGTTGAAAACATTATCCGAAGGTTTGCTAAGCTCCTCTTTACATTCCTTTAGAATCCTTGCGTACAGCTCATCAATTGGATTACCCTGGATGAATTTTCACAAGCATTAATCACTCTCGTGACGAGAGTCTGCTTACAGAGTAAACTGAGTCTACTGTTATCTAACGTAGCCATGGTGATTTTCGAGTCAGCAAAGACTTGCCATTGTGTAACAACACTTGTAGTGGACAGCTGACTGAAACCTTTATGACTCCGATTCGTCTAATAAACGTCGGTCAGTGCAGCAGTATATCTGGGGGCTCAATCACCCTGTCCTGACTTCTAGACAGGTGCTGTCTACTAGACAGTAACTATACCCTTCCCACCTAATGCATGTACTCAACCCGTGTGTTCCCTCTGGGTTCCCGTGACAAACGCTGGTTCAGTCAACGAGAACAAGGTGTGTTAGGTGTGTGTACCCGGTGGTCAAGTGTTGTTGTGGTGACATCGCAAGTGGTATCCTAGGCGTAGTGTTGTAGGTACGGTACGACAACCTCCTGCAGAGGGTGTTAATAGACCCCTCGTAATTCAGAATGCCACCATTTTGAACTACACACAAAAGCTGTTTGGCACCTAGTCAGTAACTGCTACTGACAACGTAATGCAAAATATGTTAACATTGAAGAAGCCTGTTATTGCCGTGAAATATTATCTAATTCACAGTGTAATGTGTTAATGATTATAGGGTAAGTGGCTCTGTTACTAGGTAGCTGCTATTTCGGCTCTATTAGGCAGAGCTTTGTGCACTTGCCTCTTCATTCGCTACTTTTTTTGTGTGTGACTATCATGGGTAGGCAGCGGGCACTCCTTAGTGATTGGTACAAGTGCCCACCGGTGTCAATATGTGTGGGTTGTAAATGGTAATCATACTAAGCTAAATTACTCTATGTCTAACTCTAGCTTAGCTTAAATACTTACAGTAGCAGTATTTTTAGTCTATAGAAGCTTCATTGCTAAATTAGTCTCATAAATTAAGAGTGGATACAGAAATATGGCAATGTCGAGTAGTCATATTGTGGGTGCCCATCTCGACTCATGTTACCTCAGTATCCCCTCTTTTCCCACTACTGGGGTCGAACGGTTGGAGAATCATATAATTTCCCTGATTTCCCACACATTATCCTCCTAGTTGATTATGTGGGATATTACTAGATAATGTATACTGCACTTATCTTAAAAGTTGATAGCTTAAGAACAGCAGCAGGCAGAGCCTGGGTGTCCTTTGATGGGTCAGCTATGTCCCACTCAGCTGTATTAGGTTGATTGTGACTAGGGTTAATACTTGCCCTGAGAACCTATATTCTCCAATATTTCAAGTATGTCACCTGGAAAGTCGTGGGTGAGTCTTACCTGGGTTTGGGCAGTCGCCCTTGTATCACGGCATTGATGTGGTTAGTCTCATCACCCTAACACTTAACTCTATACTACAGTGCCTTTAGATAAATGTGTAAAAGGAGTTCGACTTATCTGGGTGTGTGTATCATATCCATGTGACATTACCGTGTTTTTAAGCCGGTATCAGTGACTTGATTGAAGGTAGGACGATTCCAGACTTCTTTTGAGTCAGGGTGAGTGATTTAAAAACACACGAATGTTTATTGGACACTAGCATTATTGTTCACTTAGTTTGTTCAACACCCTTTGTACTTTGAAACTGTTTCAGTGTTTCTCGAATTGCCATTACGTACTTATTCACGAGATTCACTCGTCAGTGGTAATATGTCCATGTTTGATGTTCACGGTAAGGAAAATTACTAGTGATACCTCGCTTGGAAAAGATAACCATTGGAATTTTAACACTGTAACTGTAACTTTGCTTGAGTTCTCAAGCATAAACAAACGACACATAGAGTACAGTGTTTGACCACGAATTTACGTTTCAGCGCGTGATCGCTGGGTGTCCCGCAACTTGATCGCTGGGTGTCCCGCAGCTTGATCGCTGGGTGTCCCGCAGCTTGATCGCTAGCTCACTCGGCTCTCACACTGAGGTCCGGAGTTTGAATCTCCTCCGGTACGACTGGAAAACATTAGGGACTTGTTTACATAAGACACCTGCTGTCCCTGTTCACCCATCAGTAAAACGGGTACCTGGGAGTTAGTCGACTAGTGTGGGTCGCATCCTGGGACAAAACTGACCTAATTTGCCCTAAATTCTCTGTATAACAAGGGTTTTTTAGTAGTATGTCAGTGGTGTCGGCTAGGCCTGTATACCATGTACATGTACTTGTAGTAAATAAAGATATTATTATTATTATTATTATTATTATTATTATTATTTATTATTATTATTATTATTAATGTTCTACCATGGTACTTGTTTACTTGTTAACTCGGATTACTATGACAGTCAGACAGACCATGGAGGGTGGGGGGAAGACCACCTTGTTGTTTTTTGGCTAGAAAACGATGGTCTTACTGGTCTTGAGTCGGCAATGGGACCGGACAACATCTCCCCGTGGGTCCTTAGAGAAGGAGCGGATATGTTGTGTGTGCCACTTACCACAATCTTCAACACGTCCCTGGAAACTGAGCAACTACCTGAGGTATGGAAGACGGCAAATGTAGTTCACATTTTTAAAAAAGGAGACATAAAAGAGGCATTAAACTATAGACCTGTGTCACTGACATGTATAGTATGCAAAGTTATGGAGAAGATTATCAGGAGGAGAGTGGTGAGCACCTGGAACGGAACAAGAGTATAAACGCCAACCACCATGGATTCATGGAAGGAAAATCCTGTGTCACAAACCTTCTGGAGTTTCATTGTAAAGTAACAGAAGTAAGACACGAGAGAGAGGGGTGGGTTGATTGCATCTTCTTGGACTGCAAGAAGGCCTTTGACACACTTCCTCACAAGAGATTAGTGCAGAAGCTAGAGGATCAGGCTCATATAACAGGAAGGGCACTGCAATGGATCAGAGAATACTTGACAGGGAGGCAACAACGAGTCATGGTACGTGATGAGGTATCACAGTGGGCACCTGTGACGAGCGGGGTCCCACAGGGGTCGGTCCTAGGACCAGTGCTATTTTTGGTATATGTGAACGACATGATGGAAGGGTTAGACTCAGAAGTGTCCCTGTTCGCAGACGATGTGAAGTTAATGAGGAGAATTAAATCAGATGAGGACCGGGCAATACTTCAAAGAGACCTGGACAGACTGGACACCTGGTCCAGCAACTGGCTTCTCGAATTTAATCCCGCCAAATGCAAAGTCATGAAGATAGGGGAAGGGCACAGAAGACCACAGACAGAGTATAGGCTAGGTGGCCAAAGACTGCAAACCTCACTCAAGGAGAAAGATCTTGGAGTGAGTATAACACCGAGCATGTCGACGGAATCACACATCAACCAGGTAACTGCTGCAGTATATGGGCGCCTGGCAAACCTGAGAACAGCGTTCCGATACCTTAATAAGGAATCATTCAAGACACTGTACACCGTGTACGTCAGGCCCATACTGTAGTATGCAGCACCTGTTTGGAACCCGCACTTGATAAAGCACGTCAAGAAACTAGAGAAAGTGCAAAGGTTTGCGACAAGGTTAGTTCCAGAGCTAAGGGGAATGTCTTGTGAAGAAAGATTAAGGGAAATCCGCCTGACGACACTAGAGGACAGGAGAGTCAGGGGAGACATGATAACGACATATAAAATACTGCGCGGAATAGACAAGGTGGACAAAGACAGGATGTTCCAGGGAGGGGACACAGAAACAAGAGGTCACAATTGGAAGCTGAAGATACAGATGAGTCAGAGAGACATTAGGAAGTGTTTCTTCAGTCATAGAGTTGTCAGGCAGTGGAATAACCTAGAAAGTGATGTAGTGGAGGCAGGAACCATACATAGTTTTAAGACGAGGTATGATAAAGCTCATGGAGCGGGGAGAGAGAGGACCCAGTAGCAACCGGTGAAGAGGCGGGGCCAGGAGCTAAGACTCGACCCATGCAACCACAAATAGGTGAGTACAAATAGGTGAGTACACACATACACACACACACACACACACACACACACACACACACACACACACACACACACACACACACACACACACACACACACACACACACACACACGACATGACGGAAGGAATAGACTCTGAGGTGTCCCTGTTTGCAGATGACTTGAAGTTGATGAGAAGAATTCACTCGACCGAAGACCAGGCAGAACTACAAAGGGATCTGGACAGGCTGCAGACCTGGTCCAGCAATTGGCTCCTGGAGTTCAATCCCACAAGTGCAAAGTCATGAAGATTGGGGAAGGGCAAAGAAGACCGCAGACGGAGTACAGTCTAGGGGGCCAGAGACTACAAACCTCACTCAAGGAAAAAGATCTTGGGGTGAGTATAACACCAGGCACATCTCCTGAAGCGCACATCAACCAAATAACGGCTGCAGCATATGGGCGCCTAGCAAACCTCGGAACAGCATTCCGACATCTTAATAAGGAATTGTTCAGGACCCTGTACACCGTGTACGTTAGGCCCATATTGGAGTATGCGGCACCAGTTTGGAACCCACACCTAGTCAAGCACGTAAAGAAACGAGAGAAAGTGCAAAAGTTTGCAACAAGACTAGTCCCAGAGCTAAGAGGTATGTCCTACGAGAAGAGGTTAAGGGAAATGAACATGACGATACTGGAGGACAGGAGAGATAGGGGGGACATGATAACGATATACAAAATACTGAGAGGAATTGACAAGGTGGACAAAGACAGGATGTTCCAGAGATTGGACACAGTAACAAGGGGACACAGTTGGAAGTTGAAGACACAGATGAATCACAGGGATGTTAGGAAGTATTTCTTCAGCCACAGAGTAGTCAGTAAGTTTGGGAAGCGATGTAGCGGAGGCAGGATCCATACATAGCTTTAAGCAGAGGTATGATAAAGCTCACGGTTCAGGGAGAGTGACCTAGTAGCGATCAGTGAAGAGGCGGGGCCAGGAGCTTGGACTCGACCCCCGCAACCTCAACTAGGTGAGTACAACTAGGCGAGTACACACATACACACATACACACACATACACACACATACACACACATACACACACACATACACACACACAAAACACACACACACACACACACACACACACACACACACACACACACACACACACACACACACAGATATCGAGGACATCACATGTGAAAGACCCCTTGGGGCCAGTGACCATGTGGTTTTAAGCTTCGAATACACAGTAGAGCTACAAGTGGAGGGAGAAGCAGGAAGGCCAGGACGAATGAAGCCAGACTACAAGAAAGGGGACTACACAGGAATGAGGAACTTCCTGAACGGGGTTCAGTGGGACAGAGAACTGGCAGGGAAGCCAGTTAATGAGATGATGGAATATGTAGCAACAAAATGCAAGGAGGCTTAGGAGAGGTTTGTTCCCAAGGGTAACGGGAATAATGAAAAAGCCAGGATGAGCCCATGGTTTACCCAAAGGTGCAGGTAGGCAAAAACCAAGTGTGCTAGGGAATGGAAGAAATATAGAAGGCAAAGGACCCAGGATAATAAGGAGAGCAGTCGTAGAGCCAGAAACGAATATGCACAGATAAGAAGGGAGGCCCAAAGACAGTATGAAAATGACATAGCAGCGAAAGCCAAATCTGACCCGAAACTGTTGTACAGCCACATCAGGAGGAAAACAACAATCAAGGACCAGGTAATCAGGCTAAGGAAGGAAGGAGGAGAGACAACAAGAAATGACCGTGAAGTATGTGAGGAACTCAACAAGAGATTCAAAAAAGTGTTCTCAGAGGAGACAGAAGGGGCTCCAGAAAGACGGAGAGGTGGGGCACACCACCATGTGCTGGACACAGTGCACACAACCGAGGAAGAAGTGAAGAGGCTTCTGAGTGAGCTAGATACCTCAAAGGCAATGGGGCCAGATAACATCTCCCCATGGGTATTGAGAGAGGGAGCAGAGGCGCTATGTGTACCTCTAACAACAATATTCAATACATCTATCGAAACAGGGAGATTGCCTGAGGCATGGAAGACAGCAAATGTAGTCCCAATCTTTAAAAAAGGAAACAGACATGAAGCATTAAAGTACAGACCAGTGTCACTGACATGTATAGTATGCAAAATCATGGAGAAGATTATCAGGAGAAGAGTGGTGGAACACCTAGAAAGGAATGATCTCATCAACAGCAGCCAACATGGTTTCAGGGACGGGAAATCCTGTGTCACAAACCTACTGGAGTTCTATGACATGGTGACAGCAGTAAGACAAGAGAGAGAGGGGTGGGTGGATTGCATATTCTTGGACTGCAAGAAGGCGTTTGACACAGTTCCACACAAGAGATTGGTGCAAAAACTGGAGGACCAAGCAGGGATAACAGGGAAGGCACTACAATGGATCAGGGAATACTTGTCAGGAAGACAGCAGCGAGTCATGGTACGTGGCGAGGTGTCAGAGTGGGCACCTGTGACCAGCGGGGTCCCACAGGGGTCAGTCCTAGGACCATTGCTGTTTCTGGTATTTGTGAACGACATGACGGAAGGAATAGACTCTGAGGTGTCCCTGTTTGCAGGTGACGTGAAGTTGATGAGAAAATTCACTCGATCGAAGACCAGGCAGAACTACAAAGGGATCTGGACAGGCTGCAGACCTGGTCCAGCAATTGGCTCCTGGAGTTCAATCCCACCAAGTGCAAAGTCATGAAGATTGGGGAAGGGCAAAGAAGACCGCAGACGGAGTACAGTCTAGGGGCCAGAGACTACAAACCTCACTCAAGGAAAAAGATCTTGGGTGAGTATAACACCAGGCACATCTCCTGAAGCGCACATCAACCAAATAACTGCTGCAGCATATGGGCGCCTAGCAAACCTCAGAACAGCATTCCGACATCTTAATAAGGAATCGTTCAGGACCCTGTACACCGTGTACGTTAGGCCCATATTGGAGTATGCGGCACCAGTTTGGAACCCACACCTAGCCAAGCACGTAAAGAAACTAGAGAAAGTGCAAAGGTTTGCAACAAGACTAGTCCCAGAGCTAAGAGGTATGTCCTACGAGGAGAGGTTAAGGGAAATCAACCTGACGACACTGGAGGACAGGAGAGATAGGGGGGACATGATAACGACATACAAAATACTGAGAGGAATTGACAAGGTGGACAAAGACAGGATGTTCCAGAGATTGGACACAGTAACAAGGGGACACAGTTGAAAGTTGAAGACACAGATGAATCACAGGGATGTTAGGAAGTATTTATTCAGCCACAGAGTAGTCAGTAAGTGGAATAGTTTGGGAAGCGATGTAGTGGAGGCAGGATCCATACATAGCTTTAAGCAGAGGTATGATAAAGCTCACGGCTCAGGGAGAGTGACCTAGTAGCGATCAGTGAAGAGGCGGGGCCAGGAGCTCGGACTCGACCCCCGCAACCTCAACTAGGTGAGTACAACTAGGTGAGTACACACACACACACACAGCAGCCATCTGTTACAATGTGTATGTCGACTAATTAGTGGGTTGCATTCATTTCCGATTTAATTAAAAGCATACACGACATTATTATACCTGACGTTTACGTGTGTGTGTCTGTTTTCATATGTTGGTCAGCATAAGTGACTGTTTGGGGCGTGTGTCTTGTGTGTGTGTGTGTGTGTGTGTGTGTGTTCTGTTGTTTCTTTCAGAAAGAGTGACTGCTGGGTCCTGTTTCTTGTATATACAGTGTGTCTGCGCCGATGCGTTGGTCAGAACAAGTGACTACTGGGTAATGTGTGTGGTCCTAGGCCACGCTCTCTAGGTGTGGGAACAGGGACGATTACTACCTAAAACATACACAAGACTAGTACTTCGCGTCTCATCGACACGTACCAACGAATGCTCTACAACACTACTGATCACGATCTGATTTAAGCAACTTATCAGTTTCGCTCCTGAATTAAACTAAGGGGGATGTTGATAATTCTTCTCAAGCAATGAACAATAATATTGAAGAATCTGGAGGTGATTTGCACCGTCTACCGAGACTCTTGTTTTCATAGGGCATGATTTAAGTAGAATGCAGATTTGGGAATAAGTCCTCTAGAATTTTCCAAGTGCAAATTATAATGTATCTTTCTCACCTTTGTTCCCAGGAGCGTAGTTCGAGGTACACAAGGGGCAGTAAGGGTTAACACATTCTTCTGCTCTGTAATCTCGCCTACTTTAAAATGAGATGTTAGTATACCGTAATATTTCATCTTCGAGAATGAAAGTGACTTGAAGAGTATCATCGCTGGCTTGGCATCTTTTGCTTTGAAGATAATAGTAATCCAACCTATCATTTTCCATGCCTGACGATCAGTTCGAGCTGGCGTTGAAACTGTGGACTTGCATATTGCAGTTGAACACTCAAATGTTGCGACTACAGCAGCAACTTGACATACATTTGGAAAGGTTTATGTAGGTTCGAACAGCTTTTGTAGGCTTCACATTGGTCTTTTTTAATGTATGTTCCAATTTCTTTGGGTGTATAAATCAGCACACAGCGAGTAAGTTAACTACGTCTGCGAATTCTGGTAAGGATGTTTGCAGCAGGAGACATTTTTAACAAAGAACAAGGTAACCCATGTTGCTCATCCAGGCTAAAATCTGTTAAAATCCGGAGTTCACAGGACAAAACAAGGATGCTTTGGATATGCGTACGATATATTATATCCATCATCAAAGACAAGCAACACTTCAGAATATGTAGGTACGTCACAGAGACACTTACTTACAGGTGTGTCCCAGAACTTACAGACCAAAAAGTTTCTTGATTCAAGGTTTGCAACATCAACAGCCTTCTGTAAGTTAACGTTGAGGCTGAACCTGCGCTCTAGCACATAGAACAGAACATCAATACTCTCAAAAACAAAAAGAGCGAAACTTTGACTATTGTTCATCATCACTTCACTTGACTGTGCCACCATTCATCGTTATATTCTAACGATGAATTCTCATATTTGAAGGTTCACGAGCATATTAAGCCTCACTGTATGCATTTTTTTTTTTAAATCTGAAAACAACACACTATTAACCTGTTCAATAAACAATAATATGAAAACATGAATTAAGATGGGTAAAGAAAACGTTTTCAAATGCTGAAAAATCACTCTCCGAATAGTAGTGATTATTAATGTTTTAGACATATTAAAAAAAAAAAAAACTCAGAATATATCATTTAATTAGCAGCATTGAACTTGCATCATCACCTTTTCCCCTTTTTCAGTGTTTCATCCTTACATCATTCCTCAGATTCACTGGTCCTGATGTGATCATTTCAGAGAGAGCTACGTCTCTGCTGTGACTGCACTCTTTGAAGTGAGGCTGTGAGGCTGTTAGTCATCTGGACTTATAATCAACAAAAGTTGTTCAGAGAGTAATTCAGAAAAGCAAGAGTCATCGTGCAATACTATGTCAAGCAAGCCTTTGGCTGTGACAGTGACTAACTAGTCCCTCAGTTTGCCTTCAGCCAAGCTTGAGAGAAGGTTCATAATTTTGCTAAACTTTTTAAGAGTGCTTCTGGTAGAGTTTAGATACTTACACAATCTTTGTTCGTTGAGACAATAAAATTACTTACTACCATACAGTTCATTAGTTTTAGGACTCATTTAAAAATTATACAATATTCTACACTGGTGTGTGTATAATGGCAGCACGGGAACACTTCTGAGTGTCAGTGACAACTAGATAAAGACAATGGTTGATATAATGAATATAAGGTGCAGGACGTCCCGGATGCTCCAGAAGAGCTTGTATGCTCTCACAACACTCACTCGTGGTGCTTGTCCCATTATAACACTGTGACAGAATCCTCCTTGAAATAATTCAGATAGCTCCCTCATTGTTTCCTCAATAAGTAACGTGGCATCTAATTGATCTACAGGTGTTTTGTCATTTGCGGAGGATTTTCAAATGCAGGACGTTAGGTTTTGTTATTCCTTATTCCTAACTTAACAAAATTCCTATCGTCCTTAACCAGGGAGGTGGCAACAAGAACAGATGCAGCCCTGACAGTAGACTCCTGCTTAGATCAGATTTATCAGTGCATATAACTTGTGACAGATTATTACTAACAGTTAAGTGAGAAAGTTCTTCTTGAGAAGTTGCTTTTACAAGTGATTTATGGAATGGATTACTAGTGATGAGCTTTTTGGAAGAGGCTTGCGGGTATCTGATATTAAATAAACACATCATCCATTGAGGGGTGTAATTCTTCGGTTGTCAGTTGTGATACAGTGACACAGTTCGAGCAAGTTATAAAACTTAATATAATTGCACATTTCTGCATGCAACATAAAAACAGGGGACTAGAGGATGAGTCTGGTAAGGAAGATTTGGTAGCAGAGCTCATGAAAAGGGAACATGAGTGGGGAGGGAAGCTAGAAGAACTTAGCATGAAAATGAAGGAGAGGATAGCTGCTGAGAGCAGCTATCCTCTGAGGTGTCAGACTGGGCGCCTGTTTATCTGGAGTTTATCTGGAGAGAGTTCCGGGGGTCAACGCCCCCGCGGCCCGGTCTGTGACCAGGCCTCCTTAGGTCAGTGTCCCAGGATGCGACCCACACCAGTCGACTAACACCCAGGTACCCATTTTACTGATGGGGAACATAGACAACAGGTGGAAAGAAACAAGTCCAATGTTTCTACTCTGGCTGGGAATCGAACCCAGGCCCTCACCGTGTGAAGCGAGAGCGTTAACCACCAGGCCACCAGAGCCTGTGGCGAGTGGGATTCTACAGGGGTCAGTCCTAGAACCTGTGCTGTTTTTGGTATATGTAAATGACATAATGGAAGGGATAGACTCAGAAGTGTCCTTGTTTGCAGATGATTTGAAGCTAATGAGGAGAATTAAATCAGTCGAGGATCAAGCAGGACTACAAAGAGATCTGGACAGGCTACAAGATTGGTCCAGCAGCTGGCTCCTTGAATTTAACTCTGCCAAATGCAAAGTCATGAAGATCAGGGAAGTGCAAAGAAGACTGCAGGCAGAATACATCCTAGGGGGCCAAAGACTACAAACCTCTCTCAAGGAAAATGATCTTGATGAGTACAACACCGAGTACATCTCCAGAGGCACACATCAGCCAAATAACTGCTGCTGAATATGGGCGAATAGCATTCCAACATCTCAGTAAGGAATCGTTCAGGACTTTGTACACTGTGTACGTCAGGCCCATATTGGAGTATGCAGCACCAGTTTGGAACCCACACTTGGCCGAGCATGTCAGAAAATTAGAGAAAGTGCCAAGATTTGCAACGAGACTATTCCCAGAGCTAAGGGGCATGTCCTACAAGGAGAGATTAAGGGAAATCAACCTGACGACACTGGAGGACAGGAGAGATAGGGATGGCATGATAACGATGTACAAAATACTGAGAGGAATCGACAAAGTTGACAGAGACAGGATGTTCCAGAGATGGGACACAGCAACAAGGGGTCACAATTGGAAGTTGAAGACTCAGTTGAGTCACATGAATGTTAGGAAGTATTTCTTCAGTCATAGAGTTGTCAGGAAGTGGAACAGTCTGAATAGTGAGGTAGTGGAGGTGTCAGTAGTGTTACTGATTCCCCATGTGATATACTTGTGTAGCTATCCCCAGCATGTTAGTAGTGTGTACTACTGTACTCATAGTTACCGTTACTGATACACCACCTCCCTGCGTGAATCACTGACTATTATATCACTGACCGTTACTGCTAACCTAGTATGAATTGAATGCCGCTCGCCCTCCATGGCACTTGGCAGCTCAGTTCAAGTAGAGACGTTAGGTAGACGGCAGGTCAGGCATGGCGGTTCCTCCTAGTATCCATAATAATAAGTTACCATCCGTTCGAAGTTTGTAATTTTACCTAATTCCAGCACATGAACCCCCACATGACAGAGGCAAGATCATAGAGGTATGATAGATCTAAAGGAGCAGCGAGAGAGTGGACCTAGGGGTGACCAGTGAAGAGGCAGGGCCAGGAGCTATGAATCGACCCCTGCCCCCACAATTAGGTGAATACCTTACGCACTACTACTACTACTACTACTACTACTACTACTACTACTACTACTACTACTACTACTACTACTACCACTACTACTACTACACACGCACACACACACGCGCGCGAAATGAAGGATACAAATGAATGAATATAGCAAATCAATAAATTTAATTCTTGATGATGGGTTAAAAGAAAAAAAAACTATATCAATGTTCTTCAATAACTTCTGGGAAATGTACAAAAAATATATATACTGTATATTGGATTTTTTATACACTTTGAAAACGGCGACGCCAGAAGAGGATTGAATTATGGCATTGATCCAACTCAGGTGTTGTCTCTTATTGCATCAGAGTCTCTCCCCAGACCATGCCCGGGGCACACAGGAGCATAGAGGACGGACTGGGAAGGGATGGGCAGGGACGTAGGTGTTGGGTAGGGGAGACAGGGAGGGTGGGGGTATGAGAGAGAGGTAGAGAGGATGGAGTTTACATGGGAGGGGAGGGAGAGGGGAGAGCCAGAGGGAAGGGAGCTACTGGATGAGCATGTCCATGGAAGGAGCGTCGTGGTGGGGGAAGTGGGTTGGTTAAGGTAGAGTAATGGAGCAAGGGAGCGTTGGGGGTTGGTTGTGGAAGGGAACGAGAGGTAGGAGGGGGAAGAAAGACATGAAAGAATAGCGTGTATATCTTTCTATTTTCCCCTCTGTTCCCTCACCTCCTCCTCCTTTCACCGGCTTTTCACGTCGTCCAATATGTAATATGCAGAAGCCAGTCAGCCGGTCTATGTGTGTCAGTCCGCTGTTGTGATTGATCTATTTGCAGCTAGAGCTGCAGAACAACGGAACCCACGAGAGTCGAGTTGCATCCAGGTTCCTCACTTTAAGATGAACACGGGCAGCAGCAGGTGTAAAGAGGCTTGACTGTGCACCTCGTCTATGCCACGGATGGCACCCGAGATATGCACCGAGTCCTCTGACCACTGTGCAGGTAAGTAAGGGTATTTAGGTACAGGTATTCGTAAGTACAATTATCATTCATAATAACATTTGTCAATTACATATTATAACCCGAAAAAAAAGACACAACTGTTTCATTTATGATTACATTTCATCAGAAAATTCATTTCATAGTAAAAAATGACCTGGATAATTGATGAGAATGAATGAGAGGAAATGCAGCTGAAAATACAACTTTATAATACAGTGAAAAATTCAGATTCTAAAAAAAAGTAACAGAATAACTTATTTAATTTTCTTAATAGCTTTTAAAAATTGAAACTGAAACATAGGTGTTATGTCTGTAGTTCTGTCTAGTTTGCCTCTAGACTTTTTTTCTGCGGAGCACAGGAAATGTTTTACACTGACAGAGCTTTTGCGATCACGACTATGTAACACGCGGGCCAAAGATCCGTGTTACATAGTCAAGACGGCCGGAATTTATTATATGCATTGGAATGTACGACAAACATTACCTCCTACGATACTTTCTGATTGTCCTCGTGGACCCAGTGAATATTGTCTTATATATATATATATATATATAATATAATATATATATATATATATATATATATAAAATATAATATATATATATATATGTCGTGCCGAATAGGCAGAACTTGCGATCTTGGCTTAAATAGCAACGCTCATCTTGCCATATAGGGCAAGTGAAAATTTGTGTATGCAATAATTTTGCCAAAATCATTCTGAACCTAACGAAAAAAAAATATATTTGATTGTGTTTGTTTAGTACTAAATTACTGTAAACGTATTTAAAATATATTTAGTTGGGTTAGGCTAAAATAAATTGCTCTTGTTATAATAAGGTTAGGTAAGTTTTCTAAGATTTTTTTGGTGCAAAATTAAAATTTTCTACATTAACATTAATGAAAAAATATATCTTTGAACGTATAAGAGAAAATTTTGGAAAGGACTTAATTTTAAATGAGTTCTTGCTAATTGACCACTTTTACATATTCGGCACGATTATATATATATATATATATATCAATAGCAACAGTGCACTAGTCAAGGAGTCGAAACCATGCTGTTGAGGCCCGCCTCATGGTGAGCGAAAACGCATGACACTGTAGGTCACTAGATCACTAGACCACACAATCCTTAACAATGGCGCGTCCAGCCAAGCTTGATGTTGTACCCACCATCGAAGGACATATGGTGGTGTGGACGCCTCTAAGCTAATTTTATTCTACTCCCTGTTTGTGTAAATTAGCTCAGAAGCGTCCACACCACTGTATGTCCTTTGATAGCGGGTACAACATCTAGCTTGGCTGGATGCACCATTGTTAAGGATTGTGTGATCTAGTGGTCTAAAGAGTCATGCGTTTTCGCTAACCATGAGGCTGGCTAAAACAGCATGGGTTCAACTCCTTGGTTAGTGCAGTGTTGTTATTGATCAATACCACTCGTTTCGTGGGTACAGTAATATATATAAGTACGTGTGTGTTTGTGTCGTACCGAATAGGTAAAATTTACAAGAACTCATTTAATATTAAATTATTTTAAGATTATCTAAAATATATTTGGTTGGATTAGACCAAATTAAATTGCGTTTGTTACAGTAAGGTTAGATAAGTTTTATAAGGTTATTTTGGTACAAAATTATTAATTTTTACATTAAAATAAATGAAAAAATATATCTTTAAACATATCAGAGAAAATTTTAGAAAGGACTTAATAATAAACAAACACAATGAAATTTTTTTTCGTTAGGTTCAAAATGATTTATGTGAAATTATTGCATACACAAATTTTCACTTGCCTTATTCGGCAATAAGAACATTGTTATTTAAGCCAAAATCGCAAGTTTTATCATTTTGGCATGACATATATCTGCAGAACAATTACTGTGAAAAATAGTGAAATTCCAAGCGCTTACGTGATTTCTCACATTATGAAGGTACTGTACAAATAAAGGACCAACAAGAAGGCATATAAGGAGGAGACTAAACCTCACGGTTATCTTACAACACCTGACTTTTTATGACGATGTAGGTAAAACACAGTTTATATTCTACCCAAGCATTAAGAATTTAACTTGTGACGTGGACCTTGCTCAGTTATGACGTGGACCTCACTCTATCAAGACGTGACTAGTGTGCTCATTGTTCTTAGCTACCTGAGATTGTGATGACGGCTTCCCTCGACTATGAACAGTTATATCTTATCCTTAAGGCAGAATTAATGGAAGCAAGAAGAGAAATTCAATGACTGAAGTGTATGTGTAATGATTGTCCCCAGAACAATGTTGCCGATGAGCGGACCAATGAATGGATACTAGTTGGATATGAAGGGACGAAGCTGAAGATGAAGAAGGTCCAGAAGGCTGCTGTGAAAACCAGCAACTCTTTTTTCTTGTTATCAGACAAATGTGAATTGACCAAGCAAGATCTTCCAACGAAGACAGTTCCAACTAGGAACATTGTTAATGACACAGTGATGCCAGCCAGTGAAGACATCCCAGCAAAGACCATCTCTGCAGACCGTCGAGAATGTCATGTACACTGACAGTTGAGCAAGAAGATTGTTTTAGTTGGAGACAGGCTAAGTTTATGGATATGGCATTTTGTTTTAGAGATAGGAAGAGGAGGCAGAGGATGTGGTTTTCCTGGGGCTGCGATGGAGAATATTGTTAGCCATCTCGACGACATCGTGAAAGGTAATGGGAGCAATCCTATTATGTCTCAGGAGATATAAACAAGGTTTTGAGGATATCCCTCCAAGAAAGAACCCGCAATAATGGATTCAAATTAGATAAGTTTAGATTTAGAAAATATATAGGAAAGTACTAGTTTGGTAATAGAGTAGTTGATGAGTGGAACGGTCAACCTAGCAGGGTTATCGAAGCTAAAAACCTCGGGTAGTTTCAAATTTAGGTTGGATAAATACATCAGAGGGAGGGGGTTGGACTGACTGGGAATTTAAAGCCTAACGACTTCTTAGAGGCAGTTCAGGATTGTTTTTCAAAGCAGTTTGTTACAGAACCTACAAGGGAAAATATCCTGCTTGACTTGGTTTTAGCAAACAAAGAAACCCTTGTTAATAATTTAGAAATTACAGAGGAACTTAGTGCAAGCGACCACAAATCAATTACCTTTAGCATTGGTTTAGAAAGACACATAAGCAAACACTATAACATATTTACTAGAAAACGTTTCGGTCCTGGGACCTTGATCACTTGAGCATCGAAATGCCTCTAACAGAGACGATGTAAGGTACGCCTGTGTCCTCCACAGAGACTCCACGGGGCATTTGATGAACTGGAACGAGGCACAACTCGTTCTCACCGAACCAGACCTCAGACGCCGACGGTGCCTAGAAGCCTCACTAATCACCGTCACCGACACTATAGAACGCAACACTGGAAACTACAAAATTTCAAAAACATTGGCATACATGATACTTAAGCAGCACCAACCCAACAACACAGGAGTCACATGATTTCATCGTCTACCCGTCCTCATCATAGACAGAGGTTGTTTTGATAAGGACCTGCCTCGCATGGGCCAGTAGGCCTTCTACAGTGTTCCTCCATTCTTATGTTCTTATGACATTCCTCAGGTCACGTGCGTCACATCTCACTCTCCGCCTATATATATAATGTCTTTCTACCTCTGTATGTTAGAAGTGATCAAGGTCCCAGGACCGAAACGTTTTCTAGTAAATATGTTATAGTGTTTGCTTATGTGTCTTTCTAAACCAACTTGTCGGTATTTATTACCAAGGTTTATACCACCTTTAGCATTGAATGGAAGTATGATAGCAGGGATAACTCAGTTATGGCCCCAAATTTTCGCATAGATTACAATGGGCTTAGAGAACACCAATCGTGTATAGACATGTATGGACTGGGATAAAGATGAGAGCTCTCAATATGACATGCTGCCCAGAGAATATTTATTCCATATAAAGAAATAAGATTGAATAGAAATAACCCAAAATGGATGCATAATAAGCTCAAAATCTTTTAGGGCAGAAGAAAGGAATTTATAGGCAAATCAGAAGAGATAATGATCATCTTATGAATCAGCATATTCACATTAAGAGGGAGGTTCAAAAGGCGATAAGAAAAGCAAAGCTGGACTATGAAATTTAAGTTGCTAGGGATTCGAAAACTAACCCTTAAAATAACTCTGCACATCTTACTGACAGGAAGAATGAAATGTGCTCGATTTTTAACAATTATTTCCTCTCGGTTTTCATACAAGAAGACATTAACAGTATCCCAATTACTTTTTATTGCGGGCTAAAGAAGATAAATTATGTAATATCACAGTCACTAGCTATATGGTTATCAAACAGGTAAATCGATTGAAACAAAATAAATCCCCTGACCCTGATGAACTTTATTCAAGGGTTCTTAAGGAGTGCAAAATGGAACTTTGTGAACCATTGACTAACATTTTTAATATATCTCTTCAAACAAGTGTACTGTCTGATATGTGGAAAATGGCCAGTGTAATTCCTATTTTTAAAGCATGGAACAAATCGTTACCGTCAAATTATTTCCCAATAAGCCTGACCTCAATTGTAGGCAAGTGACTAGATAAGTCATCTTGATAAGCATAATTTGATTAATGATACTCAGCATGGATTCACGAGGGGCCATTGCTGCCTAACTAATTTACGAACTTTCTTCCGTAAACATGGCTCACGAAATCGTAATGACACGGCTGCAAACAAACCATAACACGGGTGGGGATAGAACCCGCGATCAGAGAGTCTCAAAACTCCAGACCGTCGCGTTAGCCACTGGGCCAGCTAGCCACATTAAGATTCATCCAACTAGGTATATTTATACGGTCTCGAGTTTTGAGACTCTCTGATCGCGGGTTCTAACCCCGCCCGCGGTATGGTTTTCTTCCGTAAAGGTTTTCAGGCCGTTGATCACGATAAAGAATTCGATATTGTTTATCTGGATTTTAGTAAGGCTTTTGATAGAGTACCGCACCAGAGACTGATAAAGAAAATGGCAGCTCATGGCACTGGGGGAAAAGTACTGTCATGGAAACAGACAGTGCGTAAATGGGGTAAAATCTGAGAGGGGATCTGTAACAAGTGGCGTTCTACAAGTATCAGTTTTAGGCCCGTTGTTGTTTATAATATATATCAGTGACCTTGACGAGGGAATTAATAGTGATATGAACAAATTCGCTGATGTCACGAAGATAGGATAATTGATTAAGACGTAGATGTCACGGAACTTCAGGAGGATTTAGACACACTCAATTTGTGGTCAGAAAAGTGGTAGACGCAGTTCAGTGTAGATAAATGCAAAGTTCTGAAGCTCGGGAATGATCATAGAATGATCGTAGAACTTAGCCGTACAGAATGCGAAAAGGACTTGGGGGTTATGGTAAGCAGCAACTTTAAACCAAGACAGAAATGTCTAAGCGCACATGATGAGGCAAATAGATTACTGGGATTTATATCAAAAAGTGTAAGCAACAGAAGTCCAGCGGTTATATTACAGCTTTATACATCATTAGTAAGACCTCGCCAAGATTACACAGCTCAGTTCTGGTCTCCATATTACAGAATGGATATGAATTCGTTAGAAAACATTCAGCGAAGAATTACAAAATTAATACATAGCATTAGAAATATTCAGTATGAAGAAAGATTGAAATTCCTTAAATTTCATTCACTTGTAAGACGAAGAATGAGGGGAGACATGATTGAAGTGTATAAGTGGAAGATGGTTATTAGCCAAGAGGATATAAATAAGGTCTTGAGGATGTCTCTCCAAGAGAGAACCTGCAATAATAAGTTTAGATTTAGAAAGGATACAGGAAAGTATTGGTTTGGAAATAAGGTAGTTGGTAAGCGGAACAGTCTGCCTAATAGAGCTATTGAGGCTAAAACCTGGGTAGTTTCAAATTTAGGTTGGATAAATACATCACTGAGAGATTGAGACATTTATGGAACATATGGGAATCTTTATTAGGGAAACGTTTTACTCACAGTGGCTTCATCAGTCCAATACAAAACAGAAAGGGGTAAGGAGAGGAGGAGTTTGAAGTAATCAGTCCCTCATCCTGGACTCTGTGTTCAGTCTATCACTCTTGTAGAAAGTACAGGATATGGCTTTCCAAACCATTTATCACATCTGTCAGACACTGCAACATCATGGGATCTTGATACAAGGAATTCTTCAATACTTGTCCAACCTTAGGACGAAGACCTACTTACACTAGTGGATGGTTCCACTGTTATCCCTCCTCCTCATGATTCCACTCAATTGGATTCATTTATAATTAATAAAATTTGGAAAGAATTTATGATACATTAGACAAGTTAAATTCTTAATGCTTGAGTAGAATATAAGCCGTGTTTCACCTACATCATAAAAAGTCAAATGTTGGAAGGAAACCGTGAGGTGTAGTCTTGTTGTTGTGACAGGGCTCTGGTGGCCTGGTGGTTAACGCTCTCGCTTCACACGGTGAGGGCCTGGGTTCGATTCCCAGCCAGAGTAGAAACATTGGACGTGTTTCTTTCCACCTGTTGTCTATGTTCCCCATCAGTAAAATGGGTACCTGGGTGTTAGTCGACTGGTGTGGGTCGCATCCTGGGACACTGACCTAAGGAGGCCTGGTCACAGACCGGGCCGCGGGGGCGTTGACCCCCGGAACTCTCTCCAGATAAACTCCAGATAAACATGACTGTGAGGTGTAGTCTCCTCCTCATACGCCGTCCTGTTCATCTTTTATTTTTACACTTCCTTGATATTGTTAGAAATCACGAAAGCTATCTGAATTTTACTATTTTTTCACGGTGGTTCACCTGTTTAATGTGATCTTATAGGTCGCGAAAAGGTCGCGGTTGTGATGCAGTTCAGATGGGCTTGTGAGGTCTCTAGGGAGACCTAATTATATGGTCACACCTGCCTTAGCAAATGTCGGGTAGTCACGCCCACGTCTGAGGTCTTTTGTTCTTAACAGCGTCAGACCTCGGCGTCAGGTCGTAACACGTGGTACATACACCATTGGGGAGGGGGTACTTTGACTACGATATAAGCCCCAGGGAACAGCGGGGCAAAGAGGTTGTTGGTGACAGGTCCGTCGAGCGAGAGCTCTGGACAGCCGCGTGTGTAGTGGACCACGCATTGGGAATCTCGGGTCAGCTGGTCGGTGAATTAAGAGTGAGTACTAGTCTGTGTTACTGATAACATCTACCCTTCCCCCTGGTAATAAGTCTCATAGGTCAATTGTTATATTGTGTAAATTTCCATCAGGATATGTTGTATTCTAGCCCTTTTATGTTATTAAGTAAACTATAGCCATAGTTCCCGTTTTTATTTGTACCTTCATATGCTATTCCCTATTATGTTAAGCACTGGGATATACAGGAGACGTGCTCACTCGCTGGGATACCTCCGGTAGAGTGGGTAGAGGTCTCACACGGTCAGCTGGATTCGATCCCACGTTTGGAGGTTATCCACGAGTGTGTCTTAGCTCCCCCACATGACACCTTTGACCACTACGCTGCAGATGCCTCAAAATACTCGGTAGTGTAGTTACAAGCCATGTTTTTTCTAGCCCTGGGCACACCAGTGACCCTAAGGCATGGTCTCCAGGTATTTCATTCTTCTCCTGTTTGTTCTGGTCGCACAATCGATACTATATCAGTGCACTACACAGCAACAAAAGGAGGTATGTACAGAGAAAGATCGCGGTCAGCAGGATACGAAACTACTTGTGTGTGTGTGTGTGTGTGTGTGTGTGTCTGTGGGCGTTAGTTACCATTTTGTTATTTTATCCTAGGCACATGTCGATTAGAAACTAGGCCTGTTGTATATGCGTGCGTGTGTGCGTGCGTGCGTGTGTGTGTGTGTGTATGTTGTGTGTGTGTGTGTGTGATTATGTTATGTGTGTGTGTGTGTGTTATGTGTGTGTGTATTGTGCGTGTGTGTGTGTGTACTCACCTAGTTGTACACACCTAGTTGAGGTTGCAGGGGTCGAGACGAAGCTCCTGGCCCCGCCTCTTCACTGGTCGCCACTAGGTCACTCTCCCTGAACCATGAGCTTTATCGTACCTCTGCTTAAAGCTATGTATGGATCCTGCCTCCACTACTTCACTTGCTAGGCTATTCCACTTCCTGACGACTCTATGACTGAAGAAATACTTCCTAACGTCCCTGTGACTTGTCTGAGTCTTCAGCTTCCAGTTGTGACCCCTTGTGTCTGTGTCCCCTCTCTGGAATATCCTAATCTCTGTCCACCTTGTCTATTCCCCGCAGTATCTTGTATGTCGTTATCATTCTCCCCTGACCTTCTGTCCTCCAGTGTCGTCAGTCCGATTTCCCTCAACCTTTCCTCGTACGACATTCCCCTGAGCTCTGGGACTAGCCTTGTTGCAAACCTTTGTACTTCTCTAACTTCTTGACGTGCTTGACCAGGTGTGGGTTTCCAGACTGGTGCTGCATACTCCAGTATGGGCCTAACATACACAGTGTACAGTGTCTTGAACGATTCCTTATTAAGGTATCGGAACGCTATTCTCAGGTTTGCCAGGCGCCCATATGCTGCAGCAGTTATTTGGTTGATGTGTGCCTCCGGTGACGTGCTCGGTGTTATGGTCACCCAAGGTCTTTCTCCCTGAGTGAGGTCTGTAGTCTTTGTCCACCTAGCCTATACTCTGTCTGCGGTCTTCTTTGCCCCTCCCCAATCTTCATGACTTTGCATTTGGCAGGGTTGAATTCGAGAAACCAGTTTCTGGACCACATGTCCAGCCTGTCCAGGTCTCTTTGCAGTCCTGCCTCATCCTCATCCGATTTAATTCTTCTCATCAGCTTCACATCATCTGCGAATAGGGACACTTCAGAGTCTATTCCTTCCATCATGTCGTTTGCATATATCAAAAATAGCACTGGTCCTAGGACTAACCCCTGTGGGACCCCGCTTGTCACAGGTGCCCACTGTGATACCTCTTCACATACCATGACTAATTGTTGCAGTGCCCTCCATGTTACATGCGCCTGATCCTCCAGCTTCTGCACTAATCTCTTGTGGGGAACTGTCTCAAAGGCCTTCCTGCAGTCTAGGAAAACGCAATCAACACACTCCTCTCTCTCGTGTCTTACTTCTGTTACCTTGTCATTAAACTCCAGAAGGTTTGTGACACAGGATTTGCCTTCAATGAACCCATGCTGATTTTCATTTATAATCTTGTTCTATTCCAGGTGTTCCAGAACTCTCCTCTTGATAATCTTTTCCATGACTTTGCACACAATACATGTCAGAGACACAGGTCTGTAGTTTAGTTCCTCATTTCTGTTTCCTTTCTTAAATATGGGGACTACATTTGCTGTCTTCCATTTCTCAGGTAGTTGCCCAGTTTCAAGGGATGTGTTGAAAATTGTGGTTAGGGGCATTGCCTTTGAGGTATCAAGGTCACTTAACAGCTTCTGCACCTCCCCCTTTTGTTCGTATGTCACCCAACACTTGTTGGTATATTCCCTCTTGATTTTTTCCCCTTCTTGCTGTCTTCCCGGCCCTTTCCTGTCTCTACGAAAAAAAAACTTCCAAAATCCCTGTTCAGTCCTCACATACCCCTGAATTTCTTGTGAGTTCCCACCTTTTGTCCCATCTTCACAGGGTCTTTGACTTTGTCTTCCTCCTGATGTGGTATACAACAGTTTCGGGTCATCTTGATTTTCGTGCTATGTTTTTTATACTGTCCTGGGCCTCCCCCTTTACCTGTGCATACTCGTTCCTGGCTCTGCGACTGATCTCCCTATTTTCATTTTTTCTCTCCTTCTGTATTTTCCTTTCTCTATTCACTTTTTTTTGCCTCCTTACAAACCATGGGTAAAAACCGGGGGCCCGTTCGGTCTTCCCATTGTTTCTGTTGCCCTGGGAACAAACCTTTTTCCCTGCCCCTTGCATTTTGTTGTTTCATAATCCTTATTTCATTACTGGTTTTCCTGCCATTCTCTGTCCACGGAACCTTCTGCGGGAAGTTCCCAATCCTATGGTCCCTTTTTTTTTTTATAGTCTGGCTTTTCCCTTCAACCCCTTTTACCTCTCCCTTGCAACTTACTATGTATTCAAAGCACAGAACCCGTGGTCACTAGCTCCAGGGGACCCATATTGATGCCCTAATGTCTGAACTGCCGGGGTGAACACAAGTCCAATCTGCTTTCATCCCCCCCTCTCACTCTGGGGTGCCTTAACATGTGGTGAAAGGGGGTTTTCCGCACCCACCCAAACATTTTGGCTCCCATTTTTTGGGGACCTCCATAGGCTCTGGGTTTTCCCCAGTCAATCCCCCTGGGTTGAAACCCCCCATAACAGAAACTTTGCTCGCGGGAGTGAGTCTTCTTGCCATCAGCAAGTGTTCCCCATTGCTTTTTGCCTTTTTATTTCCTCTTTTGGCCTCCGCATTCTGTGGTGGATTATACATACTGCAATGACCCACCTTGTGTCCCCAACTGAAGTGTACCTAGTATGAGTCCCTTTCTCCGTTCCCTCTTTGCCCTTCCCTTTTCTCGAATTTCCATCTTTTTTATGAGTAGAGCAACTGCCCCTCCCCCCCTTTCCCCCCTTCATCTTTTTCCCCATGACTGGTACCCGGTAGAAATTCATCGTTATTTTTCTCTGAGTTTGTTTCTGTAACTGCATGATGTCTGGGGACTTCTCATTGATTTTTCTTGTCTTCCCCCATATTTATTCGTTAATCCATCCCATTTTGTACCAAACCTCAAAATTCTGTTCTAATACGTAACTGTGGTCCCGGGAATATGGGGTTGGGAGAGCAGGAGCCCCGGTGGGGGCCGTGGGGGTTTTCACTGGAGGGGAGGAAGCCTCCCAAGGGGGGGGGGGGGAGGGGGTGGCATGGGGGGGTGGGAACAAGGGACATGGGTGGGTTTTTTTTCAGGCCGGGAGTTCGGGGGGTCCTCTGCGGGTTTCTGGGGGGGGGGCTTTTTCCTTCCACCTGTTCCTGGGTTTTGCCTCCTTTTTTATTTTCCTCTCATTCCCCCCCTTTCGTTTTTTTCACCCCTCTTTCATATCATCCTTTCCCCTGGGTTTTTGTCTCATCGAGGTACACACTCATGAACTCCTGTTTGCCTCTCAGCCATGTTTTCCTCAGGATCATGGTTCGGGTTTATTTGCCTTGAAAATTACCCTTTTAGGCCCAAACCTTTTCTATTGAACCACCCGATTCCCGAAAATTTGCCACCCGGGTCATGTCTCCCCTCGCTTTTCACCTTCATGATACCCCTTTAATTGCTTTTTTCCTTTCCCCCTTTTTTTTTTCCCCCATAAGTTTTCCCTTTAGCTTTTTCTAGCCTAGACAAAAACTGATCCCTCCCCTTTCCCCCTCCACTGTGACCCCATTGCATCCCCTAGGTGTTTTAGTTCCTTCCCGTGGGTGTTCCTTCCTTCAGTCCCCTTCCCTAGCTTTGGCCCCTATTTATTGGTTTGTCCCTTCCCGCTCACCTGTTCCTGGCCCCCACCTCCCCTTCTGTCCAGTTGCTCCCTGTCTTTTTTTTGGCCCCCTGTGGGGTTTTACAAGACCTCTGCATACAGTTTAGTTCCATGTCCCCTTTAGAAAACCATTGTCTGTGTTGATTTGACATTTCTGATGTACTTCGTAATACTTTGTCCAGGGTGTTCAGATGTCTCAGCTCCTTTTTTAATTCTGTATCTTGGGTTCTTTTCTAATTTTGGCATGTTTTCTCCCCCTCTTTTGATTCTGCGCTAAACCTTTTCCCCCATCTTTTTTTAAGCTCATCTTTCCCTTCCCCATCTTCCTCCCTTTTTTTTTAGCTTTGCCTCCCAGCCTCCCCCCAGATTCGCCTTTGGGCTCTTTGTTTTTCATCCAAAGTTCTAGGTTGCCCCTTTCCCACAAAAAAAAAAGGGGGGGAGAAAATGGTTAGGGGGGAGGAATAGTTTGGTTGGGGGGAGTGAGGAGGGAGGGGCTATGGGGGAGGGGAGTGGGGTTGGATGGCAAGGGTGGGAGGGGGGGGATGTTTTATTGGAGGGGGAAGGTGGTTGGGGGGGGGGGGGGGGGGGTTAGTTTGGTTTGGGGGGGGGTTTAGAGGGTTTTGGGGGGGGGTAGGTGGCTAGGGGGGGGGGGAAAGGTGGTTGGGGGAAAGGGGGGTTTTAGTGTTTGTGCAGGTGTAATGTCTTGTGTATGTTTTTCTTGTGTATGTTTTGTGTGCATGTGTGGGAGGGGAGGGGGAAAGGGGATTGGGGGGGGGAGGGGGGGAGGGGGGGGGGGGGGGGAAAAGGGTTTGAGTGACCCTTAGAAGGGGGGAAAAGGTGTGTGTGTGTGTGATGGGATTAAAAGGGGGGAGGGAGGGGAAAAAAGGGCTGGGGAAGAGTAAACTGCTTGAAAAGGGGGGCCCCCTTCGGGTGTTTTGGGGGGTTTTGTGTCCCGTTTTGTGAGGGGGTTATGTGTGTGGTGTGTGTGTATGTGGGGTGTGGTTAGTTATTTAAAAAAATTTTGCCCGGGGGCACTGTGTATTGTGTGTGTGTGTGTGTGTTTTTTAGACCTTTTTGCCCCTAGGCACTTTGGATGTGTGTGTGGTTGTGTGGGGTGTTGTGGGTGTTTGTGTGTGGTGGGGTTTGTGGTTTTGTGTTGGGGTTCGTTGTGTTTTTGGGGAGGTCCGAAGGGGGATATGCTAAACATACCAGAAATTTGAGTTAAAAAAGGGCGGAAAATTTGTTTCTATGGTCTAAAGCTTCTATGAGTGTCTATCCTGTGTTGTGAAAATGGTGAGAGGGGAGAGATTGGGTTTGGGGGGGGGAGGGGAGGGGTTGTTGTGGTTGAAAGATTTGTTAAAGCCTCTTTTCGTTTTAGGCTTAAAAATTTTTTGGCCCTTTTGTCCCTTTCCAAATATTGCTACTCTCTTTCCCCCATTGCCCTTTTTTGGATTTTAAGTGTGTGTGTGTATGTTTTGTGGGGTATGGTGTGGTTGTGTTTGGTGTGTTTTATGTTCCGTGTGTTGTGCTTTGTTGTTTGTGTGTGTGTGTTGTGCGGGGTTTTTATGTTTTTTGTTTATTTTGTGTGTGTTTGTGGGGTAATCCCTATTTTGGTCGCAGGGGTCGGGACTTGCTTTGGTCTTGCCTTTCCATTGATCGCTACTAGGTCCTCTCTCCCCCTTTCCATAGCTTTATCAACCTCGTCTAAAACTATGTATGGTTCCTGCCATCCACTACATCATTGCCAGACTATTCCATTTCCCTGACAACTCTGACTAAAGAAATTCTTTTTTAACATCTCTTTGGACTCATCTGAGTCTTCAGAATTCCATTGTGTGTGTGTGTGTGTGTGTGTGTGTGTGTGTGGTGTGTGTGTTGTGTGTGTGTGTGTGTGTGTGTGTGTCTGTCTTGTCTGTCTGTCTGTCTGTCTGTGTCTGGGTGTTTGTTTTAACTTTGGCAAGTGCGAGAGGTTTGTTGTCTTGCCATTAAAGCTGGGCTACGACCTGGAGTGATCATCTTGGGACATGTGAAGCTTGTGGTCTAGTGCCACCCAAGATTAAGAGTAATGTTGCTCATGGAACAAAGTTGCAATTTTGGCTTCATCTCGACGATGGAGACTTATGCAACTGAATAGTTGGTGGCAATAAAGCTGGCGTTACAACCATAAGCGCTCTGGCATGATACTCTATCTCATAAAAATGACATAACAGAATTAATTAAGGGTGATTTTATAACTTTAGTAAAAGAGAATTTAATAATAAATTATATCATAGATCTCTACAATGACAAGAGTGAGAGTAATAGCTGAACACTCAATAATAATAATAATAATAATAATAATAATAATAATAATAATAATAATAATAATAATTATAATATAATTATAATAATAATAGTAATATAATAATAACAATAATAATAACACATTTGATAGCTGCCTTAGAAGGCTTTTCTTTTCTTTCTACATAAGCCATTGGCAGCAGAATTTGGTTTAAAGTGTTTGTGACCTTGAGATGTGTGACCAACACTGGACAACCTGATAACCAAAATACCTCTCAGTACCGAAACATTTTCTTATAAACCTCCCAGACATAAAAGCGACTAACATCCATATGCAGCTTCCTTTAAAATTACAAATGAAAAATGCTTAGTATTATGTATTTGGTTAATGGCATGAAACAGAAGCTAATGTTATATGTTTTACTAGCAAACAATTACCAGGCCAGACTAACAAACTGTTATATAGTCAAGGAAGACACTTGAATCGGACATGATTAGATGATTGGCCAAGTCAGCGCCATCTGGTACATGGAAGGCACACCGACCCCCGCCCCATTTATGTGATAGTGACTCTAATGAGACTTGAAGCTCTCATAGCTGGCGAACCCATGTTGGATTAGTTGACTGTATCCTCAGTACCCTACTGAAGTCTCCTAGCTGAGGCTGTCACTGCTGAAGTCTCCCAGCTCAGTCTGGCACTACTGAAGCCTCCCAGCTCAGTCTAGCACTACTGAAGCTCTCAGCTCAGTCCTAGAGATCTAGCACTAACTGAATCTCTCGCTCAGTCTGGCACTGTAGAGAGGGTTCGTGAGATAATGAGGTTTGAGAATCAACCCAATACGCTTGTTTGGGTGGATAACACTTATATTAGCAGAGTGAGAGACAAGGGAGCCCATCCAAGCATGTCCTGTTACCTGTTTAGGTCTCCCTGATGAAAACTGAGGATAGTGGCGTACTCAACGCTCACTATTGAGGTGCATCAAGTGACGTCACAACATGCTCGATCCTGGAGGCCTAGCAAGGTTCGTGTGTAAAAAGTATATAGATGAGTACTAACGTACGATACATATACGGGAGACAACTATGCGCTGACAGCACTACTGAAGTCTCCCTACAGCCTCTAGTATGTTGAGGCACTACTTGAAGTCTCTCCCAGCTCAGTTTGGAGCACTACTGAAGTCTACAGCTCAGTCTGGCACTACTGAAGTCTCTCAGCTCAGTCTGGCACTACTTGAAGTCTCCCAGCTCAGTCTGGTCACTTACCGTAGTCCACTAGTCAGCTCAGTCTGGCAATACTGAAAGGTTCGATCTTCCAGCTCAGTCTGTTCCTATGAACTAAGTCTCTCAGCTCAGTCTGGCACTACTGACGTCTCCCAGCTCAGTTTAGCACTACTGAAGTCTCTCAGCTCAGGCTAATACTGCTGGCACTACTGGAGTTTCTCAGCTTAGTATGGCACTACTAAAGTCTCCCAGGTTAGTCTGGGACTACTGAAGTCTCCCAGCTCAGGTTGGGACTACTGAAGTCTCCTAGCTCAGTCTGCCATTGCTGACGTCCCTCCCAGCTCAGTCTGGCACTGATGAAGTCTCCCAGCTCAGCCTAGCAGTACTGAAGTCTCCTATCTCATGCTGGGGCTACTGAAGTCTCCCAGCTTAGTCTGGCACTGCTGAAGTCCCCAGCTCATTCTGGCACTACTGAAGTCTCCCAACTCAGGCTGAGGCTACTGAAGTCTCCCAGCTCAGGCTAGGACTGCTAATATGTCTCTTCTCAGCTCGTCTTGCACTGCCAGAAGTCTCCCAGCTCAGCTGGCACTACTGAAATCTCCCAGCCTCAACTTTGGCACTACTGCAGTCCCTCACTGAGTCTGGCGACATACTGAAGTCTACCAGTCTCAGTCTGACACGACTGAAGTCTCCTCAGCTCAGTCTGACACTTACTGAAGTCAATCCCAGCTCAGTTGTGGGCACTACTGAAGTCTCTCAGCTCAGGCTGGACTACTGAACTTTCCCAGCTCAGTCAGCAGTACTGATGTCATCCAGCTCAGTCTGGCACTACTGAAGCACCCATCCAAGACTGGTACTAACTGAAGATCTCCCAGTTCACTGAGACCCTAATGAAGTCTCCCAGCTCGGTCTAGCACTAAAGTTTTCTAACTCATACTGGGGCTACTGAAGTTTCCCAGCTCAATCTAGCGCTGATGAAGTCTCCCAGCTCAGGCTGAGACTACTGAAGTCTCTCAGCTCAGGCTGGACTGCTGATGTCCTCATCTCAGTCTGGCACTGCTGAAGTCTCCCAGCAAAGTCTGGCACTACTGAACTCTCCCAGCTCACTTTTTCACTACATGAAGCTCCCACAGCTCATCTAGCAGCACTGAAGTCTCCCTCAGCTCAGGCTTGGAGCTACTAGAAGTATCTCACTCAGGCTGACAGATTTCAACACCCAATGTGAACTTCCATCTTACGTGGAGGAAACTGGCAGGGAACGCACTTGATGCTTTTGTTTCCCACCATGTAATTATCATTAGGATAACATAGCTGTAGCACTGTGGATGTATCCAAATGTTTTAGATTAATTAGATGGAATGCCTGGTTATGTTATACAAGGATCTGTAGCCATTCAAACACGGAAGAAAGGCCCTGACAACAGACATAATCTCTCAATGATAACGGACAATCACAGCAGTGTCATTGATGTCAGCGTGGCTTTGTACATATTATTTATTTAATTATTATTATTATTATTATTTTGTTGTGTTATTATTTTATTTACGAACCTTATTTTAAATTGATCCCCTTGTAAGTGGCTGATTAAAGCGTATGAATAGTAATTGGTTAGGATGTTATTGGGATTTAAATCCTATCGACATACGATGGTCATTGATGGCAAGATGTTACCTGTAACACCACAGTCAAGAATATTTTAATACCTAGAATATTGATTCGAGCACTCTCAGAGGATATATTGTAACAGACAACCTCTCGGTGTATATACATAGTATACTGTTAGATGTAGTTGTTGCTGTTGTAGACAGAATCATTGTACAGAGGAAGTGGACCTTTAATCTTCCTTGAATCAAACTTAAATGACCGTCTCTCCTCATCATCTCCCCAAAGCCCCCCATACATATAATAATAATGAAAATAAAAATATTAGATACAATTAAAAAAAAAAGATACATTACGGTTGCTGGGCGATCTGAGGAAGGTGTCCCCGTATTCCATAACCCCAGCCCTATGTCTCAGCGCACGCGATTGGAATAGTGTAGAGTGGAGCATAACTTTATAATGCAATTAAATACTAATGTTGAAAATTTGAGGGTAATCTGGAGAGGAATCCAATCCTGACTGAGAAATAGTAAATTAGGACACATACCTGTGTTTTAATGAACACCACCAATAGTGAGTGTTTTAAGCAGGTCAGAAAAATCATTATCGAGTATATGATCTCATTCCAGTGAAATTTCAAATTCGCACCTCCAGGACTAAACTTGTGGGTTACGACTCTTCACTTACTGAATAAAAAATTATTATCACTATATATTCAATAAAATTGTCAGATTAGAACTTATTCTGCTCTATGGTATAGAGAGTCTAGTGTTCAGGAAACCAAATCATTCGTAAAAAATTTGAAGCCGATCAAGTGAGTCATTCTCAAGTTACGTCACACGAGCAAACGACTGGAAGATTTTTGTGCTATTTCACTACATCAAATAATTGCTAACGAAACATAATAGTTATAATCTTGTCCGTCTGAAGCATCAGTCACTAAATATTGACGTCGTTCGGAAGACGTAAACTGAAATTGATTTAACGTGAGTAAAAATTAATATTTTACAAATAAAATGGTCAGTTCTGCTCGTCTTGAATTACACTCTCCGCTGTTGTATTTTTATGGCACTGTGTGTGAAGGTTTGAAATTGAGAATTCCAGAATGCTGATAGTTGGTTCAGTAATGTTGATTACAGGGCACTTGACCATGCTAATTGTTCATAAAATGTTGGTCCTGGTTACCGTACACAAGTGATGAAAATTTGAAGCCGTTTAGATGAGGCGTTCTTCACTATTGTAGTCCCTGACACCTGCAGGAGTATTGTAGTCCCTGACACCTGCAGGAGTATTGTAGTCCCTGACACCTGCAGAAGTATTGTAGTCCCTGACACCTGCAGGAGTGTTGTAGTCCCTGACACCTGCAGGAGTATTGTAGTCCCTGACACCTGCAGGAGTATTGTAGTCCCTGACACCTGCAGGAGTATTGTAGTCCCTGACACCTGCAGGAGTGTTGTAGTCCCTGGACAACTGCAGGAGTATTGTAGTCCCTGACACCTGCAGGAGTATTGTAGTCCCTGACACCTGCAGGAGTATTGTAGTCCCTGACACCTGCAGGAGTATTGCAGTCCCTGACACCTGCAGGAGTATTGTAGTCCCTGACACCTGCAGGAGTGTTGTAGTCCCTGACACATGCAGGAGTGTTGTAGTCCCTGACACCTGCAGGAGTGTTGTAGTCCCTGACACCTGCAGGAGTGTTGTAGTCCCTGACACCTGCAGGAGTGTTGTAGTCCCTGACACCTGCAGGAGTATTGTAGTCCCTGACACCTGCAGGAGTGTTGTAGTCCCTGAAAACCTGCGGGAGTGTTGTAGTCCCTGACACCTGCAGGAGTATTGTAGTCCCGAC
>NC_069399.1:123229725-123274725 GCF_026875155.1 Cherax quadricarinatus
GTTAAAAGCAGGTGGGGATATAGTTTGGGAGGGTTGGTGCAATTATTTAATAAATGTTGGAAGAGGGTAAGGTACCTAGGGATTGGCAGAGAGCATGCATAGTTTTCCCTTGGTAAAAAAAAGGGAAAGGGGATAAAAAGAGAGTGCAAAAAATTATAGGGGATAAGTCTGTTGAGTGTACCTGGCAAAGTGTATGAGTTAAATTTTTGAAACAATTAAGAGTAAGACGGAGAATAGGATAGCAATGAACAAGGAGGCTTTAGGAAAGGGAGGGATGTGGGGGACCAGGTGTTTACAGTGAAACAATAAGTGAACAGTATTTAGATAAGGCTAAAGAGGTTTTGTGGCATTTATGGATTTGGAAAAGACGTTTGACAGGGTGGATAGGGGGCAATGTGGCAGAATGTTGCAGGTGTATGGTGTAGGAGGTAGGTTACTGAAAGCCCGTGAGAGTTTTTATGAGGATAGTGAGGCTCAAGTTAGTGTATGAGGAAAAGGGAAAATATTTCCCAGTAAAAGTAGGCCTTAGACAAGGATGTGTGATGTCACCGTGGTTGTTTTAAAATATTTATAGATGGGGTTGTAAGAGAAGTAAAAGCGAGGGTCTTGGCAAGAGGCATGGAGTTAAAAGATAAAAAATCACACATAAAGTGGGAGTTGTCACAGTTGCTCTTTGCTGATGACACTGTGCTCTTGGAGATTCTGAAGAGAATTGCAGAGTTTGGGGGATGAATTTGGTAGGGTGTGCAAAAGAAGAAAATGAAAAATGAATACAGGAAAGAGTAAGGTTATGAGGGTAACAAAAAGATTAGGTGATGAAAGATTGGATATCAGATTGGAGGGAGAGAGTATGGAGGAGGTGAATGTATTCAGATATTTGGGAGTGGACGTGTCAGCGGATGGGTCTATGAAAGATGAGGTGAATCATAGAATTGATGAGGGGAAAGGGTGAGTGGTGCACTTAGGAGTCTGTGGAGACAAGAACTTTGTCCTTTGGAGGCAAAGGGGGAAAGTATGAGAGTATAGTTTTACCAACGCTTTTTATATGGGTGTGAAGCATGGGTGATGAATGTTGCAGCGAGAGAAGGCTGGAGGCAGTGGAGATGTCATGTCTGAGAGCAATGTGTGGTGTGAAAAATAATGCAGAGAATTCGGAGTTTGGGAAATTAGGAGGAGGTGCGGAATTACCAAAACTGTTGTCCAGAGGCTGAGGGAAAGGGGTTTTTGAGGTGGTTCGGACATGGGGGAGAGAATGGAGCGAAACAGAATAACTTCAAGAGTGTATCAGTCTGTAGTGGGAAAGGAAGGCGGGGTAGGGGTCGGCCTAGGAAAGGTTGGAAAGGGAGGGGGGAAAGGAGGTTTTGTGTGCGAGGGGCTTGGACTTCCAGCAGGGATGCGTGAGCGTGTTTTATAGGATGAATGGAACAAATTGGTTTTAAAAACTTGACGTGCTGTTTGGGGTGTGAGCAAGTAACATTTAATGAAGGGGTTTTTAGGGAAACCGCCAGGCAGGAAATTGAGTCCTGGAGATGGGAAGTACAGTGCCTGCACTCTGAAGGAGGGGGGTTAATGTTGCAGTTTAAAAACTGTAGTGTAAAGCACCCTTCTGGGAAGACAGTGATGGAGTGAAGATGGTGAAAGTTTTTTTTTCCGGGCCCCCTGCCTTGGTGGGAATCGGCCAATGTGATAAATATATATTATTTATAATATATATAAAATATAATATATATATAATATATATATATTATATATATATATTATATTTATATATTAATGTCGTTTCCGAATATGTAAAATGGTCAATTAGCAAGAACTCATTTGAAATAAGTTCCTTTCCGAAATTTTCTCTTATACGTTTAAAGATTATTTTTTTCATAATTTTAATGTAAAAATTTTGAATTTGCACCAAAGAATCTTAGAAAACTTACCCACCTTATTATAACAAGAGCAATTTATTTAGCCTAACCCATCTAAATATATTTTAGATTTGTTTACAATAATTTAATACTAAACAAACACAGTGAAATATATTTTTTTCGTTAGGTTCAGAATGATTTTGGTGAAATTATTGCATACACAAATTTTCACTTGTCCTATATGGCAAGATGAGCGTTGCTATTTAAAGCCATGATCGCAAGTTCTGCTATTCGGCACGACATACATGTATATATATATATTATATATATATATATATATATATATATATATATATATATATATATATATATATATATATATATATATATTATATGTATATATATATTATATATATATATATATTATATATATATATATATATATATATATTATATATATATATTATGTGTGTGTGTGTGTGTGTGTGTGTGTGTGTGTGTGTAGGGGAAAGGTTATATTAATAAATATGCGTGTCAGTAGTATTATCTCAGTCTTTTGAACATCACAGTGTACGATATTTAAGACATTTTCCTGATCCTTCACGCTCATGTGAATCAAAAGCACCGGCCCTAAACATGTCTAATACGTCACTGTGTCAGTTCTCCAGAATCTTGATAGGATAGCATCCTTTCCTTCACATTTTTTCTTGCTATGTATAATACTCTAATTTTCACATTCTAACTACTGTCCGTAAGGGAAACACAAACGTCAAGTTAAGAATTTCTGGGAAGTGTAATTGGGTAATAGTTCACAGTTTGAGGAGGCGACGACAAATAACTGGAGGATATTTCCCATTATCTGCTGGTGTGAAGGATCCTATTTTCTGCTGGAGTGAGGGATCCTGTTATGTGATGGTGTTAGGGATCCTAGTGTCTCCTGGTGTGAGAAATCTTACTATCTACTAGTGTGAGGGATCCTTGTATCTGCTTTTCTAAGGGATCCTACTATTTGCTGGTATGAGCGGTCTTAGTATTTACTGGTGTGAGGAATCCTAGTATCTGCCGGTATAAGGGATCCTGCTGAAGTGAAGGATCCTGCTGGTGCGAAGGCTCCTGCTGATGTGAGGGATCCTGTTGATATGAGGGATCCTGTTAGTGTGAAGGATCTTTGTATCTGCTTGGGTTAAGGATCCTGTTACCTGCTGGAATAAGGGATCCTAGTATCAGCTGGTGTGAAGGATCCTCCTATCTGCTGATGTGAGGGATCCTAGTATGTGCTGGTGAGAAGGATAGTAATATATGCTGGTGTGAAGGATCCTACTATCTACTGGTGTGAAGGATCATACTATCTGCTATTGCGAGGGATCCTAGTAGCTTCTAGTGTGAGGGATCTTAGTAGCTGCTGTTGTGGAGGATCGTACTATTTAAAGGTGTGAAGGATCCTAGTATTTGCTGGTGTGATGGATCCTAGTATCTGCTGGTGTGAGGGATCCTAGTAGCTGATGGTGTGAGGGATCCTAGTAGCTGATGGTGTGAGGGATCCTAATATCTGATGGAGTGAAGGATCGAATTTATATAGATTTATATAAATTAGACCCATTTATAATTAATAAAATTTGGGAAGAATTTAATAATACATTGGACAAATAATAAATTTTAATTCTTGGGTAGAATATTTTGTTAGTGGGATGTCGTGAAGGACCTGTCTAGTAGGGTCAGCAGGCTTGCTGCAGTGTTCCTCCTTATGAGTCGGGTGTCGTCGCACATCAGGTGTTGCTTTGTTGTGGGATGTGATGGTGTGGTGTGGTCTAGACCCTTTATATGCTTTCCTTTGATGTATTAATTTTATAGTTCCTTGATAATGTGAGAAGTCACGAATGTGCTTGGAATTTCAGTATTCTTTCACAGCGGTTGTTTACTGTGATCTTATTGCATATATATATATATATATATATATATATATATATATATTATATATATATATATAATATTATATATATATATATATATATATATATACGTTGTGAAATATTGATTGGTGATTAATGAGTACTATTGCTGAATGAATACAAGGAAGTACTGTTAAATGCAATATATAATTATTTTATCCTGGTAGCTAATGTCGTATACACAATGTTAAAAAGGTTAATTTTTATTTTAACATGGTGTTCTTGGAAGTGTTGGATTCCGGTGTTAATTTTAAGCTTAGGATGTTAACTGTTGCTTCAAGGAGTCGTGTGGTAAGAGACATCTTACCACAACGGTTTAAACACCTGACGCGCGCCGACCCAACTTGGGTCGCCGCGCGTCAGGTGTTTAACCGTTGTGGGATCTGATAGTGAGGTGTTGGCCAGACCCCTTATATAGCTTCCTTGGATGCTTTACTTTCATAGTTCCTTGATAATGTGAGTAGTCACGAAAGCGCTTGGAATTTCTTATTCTTTCAGAGTGGTTGTTTTGCACTTATAGAAATGTATATGATGCGTAGAAATCTAAAGTATTTGTAAATGTAAGTTGATTACAGGAGTTCGTTGTATGAAGGATGTGGTGTATGGCAGTACTGACGGTGTGGGTGACGGTTGAATGGACATTGTGAGTTATGACTGTACGGAAATTTAATGTATTTATGAAAGGTTATTGGACATTCGTCAGTACACTTTAATTAGCTAACGTTTTGGGGACTGGGTTTGATGCTTGTGACTTTTAAGAGATATTTCCCGTTTTAATACGCTAAGCCAAGGATGTCACTGTTTATTTAACACATATTAACTGAGAGTGATCTCCTATCAGGGTGATCGGTGTTCATTTGAATGTTTAAAACAACAACTTCTTACAATATGTTTAACTATTTTCGGCTTTCTTGATACTTGTTAAGCCAGAAGATAGCTTAAAACAATCTTGAGATACACAGCAGAAGACATCCCAGAATGAAAGTGTTTTCTTTGAGAAAGTTGTGAAACTCTCAACATTACTATAGAAGATTGGCAGTCCTTTCAAAGAAGAGTCAGTCGACCTCCGCTTGTTAGACTCCGAGATTATCGTGACCTTCATCATTGTTGAAATGTTTGAAACACGTTTCAAGACGAGTCAAGACCATTCCAAGTCATCCATGGAGGCGCGGTACGTAAGAACGGGAGCAAATTGTCAGCATTCTAAAGAAATGGTACTGAAAGAATACTGCCACTTATTCTCTTAGTTCTTCTAACATAATAACCCTCAGCCACTGCCTTCCTTGCAATGATAAATTCCACAAATAACATTTCATGATCAGGCCAGAGTAATTTTCCTTTCCAAATATTTCTGGATCAAATAAAACAGAACTGACGCTATGACTGATGTGTACAAACAGGTGCTTTAAATATCAGGAAAGTGAGATAACAGGAACCAACGAAGACACAGCAAACTGGAGAAACTTTATGAAACTGAGAAGACACCTAAAAAGATTGTTTATCTATTTTCTTGTAGACAGAATAAGTGAAGTACGCACAAGTATAGTCGTCGTTACAAAGAGAGAAGACACCAATAACAACCAGTTTATCTTCCTAAGAAGTATGACTCTTGCAACGAATGAAGAGGTAAACACAATGATTTTTATACATACCAGACATACAGCAATGAAATGCCAGTGGCTCATGATCAAAGCGAACAACACTGATGTTGTAATCGCTGTAGCATCTGTTCTGCCACCCCCATACCAGCTTAGCCATGAGATAATATAAATTGCATTTGGTGAAATAGCACATCTTGGACTTGATTCCATTGCATGAGGAAATTTTTAAAACAGCCAGAGATTAGAGCCCCATTTTTCCTAATAATTTAGAGCGTGCGTCCTTTGAGTTATAATTAAAATCCATATGTGTGTTAAGGTGTCTAGTGTCAGTGGGACACTATTAACATTCACCAAACTCGTTAACGACCATAGACTATTTTTTAAACAAAATTAGATACTCCAGCTCTTTGCGGTTACCCTGCTGCTGATGATGAGATGAATATCCCGAAATTTGTTTTGACCATCCATCTGTTACTAGTGTTAATGATTCGAGGTTGGATCTCTGTGGCCGAGAGCAGAGGTCATACGAGCCGATCCCGCTGTCAAGGACTGCCCTCATGGAACATACCTCTAGTGTGGAAAAAGACACGCACAGCTCAGACACTAGAGGAAACGTTTCGACACTAGTGGCTTCTTCAGTACTAGCAGCGAAACGTTTCCTTTAACAAATACGTGTCTTTTTCCACATTTTGCCGGCATCACCATACCATTAATTCATGCCTCTGGTGTCAGGCGACTGTCACTCATCCAAACAAGCGAAATCTGATAGTTGGCAGTTTCCATACTGCATACAGCATTCTTATTTCAGTTTATCGTTATTTTATTCCTCTTCCGGCAAATTCCGTCCAATTGGGAACAGAATAAGCAAGATGTTACTTGGCCGGCATGTTGGACTACCCTGCACCAAGTGTGGCTTCAAGAATGTGCAGCCAGGGAGTAAACACCGTCACTGTGGTCTTATATTAAGAGAAACAAATGTGCTTCCCGGGACAAATTTAATTATTCAAATCAAACAGAAACATAAACATTCACTTAAACATCCTTCATATCACTGATTTTTATACGATAAATCACTTTCATTGAGAAAGTGACTAGTCATGAATGTACAGCAATCTGGGAACATCTTAAAAATATAAGAAAAAAATAATTTGGATTACATCTGTTCATTTGTCAAATTTTTATACTACAACTGTAAAATAAAAACAAATACGAATTTAGTGACCAAACTAAAGAAAACATCTGGACGTTTTGAATTTTCAAGTGACTGGATCCTAGAAATGGTTCAGTGTTAATACACTTAGAAAAAATTTAATTCCTATATATCCATTTTATAATTATTTTCTGTTATCTGACATCCTTGGTCTCCGCAGAGAGCAGAATGAACACCGGGAAATGACTCAGTCCCCGAGGCGACGCCATGCACATAATACTGTGAATGTTTCATTTCCTTGTCGAGGATTACTTTACTTTTAACCGTGACAAAATTAAAATCGGTGGCAGTCGTGAGGTGTCCGTCAGGGTTATATGTTTCTGCTGATTGTATGTTTTGATGTGTTTAAAAAAATACCTATGAAGTGTGCTGAGATACTGGGTTTGTAGATGTGTATACTGGGATAGTTGTTAAGTATACTGGGTTTGTAGATGTGTATACTGGGATAGTTGTTAAGTATACTGGGTTTGTAGATGTGTATACTGGGGTAGTTGTTAAGTATACTGGGTTTGTAGATGTGTATACTGGGATAGCTGTTAAGTATACTGGGTTTGTAGATGTGTATACTGGGATAGTTGTTAAGTATACTGGGTTTGTAGATGTGTATACTGGGATAGCTGTTAAGTATACTGGGTTTGTAGATGTGTATACTGGGATAGTTGTTAAGTATACTGGGTTTGTAGATGTGTATACTGGGATAGTTGTTAAGTATACTGGGTTTGTAGATGTGTATACTGGGATAGTTGTTAAGTATACTGGGTTTGTAGATGTGTATACTGGGATAGTTGTTAAGTATACTGGGTTTGTAGATGTGTATACTGGATAGCTGTTAAGTATACTGGGTTTGTAGATGTGTATACTGGGGTAGTTGTTAAGTATACTGGGTTTGTAGATGTGTATACTGGATAGCTGTTAAGTATACTGGGTTTGTAGATGTGTATACTGGGATAGTTGTTAAGTATACTGGGTTTGTAGATGTGTATACTGGGATAGCTGTTAAGTATACTGGGTTTGTAGATGTGTATACTGGGATAGTTGTTAAGTATACTGGGTTTGTAGATGTGTATACTGGGATAGTTGTTAAGTATTCTGGGATTGTAGATGTGTATACTGGGATAGCTGTTAAGTATACTGGGATAGCTGTTAAGTATACTGGGTTTGTAGACATGTATACTGGGATAGTTGTTAAGTATACTGGGTTTGTAGATGTGTATACTGGGATAGCTGTTAAGTATACTGGGATAGCTGTTAAGTATACTGGGTTTGTAGACATGTATACTGGGATAGTTGTTAAGTATACTGGGTTTGTAGATGTGTATACTGGGATAGTTGTTAAGTATTCTGGGATTGTAGATGTGTATACTGGGATAGCTGTTAAGTATACTGGGATAGCTGTTAAGTATACTGGGTTTGTAGATGTGTATACTGGGATAGTTGTTAAGTATACTGGGTTTGTAGATGTGTATACTGGGATAGTTGTTAAGTATTCTGGGATTGTAGATGTGTATACTGGGATAGTTGTTAAGTATACTGGGTTTGTAGATGTGTATACTGGGATAGCTGTTAAGTATACTGGGATAGCTGTTAAGTATACTGGGATAGCTGTTAAGTATACTGGGTTTGTAGATGTGTATACTGGGATAGCTGTTAAGTATACTGGGTTTGTAGATGTGTATACTGGGATAGTTGTTAAGTATACTGGGTTTGTAAATGTGTATACTGGGATAGTTGTTAAGTATACTGGGTTTGTAGATGTGTATACTGGGATAGTTGTTAAGTATTCTGGGATTGTAGATGTGTATACTGGGATAGTTGTTAAGTATACTGGGTTTGTAGATGTGTATACTGGGATAGCTGTTAAGTATACTGGGTTGGTAGATGTGTATACTGGGATAGCTGTTAAGTATACTGGGTTTGTAGATGTGTATACTGGGATAGTTGTTAAGTATACTGGGTTTGTAAATGTGTATACTGGGATAGTTGTTAAGTATACTGGGTTTGTAGATGTGTATACTGGGATAGTTGTTAAGTATTCTGGGGTTGTAGATGTGTATACTGGGATAGTTGTTAAGTATACTGGGTTTGTAGATGTGTATACTGGGATAGTTGTTAAGTATACTGGGTTTGTAGATGTATATACTGGGATAGTTAAGTATACTGGGTTTGTAGACGTGTATACTGGGATAGTTGTAAAGTGTACTGGGGTTGTAGACGTGTATACTGGGATAGTTGTTAAGTATACTGGGTTTGTAGATGTGTATACTGGGATAGTTGTTAAGTATAATGGGTTTGTAGATGTGTTTACTGGGATAGTTAAGTATACTGGGTTTGTAGACATGTATACTGGGATAGTTGTTAAGTATACTGGGTTTGTAGATGTGTATACTGGGATAGTTGTTAAGTATACTGGGTTTGTAGATGTATATACTGGGATAGTTAAGTATACTGGGTTTGTAGACGTGTATACTGGGATAGTTGTTAAGTGTACTGGGGTTGTAGACGTGTATACTGGGATAGTTGTTAAGTATACTGGGTTTGTAGATGTGTATACTGGGATAGCTGTTAAGTATACTGGGTTGGTAGATGTGTATACTGGGATAGTTGTTAAGTATACTGGGTTTGTAGATGTGTATACTTGGATAGTTGTTAAGTATAATGGGTTTGTAGATGTGTTTACTGGGATAGTTAAGTATACTGGGTTTGTAGACATGTATACTGGGATAGTTGTTAAGTATACTGGGTTTGTAGATGTGTATACTGGGATAGTTGTTAAGTATACTGGGTTTGTAGATGTGTATACTGGGATAGTTGTTAAGTATACTGGGGTTGTAGATGTGTACTTGGATAGTTGTCAGTTATACTGAGTTTGTTAGGTGTACTAGAATGGTTGTGAGGTGTACTGAGACGGTTGTTAGGTATACTGGGATAGTTGTCAAGTGTACTTGGATAGTTGTAAGATGTACTGGCATACTTGTGAGATATACTAGGAAAGTTCTAAGGTGTACGTAGATGACTGTTAAGTATACTAGGATGGTTGTGAGGTGTACTGAAATAGTTAAGTATACTAGGATAGTTGTGAGGTGTATACTGGGATAGTTGTGAGTTATACTGGGATAGTTGTGAGGTAAACCGGGATAATTGTGAGGTATACCGGGATAGATGTGAAGTACCCTGGAATAGTTGTTGTGAGGTATACTTTGATAGTTGTGAGGTATACTGGGATAGATGTGAGGTATACTGGGAGAGATGTGAGTTATACTGGAATAGTTGTGAGACATACTGGGATAGATGTGATATGTGTTCTGATGGCTATGAGGTAAAATGGAAGAGATGCGAGATATACTGGGATAGTTGTGAGGTATACTGGGATAGTTGTGAAGTATACTGGGATAGTTGAGTTATACTGGGATAGTTGTGAGGTATATTGGAATAGTTGAGAGACATTCTGGGATAGCTGTGATATGTACTCTGATGTTTGTAAGGAATAATGGAAAATTGTGAGATATCCTGGGATAGTTTTGAGGTATACTGGAATAGTTGTGACGTATACTGGGATAATTGTGAGGAGTATTGGGAATGTTGTGAGGTGTACCGAGATAACTGTTCAAGTATTCTAAGGTAGTTGTGAGTTGTCAAAGGAAGATTCTTCTCCACCTACATGGAGAAGAATCCTTCCTCCGTAAGCCATTGCGTGTCGTACAAGGCGATTAAAATACCTTGAGGAAGAGGCTAATAACCCCTTCTCCTATGTTAATTATTAAATTGGAGAAAAATAAGTTGTTTGGATGTTTGCATGGGCTTTGTGAATGTTATGAGTGAAAGAAGCTTGATGTTCCAGCCCTAAGCGAAACAAAGCTAAATGGTGTGGGAGAATTTCAGTGGAGAGAAGTAAATATGATTAGGTCAGGTGTATCTAAGATAATCAGAACTGAGGAATGTATAGCTTTAATATTAAATGATCATTCATATAAAGAGAAAGGGGAATATACCTGTATACATTCAAGGATCATGTGGATTAAAATAAAAGTGGGTTGCCAAAAGTGGACTATACTAAGTGTTTATGCATCTAGGGAAGAGAGCAGTGTGGAAGGGAGAGAGATTTTGGTAAATGTTAAGCGAGTTTTGCATGAAAGTGGGCAAGAGGGATGAAAAAGTATATATGAATTATAAAAGAATTAGCCTGTTGGGTGTACCGGGTAAAGTGTATTCTAGAGATATTGAAAGAATTAAGGATAAGACAGAAGAACAACGAAGTTTAATGAAGGGTAGGGGATGTGTAGACCACGTATTTACATTGAATCATATAAATGAACAAAACTTAAATAAATGTAAGAAACATTTCGTTTCATTTATGGATTTGGAATAGGCAGTGTGGCAGATGCTGCAAGTGTATGGAATAGGTGGTAGGTTACTGAAAGCAATTAAGAGTTTTTGCGAGGATAGTGAGGCTCAGATTGGGGTATGTATGAGAGAAGGAGATTATTTTCCAGTAAAAGTAGTGAATATTAGGGTGTTGGAGAGATATGAGGGATTAAAAGTTAAAGAATCTAATGCAAAGTGGGTGATGTCACAGCTGCAGTTTTTTGCCGATGGCACAGTGCTTTTGGGAGATTCTGAAGAGAAGTTGCAAAGGTCTACAGATGGTTTTAGAAGGGAAGGAAATTAAAAGAGAGCATAGGAATTTGCAAGGCGAAGAGAGTAACAAAAAATCTAGGTAATTAAAAACTGAATAGCAAATTGAAAGGAGGAAGTGTGGAGGGAGTAAATGTGTTTAAATTTTAGGGAGTGGACATGATGACGGCAAGGTCTACGAAAGTTGACGAGGGGAGAAAGTAGGTGGACACAGAAGCATGTGTAGAGATAGAAATTTATCCATTGAGGCAAATATGCAAATGTTCCAGCGTATACTCAAGTAGTACTTACATTCTTATATGAGTGTGAAAAGTGGGTTTTTAACTTTTCAACAAGGAGGAGGAGGAGGCAGTGGAGATGTTATGTTTGAGGGCAATGTGTGGTGTGAATATTATGCCGAAAAATAGTAGCTTGGAGAATAGGTGGTGTGGGGTTACCAAAAGTATTATTCAGAGGGAGGAGGAAGGATTTTTGAGGTGGTCTGAATGACTAGAAAGGCATATAAATCTGGACTGGAGGGAAGAAGGGGTAGGGATCACTCTAGAAAAAGGATGGAGGGGGTAAAAGAGGTTTTGTGTCTAAGGGACTTGGACACCCATCAGACTTGTGTGTACTTATTAGATAGAAGTGGAGCAAGTTTTTTTTTGTCGTAATTTGACATGCTGTTGGAGTGTAAGCAAGGTAACATTTATGAAGGGGTTCAGAGAAACCGGTTAGTCGGACTTAAGTCCTGGAGGTGGGAAGTATGTAGAGTGCTGTTACTCTGAAGGAGCGGTGGGGATGCCGCAGTTTGGAGAATCATTTGAACTGTGATGTCAGTAGGTTTATGGCAAGAAAAAGACTTAATAAATGGTGAGAGACGACCTTTGCTTAAAACAAAATTAGTGTCGGACTTGACAGATCTAGAAGAAAGATTACCCCCGAAAAAATCACTTGTATTATTATTATTATTATTATTATTATTATTATTATTATTATTATTATTATTATTATTATTTGCATTATTATAATTTAAAGTAAAACAAAACAAGTGCAACTAATCTGTCAATGTGGCAACGTTTCGCTCTCCAGGAGCTTTATCAAGCCGTTATAAACAATGCATGGACACAGAGGGTATATATAGGCTTAGAGTGAGGTGCAATACTACTGGTAGTAGTAGTAGTAGTAGTGATATAAGTTGTAGTAGTAGTAGTAATACAAATTACATCACTACTATACTACTACTACTACCACTAGTATTGCACCTCACTCTGAGCCTATATATACCCTCTGTGTCCATGTATTGTTTACAACAGCTTGATAAAGTTCCTAGAGAGCGAAAAGTTGCTACAATAAAATGTCACATTAGTTGCACTTGTGTCCTTTTACTTTACATATTGTCGGTAATTCTACCAGCATTTATACATTATTATCATTATTGTTGTTGTTGTTGTTGTTGTTATTATTATTATTATTATTATTATTATTTTATTAACACATCGGCCGATTCCCACCAAGGCAGGGTGGCCCGAAAAAGAAAAACTTTCGTCATCATTCACTCCATCACTGGCTTGCCAGTGGGATGCTTTACATTACAGTTATAAAACTGCAACATTAACACCCCTCCTTCAGAGTGCAGACACTGTACTTCCCATCTCCAGGACTCAAGTCCGGCCTGCCGGTTTCCCTGAATCCCTTCATAGATGTTACTTTGCTCACACTCCAACAGCACATCAAGTATTAAAAACAATTTGTCTCCATTCACTCCTATCAAATACGCTCACGCATGCTTGCTAAAAGTCCAAGCACCTCGCACACAAAACCTCCATTAACCCCTCGCTCCAACCCTTCCTAGGCCGACCCTTACCCCGCCTTCCTCCACTACAGATTTATACACTCTCGAAGTCTTTCTGTTTTGTTTCATTCTCTCTACATGTCCGAACCACCTAAACAATCCCTCCTCAGCCCTCTGGATAATAGTTTTCGTAATCCCACACCTTCTCCTAATTTCCAAACTGCATTATAATCACACCACCACATTGCCCTCAGACATGACATCTCCACTGCCTCCAACCTCCACCTCGTTGCAATATTCATGACCCATGCTTCACACCCATATAAGAGTGTTGGTACAACTATACTCTCATACATTCCCCTCTTTGCTTCCAAGGACAAAGTTCTTTGTCTCCACAGACTCCTAAGTGCACTACTCACCCTTTTCCCCTCATCAATTATATGATTCGCCTCATCCTTCAAAGACCTATCTGGTGACACGTCCACTCCTAAATATCTAAAAACATTCACCTCCTCCATACTCTCTCCCTCCAATCTGGCATCCAATCTTTCGTCACCTAATCTTTTTGTTATCCACATCACCTTACTCTTTCCTATATTCACTTTTAATTTTCTTCTTTTACATACTCTTCCAAATTCATCGACCAACCTCTGCAACTTCTCTTCAGAATCTCCCAAAAGAACAGTGTCATCAGCAAAGAGCAACTCTTGCCAACACCTGAGCATTCACTTCTCTTACAACCCCATCTATAAATATAATGAACAACCACGGTGACATCACACATCCTTGTCTTGGGCCTACTTTCACTGGGAAATAATCTCCTTCTCTCCTACATACTCTAACCTGAGCCTCACTATCCTCATAAAAACTCTTCACTGCTTTCAGTAACCTACTTCTTATACCATACACCTGCAACATCTGCCAAATTGCCCTCTATCCACCTTGTCATATGCCTTTTCCAAATCCATAAATGCCACAAAAACCTCTATAGCCTTATCTAAATACTGTTCACCTATGTTTCACTGTAAACACTTGGTCTACACACCCCCTACCCCTCCTGAAGCCTCCTTGTTCATCTGCTATCCCGCTCTCCGTCTTACTCTTAATTCTTTCAATAATAACTCTACTATACACTTTACCAAGTATACTCAACAGACTTGTTCCCCTATAATTTTTGCACTTTCTTTTAGCCCCTTTGCCTTTATACAGAGGAACTATGCATGCTCTCTGCCAATCCCTAGGTATGTTACCCTCTTCAATACATTTATTAAATAATAGCACCAACCACTCCAAAACTATATCCCCACTTGCTTTTAACATTTCTATCTTTATCCCATCAATCCCAGCTGCCTTTCCCCCTTTCATTCTACCCACTGCCTCACAAACTTTCCCCACACTCACAACTGGCTCTTCCTCACTCCTACAAGATGTTATTCCTCCTTGCCGTATGCATGAAATCACAGCTTCCCTATCTTCATCAGCATTTAACAATTCTTCAAAATATTCCCTCCATCTTCCCGATACCTCTAACTCTTCATTTAATAACTCTCCTCTCCCATTTTTAACTATCAAATCCATTTGTTCCCGAGGCTTCATCAACTTATTAATCTCACTCCAAAACTTTTTTCTTATTTTCAAAAAATGTGTTGATAACATCACACACTTATTTTTCTCTCTTTTTTCATTGCTTCACCACTCTCTTAACCTCTCATTTTCTCTCCATATACTCTTCCCTCCTTGCATCACTTCTACTTTGTAAAAACCGCTCATATGCTAACTTTTTCTCTCTTGGTACTCTCTTTACATCATCATTCCACTTATCGCTCTTCTTCACTCCCGCACCCACTTTCCTGTAACCACAAACTTCTGCTGAACACTCTAACACTACATTCTTAAACCTACCCCATACACCTTCGACCCCATTGCCTATATTCTCACTAGTTCATCTATCCTACAATAGTTGTTTATATCTTACCGTATCTGACTCCTCATTTAGTTTATACATCTTCACCTCTCTCTTACTTCTGCTTCTATTTTCCTTGTATCCCATCTACCTTTTACTCTCAGTGTAGCTACAACTAGAAAGTGATCTGATATATCTGTGGCTCCTCTATAAACATGTACATCCTGAAGTCTACTCAACAGTCTTTTATCTACTGTCATTTGCCCTACATCATATCTTGTATACTTATTTATCCTCTTTCTCTTAAAATACATATTACCTATAACTAAACCCCTTTCTATACAAAGTTCAATCAAAGGACTCCCATTATCATTACACCTGGCACCCCAAACTTACCTACCACACCCTCTCTAAAAGTTTCTCCTACTTTAGAACTTATTATTATTATTATTATTATTATTATTATTATTATTATTATTATTATTATTATTATTACTATTTGCATTATTATTATTAATATTATTATATTCATCCTCATTATCATCATCAAGGACATCATCATCATCCTCATTGTCAGCATCATGCTACAGCAGCCTTGAAAAACTGTGGAGAGGTGATAGAGAGGAAGACGGCGCATCAGCGATGTGTCAATACCAACAGAACAAAAACATGCAGGTAAAATATAAAAACATTGAAAACACTGGAATTGCCTTGGTTGGCCAGCTATTAAGGAAGGAAAAACATGATAACTACATATGAGATCATAAGGGGAAGCGAGAAAACAGATAATAACAAAACTATCACCCAATGTTATGGGATGGTCAGAGCGTTGTAGGTGGCACAGCAGCATCCTCACTGCCATCCACTAAGACTTCTCCCTCAAAGGCTAGAGTTTTCGTCCTATGCTCTCCAAGGAGGCAATTATCAGCAGTGTTCTGGCTGGCAGGATGTTGTTGGTCCGTTTTGTGTTTTAAATATGAGATTAAATTAAAACTATGAGTTTTGTAATGCATTTCGCTGTCGGTGCATGGTCTAGCATCAGCCTAATGTTGGGGGATGAAACTGCCATTTCAAAAACTTCCTCTCTGCTAGAGTGACTGGACAACGTATTTTTTTTATGTATTTAAAGTTTTCATAAGCATTTAAGTAAACATTGTGTGCATTTTCCCTTGTAAATACTTAATGTTTTATATTATGGTCATGCAAACAGTGAATACTATTATTTATTATATACAGTACTGAGCTAGTAAGATAAATGTAAATCAACGTATTTATGTAAATAATGTACGAGACGAAATTGTTTTGTTTACCGAGAGATTCTGGGAGGACCATGATGCAACGGTTCGTTCAATCTCTCTCTCTCTCTCTCTCTCTCTCTCTCTCTCTCTCTCTCTCTCTCTCTCTCTCTCTCTCTCTCTCTCTCTCTCTCTCTCTCTCTCTCTCTCTCTTTTACACAGGCTTTGACAAGGTTAAGGATCCCTAGTTTTATTGACAAGCTATTTACAGGTTAAGGATTCCCAACTTTATTGACAAGCTAAGAGCTGTTACCTACATCAGCTCATTTGAAAGCATTTTTATTGTTATGAGACATACAAGTAGGGAACAGGATGAAGTTGGAGCCATCTGTGGGCCAGCATTTTCATTTGATCAACTGACTTTATCTCGTTGACATCATTATGCTGTACGAATGTGTTCCGTACTCGAGTCATCCTGGGTATATATGATCTCAGATGAAGTGATGTTCTGGAGAAGGGTACAGCCAGAGTGAAGTTGCTGCTTTCTGCCCGTTTTGTGGCATAAAAGCTTGTTTCACGCTGTCCTCGAAGTGGATCCAAGTGTGGTACTTTGACAATATTGGCCTTGTACATAACAGTAAGGCCACCCACATCCCTCCTGTGTTGAAGGCTCTGCTGAAATGACAGATCTATCCAGGATGGGTCCAGGCGAGAGATGAGACGTCTTGCTCTGTTCTCTACTCTGTCAAGCAGTCGCAGATGAGAGGGGGGGGGGGCAGGCAAACCAAGAAAGTGGAGCATACTCAAGGTGTGAGAGTACTTGTGCCTCGTACAGAATCTTGCAACCCCTACTGTCAAGCAGATGCCAGATACGGCGAAGTGCTGTAAGCTTCCTGACTGCCTTGTTTGCAAGATTTACAACATGGTTCTTCATGGTTAGTTTGGAGTCAAATTTCACCCCAAGGATATCAACTTCTTCTCCAGGTGCCAACACCCTCCCATTCATCCTTACTACTGCACCAGCATTACCATCATGGTGCCTAGAGACGATCATTATTTGCATTTTCTCAGGTGCAAATGTTACTTGCCATCTATTTCCCCAAGCTGATATAGCTCTTAGCTGGTGATTGATGTAGCTTAGAGCAGCTGGCATTTCTTCTCTTGGATAAGTGAATGTCAGTGTACAGTCGTCTGCATATGCATGGGATTCTGGGATGAGATGAAGAAGGTCGTTGAAGTAGACATTCCATAACAATGGTCCCAGCACGCTTCTTTGTGGAACACTTGCCCCAATAGGATGTCTTGCTGATTCCGTTCCATTGAGAACTGCACTTAGAGATCTACCATGAAAGTAATCACTGAGGAGACATAGTGTAGAGCCTGCAATTCCCAGTGCTTGAAGTTTTGCTAAGAGGCCCTGGTGCCACACCCGGTCGAAAGCGCCAGCAATGTCCAGTGCCACCACACAGCTGACTTTGGGTTCATCCAGTGACTGGTGCCACTTAGTGGAGAGGTTTAACAACAGATCAGCAGCAGAGTAACCTTTCCTGAAGCCATATTGACGATCACAAAGTAGTGAGTGGTAGTCAAAAAACTCTGTCATTTGTCTTGAGATTATTGTCTCAAGGATCTTACCAGTGATTGACAGGAGTGACACTGGTCTGTAGTTGCTGATTTCTGCTCTGCTCTTCTTTTTGTGAACAGGGGCTACATTTGCCTCTTTCCATAGAGAGGGCCATTTACACTGTACTAGGCAGTACTGAAAGATGCGAGTCAGAGGTGCTGCCAGCTGGTCTGCACATCTTCTCAGCAATCTTGGGCTCAACTTGTCTGGGCCCACAGCCTTTCCTTGGTCAAGCGATTTAAGAAGGAAATGCACCTCCTCCTGCCTTATTGTCACAACTGACAGTTTTGACACAGTTCTTGCAGCTAGCCAAGGAAGGTCCCTTGCTGGATCAGGAACTTGCATTTTGGTAGCAAAGTGTTCAGCAAAGATGTCCGCCTGCTCTTGACTACTAGTAGAGGTGGTCCCATCCTGTCGATTTAGAGGTGGAATGAGTTCATCAGGCAGATAACCTTGTCTGTCCTTCTCTCTCTCTCTCCCTCTCTCTCTCTCTCTCTCTCTCTCTCTCTCTCTCTCTCTCTCTCTCTCTCTCTCTCTCTCTCTCTCTCTCTCTCAGGAGGAGTCATCTGAGTGGTAATATCTGCACACCTCTGGTAAGATGGTGACGAAGGGAGTGATAGTGAAGTCTGGGTCAGACTTCCTCGGTTAGAGTCCACCGGTGTGTTTAAAAAATAGCTTTCTACCCTGATAACAATAAATACATAATCAGGTTCAACCCTCTCCCTCCCCCTCCCCCACCCATCCCCCTCCCATCCCCCTCCTCGCAAACACAGCACCAGTATGGAACCCACACCTAGTCAAGCACGTCAAGAAATTAGAGAAAGTTTGCAACAAAACTAGTTCCGGAGCTACCGGGCATATCCTACCTTGAGAGGTTAAGGAAAATCGACCTTATGACACTGGAAGACAGGAGACATAGGGAGGACATGATAACGATATACAAAATACCGAGAAGAATTGACAAGGTGGACAGGGGCGGAATGTTTCAGAGATGGGACACAGCAACAAGGGATCACAACTGGAAGTTGAAAGCTCAGATGAGTCACAGGAATGTTAGGAAGTTTTTCTTCAGCCATAGAGTTGTCAGGAAGTGAATAATCTGGAGGGTGATGTAGTGGAGGCAGGATCCATACATAGAAGAGATACGATGAAGCTCATGGAGCAGGGGAAGAGTGGACCTAGTGGCGACCAGTGGAGCGGCGGGGCCAGGAGCTGTGATTGGACCCCTACAACCACAAATAGATAAGAACAAATAGGTAAATTGGTAAGAACACACGCACACACACGCACGCACGCACGCAAACACCCTGTTCGCAGACGACGTGAAACTAATGAGGAGAATACAAGCGGACGAGGATCAGGAAAGACTGCAAAGGGATCTAGAGGGGCTACAAGATTGGTCCGACAAATGACTCCTGGAGTTTAACCCCACCGAGTGCAAAGTTATGAAGCTTGGAGAAGGGCATAGAAGACCCCAGACGGACTACAGGTTCTGGGGTGAAAGGCTGCAAACCTCACACAAGGAAAAGGATCTTGGGATGAGTATCTTACCGAATGCATCTCCTGAGGCGCACATCAACCAAATAACTGCTGCAGCATATGGGCGCCTGGCAACCCTGAGAATAACATTTCGACGTCTTAGTAAGCATTCATTCACGACACTGTATACTGTAAGTCAGACCCATATTGGAGTATGTAGCACCAGTATGGAACCCACACCTGGTCATGCACATCAGGAAATTAAAGAAAGTGCAAAAGTTTGCAGCAAAACTAGTCGCGGAACTAAGAGGTATGTCCTATGGGGAGATATTAGGGGAACTCAACCTGATGACACAGGAGGATATGAGGGCTAGGAGGGACATGATAACGACGTATAAAATACTGAGGGAATTGGCAAGGTGAATAGGGACAGAATATTTCAGAGATGGGACACAGCAACAAGGAGTCATAGCTGGAAGTTGAAAACTCAGATGAGTCACAAGGATGTTAGGAAGTATTTTATTCAGTCACAGAGTTGCCAGGAAGTGAAACAATCCGGAGAGTGATGTAGTGGAGGCAGGATCCAGGCATAGATTTAAGAAGAGGTATGATAAAGCTCATGGAGCAGGAAGAGAGTGGACCTAGTAGCGATCAGCGAAGAGGCGGAGCCAGGAGCTGTGGCTTGACCCCTGCAACCACAACTAGGTGAGTACACATACACACACAAGATGCATCATGACAGATAGTACCTAAAGTCATTACTCAGACACCTGGCCTCTTTCAAGGTACATAATGCCAGGCAGTGCCACAGGTGACTACTGACACACCTGGACTGCTTCAAGGTACATAATGACAGGTAGGTCCACAGGTGCCTACTCACACACGTGGCCTACTTCAGTGTACATAATACTAGACAAGTAGTGTCACTGGTGACTACTGACACACCTGGCCTACTTCAAGTTAATGTTAGCCTGGCATGTCCAACAACCACTGCCAGTAAGCCAGAGATAAGAGGCTTGTCTCTGAGTGTTCAGAGTGGAAGCTCAATAAGGAAGGACGAGAGATAAGAGAAGCAAACTTGAACGTCAGCCGTGAAGGTGGAGTAGGGGAGGGTGGATGTGGGGTGGGGAAGGGGAGTGCATGGTAGTGTATTTAAGGGAATGGGTAGGGTTTGGGGTGGGTGGTGGTTGGGTATTGGGCATGGTGTGGGAGGGGAGAGGGATGGTTCCACAGTGAGCAGCTGTAAAATATTATCTGGAATCAATTTGCTTATCACTTTGTTACAGGTGATCCTTGGCTAGTCAGTCAATAGCCTCACTTTCTCGTGCTCACTCTGCAGCGCAGGTGTTGTTGGACTGGTGATGGGGATTAGTGTTGTTTATATCTGGAATTAAATTATTATTATTATTATTATTATTATTATTATTATTTTTATTGTTATTATTGTTGTTATTATTTATTATTATTAATTATTATTTTGTTATTGTCTATTATTGTATCTATTATTATTATTAATTATTATTTATTTTATTATTGTTGTCTATTATTATTATAATTATTAATTATTGTTATGATATTAATAATAATAATAATAATAATATTATTATTATTATTATTATTAGGTATCCACAAACGGGTACATTAATTAAGTGGTTTCCTGAATTAATTTCTCCTTTCTTGTTCTTTTTTTTCCTTCTTCCAACTTTTTCGTTTTTATTTCATATATTGCATAAGCGTGCAACATCCGATCGACTTTAGATTTCCAGAAGTGGCGTATGATAAGCCAGACGAGATTCATGCAACTGTTGGCAATATGCGAGTGTCCCATGTATTACCCCGTCCAAGATTAGTGACATGGGTATGGGTTCCAAAAAAAAAAAAAAAAAGAGTGCCCTTCAGAGAGTGTTGTTGCACGTTGACTATTTTTACGTGTAAAATAGTGAATAAAATATTCCCATTAAATAGTATTAAGTAAATTTGGGTTTTCCTCTTCCGAATGGCTTCAATATTTTAGGGCTGATGCATCTTACAGACAGGATAATAACCACTAAGGTTAGTTTGTGCGAACGCAAATTTAGTTAAAAAAAAAAAGCCAGGCATCACTGGAATATCTGCTACAACCATAGAACGCCTCTTCTAATAGGCTTCAAATTTTCAGGCCTGGTGTGATCTCCAGAAACCAAGATGGTTTGCATTTTTATCGGGCTGTACAAGTCCCACTTTACAAGTTTTATTAAATTCATGGTTTTGCTGATTTTCACTTAACTAATGAATGCTTCGTCTGATTGGCTTCAAAATATTATTGCTGATGCATTCCATAAGAAGTCTGACACCCTATAAATCTCGACTGTGAAGGTACAAATTCGAAATTTCACTGACTTTGTTTAAAAAAAATTGAATCGTTGGATTCAGAACAATTAGTTGTGAGTTCGTCTTCTGAAACGTTTTCAATGCTTCTCATGGTTTACTGCTTTTTCAAATAATATAAAATATATTATAATAAACATCTCCATAAAGGCTACTATCATATTGGCTTATATGAAAATTCCAAAGTTGGTCGTCATTAAAAGAACGTTTGTCTTTCAGTTTAAGTTAGATTATTATGAGGAAGCAGAGAGTCTACAAAAATGGGGCAGAATCTGAGTGGAATCATCACAAGTGGAATCTCACAAGGATCAGTTGTTGGCGTATTGTTGTTCATAGTTTACGTTTATGATATTGACGAGGGAATAATTAGTTAGGTTAGGTAGTGATGGTAGGATGGTGGTGGTGATGGTAGTGATGGTGGTGATGGTAGTGATGGTAGTGATGGTGGTGATGGTAAACGATGGTGGTAATGGTGAGTAATCGTGGTGATGGCGATGACCAATGGTAGTGATGTGATGATGATGGTAGTGATGGTTGATGTAGTGGGATTCTGGTGATAGTGGTGATGGTGATGATGGTGAGTAATGGTGATGATGGTTGATGTAGTGGGACTCTGGTGATAGTGGTGATGGTAGGGATGGTAGTGATGATGATGATGAAGGTGAGTAATGGTCGTGATGGTTGATGTAGTAGAATTCTTGTGATGGTGGCGATGGTAGTGATGGTGGTGGATAAGAAATGGTGATGGTGGTGATGGTAGTGGTGGTGGTGATTGTAGTGATGGTGTTGGTGGCGATGTATTAGGGTGGTGATGGAAGTGATGTTAGAGATGGTGCGATGGTAGTGATGGTAGTAATGGTGGTGATGGTGACGATAGCGGTGATGGTAGTGATGGAAGTGATGGTAGTGATGGTGGTGATGGTAGTGATGGTGGTTGGTGATGGTGGTGATGGTAGTGATGGTGGTGATGGTAGTGATGGTGTTGATGGCAGTGATGGAAGTGATGGTGGTTATAGTAGTGATGGAAGTGATGGTGGTGATGACAGTGATGATAGTGATGGTGGTGATGGTAGTGATGGTGATTATGGTAGTGATGAAAGTGATGGTGGTGATGGTAGTGATGGTAGTGATGGTGGTGATGGTAGTGATGGTAGTGATGGAAGTGATGGTGGTTATGGTAGTGATGGAAGTGATGATAGTGATGGAAGTGATGGTGGTGATGGTAGTGATGGAAGTGATGGTAGTGATGGAAGTGATGGTGGTGATGGTATTGATGGTGATGATGGTAGTGATGGTAGTGATGGTACTGATGGAAGTGATGGAAGTGATGGTAGTGATGGAAGCGATGGTGGTTATGGTAGTGATGGAAGTGATGGTGGTGATGGTATTGATGGTGGTGATGGTAGTGATGGTGGTGATGGTAGTGATGGAAGTGATGGTAGTGATAGAAGCGATGGTGGTTATGGTAGTGATGGAAGTGATGGTGTGATGGATTGATGTGGTGATGGTAGTGATGGTGGTGATGGTAGTGATGTGAAGTGATGATGAGGTAAATGATGGTAGTGATGGAAGTTGATGGTGTGATGAGTAGTGATGGTGGTGATGGTAGTGATGGAAGTGATGGTAGTGATGGAAGTGATGGTGGTGATGGTAGTGATGGTGGTGATGGAAGTGATGGAAGTGATGGTAGTGATAGAAGCGATGGTGGTTATGGTAGTGATGGAAGTGATGGTGGTGATGGTATTGATGGTGGTGATGGTAGTGATGGTGGTGATGGTAGTGATGGAAGTGATGGTGATGATGGTAATGATGGTAGTGATGGAAGTGATGGTGGTGATGGTAGTGATGGTGGTGATGGTAGTGATGGTGGTGATGGTAGTGATGGAAGTGATGGTAGTGATGGTGGTGATGGTAGTGATGGTAGTGATGGTAGTGATGGTGGTGATGGTAGTTATGGAAGTGATGGAAGTGATGGTGGTGATGGTAGTGATGGTGGTGATGGTAGTGATGGTAGTGATGGTGATGATGGTAGTGATGGAAGTGATGGTGGTGATGGTAGTGATGGTGGTGATGGTGGTGATGGTATTGATGGTGGTGATGGTGAATAATGTTAAGGCTGCCAAACACGTGGCTGAACCTGTTACACTAACAGGTGTTCTATTGAAGTGTCGAATAAATTATTTCAATGACTCAAATCTCCAACCTCCTCTCTTCTCCCTAGACTTTATGAGACACCTAAAACACCCGCCCTCCTCCGACTCCACCCTCCCTCTTCCTCCAGGACCCAGCTGTAAGTCCTCAGCTCTTCTTGTTTGATTCCCTTCTTAGCCTCAACTCCCAAACTCCAGGATCGACCTTCCCAGTATCAACTCCACCAAACTCCTTGAGGATCGACTTCCTAGTATCAACTCCACCAAACTCCTTGAGGATCGACCTTCCTAGTATCAACTCCACCAAACTCCTTGAGGATCGACCTTCCTAGTATCAACTCCACCAAACTCCTTGAGGATCGACCTTCCTAGTATCAACTCCACCAAACTCCTCGAGGATCGACCTTCCTGGTATCAACTCCACCAAACTCCTTAAGGATCAACCTTCCGCCGCTTCAACTAAGCCCCAAGATGAGGCGATGCTGCACTTTCTCCAACATCATTCCCCAAGCTCCTAGGGTGGGAGGTGATATGCTTTTCATCCTCCATCTCATCTTCCAAGTTCACCCTAGGTTGATGGGGACGCAGTCTATCCCCCAGGACATTCTTCAAGCTCATTCTCCAAACTCCATCGTTTTAACTTTCTCTTTGTAGCATGAGGGGGAAGCGAGAAATTACCCGCACACCTTGAATGGCATACACATCGAAAAGGTGTACGGGTAAAAAATACATTTTCAGCAATACACACACATTAGTTAATTAATACTGTTCCATACATAAGGAAAACAATTATTCTTAACCTGGATCATTAAGATAACTTCATTAACTGTTATGATCGATGATATAAGAATTATGAACCCTCTAGCACTCAAATATTTAATGATGATTTTGTTGCCACCATTCAGAACTTGCTCACAGATTAAAAAATACAAAAATTAGACGTTAATCTTTCATCGTAATTGTTAACAAATATCATCATGAATACTTTCATCATCCACAACTAAACTTAATAAGTGTAACTAGAAGGACTGGGAAAGCATATTGTTAATGTAGAAATCCAAAATTACTCAGAACCTTCCAAGCTGCACTAACAAATGCAAGGAACAGAAAATAAGAACTTAGGCAAAATGAAAAGATACAATTTAAGATATAATTCTGGTGCGTCTGTGGCTAGAATTGGGAATAATATTAGTAGAGAAGTAAATGATAAAAATTAGACATAAGTGCGACACCTGGGTATCTTTAATTGTAGACGTTTCACCAACCAGTGGCTTTATCAATACAGATTCTAGGACATAACTTGAAGACAGTAGAACTATATACAGAAGATGAGGTAATCAGTCCCTCAGCCTCGGACTTGGTGTGTAGAGCACCGTAGTTGAAGAGATTCTGGAGCACAAGCAAGGAAGCTGGCGCTGAGGGACTGATTACTCTTCTTCTGTATATAGTTCTACTGTCTTCAAGTTATGTCCTTGAATCTGTATTGATTAAAGCCAGTGGATGGCGAAACGTCTACAATTAAAGATACCCAGGTGTCGCACATGTTTCTAATTTTCATCTTGTCGGTATTGTATGCCATTCATTTACAACAGAGAAGTAAATAATGAAATTGAATGCTGTTGGAATGCAGTTAGAAGCCTGAGTAGATCTATCACTCACTATGATAATATGAACGCAAATAAGTACGTTTATGGAGCAACTTGCAATGTGAAAAACTAACTCGAGTTGTAGAAGCCAGGCTTAGGCTTGGTCATAAGTACTTCTGGCAGTTTGACTGAGCACAGATGATGATCAAACTAGTGGCAGAGTATGTGGTCAGTCCTATGGTCACTTTCTTGAAGACTGTGTACTTTAGTGTCCATTTATTGAAGAATATATAGAGAATATAATAACCTATTTGATATGTCAAGGTATTAAATTAATGAAAATAAGACACCAGACGTATTAAACAAATATCCAAAATTTCCTTGCAGCAGATAATATAAATCTAGATGTATTCCTTTTAATCTTCCTTCGGGTCTAGTTCCTAGGCTTCATGTGTACCCTTGTGTTACCTTCAACACAACTGTTGTTGGGTTCACGATGAACCAGCCGCTGCTGCGGTAAAATCTTAAATCCTGCTTCAGTCCATTAACTTACACCTTGTTTCTCATTTTTATATCAACAGGATCCTTCACCAGTTGAAGCCTGAGGACATAGTGTGATAAAGTGGGACCACCGTCCACCACCACCCAGTTCACGCCACCACAGCCCACTCCACGCCACCACCATTCCCTCCTCGTCCACCACCACCACCCAATCCACGCCACCATCACTCACTCCACTCACCACCATCCAATCCACTACCACCCACTACACACGCTCACCACCACCCACTCCACGCCCATCCACCATCACCCTTTCCACACCCACTCCACGATCATAATCACCCACTCCACACTCACTATCACCCACTCCTCACCCACCACCACCCAATCCACTCTCACCACCCCTTCTCAACACCCTCTCCACTCTCACTGGTCATCCCCAGCAAGGGCCACTCCACTCACGATCGACCCCCTGGGTGATGGATGATGTTACTGGCTGAGGGAAGAGCATGACAACGATATGGTGAGTGATTAATGACTTCCAGCCCATTGTTTATCGAAACACATCAGAGATTCCATGATTCTGAACGTGTTGTGTTATGTTTTACTGTGTTACCTGCTATCAACGTAATGGCAGCCGCTGTGGGGGAAACAACTATCTATGCAGCAGTGTTTCTCGTATCAGAATGCATCAATTGTCTTCTTATGTTATCTTTCATCGAAAAAATAGACAAGAGCCGTTAAATTTAGAAGCAGATTCATTGTGGTTTGATTAGAAATAATAATAATGATTTTGTAGGTGGGGTGGTTGTAAGGATGTGGCAGGGTTTGTGTAGTGTTGTGTAACAGGGTGTAGTGGTACTGTGTCAAGAAGAATGCATGTGTGTGTGCGAAAGGGTGTGTTGGTGCTGTATAAAGTTTATGTAAGAGATACATGTGTGAGAGGGGTCTGATGGAAGCATATAAAGTTGGATGCAAGTTCGAGTGGGTATGATGGTACAGTGAGGGTGTGGGGGTCGGTTATGCCGCTTCAGCGTGTGTTGTTGGAACTGTAGTTAGGTTTCCAGGGATTCTCAGATCCAGGTCCTGCCTCTTAAATGACCTTCAATTACGGAATTCCCAAAGTATATGTCAGATCTCACGTTCAAGAAGCACAACAATGTTATTATCGCAGCTGCAAGGAAAATGATAGGTTGGATATCTAAAAACCTTCAGAACAAGAGATGCCAAACCAATGATAAATACTCTTAGTTCATTCGTTCTCTCTAGGCTGGAATACTGCTGTATACTAACAGCCCCCTTTCAAAGGAGACGAAATTGCTGGGCTGGAAAATGTACAGAGAACATTTATTGCTAGTATAAACTCGGCTAAGCACATAAATTACTGGGAGTACTTGAAGCCTAGAACCGTACTCCTTAGAAAGCAGGCGAGAAAGACACATTATAATCTACATCTTAAAGATACTGGAAAGATTGGTTCCAATCCTGCACACCGAAATTATTACTTATGAACACAAGTAGCTTGGCAGACGGTGTAGGATACCTCCAGCGATAAAAACTGGAGAGTTGACTACACTGAGAGAGAACTAAATAAACGTTAATAGTAATTTTTTTCTTCTTCTTTTTGGTTGTTGCACTATGCAGAGTTTACACTATGTAGAGTTTGCACTATGTAGAGTTTACACTATGTAGAGTTTGCACTATGTAGAGTTTACACTATTAGAGTTTACACTATGTAAGCGTTTACACTATGTAGAGTTTACACTATGTAGAGTTTACACTATGTAGAGTTTATACTATGTAGAGTTTACACTATGTAGAGTTTTACACTAATGTAGAGTTTACACTATGTAGAGTTTACACTATGTAGAGTTACACTATGTAGAGTTTACACTATGTAGAGTTTACACTATGTAGAGTTTGCACTATGTAGAGTTTACACTATGTAGAGTTTACACTATGTAGAGTTTACACTATGTAGAGTTTACACTATGTAGAGTTTACACTATGTAGAGTTTACACTATGTAGAGTTTGCACTATGTAGAGTTTGCACTATGTAGAGTTTGCACTATGTAGAGTAACACATCATATTAAATTTTATTTTCTACTGATTTCAATAAAACATAAAAAGTTCCAAAATAATTATTTTGGGGCACTGCCCTTGGGGGCATTATTTTAGGTGCATCATATTTCGTTGAATATAAAATTTAAATACATATATCATCTCCTGATAAGGTGGCAATGGGGAGGTGAGCCCCCCACACCAACCTCCTGACATGGAGAAGGAGCTTGTGCATGGGTGAAATTCCACAGTCACTTAAAACAATGGATATAGCCCGACTCCATAAAGGTGGCAGCAAAGCATTAGCTAAGAACTATAGACCAATAGCTATAACGTCCCACATCATAAAAATCTTTGAAAGAGTGCTAAGAAGCAGGATTGCAAACCACCTGGATTCCCAAAAACTGCACAATCCAGGGCAACATGGGTTCAGGGCAGGTCGCTCCTGCCTCTCACTACTACTGGATCACTATGACATGGCCTTGGATGCACTGGAAGAAAATCAGAATGCAGGTGAAATACACACAGACTTTGCAAAGGCGTTTGACAAGTGCGATCATAGCGTAATAGCGCACAAAATACGTGCTAAAGGAATAACTGGCAAAGTGGGGAGATGGATTTTCAACTTCCTAACCAATCGAACACAAAGAGTAGTGGTCAGCAGAGTTAAATCGGAGGCTGCCATAGTGAAGAGCTCTGTTCCACAAGGCACAGTACTCGCCCCATCCTGTTCTTCATCCTCATATCAGACATAGACGGAGATGTAACCCACAGCACTGCATCATGCTTTGCAGACTATACTAGGATCTGCATGAGGCTGTCATCTATTGAGGACACGGTTTATCTCCAAGAAGATATAAACAAAGTTTTCCAGTGGGTAACGGAAAACAATATGATGTTCAATGAGGACAAATTCCAACTACTCCGTTATGGAAAACTGGAGGAGATAATAACTAGAACAGAGTATACTACAAACTGGCCATACAATAGAGAGGAAAAATAATGTAAGGGACCTGGGAGTAGTAATGTCTGGGGATCTCACTTTCAAGGATCACAACAGTGCCACGATCACAAGTGCAAAGAAAATGATAGGATGGATAATGAGAACGTTCAAAACGAGAGATGCCAAGCCATTGATGATCATTTTCAAATCATTTGTTCTCTCTAGGCTGGAATATTGCTGTACATTAACATCTCCATTCAAAGCAAGTGAAATTGCAGATCTAGAGAGTGTACAGAGAACCTTTACTGCACGTACAAGTTCTGTCAAGCACCTTAACTACTGGGAACGCTTGGAAGCACTTGACTTGTACTCGTTGGAACGCAGGAGGGAGATATATATCATAATCTACACTTGGAAAATCCTGGAAGGAATGGTCCCGAATCTGCACACACAAATCACTCCCTACGAAAGTAAAAGACTGGGCAGGCGATGCAAAATACCCCCAGTTAAAAGTAGGGGCGCCATTGGTACACTAAGAGAAAACACCATAAGTGTCCGGGGCCCAAGACTGTTCAACAGCTTCCCATCAAGCATAAGGGGAATTACCAATAAACCCCTGGCTGCCTTCAAGAGAGAGCTGGACAGATATCTGAAGTCAGTGCCGGATCAGCCGGGCTGTGGTTCGTACGTTGGACTGCGTGTGGCCAGCAGTAACAGCCTGGTTGATCAGGCCCTGATTCACCGGGCCGCGGGGGCGTTGATCCCCGGAATAACCTCCAGGTAGACTCCAGGTATAGTCGCAACGGGAGCAAGAATCCCCCTTACCCACCCTCACTTAATATATATATATATATATATATATATATATATATATATATATATATATATATAATATATATATATAATATATATATATATATATATATGTATTTTGTTAATACAAATAAATAACATAATTTTACATTGAGAGGATGGATGCATGGAGTAGCAGGTAAGGGAGGTAGGTGTTGGAGGGATGGAGGAAGGGATGGTAATGAGAGGGATGGAGGGGTGGTAATGTAATGAAGGTATGCAGGTGAGGGAGAGTCCTGGTGAGGGCAGGAAAAAAAGGTAGGGAGGCGGGGTGAGGGTTGTCATGCCTACTATCAAGGTCATATAGATTCAACAAATGAGGACGATACTAGAACTTTGCCATTTAATGTGAATAAAGCCAGAGAAAGCAGTCTGATGTGTCCACATTCTAAAACTGCAAGGTTGGAACTCACCTGATGTCACACTCAGGCACTGATGCCCAATGACTATATGAGTTATACTTGGCATCTGTCTATAAGAATGATTATCAAACACACTCTGGACCGTTACCAGCAGACGGTACACTCTCCCAAACATTGTTCATACAGATACTGCTGACAACTCGGCTCCACTGCACTGGACAACCTCACACAGCAGTAACAGAATGCAAGAAGTAATTGCACCAGGTAAAATAGACGGGTCTCTTATTCATATTACTAAAATGTATATGGCTAGTACTAACCAGCAGAGAACAAGGTCTCTAAAAAAATTGAAAGAACAATTTAATAAGGGGCTCTGGTGGCCTGGTGGTTAACGCTGTCGCTTCACACGGCGAGGGCCTGGGTTCGATTCCCAGCCAGAGTAGAAACATTGGACGTGTTTCTTTCCACCTGTTGTCTATGTTCCCCATCAGTAAAATGGGTACCTGGGTGTTAGTCGACTGGTGTGGGTCGCATCCTGGGACACTGACCTAAGGACGCCTGGTCACAGACCGGGCCGCGGGGGCGTTGACCCCCGGAACTCTCTCCAGGTAAACTCCAGGTAAGCCACAATTGAAAATTCCAAAACAAAAAAAAAAAAAGTTTCTCGCACACAGGTGACAACAAGGCAACTTCCCAAGCACCTTTACCTTTGATATACCTTTGATGAGTTTCGAGAGTCTTACTACTCTCGGAGCCCGGCCATGGGCACGTTGATATAAATAGGCTCAAAAGACTGAAAGCTGTGACACTCAGCTTGTAACTTCTATAAAACGGTAGCAAATTAACACATGCAAACAGCGAGAGATATGCAACAGATCATGTGTAAGTCAAAGAAAAAAATATAGTGAACCTCTAAAAATCCTGCAGTTAATCAAGGGAAAGACAACGCCACTAGTATTGTCTAGTACAAGCATGGCTAGCATGGGTTAGCCACAAGCATGGCTAGCATGGGTTAGCCACAAGCATGACTAGCATGGGTTAGCCACAAGCATGGCTAGCATGGGTTAGCCACAAGCATGGCTAGCATGGGTTAGCCACAAGCATGACTAGCATGGGTTAGCCACAAGCATGGCTAGCATGGGTTAGCCACAAGCATGACTAGCATGGGTTAGCCACAAGCATGGCTAGCATGGGTTAGCCACAAGCATGACTAGCATGGGTTAGCCACAAGCATGGCTAGCATGGGTTAGCCACAAGCATGGCTAGCATGGGTTAGCCACAAGCATGGCTAGCATGGGTTAGCCACAAGCATGGCTAGCATGGGTTAGCCACAAGCATGACTAGCATGGGTTAGCCACAAGCATGGCTAGCATGGGTTAGCCACAAGCATGACTAGCATGGGTTAGCCACAAGCATGGCTAGCATGGGTTAGCCACAAGCATGGCTAGCATGGGTTAGCCACAAGCATGGCTAGCATGGGTAGCCACAAGCATGACTAGCATGGGTTAGCCACAAGCATGGCTAGCATGAGTTAGCCACAAGCATGGCTAGCATGGGTTAGCCACAAGCATGGCTAGCATGGGTTAGCCACAAGCATGGCTAGCATGGGTTAGCCACAAGCATGGCTAGCATGGGTTAGCCACAAGCATGGCTAGCATGGGTTAGCCACAAGCATGGCTAGCATGGGTTAGCCACAAGCATGGCTAGCATGGGTTAGCCACAAGCATGGCTAGCATGGGTTAGCCACAAGCATGGCTACCATGGGTTAACCACAAGCATGGCTAGCATGGGTTAACCACAAGCATGGCTAGCATGGGTTAGCCACAAGCATGACTAGCATGGGTTAGCCACAAGCATGGCTAGCATGGGCTAGCCACAAGCATGGCTAGCATGGGTTAGCCACAAGCATGGCTAGCATGGGTTAGCCACAAGCATGGCTAGCATGGGTTAGCCACAAGCATGGCTAGCATGGGTTAGCCATAAGCATGGCTAGCATGGGTTAGCCACAAGCATGGCTAGCATGGGTTAGCCACAAGCATGGCTAGCATGGGTTAGCCACAAGCATGGCTAGCATGGGTTAGCCACAAGTATGATTAGCATGGGTTAGCCATAAGCATGGCTAGCATGGGTTTAGCCACAAGCATGGCTAGCATGGGTTAGCCACAAGCATGGCTAGCATGGGTTAGCCACAAGCATGGCTAGCATGGGTTAGCCACAAGCATGGCTAGCATGGGTTAGCCACAAGCATGGCTAGCATGGGTTAGCCACAAGCATGGCTAGCATGCGTTAGCCACAAGCATGGCTAGCATGGGTTAACCACAAGCATGGCTAGCATGGGTTAACCACAAGCATGGCTAGCATGGGTTAGCCACAAGCATGACTAGCATGGGATAGCCACAAACATGACTAGCATGGGTTATCCACAAGCATGACTAGCATGAGTTAGCCACAAGCATAACTAGCATGGGTTAACCACAAGCATGACTAGCATGAGTTAGCCACAAGCATGACTAGCATGGGTTAACCACAAGCATGACTAGCATGGGTTAGCCACAAGTATGACTAGCATGGGATAGCCACAAACATGACTAGCATGGGTTATCCACAAGCATGACTAGCATGAGTTAGCCACAAGCATGACTAGCATGAGTTAGCCACAAGCATAACTAGCATGGGTTAACCACAAGCATGACTAGCATGAGTTAGCCACAAGCATGACTAGCATGGGTTAACCACAAGCATGACTAGCATGGGTTAGCCACAAGTATGACTAGCATGGGTTAGCCACAAGCATGACTAGCATGGGTTAGCCACAAGCATGACTAGCATGGGTTAGCCACAAGCATGACTAGCATGAGTTAGCCACAAGCATGACTAGCATGGGTTAGCCACAAGCATGACTAGCATGACTAGCATGGGTTAGCCACAGGTATGACTAGCATGGGTTAGCCACAAGCATGACTAGCATGGGTTAGCCACAAGCATGACTAGCATGGGTTAGCCACAAGCATGACTAGCATGAGTTAGCCACAAGCATGACTAGCATGGGTTAACCACAAGCATGACTAGCATGGGTTAGCCACAAGCATGACTAGCATGGGTTAGCCACAAGCATGACTAGCATGAGTTAGCCACAAGCATGACTAGCATGACTAGCATGGGTTAGCCACAGGTATAATTAGCATGGGTTAGCCACAAGCATGACTAGCATGGGTTAGCCACAAGTATGATTAGCATGGGTTAGCCATAAGCATGGCTAGCATGGGTTAGCCACAAGCATGACTAGCATGGGCTAGCCACAAGCATGACTAGCATGGGTTAGCCACAAGCATGACTAGCATGGGTTAGCCACAAGCATGACTAGCATGGGTTAGCCACAAGCATGACTAGCATGGGTTAGCCACAAGCATGACTAGCATGAGTTAGCCACAAGCATGACTAGCATGAGTTAGCCACAAGCATGACTAGCATGGGTTAACCACAAGCATGACTAGCATGGGTTAGCCACAAGTATGACTAGCATGGGTTAGCCACAAGCATGACTAGCATTGGTTAGCCACAAGCATGACTAGCATGACTAGCATGGGTTAGCCACAGGTATGACTAGCATGGGTTAGCCACAAGCATGACTAGCATGGGTTAGCCACAAGCATGACTAGCATGGGTTAGCCACAAGCATAACTAGCATGGGTTAACCACAAGCATGACTAGCATGAGTTAGCCATAAGCATGACTAGCATGGGTTAACCACAAGCATGACTAGCATGGGTTAGCCACAAGTATGACTAGCATGGGTTAGCCACAAGCATGACTAGCATAAGTTAGCCACAAGCATGACTAGCATGAGTTAGCCACAAGCATGACTAGCATGGGTTAGATACAAGCATGACTAGCATGGGTTAGCCACAAGCATGACTAGCATGAGTTAGCCACAAGCATGACTAGCATGAGTTAGCCACAAGCATGACTAGCATGAGTTAGCCACAAGCATGACTAGCATGAGTTAACCACAAGCATGACTAGCATGAGTTAGCCACAAGCATAACTAGCATGAGTTAACCACAACCATGACTAGCATGAGTTAACCACAAGCATGACTAGCATGAGTTAACCACAAGCATGACTAGCATGAGTTAACCACAAGCATGACTAGCATGAGTTAGCCACAAGCATGACTAGCATGAGTTAACCACAAGCATAACTAGCATGAGTTAACCACAGGAATGGTTCAATTGTAAAAATTTCCCTAATAAAATAAAAATCATACTACAAAAAAGGAGGTGTACAAGTACCATCGATAAATAATAATAATAATAATAATAATAATAATAATAATAATAATAATAATAATAATAATAATAATAATAATACAGCAGGTGCTATACTGTAACGGTGTTACTTGTGTTAGCGCAATAATAATGAGATAGGAGGAGAGGTGAGGAGATGAGGAAATCCAGGCGGCGAGGCACAGATCACCTGGACACCTTCATAAATCTTATCTCCTCAGTTTCCTCTCCTCAAAGTAAAGGAAATATACACACACCTGGAGACAGACATAGGAACGGTGACCAACGGAGGTGGAGGTAAGAGCTGGGGTTGCTACGGTTACACAGCGCCACTATAGACTTCATTGGAGCTTCTTACCAGCAACCTTTTTGAAAAAACAGTTGGGGACTTAAAATGGGAATGGAGGTAGTCTGCTGACTAGAACTGGAGCTGGGGAAGGAACAGTCATGGTAAATATGTGGTCATAACAGGAACACTGGCAGAGCCACACTGACTCATGAGATAACACGAACTTTCTGATGTCTGGGCTGGCTTAGTGGCAGCTGGACTGGCTTAACGGTGGCAGAGGCTTGCATCAACTTCTTGAAGAGAGAATTTATGGGCTTTCACAGGGCAGAACAGGTCTGCAAAGCAGAGCAGCAACTGGTGTCTGTGCCAGACACCAAGGCAAGCCCACACGTTGAAGCAGCAGTAACCACCTACAGAGAATGTAACTAATGCTATTAACGCTTCACTATACTTCGGTCCCTGGGGCTCTCGCTAGCCACCAATCCGTCATGCTCACTATCAGGGCTTGCTGTGGGTTCACTAGACAACGGAAACAGAAAGAAGATACTTGAGATCTGCCGTTTATTGTACAGGAGAATGTTGATACAGAGAGAGCATTCAGGTAAGTGCACATTCTACAACTGCAGGGTTTGAACTGACCTGATCTCATCCTTGGGCACTGATGTTCAATGGTTATATGAGTCATTCATGGCACCTGCCTATAAGAATGATTATTTAATATACTCTGAATGTTTACTAACTAATGGACTACCAAAACAATATTATTCATACCAACACTACTGACAGGGAGAGCAGGGTGGGGAGGCGTGGTAAGGGAGAGCAAGGTGGGGAGGCGTGGTAAGGGAGAGCAAGGTGGGGAGGCGTGGTAAGGGAGAGCAGGGTGGGGAGGCGTGGTAAGGGAGAGAAAGGTGGGGAGGCGTGGTAAGGGAGAGCAAGGTGGGGAGGCGTGGTAAGGGAGAGCAAGGTGGGAGGCGTGGTAAGGGAGAGCAAGGTGGGGAGGCGTGGTAAGGGAGAGCAAGGTGGGGAGGCGTGGTAAGGGAGAGCAGGGTGGGGAGGCGTGGTAAGGGAGAGAAAGGTGGGGAGGCGTGGTAAGGGAGTGCAGGGTGGGGAGGCGTGGTAAGGGAGAGCAAGGTGGGGAGGCGTGGTAAGGGAGAGCAGGGTGGGGAGGCGTGGTAAGGGAGAGAAAGGTGGGGAGGCGTGGTAAGGGAGTGCAGGGTGGGGAGGCGTGGTAAGGGAGAGCAGGGTGGGTAGGCGTGGTAAGGGAGAGCAGGGTGGGTAGGCGTGGTAAGGGAGAGCAGGGTGGGTAGGCGTGGTAAGGGAGAGCAGGGTGGGTAGGCGTGGTAAGGGAGAGCAGGGTGGGTAGGCGTGGTAAGGGAGAGCAGGGTGGGTATACGTGGTAAGGGAGAGCAGGGTGGGGAGGCGTGGTAAGGGAGAGCAGGGTGGGTAGGCGTGGTAAGGGAGAGCAGGGTGGGTAGGCGTGGTAAGGGAGAGCAGGGTGGGTAGGCGTGGTAAGGGAGAGCAGGGTGGGTAGGCGTGGTAAGGGAGAGCAGGGTGGGTAGGCGTGGTAAGGGAGAGCAGGGTGGGTATACGTGGTAAGGGAGAGCAGGGTGGGGAGGCGTGGTAAGGGAGAGCAGGGTGGGTAGGCGTGGTAAGGGAGAGCAAGGTGGGGAGGCGTGGTAGGGGAGAGCAGGGTGGGAGGCGTGGTAAGGGAGAGCAAGGTGGGGAGGCGTGGTAAGGGAGAGCAGGGTGGGGAGGCGTGGTGAGGGAGAGCAGGGTGGGTAGGCGTGGTAAGGGAGAGCAAGGTGGGGAGGCGTGGTAAGGGAGAGCAAGGTGGGGAGGCGTGGTAAGGGAGAGCAAGGTGGGGAGGCGTGGTAAGGGAGAGCAGGGTGGGGAGGCGTGGTAAGGGAGAGCAAGGTGGGGAGGCGTGGTAAGGGAGAGCAGGGTGGGTAGGCGTGGTAAGGGAGAGCAGGGTGGGTAGGCGTGGTAAGGGAGAGCAAGGTGGGGAGGCGTGGTAAGGGAGAGCAAGGTGGGGAGGCGTGGTAAGGGAGAGCAAGGTGGGGAGGCGTGGTAAGGGAGAGCAGGGTGGGAGAGGCGTGGTAAGGGAGAGCAAGGTGGGGAGGCGTGGTAAGGGAGAGCAGGGTGGGTAGGCGTGGTAAGGGAGAGCAGGGTGGGTAGGCGTGGTAAGGGAGAGCAGCATAGGGTGACACAGGCTTCAGCCGTCGGACAACTCCACCAGGTATGGTAGACAATATTAGTACAACAATCCTTCGTTTACTGACTACTTTTAGTTTTAAACAGAATTTGTTATAGCTGCATTTACATTCAAACATCGAATTTAAATATAGGATCACAGTGTCCTTGTATCATCCACGTTCAGCTAGGATCACAGTGTCCTTGTATCATCCACGTTCAGCTAGGATCACAGTGTCCTTGTATCATCCACGTTCAGCAAGGATCACAGTGTCCTTGTATCATCCACGTTCAACTAGGATCACAGTGTCCTTGTATCATCCACGTTCAGCTAGGATCACAGTGTCCTTGTATCATCCACGTTCAGCAAGGATCACAGTGTCCTTGTATCATCCACGTTCAGCAAGGATCACAGTGTCCTTGTATCATCCACGTTCAGCAAGGATCACAGTGTCCTTGTATCATCCACGTTAGCAGTAATCTGAAACCAAGACAACAGTGCATAAGTGTTCGCAATAAAGCTAATAGAATCCTTGGCTTCATAACAAGAAGCATAAATAATAGGAGTCCTCAGGTTGTTCTTCAACTCTATACATCCTTGGTTAGGCCTCATTTAGATTATGCTGCACAGTTTTGGTCACCGTATTACAGAATGGATATAAATGCTCTGGAAAATGTACAAAGGAGGATGACAAAGATGATCCCATGTATCAGAAACCTTCCCTATGAGGATAGACTAAGGGCCCTGAATCTGCACTCTCTAGAAAGACGTAGAATTAGGGGGGATATGATTGAGGTGTATAAATGAAAGACAGGAATAAATAAAGGGGATGTAAATAGTGTGCTGAAAATATCTAGCCTAGACAGGACTCGCAGCAATGGTTTTAAGTTAGAAAAATTCAGATTCAGGAAGGATATAGGAAAGTACTGGTTTGTTAATAGAGTTGTGGATGAGTGGAACAAACTCCCAAGTACAGTTATAGAGGCCAGAACGTTGTGTAGCTTTAAAAATAGGTTGGATAAATACACGAGTAGGTGTGGGTGGGTGTGAGTTGGACCTGATTAGCTTGTGCTACCAGGACGGTTGATGTTGCACAGATGTTGCACATGTGCTCTGGTGGCCTTGTGGTTAACGCTCTCGCTTCACACGGTGAGGGCCTGGGTTCGATTCCCAGCCAGAGTAGAAACATTGGACGTGTTTCTTTCCACCTGTTGTCTATGTTCCCCATCAGTAAAATGGGTACCTGGGTGTTAGTCGACTGGTGTGGGTCGCATCCTGGGACACTGACCTAAGGAGGCCTGGTCACAGACCGGGCCGCGGGGGCGTTGACACCCGGAACTCTCTCCAGATAAACTCCAGAAACTCCAGACATGTGTCTTAATTTCATCTTGTCGGTATTATATACCATTCTTGCACAACTTGTCAGACACTGCAACATCATGGAATCTTGATTCTGAGGACATGTACATAACCTTCACGGCTACGACAACTACTACTACAACTAACCCATCTCTTTGGGAAGGACCTACTTCCACTGGGGAATCCCGCCTACCAGTGATTATGCCCTCGTCTGCTACACCTGACGTTATTATATAAGCGCCAGGCTCCTTCCTTCTGCTTCAGAATCTCCAAGGTGCTCTTCGCACCTACTCCTAGGTTGAGGGACTGATTACCTCATCTTCTGTATATAGTCCTACTGTCTTCAAGCTATGTCCTAGAATTTGTATTGATAAAGCCACTGGATGGCGAAACGTCTACACTAAAGATACCCAGATGTTGCACATGTGTCTTGATCACAGTGTCCTTGTATCATCCACGTTCAGCAAGGATCACAGTGTCCTTACATCATCCACGTTCACCTAGGATCACAGTGTCCTTGTATCATCCACGTTCAGCTAGGATCACAGTGTCCTTGTATCATCCACGTTCAGCAAGGATCAGTGTCCTTGTATCATCCACGTTCAGCAAGGATCAGTGTCCTTGTATCATCCACGTTCAGCAAGGATCAGTGTCCATGTATCATCCACGTTCAGCAAGGATCAGTGTCCTTGTATCATCCACGTTCAGCAAGGATCACAGTGTCCTTGTATCATCCACGTTGAGCAAGGATCACAGTGTCCTTGTATCATCCACGTTCAGCTAGGATCACAGTGTCCTTGTACCATCCACGTTCAGCTAGGACCACAGTGTCCTTGTATCATCCACGTTCAGCAAGGATCACAGTGTCCTTGTATCATGCACGTTCAGCTAGGATCACAGTGTCCTTGTATCATCCACGTTCAGCTAGGGCCACAGTGTCCTTGTATCATCCACGTTCAGCAAGGATCACAGTGTCCTTGTATCATCCACGTTCAGCAAGGATCACAGTGTCCTTGTATCATCCACGTTCAGCAAGGATCAGTGTCCTTGTATCGTCCACGTTCAGCTAGGATCACAGTGTCCTTGTATCATCCACGTTTCAGAAAGGGATCAGTGTGTCCTTGTATCATCCACGTTCAGCAAGGATCACAGTGTCCTTGTATCATCCACGTTCAGCAAGGATCAGTGTGTCCTTGTATCATCCACGTTCAGCAAGGATCACAGTGTCCTTGTATCATCCACGTTCAGCAAGGATCAGTGTCCTTGTATCATCCACGTTCAGCAAGGATACAGTGCCCTTGTATCATCCACGTTCAGCAAGGATCACAGTGTCCTTGTATCATCCACGTTCAGCAAGGATCACATTTGTCTTGTACATCCACGTTCAGCAAGGATCACAGTGTCCTTGTATCATCCACGTTCAGCAAGGATCAAGTGTCCTTGTATCATCCACGTTCAGAAAGGAAATCGCAGGGGTCCTTGTATCATCCACGTTCAGCAAGGATCAGTGTCCTTGTATCATCCACGTTCAGCTAGGATCACAGTGTCTTTGTATCATCCACGTTCAGCTAGGATCACAGTGTCCTTGTATCATCCACGTTCAGCTAGGATCACAGTGTCCTTGTATCATCCACGTTCAGCAAGGATCACAGTGTCCTTGTATCATCCACGTTCAGCAAGGATCACAGTGTCCTTGTATCATCCACGTTCAGCTTGGATCACAGTGTCCTTGTATCATCCACGTTCAGCTTGGATCACAGTGTCCTTGTATCATCCACGTTCAGCAAGGATCACAGTGTCCTTGTATCATCCACGTTCAGCAAGGATCACAGTGTCCTTGTATCATCCATGTTCAGCAAGGATCACAGTGTCCTTGTATCATCCACGTTCATCAAGGATCACAGTGTCCTTGTATCATCCACGTTCAGCAAGGATCACAGTGTCCTTGTATCACCCCACGTTCAGCAGGATCACAGTGTCCTTGTATCATCCACGTTCAGCTTGGATCACAGTATCCTTGTATCATCCACGTTCAGCAAGATCACAGTGTCCTTGTATCATCCCGTTCAGCAAGGATCACAGTGTCCTTGTATCATCCATGTTCAGCAAGGATCACGTGTCCCTTGTATCATCCACGTTCAGAAAGGGATCACAGTGTCCTTGTATCATCCATGTTCAGAAAGGGATCACAGTGTCCTTGAAATCATCCACGTTCAGCTAGGATCACAGTGTCCTTGTATCTCCACGTTCAGCAAGGATCACAGTGTCCTTGTATCATCCACGTTCAGCAAGGATCACAGTGTCCTTGTATCATCCACGTCAGCAAGGATCACATTGTCCTTGTATCATCCATGTTCAGCAAGGATCAAGTGTCCTTGTATCATCCACGTTCAGCTAGGATCACAGTGTCCTTGTATCATCCACGTTCGGGAAAGGATCACAGTGTCCTTGTATCATCCACGTTCAGCAAGGATCACAGTGTCCTTGTATCATCCACTTCAGCAAGGATCACAGTGGTCCTTGTATCATCCACGTTCAGCTAGGATCACAGTGTCCTTGTATCATCCACGTTCGGGCAAGGATCACAGTGTCCTTGTATCATCCAGTTCAGCTAGGATCACATTTGTCCTTGTATCATCCACTTCAGCTAGGATCACAGTGTCCTTGTAATTCATCCACGTTCAGCAAGGATCACAGTGCCCTTGTATCATCCACGTTCAGCTTGGATCACAGTATCCTTGTATCATCCACGTTCAGCAGGATCACAGTGTCCTTGTATCATCCACGTTCAGCAAGGATCACAGTGCCCCTTGTATCATCCTCGTTCAGCAAGGATCACATTTGTCCTTGTATCATCCACGTTCAGCTAGGATCACAGTGTCCTTGTATCACCCACGTTCAGCAGGACCACAGTGTCCTTGTATCATCCACGTTCAGCTAGGATCACAGTGTCCTTGTATCATCCCCCGTTCAGCTAGGACCACAGTGTCCTTGTATCATCCACTTTTCAGGTAGTTTTGCGTCTCAAAATGTACATTAAGTGGAATAAGTGAGGCACTTTAATTCAGTATGGAAATTTGCATTATCTATAGTGTTCATTACTACATGTATAAGAGTGTCCGGTTTATTTCAACTTGTAAGAACTTATATATCTTTCTACTTACATCGCAGGACTTGTTTACACGACTTATTTTCCGAGGAAGATGACATCGCCCGTTAATCAGATGTAACTACCTACTGTTTGTAATTACCTATTGGCAGCTACAAGAGCTCGTGGTGTCCCGTTCAATAATTTGTTAATCATATATATTATATATATATATTATATATTATATATATATATATATATATATATATATATATATATATATATATATATATAATAGGGCAAAGGAAGGGGTAGCAGTAATGTTTAAATGATCAGTTATGGAAGGGGAAAAGAGAATATGAATGTGTAAATTCAAGAATTATGTGGATTAAAGTAAAGGTTGGTTTCGAGAAGGGGTCATAATAAGCGTGTATGCACCTGGAGAAGAGAGGAATGCAGAGGAGAGAGAGAGATTTTGGGAGATGTTAAGTGAATGTATAGGGGCCTTTGAACCAAGTGAGAGAGTAATTGTAGTAGGGGACCTGAATGCTAAAGTAGGAGAAACTTTTAGAGAGGGTGTGGTAGGTAAGTTTGGGGTGCCAGGTGTAAATGATAATGGGAGCCCTTTGATTGAACTTTGTAAGAAAGGGGGTTTAGTTATAGGTAATACATATTTTAAGAAAAAGAGGAAAATAAGTATACACGATATGATGTAGGGCGAAATGACAGTAGTTTGTTGGATTATGTATTGGTAGATAAAAGACTGTTGAGTAGACTTCAGGGGATGTAAAATGTTTATAGAGGGGGCCCCAGATGTATCAGATCACTTTCTAGTTGTAGCTACACTGAGAGTAAAAGGTAGATGGGATACAAGGAGAATAGAAGCATCAGGGGAAAAGAGAGGTGAAGGTTTATAAACTAAAAGAGGAGGCAGTTAGGGTAAGATATAAACAGCTATTGGAGGATAGATGGGGTAATGAGAGCATAGGGAATGGGGTCGAAGAGGTATGGGGTAGGTTTAAAAATGTAGTGTTAGAGTGTTTTAGCAGAAGTTTGTGGTTACAGGAAAGTGGGGGCAGGAGGGAAGAGGAGCGATTGGTGGAATGATGATGTAAAGGGGAGTATAGGGAGGAAAAAGTTAGCATATGAGAAGTTTTTACAAAGTAGAAGTGATCAAGGAGGGAAGAGTATATGGAGAAAAAGAGAGAGGTTAAGAGAGTGGTGACAGCAATGTAAAAAGAGAGCAATGAGAGAGTGGGTGAGAGTTATCAACAAATTTTGTTGAAAATAAAAAAAAGTTTTGGAGTGAGATTAACAAGTTAAGAAAGCCTAGAGAACAAATGGATTTGTCAGTTAAAATAGGAGAGGAGAGTTATTAAATGGAGAGTTAGAGGGATTGGGAAAAATGGAGGGAAATTTCGAGGAATTGTTAAATGTTTTATGAAGATAGGGAAGCTGTGATTTCGTGTATAGGGCAAGGAGGAATAACATCTTGTAGGAGTGAGGAAGAGCCAGTTGTGAGTGTGGGGGAAGTTCGTGAGGCAGTAGGGAAAATGAAAGGGGTAAGGCAGCCGGATTGATTGGGATAAAGATAGAAATGTTAAAAGGGAGGTGGGGAATAGTTTTGGAGTGGTTGGTGCAATTATTTAATAAATGTATGGAAAAGGGTAAAGGTACCTAGGGATTGGCAGAGGATGCTAGTTCCTTTGTATAAAGGCAAAAGGGACAAAAGGGAGTGCAAAAATTAAGGGGGATAAGTCTGTGAGGTACCTGGGAAAGTGTATGGTAGGTTTTAAAGAAAGAATTAAGATAAGACGGAGAATAGGATAGCAGATGAACAAGGGGGTTTGGAAAGGGAGGGGGGGGTGTGGACCAGGGGTTTTTCAGTGAAACATTAAGTGAACAGTATTTAATAAGGTAAAAGGGCTTTTTGGGATTTTTGGATTTGGAAAAGGCTATGAAGGGGGGATAAGGGGGCAATGTGGCAGATGTTGCAAGTGTATGGTGTAGGGGGTAGGTTACTGAAAGCAGTTTAAGAGTTTTTACGAGGATAGTGAGGCTAAATTAGAGTATGTAGGAAAGAGGGGAATTTTTTCCCCGTAAAATAGGCCTTGCAAGGTGTGTGATGTCACGTGGTTGTTTAATATATTTATAGATGGGGTTGTAAGAGAAGTAAATGCGGGGGGTCTTGGCAAGAGGCGTGGAGTTTAAAAGATAAAGAATCACACACAAGTGGGAGTTGTCACGTGCTCTTTGCTGATGACACTGTGCTCTTGGGAGATTCTGAAGAGAAGCTGCAGAGATTGGTGGATGAATTTGGTAGGGTGTGCAAAAGAAGAAAAATTAAAAGGTGAATTCAGGAAAGAGTAAGGTTATGAGGATAACAAAAAGATTAGGTGATGAAAGATTGAATATCAGATTGGAGGGAGAGAGTATGGAGGAGGTGAATGTATTCAGATATTTGGGGGGTGGACGTGTCAGCGGAGGGTCTATGAAAGATGAGGTGAATCATAGAATTGATGAGGGAAAAAGAGTGAGTGGTGCACTTAGGAGTCTGTGGAGACAAAGAAACTTTGTCCTTGGAGGCAAAGGGGGGAAAATGTATGGGTATAGTTTACCACGCTCTTATATGGGTGTGAAGCGTGGGTGATGAATGTTGCAGCGAGGAGAAGGCTGGAGGCAGTGGAGATGTCATGTCTGAGGCAATGTGTGGGGTGAATATAATGCAGGGGAATTCGTAGTTTGGAAGTTAGGAGGAGGTGCGGGATTACCAAAACTGTTGTCCAGAGGGCTGAGGAAGGGTTGTTGAGGTGGTTCGGACATGTAGAGAGAATGGAGCGAAACGAATGACTTCAAGAGTGTATCAGTCTGTAGTGGAAGGAAGGCGGGGTAGGGGTCGGCCTAGGAAGGGTTGGAGGGAAGGGGTAAAGGAGGTTTTGTGTGCGAGGGGCTTGGACTTCCAGCAGGCATGCGTGAGCGTGTTTGATGGAGTGAATGGAGACAAATGGTTTTAATACTTGACGTGCTGTTGGAGTGTGAGCAAAGTAACATTTATGAAGGGATTCAGGGAAACCGGCAGGCCGGACTTGAGTCCTGGAGATGGGAAGTACAGTGCCTGCACTCTGAAGGGGGGTGTTAATGTTGCAGTTTAAAAACTGTAGTGTAAAGCACCCTTCTGGCAAGACAGTGATGGAGTGGAATGATGGTGAAGTTTTTCTTTTTCGGGCCCCCCTGCCTTGGTGGGAATCGGCCAGTGTGATAATAAAAAAATAATAATAATAGGGTCCACCTCTGGGGGTAAATTGTGGGACCCATAGCCTCGGAGAAGTGCATAAAAAGGCTTCAAGGAAGAATATTTGGATTTCTTCTGAAGCGTTTGAATATTCCACTTCCCTACCACCCCATCTTTTAGTATATTATTTTTTACCAATGGAATATTTTATTACATAATATGGTACAGAAGATTTAAGAGATACATTGTTGATATAAAGGTGGCATATACGGTACATGTTGTTACGTGTGTATCACCGATTATAAGGCGAAAATCTCATCCAGCCCCTTTCAAAAGCTGGGGGCGTGTGCCAAAATACAGCAGGCATTACCCCTTTGAAACGCCGCACTGAGCCGCTGGAACAGAAAACTAGCTGCCCTGGGATCCCTAGTTCCCCTGATGAGTCTTTTTCCCGCTCTTTAAGGAATT
>NC_069399.1:123279725-123287225 GCF_026875155.1 Cherax quadricarinatus
GTGTGTGTGTATGTGTTTGTGTGTGTATGTGTGTGTGTGTGTGTGTGTGTGTGTGTGTGTGTGTGTGTGTGTGTGTGTGTGTGTGTTGTGACTCACCTAATTCACCTAATTGTGGTTGCAGGGGTCGAGACTCAGCTCCTGGCCCCGCCTCTTCACTGATCGCTACTGGATCCTCTCTCTCTCTACTTCCTGAGCTTTGTCATACCTTCTTCTTAAAACTATGTATGGTTCCTGCCTCCACTACTTCACTTGCTAGGCTATTCCACTTGCTGACAACTCTATGACTGAAGAAACTTCCTAACGTCCCTGTGACTCGTCTGAGTCTTCAGCTTCCCGTTGTGACCCTTGTCCCTGTGTCCCCTCTCTGGAACATCCTATCTCTGTCCACCTTGTCTATTCCCGCAGTATCTTGTATGTCGTTATCATGTCTCCCTGACCCTTCTGTCCTCCAGTGTCGTCAGTCCGATTTCCCTTAACCTTTCCTCGTGCGACATTCCCTTGAGCTCTGGGACTAGCCTTGTTGCAAACCTTTGTACTTTCTCTAACTTCTTGACGTGCTTGACCAGGTGTGGGTTCCAGATGGTGCTGCATACTCCAGTATGGACTAACATACACAGTGTACAGTGTCTTGAACGATTCCTTATTAAGGCATCGGGAACGCTATTCTCAGGTTTGCCAGGCGCCCGTATGCAGCAGCGGTTTATTTGGTTGATGTGTGCCTCTGGTGATGTCCTCGTGTTATGGTCACCCAAGGTCTTTCTCCCTGAGTGAGGTCGTAGTCTTTGTCCACCTAGCCTTTCTCTGTCTGCAGTTCTTTTGCCCCTCCCAATCTTCATGACTTTGCATTTGGCTGGGTTGAATCGTGAAGACGTTACTGGACCACATGTCCAGCCTCTCCAGGTTCTTTGCAGTCCTGCCTCATCCTCTTCCGATTTAATTCTTCTCATCAACTTCACGTCATCTGCGAACGGGGGACACTTCAGAGTCTATTCCTTCCATCATGTCGTTCACATATATCAAAAATAGCACTGGCCCTAGAAACTGACCCTGTGGGACCCGCTCGTAAACAGGCGCCACTGTGATACCTCTTCACGTACCAGGGACTCGTTGCTGCCTCCCTGTCAGGTATTCCCTTATCCATTGCAGTGCCCTTCCTTTTACGTGGGGCCTGATCCTCCAGCTTCTGCACTAATTCTTGTGGGGAACTGTGTCAAAGGCCTTCCTGCAGTCTAGGAAAACGCAATCTACCCAACCCCTCTTCGTGTCTTACTTCTGTTACTTGTATAAAACTCCAGGAGGTTTTTTGATAAAAGATTTGCCTTCCATGAACCCATGCTGGTTTTCATTTATAATCTTGTTCCTTTCCAGGTGTTCGACCACTTCCCCTTGATAATCTTCTCCATGACTTTGCACACTTTAAATGTCAGAGACACAGGTCTGTAGTTTAGTGCCTCGTTTCTGTTCCTTTCTTAAATTGGGGACTACATTAGTGTCTTCCATTTCTCAGGTAGTTGCCCAGTTTAAAAGGATGTGTTGAAGATTGTGGTTAGAGGCACACACAGCATCTTGCTCCTTCGCAAAGGGGACCCATGGGGAGATGTCCGGTTCCATCGCCTTTGAGGTGTCAAGGTCACTTAAGAGCTTCTTCACCTCCTCCTCAGTTGTTGTATGTCATCCAACACTTGTTGGTATATTCCCTTTTGATGTTCCTTCTGTGCTGTTTTCCCCACAGCCCTTCCTGTTCTACTGTAAAACTTCCTTAAATCTCCTGTTCAGCTCCTCACATACCTCCTGATCATTTCTTGTGAGTTCTCCACCTTCTGCCCTTAATCTGATCACCCGGTCTTTGACTGTTGTCTTCCTCTGATGTGGCTTTACAACAGTTTCGGGTCAGTCTTGATTCTCGATGCTATGTCATTTTTTATACTGTCGCTGGGCCTCCCTCCTTACCTGTGCGTACTCATTTTCCCGGCTCTGCGACTGATCTCCCTATTTTCGTGTGTTCTCTGCCTTCTGTATTTTTCCATTCTCTATTGCACTTTGTTTTTGCCTCCTTACACCGTCGGGTAAACCAGGGGCTTGTTCTGGTCTTCCCGTTGTTACTGTGCCCCTTTGGGGAAAGAACCTTTCCACTGCCTCCTTGCATTTTGTTGCTACATATTCCATCATTTCATTTACTGGCTTTCCTGCCAGTTCTCTGTCCCACTGGACCTCCCACGTCCAACATCCTGGCTCTCCATTTTTCGGGACCCCCATGTGGCTCCAGGTTTTCCCAGTCAATCTCCCTGTGGTTGAAATCCCCCATAACCAGCAACTTTGCTCTGCGGAGTGAGCTCTTCTTGCCACCTCAGCAAGTGTGTCCACCATTGCTCTGTTGCTCTCTTCATATTCCTCTCTTGGCCTCCTGCAGTTCTGTGGTGGATTATACATCACTGCAATGACCACTTTGTGTTCCCCAGACTGAAGTGTACCTGCTATGTAGTCTCTTTCTCCCGTCTCATCTATTCCTTCCATTTTCTCGAATTTCCATCTGTTTTTTACGAGCAGAGCAACCACACCCCCCCCTGCCCCTTCTATCTTTCCTCATGATCTGGTTTCCTGGTGGGAGATTGCATCTGATATTGTCTCCTTTAGTTTTGTTTGTGTAACTGCTATGATGTCTGGGGACTTTCATTTGATTCTTTCTTGCCATTCCTCATGTTTATTCGTTAATCCATCTGCAAATTTGTGTACCAAACCTTCAACTTCTGTTCTAATACTGTAACTGTGGTGCGGAGGGTGGAAACAGAGGGATCGGTGTGTGATGGTTGGTTTGGATTGAGCCACAGAAAATATTGGAGTATATAACAGAGCGAAAAATTAATGTGAAGGACCTGGGAGTGACAATGTCAGAGAATCTTACTTTCAAAGATCACTACAATGTCTCTATCACATATGCTAGAAAAACTATAGGATGGATAATGAGAACCTTCAAAACAAGGAATCCCAAGCCTATGATGATTCTGTTTAAATCACTTGTTCTCTCTAGGCTGGAATGTTGTTGTACACTAACGACCCTTTCAAATCAGGCGAAATTGTAGATCTGGAGAATATACAGAGAACTTTCACTCCACAATAAAATACCTAAATTACTTGGAACGTTTGAAGTCCCTTGACCTGTACTCCTTGAAACACAGAAGAGAAAGATATATCATAATTTACACCTGTAAAATCCTAGAGGGATTAGTCCCAAATCTGCACTCAGAAATCATTCCCTACGAAAGTAAATGATTCGGTAGGGGGTGCAACATCTCTCCAATGAAAAGCAGGGGTGCCATTACACTAAGAGATAACACAATAAGCGTCAGGGGCCCAAGACTGCTCAACTGCCTCCCAGCATACATAAGGGAATTATCGAAAGAGCCCTAGATATCTGTAAGATACCTAAAGTCATTACTTGAGCAGCTGGATTGTGGTTCGTTCGTTGGATTGCATGCAGCTGGTAGTAACAGCCTTATTGATCAAAGCCCTGATCCACTAGGAGGGCCTGGTCATGGACTGAGCAGCGGGGGCGTTGCCCCCCGAACACCCTCCAGGCAGGCAGGTAGGTAATTTCTACCATTTTCTATTATAAGAGTTACATAGTGGGAGCAAAGGGTAAATATGTTCCATGTCATATTCCATCATACGGGACAAATTTCATACATAATATTGAAATCTGTTAGTCTAAGCTGGGAGACTTCGGTAGAGCAATGTTAGTCTAAGCTGGGAGACTTCAGTAGAGCAATGTTAGTCTAAGCTGGGAGACTTCAGTAGAGCAATGTTAGTCTAAGCTGGGAGACTTCGGTAGAGCAATGTTAGTCTAAGCTGGGAGACTTCAGTAGAGCAATGTTAGTCTAAGCTGGGAGACTTCAGTAGAGCAATGTTAGTCTAAGCTGGGAGACTTCGGTAGAACAATGTTAGTCTAAGCTGGGAGACTTCGGTAGAGCAATGTTAGTCTAAGCTGGGAGACTTCAGTAGAGCAATGTTAGTCTAAGCTGGGAGACTTCAGTAGAGCAATGTTAGTCTAAGCTGGGAGACTTCGGTAGAACAATGTTAGTCTAAGCTGGGAGACTTCGGTAGAGCAATGTTAGTCTAAGCTGGGAGACTTCGGTAGAGCAATGTTAGTCTAAGTGGGAGACTTCGGTAGAGCAATGTTAGTCTAAGCGGGGAGACTTCGGTAGAGCAATGTTAGTCTAAGCTGGGAGACTTCGGTTTATAGCAATGTTAGTCTAAGCTGGGAGACTTCAGTAGAGCAATGTTAGTCTAAGCTGGGAGACTTCGGTAGAGCAATGTTAGTCTAAGCTGGGAGACTTCGGGTAGAACAATGTTAGTCTAAGCTGGGAGACTTCGGTAGAGCAATGTTAGTCTAAGTGGGAGACTTCGGTAGAACAATGTTAGTCTAAGCTGGGAGACTTCGGTAGAGCAATGTTAGTCTAAGCTGGGAGACTTCGGTAGAGCAATTTTTAGTCTAAGCTGGGAGACTTCGGTAGAGCAATGTTAGTCTAAGCTGGGAGACTTCGGTAGAGCAATGTTAGTCTAAGCTGGGAGACTTCGTAGAGCAATGTAGTCTAAGCTGGGAGACTTCGGTAGAGCAATGTTAGTCTAAGCTGGGAGACTTCGGTAGAGCAATGTTAGTCTAAGCTGGGAGACTTCGGTAGAGCAATGTTAGTCTAAGCTGGGAGACTTCGGTAGAGCAATGTTAGTCTAAGCTGGGAGACTTGGGTTTAGAGCAATGTTAGTCTAAGCTGGGAGACTTCGGTAGAGCAATGTTAGTCTAAGCTGGGAGACTTCGGTAGAGCAATGTTAGTCTAAGCTGGGAGACTTCGGTAGAGCAATGTTAGTCTAAGCTGGGAGACTTCGGTAGAGCAATGAAGATATACTCAAGCATTCCATCAAAGGTTCACCAGCTACGGCAGCTTCAGTGGTTTTATTTCGGCAGAGCTGGTGATTCTATTATTTTTAAATAACCATCTGTAAGGATGGCCTCTTTCATTCAAACTAGAAATAGTTATTTATGACGTTATTTCTATTATAACAGAGAAGGCATAGTAGACAATGGCAGAAGTCCATAAGTGGAATACAGACACTGGTAGCAGAGGATATTTTTAATACGACGTTTCGCCCAAGGCTGGGCTTTATTGAGTACACTGGAAACAACAAATACAAAGTATTATGAAGTCAGACTCGGAGAAAGACATGTCACATATAAGATAGTTCAGAGAGCAAGTCACACATTAGATAATAAACTGGGAAAACATATCTGGCGGGAGCAGTGGGTGGGGGTAATTACAAGTTTATTATGTCAATTTTATTAATCATGGACAAAGTGGGCAACAGACTCAGCCAACATGTACAGTACACTGTTTTGCTCAATGGTTATGATGAGGTGGATCACTGCTGCTTTCAAAATTATGCGTCTAGCTGTGTTGTTTTGGTAGTGTAATGAACAGCTCTGCTCTTTTCCAGCTCAAGAGAACGAAGGGTGCAATGGCCCCTATATGCATTGTTAGTTTTATTCCTCTCGCGGATGTATTTATGCTTGTGAAGGAGTGTCTGAAGGTCTCTGCCAGTCTCCACGACATAGAATTTATAACATCCACCACACGGTATGTTTTATGCTCCAGCTGTACAAATATTGTAGTTCTGACTTCTGGCTTTAAGGCTTTCGGTAATCTCCTTTATAGTTTTGGCATTAAAGGGCTACTACATCCACACACACACACACACACACACACACACACACACACAACACACACACACACACACACACACACACACACACACACACACACAAACACACACACACTCACCCACACACACACACACACATATACATACCGGAATAGCGTTCTTGTACCTCAGTAAGGAATCGTTCAAGACTTTATACACTGTGTACGTCAGGCCCATACTAGAGTACGCAGCACCAGTTTGGAACCCACACCTGGTCAAACACGTCAAGAAATTAGAGAAAGTGCAAAGGTTTGCAACAAGGCTAGTTCCAGAGCTAAGGGGAATGTCCTGTGAAGAAAGGTTAAGGGAAATCGGTCTGACAACACTGGAGGACAGGAGGGTCAGGGGAGACATGATAAAGACATACAAAACACTGCGTGGAATAGACAAGGTGGACAGAGACAGGATGTTCCGGAGATGGGACACAGAAACAAGGGGTCAAAATTGGGAGCTGAAAACTCAGATGAGTCAAAGGAATGTTAGGAAGTATTTCTTCAGTCATAGAGTAGTTAGGAAGTGGAATAGTCTGGCAAGCGATGTAGTGGAGGCAGGAACTATACATAGTTTTAAGACGGGGTATGATAAAGCTCATGGGGCAGGGGGAGAGAGTACGTAGTAGCGGTCGGTGAAGAGGCGGGGCCAGGAGCTGAGTCTCGACCCCTGCAACCACAATTAGGTGAGTACAATTAGGTGAGTACACGCACACACACACACACACACACACACACACACACACACACTCAAAGGTGTAGAGAGGCCAGAACCAAGTGTGCTAGAGACTGGAAGAAGTATAGAAGGCAAAGAGCCCAGGAGAATAAGGAGAGTAGTAGTAGAGCCAGAAATGAATATGCACAGGTAAGAAGGGAGGCCCAATGACGATGCGAAAATCACAGTAGCGAAAGCCAGATCTGACCCAAAGCTCTTGTACATTCACATCAGGAGGAGAACAACAGTCAAGGACCAGGTAATCAGGCTAAGGAAGGAAGGAGGAGAGATCACAAGAAACGACCGTGAAGTATGTGAGGAGCTCAACATGAGATTCAAAGAAGTGTTCACAGAGGAGCCGGAAAGGACTCGAGGAACGCGGAGAGGTGGGGTGCATCATCAAGTGTTCGACACAATAAATACAGCCAAAGAAGAAGTGAAGAGTCTGCTAAGCGAGCTAGATACTTCAAAGGCGATGGAACTGGATAACATATCTCCATGGGTCCTGAGAGAGGGAGGAGAGGTGCTTTGTGTTCCACTAACAACAATTGTCAACACACCTATCGAAATAGGGTGAATACCTGAGATGTGAATAACAGCAAATGTAGTCCCAATTTTTTTAAAAAGGAGACAGACACGAAGCATTAAACTACAGACCAGTGTCACTGACATGTATAGTATGCAAAGTCATGGAAAAGATTATCAGGAGGAGAGTGGTGGAACACCTAGAAAGGAATGATCTTATCAACGACAGCCAGCACTGTTTCAGGGACGGGAAATTCTGTGACACAAACCTACTGGAGGTCTATGACAGGGTGACAGCAGTAAGACAAGAGAGAGAGAGGGGTGAGTAGATTGTATTTCTTGGACTGTAAGAAGGCGTTTGACACAGTCACACACGAAAGATTAGTGCAAAAGCTGGAGGACCAGGCAGGGATAACAGGGAAGGCACTGCAATGGATCAGGAAATACCTGTCAGGAAGACAACAGTGACTCATGGTACGTGCCGAGGTGTCAGAGTGGGCGCCTGTGACGAGCAGGGTT
>NC_069399.1:123292225-123297225 GCF_026875155.1 Cherax quadricarinatus
GGGAGATTGACTTGGAAAACCTGGAGCCACATGGGGGTCCTGAAACATGGAGAGCCAAGATTTTGGATGTGGTGCTGGAAAACCTCACGCACCAACATGCTAAGGACACTACCAGAGTGAGAGGGGAGGATGAACCAGCAAGATTGGACCTTGTGTTCACCCTGGGCAGCTCAGACATTGAGGACATCAAGTATGAGAGTCCCCTAGGAGCTAGCGACCACGTGGTTCTGTGCTTTGAATACATAGAGCTGCAAGTGGAGAGAATAACAGGAGTTGAATGGGAAAAGCCTGACTATAAAAGAGGGGACTACATAGGGTTGAAGAACTTCCTGCGGGAGGTCCAGTGGGACAGAGAACTGGCAGGAAAGCAAGTACATGAAATGATGGAATATGTAACAACAATATGCAAGGAGGCAGTGGAGGTGGTTGTACCCATGGGTAACAGGAATAATATGAAAAAAGCCATGGGATGAGCCCATGGTTTACCCAAGATGCAAGGACGGCAAAAACCAATGTGCTAGGGAATGGAAGAAATTATAGAAGGCAAAGGACCCAGGAGAATATGGAAAGCCAGTGAAGAGCCAGAAAACGAATATGCACAGATAAGAAAGGGCGGCCAATGACAATATGAAAATGACATAGCAGCGGAAAGCCAAATCTGACCCGAAACTGTTGTCACTGCCAATCAGGAGGGAAAACAACGTCAGGACCAGGTAATCAGGCTAAGAAGGGAAGGGAGAGACAACAAGAAATGACCGTTGGAAGTATGTGAGGAACTCAACAAGGAGATTCCACAAGAAGGTTCACAGAGGAGAAGAAGGGGCTCCAGAAAGACGGAGAGGTGGGGCACACCACCATGTGCTGGACACAGTGCACACAACCGAGGAAGAAGTGATTGATTTTCAAACGTTGAAAAAATTGTATCAAACAAGTCCATGGTTGACAGAAATATAACTGAATCTTGTTTCATAAAAGCAGTCTTGAAAATAATGTGAATATTTCCTTAGGTTTATATAAATTAGACTCATTTATAATTAATAAAAATTGGTTAGAGTTGAATATTACATTGGACAATAATAAACTGATTTCTTGGGTAGAATTATTGTTAGTGGGATGTCGTGAGGACCTGTTAGCCTGGACAGCGGACTACTGCAGTGTTCCTCTTTTCTTATGAGTTCCGGTATGTCCCGCGTCAGGTGTTTCTTTTGTTAGTGGGAGTCGATGTGAGGTTGTGGTCTAAGCCCTTATATAATTGCCTTCCTTTGATGTATTATTTATAGTTCCTTGACAATGTGAGAGTAGATCACGAAGCGCTTGGAATTTCACTACTCTTTCACAGTGGTTGTTTTGCATTATATATATATAGTATATATATATATATATATATTATATATATATATATACTATATATTATATATATATATCTTATATATATATTATTGTATGTGTGTATATACAAATTTACATATGATTTGTAGGTTTACATTCGTTATAACAGTGGAGTCCTTGGCGTCTGGTAAACTAGTGTTGGCACTGTAGAGAGACGGGGGTGGGAGCAGGTGTGATGCGTTGCAAGGGAGAGGGAAGAGTTGAGTGCAGATAAATGGCTTGCGACAGAGACGTACCTCTAGTGTCAGTAGTCGCTGAGGTCCAACGTGTCTCTGAACGTAAACATCTTCATCGTCACTATAAAAACATTGTAGATTCTGTGACGCCTGAAACATGTTCAGGGAACCAAAGAAACATTGCTATTTGATAAGTTGCAGTACTACTGGTTGGTGTATCCGAAGGAATCTGCATCTTCACCACAAGACGTAGACACAGATCTCCAAACGATCTAAGATCTAATCTAAGCAACATTCTAAATAATTTAAGTAATATTCTGAGAAATATAAGTGATATAAGTAATATGGATAAGCATTAAGTTTGTTTGGATCATCGAGTCATTGAGAAATAGAACGTAATCAGATTTGTTTAGAAGTGGAGAGTAGCTCTCAAATTCCTTGGAACAAGAGGCTTTCACCACCATCATGGCGCCTACCTGAAAGGTTGGGAAGATCTCAGTTACCCAAACAATCGGGATGGAAGATTTAAAACTTCCCAGGCAATCAGGAAACAAGATCTAATTTACCCCATTCAATCAGGAAGATCTAAACCTTTCCAAACAATCACGAAGCTTTAACTCACCCCATTAAATCAGGAAGATCTAAACCCTTCTAAGCAATCAGGGAGGAGGATCGCCTCCAGACGGGAGATTCAGCATGACTGGGTGTCTATGTCAGGCGTCTTAATGGTGTACTGAAGACTAAACAATCGAAGATGCTGGGAATGTGTAGACGTTTAGTAGTTCTCAAGCAGCAACCTAAGAGAGGATGTTGTCTCTGCTGCCCACACACACAAATAAATTTCTCTCTCTCTCTCTCTCTCTCTCTCTCTCTCTCTCTCTCTCTCTCTCTCTCTCTCTCTCTCTCTCTCTCTCTCTCTCTCTCTCTCTCTCTCTCTCTCTCTCTCTCACCTCTTAATCCCATTCATTCGTATATATTGAGGGCGTCGCCTCTCTTGGGAGACGTTCCCCAGGTGTCGACCCAAACACATGCCAAGGTGAACTTGATCACTGTTTGTTCGGTTTCAGTTTATTGTTTTATAAAAAGGGGATAATACTTCGTTCGTATTATTAACGCTGTGGAGTTAATAACCCAGGAAAGTCAAGCAATGTTATTTCCTTTGTGGTCCGTTTCTTGTGCTTCCCAAAATGAGATCCCCAGCAGTCGACTAACTTCTAAGTATCTATTTACTGCTAGGTAAAAGGGGCAGGAGATGTTAGGAGATTTGCCCATACGTCTCGCCTTGTATGGGTTCGGCCCCGAGTCCTCTTGGTTGTGGGCCGAGCGCGTTATCCGCAGCGCTACGAGATATGTACATTAATTGTAAGCTTGCCGTCACATCGTATAACGTCAGACATAATATTCTGCGAGGTGAACTTGTTAGCCACTTGAAAGTCTCAGTAAAAATGACCTAAAGCTCCACTGACTAGGTCATCATGTGATGAGGCTCTTGGCCAGGGAAAGTTTAGATATTACTCTTGACAAACATTGCTACATCACACACATCATTCATCTGTTGACAAACATTACTGCATCACACACATCACTTATCTCCGTTAACAAACATTTACTGATCAACAACCCCCAAAAAACCCCAAAAAAAAATCCCCCCCCAACTATCTGTTAACAAAACAATACTGCAATCACACATCATCACTTATCTGTTAACAACATTACTGCATCACACACATCACTTATCTGTTAACAAAAAACATTACTGCATCACACACATCACTTATCTGTTAACAAACATTACTGCATCACACACATCACTTATCTGTTAACAAACATTACTGCATCACACACATCACTTATCTGTTAACAAACATTACTGCATCACACACATCACTTATCTGTTAACAAACATTACTGCATCACACGCGTCATTCATCTCATGACAAACATTACTGCATCACACGCGTCATTCATCTCTTGACAAACATTACTGCATCACACGCGTCATTCATCTCTTGACAAACATTACTGCATCACACGCGTCATTCATCTCTTGACAAACATTCCTCCTCTACACTCGCTATGGATCTTTTGACAAACATCATTCCTCCAGCACTCGAGTCATTCACTTCAATGATGTATGGTCATCCCATCTCACTTACGAGACGAAGCCTCTGCATAACATACACTCACAAAACTCAATATTCAAAACGGAAAAATTAAATATTTTTAAAGTACTACACTTAAATACAATACATTGTAAAGCCTATAATATGGACAGCATTTCCACCCTCTCAGGTACCTGTACACTGATTCATAAATCTATCCCCACTCACATATTCACCCCATGGATACTCACTCGTATATCCATCAACTCAAATTAATACCAGCCTACCCACTCAGAAACCTGCCAACACTCTCACACATGCATCCAGCCATTCAGCAATACATTCTCACAAAACGAATGATAATCGAGCAAAGTTGAACTTTTCCTGAGTACTGTAGGGGTCACATTGTTGCCAGACCTATCGGGGCAGTTTTGTTAATTCACTTATTGATTCTTTACACACATACACACACATACACACACACTACATAATACACACACACAAACTACACACACACACACACACACGCACACCACACACACACACAACACACACACACCACACACACACACACACACACACACCCAGGAGAATAAGGAGATAACAGTCGTAGAGCCAGAAACGAATATGCAAAAGTATAAGAAGGGCGAGGGTCCAGACAATATGAAAATGGACATGAAGCAGCTTGTGTCAAAAAGCCCTAAATTCATCTGACCTGTAACTGTTGTACAGCCACATCAGGAGGAAAAAACACAGTCAAGGCCAGGTAATCAGGCTAAGGAAGGAAGGAGGAGAGATCAACAGGAAATGGACCGTGAAGTATAGTGAAGGAACTCAACAAGAGATTCAAAGAAGTGTTTCACAGAGGAGACATGAAGGGACTCCAGAAAGGACGAGAGGTGGGACACCACAAGTGCTGGACCAGTCACCACAACGAGGAAGAAGTGAAGAGGTGCTGAGTGAGTAGATTACACTCAAGGCAAGGGCCAGATAACATCTCCCCATGGGTATTGAGAGGGGGAGCAGAGGCGCTATGGTACCCCTAACAACAATATTTCCAATACATCTATCGAAACAGGGGATTGCCTGAGGCATGGAAGACAGCAAAGTTAAGTCCCAATCTTTAAAAAAGGTGACGACATGAAGGCTTTTAAACTACAGACCAGTGTCATGACATGTTTAAGTATGCAAAATATGGAGAGATTATCAGTGAGAAGAGTGGTGGAACACCTAGGAAGGAATGATCTCATCAACCAGCAGCCAGATTGGTTTCAGGGACGGGAAAAAACCTGTGTCAAAAAACCTATGGAGTTCTATGACTTGGATGACAGCC
>NC_069399.1:123302225-123357225 GCF_026875155.1 Cherax quadricarinatus
ACAATACGAACTTTGCAGTGAGCAAAGCACTTTGTCGCTAAAAGTTTGAAACCGACCAGAAAAGGCATTCTCCGGTTATCGCAAGGCATCCAAAAATTTCAAGATTATTAACCGTGTGAATATATTTTTTATTATTATCACACTGACCGATTCCCACCAAGGCAGGGTGGCCCGAAAAAGAAAAACTTTCACCATCATTCACTCCATCACTGTCTTGCCAGAAGGGTGCTTTACACTACAGTTTTTAAACTGCAACATTAACACCCCTCCTTCAGAGTGCAGGCACTGTACTTCCCATCTCCAGGACTCAAGTCCGGCCTGCCGGTTTCCCTGAATCCCTTCATAAATGTTACTTTGCTCACACTCCAACAGCACGTCAAGTATTAAAAACCATTTGTCTCCATTCACTCCTATCAAACACGCTCACGCATGCCTGCTGGAAGTCCAAGCCCCTCGCACACAAAACCTCCTTACCCCCTCCCTCCACCCTTCCTAGGCCGACCCTACCCCGCCTTCCTCCACTACAGACTGATACACTCTTGAAGTCATTCTGTTTCGCTCCATTCTCTCTACATGTCCGAACCACCTCAACAACCCTTCCTCAGCCCTCTGGACAACAGTTTTGGTAATCCCGCACCTCCTCCTAACTTCCAAACTACGAATTCTCTGCTTATATTCACACCACATATTGCCCTCAGACATGACATCTCCACTGCTCCAGCCTTCTCCTCGCTGCAACATTCATCACCCACGCTTCACACCCATATAAGAGTGTTGGTAAAACTATACTCTCATACATTCCCCTCTTTGCCTCCAAGGACAAAGTTCTTTGTCTCCACAGACTCCTAAGTGCACCACTCACTCTTTTTCCCTCATCAATTCTATGATTCACCTCATCTTTCATAGACCCATCCGCTGACACGTCCACTCCCAAATATCTGAATACATTCACCTCCTCCATACTCTCTCCCTCCAATCTGATATCAATCTTTCATCACCTAATCTTTTTGTTATCCTCATAACCTTACTCTTTCCTGTATTCACCTTTAATTTTCTTCTTTTGCACACCCTACCAAATTCATCCACCAATCTCTGCAGCTTCTCTTCAGAATCTCCCAAGAGCACAGTGTCATCAGCAAAGAGCAGCTGTGACAACTCCCACTTTGTGTGTGATTCTTTATCTTTTAACTCCACGCCTCTTGCCAAGACCCTCGCATTTACTTCTCTTACAACCCCATCTATAAATATATAAACAACCACGGTGACATCACACATCCTTGTCTAAGGCCTACTTTTACTGGGAAAAAATTTCCCTCTTTCCTACATACTCTAACTTGAGCCTCACTATCCTCGTAAAAACTCTTCACTGCTTTCAGTAACCTACCTCCTACACCATACACTTGCAACATCTGCCACATTGCCCCCCTATCCACCCTGTCATACGCCTTTTCCAAATCCATAAATGCCACAAAGACCTCTTTAGCCTTATCTAAATACTGTTCACTTATATGTTTCACTGTAAACACCTGGTCCACACACCCCTACCTTCCTAAAGCCTCCTTGTTCATCTGCTATCCTATTCTCCGTCCTTACTCTTAATTCTTTCAATTATAACTCTACCATACACTTTACCAGGTACACTCAACAGACTTATCCCCCTATAATTCTTGCACTCTCTTTTATCCCCTTTGCCTTTATACAAAGGAACTATGCATGCTCTCTGCCAATCCCTAGGTACCTTACCCTCTTCCATACATTTATTAAATATTGCACCAACCACTCCAAAACTATATCCCCACCTGCTTTTAAACATTTCTATCTTCATCCCATCAATCCCGGCTGCCTTACCCCCTTTCATTTTACCTACTGCCTCACGAACTTCCCCCACACTCACAACTGGCTCTTCCTCACTCCTACAAGATGTTATTCCTCCTTGCCCTATACACGAAATCACAGCTTCCCTATCTTCATCAACATTTAACAATTCCTCAAAATATTCCCTCCATCTTCCCAATACCTCTAACTCTCCATTTAATAACTCTCCTCTCCTATTTTTAACTGACAAATCCATTTGTTCTCTAGGCTTTCTTAACTTGTTAATCTCACTCCAAAACTTTTTCTTATTTTCAACAAAATTTGTTGATAACATCTCACCCACTCTCTCATTTGCTCTCTTTTTACATTGCTTCACCACTCTCTTAACCTCTCTCTTTTTCTCCATATACTCTTCCCTCCTTGCATCACTTCTACTTTGTAAAAACTTCTCATATGCTAACTTTTTCTCCCTTACTACTCTCTTTACATCATCATTCCACCAATCGCTCCTCTTCCCTCCTGCACCCACTTTCCTGTAACCACAAACTTCTGCTGAACACTCTAACACTACATTTTTAAAACCTACCCCATACCTCTTCGACCCCATTGCCTATGCTCTCATTAGCCCATCTATCCTCCAATAGCTGTTTATATCTTTCCCTAACTGCCTCCTCTTTTAGTTTATAAACCTTCACCTCTCTCTTCCCTGATGCTTCTATTCTCCTTGTATCCCATCTACCTTTTACTCTCAGTGTAGCTACAACTAGAAAGTGATCTGATATATCTGTGGCCCCTCTATAAACATGTACATCCTGAAGTCTACTCAACAGTCTTTTATCTACCAATACATAATCCAACAAACTACTGTCATTTCGCCCTACATCATATCGTGAATATATTATTATATTTAATTCTACATAAATTTATTGTGTACTATCCTTCTCATCAGATACATCAGTCATTAAGGACTGACGGCGTCCAGGTGACGTGTAGTCACTGTATTTGTCGATAAATAATATTAAACAATTTGACTGTAATTTTAAAAATTACAGTCAAATTGGCACTTACATATTGAGAGAACTTTTATGTAGGATTTATACAGGAACCAAAAAGTGGATTGATCTGCGAAACATATGTGAATATGTAACATATTCAGCTGAGTGAACTTTTCCAGAGTCACTATTCGATAATTGAAATTTTTTAGCCGATTGGATGAGACTTTTTCGACTTATAAAAGAAAATAATTTATGAGGGAGAAAATAATTTAAGGCAACTACTCAAAAATATTAATTTCGCAACACTCAGACTGATTTTCGAAGAGTTTAACAATATTAAATTTACACCTATTTAACAAAGCAATAGTTACTTAATAAGCTAAGATGTGTGTACCATAACATTGTTGGAAGGTGTGGTAGTAACACCTGTGTCTGGTGATGTTACTACGTCAAGTGTTGTAAGGTGTGGTAGTAGCACCTGTGTCTGGTGATGTAGCTACCTCAAGAGCTGGAAGGTGTGGTAGTAACACCTGTGTCTGGTGATGTTACTACATCAAGTGTTGTAAGGTGTGGGCATGACATCCGCATGTTACTAGGTCAGGTGTTGCTGCATGTTACTAGGTCAGGCGTTACTGCATGTTACTAGGTCAGGCGTTGCTGCATGTTACTAGGTCAGGCGTTACTGCATGTTACTAGGTCAGGCGTTGCTGCATGTTACTAGGTCAGGCGTTGCTGCATGTTACTAGGTCAGGCGTTGCTGCATGTTACTAGGTCAGGCGTTGCTGCATGTTACTAGGTCAGGTGTTTCTGCATGTTACTAGGTCAGGTGTTGCTGCATGTTACTAGGTCAGGCGTTGCTGCATGTTACTAGGTCAGGTGTTTCTGCATGTTACTAGGTAAAGGTGTTGCTGCATGTTACTAGGTCAGGCGTTGCTGCATGTTACTAGTCAGGCGTTGCTGCATGTTACTAGGTCAGGCGTTGCTGCATGTTACTAGGTCAGGTATTTCTGCATGTTACTAGGTCGAGACGTTGCTGCATGTTACTAGGTCAGGCGTTGCTGCATGTTACAGGTCAGCGTTTGCTGCATGTTACTAGGTCAGGCGTTGCTGCATGTTACTAGGTCAGGCGTTGCTGCATGTTACTAGGTCAGGCGTTGCTGCATGTTACTAGGTCAGGCGTTGCTGCATTTTACTAGGTCAGGGTGTTTCTGCATGTTACTAGTCAGGTGTTGCTGCATGTTACTAGGTCAGGCGTTGCTGCATGTTACTAGGTCAGGCGTTGCTGCATGTTACTAGGTCAGGTGTTGCTGCATGTTACTAGGTCAGGTTGTTGCTGCATTTTTACTAGGTCAGGCGTTGCTGCATGTTACTAGGTCAGGCGTTGCTGCATGTTACTAGGTCAGGCGTTGCTGCATGTTACTAGGTCAGGCGTTGCTGCATGCTACTAGGTAAGGTGTTGCTGCATGTTACTAGGTCAGGTGTTGCTGCATGCTACTAGGTAAGGTGTTGCTGCATGTTACTAGGTCAGGCGTTGCTGCATGTTACTAGGTCTGGTGTTGCTGCATGTTACTAGGTCAGGCGTTGCTGCATGCTACTAGGTAAGTGTTGCTGCATGTACTGGGTCAGGCGTTGCTGCATGTTACTAGGTCTGGTGTTGCTGCATGTTGCTAGGTCAGGCGTTGCTGCATGCTACTAGGTAAGGTGTTGCTGCATGTTACTAGGTCAGGCGTTGCTGCATGTTACTAGGTCAGGTGTTGCTGCATGTTACTAGGTCAGGCGTTGCTGCATGTTACTAGGTCAGGTGTTGCTGCATGTTACTAGGTCAGGCGTTGCTGCATGTTACTAGGTCAGGTGTTTCTGCATGTTACTAGGTCAGGTGTTGCTGCATGTTACTAGGTCAGGCGTTGCTGCATGTTACTAGGTCAGGTGTTTCTGCATGTTACTAGGTCAGGTGTTGCTGCATGTTACTAGGTCAGGCGTTGCTGCATGTTACTAGGTCAGGCGTTGCTGCATGTTACTAGGTCAGGCGTTGCTGCATGTTACTAGGTCAGGTGTTTCTGCATGTTACTAGGTCAGACGTTGCTGCATGTTACTAGGTCAGGCGTTGCTGCATGTTACTAGGTCAGGCGTTGCGGGCATGTTACTAGGTCAGGCGTTGCTGCATGTTACTAGGTCAGGCGTTGCTGCATGTTACTAGGTCAGGCGTTGCTGCATGTTACTAGGTCAGGCGTTGCTGCATTTTACTAGGTCAGGTGTTTCTGCATGTTACTAGGTCAGGTGTTGCTGCATGTTACTAGGTCAGGCGTTGCTGCATGTTACTAGGTCAGGCGTTGCTGCATGTTATTTAGGTCAGGTGTTTCTGCATGTTACTAGGTCAGGTGTTGCTGCATGTTACTAGGTCAGGCGTTGCTGCATGTTACTAGGTCAGGCGTTGCTGCATGTTACTAGGTCAGGCGTTGCTGCATGTTACTAGGTCAGGTGTTGCTGCATGTTACTAGGTCAGGTGTTGCTGCATGTTACTAGGTCAGGTGTTGCTGCATGTTACTAGGTCAGGTGTTGCTGCATGTTACTAGGTCAGGCGTTGCTGCATGCTACTAGGTAAGGTGTTGCTGCATGTTACTAGGTCAGGTGTTGCTGCATGCTACTAGGTAAGGTGTTGCTGCATGTTACTAGGTCAGGCGTTGCTGCATGTTACTAGGTCTGGTGTTGCTGCATGTTACTAGGTCAGGCGTTGCTGCATGCTACTAGGTAAGGTGTTGCTGCATGTTACTAGGTCAGGCGTTGCTGCATGTTACTAGGTCTGGTGTTGCGGGCATGTTGCTAGGTCCAGGCGTTGCTGCATGCTACTAGGTAAGGTGTTTGCTGCATGTTACTAGGTCAGGCGTTCCCTGCATGTTACTAGGTCAGGTGTTGCTGCATGTTACTAGGTCAGGCGTTGCTGCATGTTACTAGGTCAGGTGTTGCTGCATGTTACTAGGTCAGGCGTTGCTGCATGTTGCTAGGTCAGGTGTTGCTGCATGTTACTAGGTCAGGCGTTGCTGCATGTTACTAGGTCATGGTGTTGCTGCATGTTACTAGGTCAGGCGTTGCTGCATGTTACTAGGTCAGGTGTTGCTGCATGTTACTAGGTCAGGTGTTGCTGCATGTTACTAGGTCAGGTGTTGCTGCATGTTACTAGGTCAGGTGTTGCTGCATGTTACTAGGTCAGTGTTGCTGCATGTTACTAGGTCAGGCGTTGCTGCATGTTACTAGGTCAGGCGTTGCTGCATGTTACTAGGTCAGGTGTTGCTGCATGTTACTAGGTCAGGTGTTGCTGCATATTACTATGCAATATATCAAGTATAGGTTTTTGGTGTATGTCTTAGTTAAGATGTGTATGTCTTAGTTGGAGGTGAATGTCTTAGATTTGGTGTGTATGTCTCATGTCTTAAATTTGTGATTGAAATGTATAAGATGTGGGTGTCTGTGTATTATTTTTTTTGTGATAGTGATATGTTATAGTGCTCATGTTATGTTATAGATGTTGTTGGAAGTGTTGTGGTATTTTTGTGTATGTATTATTTTTGTGCGAATGTTTAAATAATAAGTGTTTTCAGTGATCATAGTAGTTTTGAGATGCATGATCTTAGATTTTTGGTGATCTTGGTGATGAGTGTTGATAGATGACGGTAAACATGATATGGAAATGATGATCGTGAGTTTTGTGTGAATAATTATAAAAATGTGTGTTTTCTGTGATCTTGGTGGTGGGGTCATAAAATCTGGTAATCGTCTTGGATATAGTGTTCTTAGATAATGTAGGGTACAACAGGTTGAAACAAGGGGGGTTAGGTGTGATGTTACCAACCACCAAGTAACACAATAGGAGTGTGACGTCACTGGAGGTGAGCTCGTCGGTCCTGTGAGGTGTGACATCGTGTGTTGGTGGTAGTGAGGTGAGTGCGCTTAGATATTGTCAAATATGATTTTTTTTGTGTGTGAAATGTTTATAAAAATGAGTGTTTTCTGTGATATTAGCGATTTTTGAGGTAAGTGAACATGGGTGATTGTAGTTGGTGGTTGTCTTAGATTATGTGTGTGTACAAGATATGTTTTCAGTTGATGGTGATCATGTACTAAGTGTTTGCGTATTAGGTTTGTGTTCATGCTTTTTTTTTTTTATGCGCCAAATGGGGAGGGAGTTCTTGGTTATAGTGATTTGAGGGGATTTCTATAAAAAGGATGTTAGATGGTGATGTTAAACTTAGTTTCTGGTGATTTTGACGGTGATTTGGTAGTATTCAGTGGTGATTTGGTAGTAATCAGTAGTGTTTTGGGAGTATTCGGAGGTGTTTGATGGTGTTTTTTGAAGGTGTTCAAATGATGTGCAGAGTATTTTTTGAAGATGATCAGTGGTGTTCAGAGTTGGTTCAAAGTTAGTCAGTGTGTTAGATATGGTAATGTCTCATGTCATAAGTGTATGAGTTAGGTTTTTTTTTGTGCTAATGTTGTAAAGTCTGGAGAATGAGGGAGGAGTTTGGTGGATGAGATGTAATTTCGGTTAATGAAATGTGTAAGTGTGAATGAGAATGTGAATTGGTGGTGAGTTAGAGAAGACAAAATGTTATGTGATCTTAGTAAAAGTATAGATAGTTTTAGTGATCTTCGTTATGATGATGTTTTAAGAGAATGTGTACAAAAAAAAATGTGTGATCTTAGTGGTGGGGTTATAGAATTTGGCAAACGTCTTGATTGTGGTGATCTTAGATATTGGAGATATAACGGATATGTGTTTGTGTTAGTTTTGGTAAAATGTCTCATGTTATAAGTGTCTTGAGTTAGTTTTTGTGTTAATGTTGTAAAGTCTGGAGACTGAGGGAGTAGTATGGTGGATGTGTTGTAATTTCAGTTAATGAAATGTGTAAGTGTAGATAAATTAGAGATGATAAATCTTATTTGGGAGTAATCAAAATGATATTTTGGAAGTGCTTCAGTGTTGTTTGGAAATGTTCAAAGGTGTTTTTTGTGAGTATTCAAATGATTTATGAGAGTGTTCGAAGTAATCTTGGGGTTGTTCTGTAGTGAGATGATAAAGGTTGTGGATGAGAGATATTGAGAAAAGGTGGTCTCAAATGATGTATGAGAGTGTTTTGAAGGTGTTCAAAGTAAAGTGAGGTGTGTGTGTGTGTGTGTGTGTGTGTGTGTTAGGTGGTCATAGAGTTTTGTGAATATCTTGGTTACAGTGATTTTAGTGGATTTGAGATGGGTGATGAGATGCATTTGTGGATGTGAAATGTGATTTTTGTGTGTGTTCAGAAGAGGTGTGTTGGGAGATGGGTGAGTGGATGTGAAGAAATGCGGGTGAGATGGAGAGGGGTAAAGGGGAGGGTTGTATTAGAAATTTAATGAAATTTTGGGGAGATTTTACTGAAAATAAAGGTAATGTTGTGGACGTTTCGCCATCCAGTGGCTGGCTGGATGGCGAAACGTCTACGGTGGGGATGCCCGGGTGTTGTGCATGTGTCATTTCATCCTGTCGGTATTATATACAATTCTTGTACTACTACTACTACTACTACCTCCACCTCTTCCTGCCTATATATAGCCGTCCTGCTCCACCTCTGTTAGTGTGACTTTGTCAATGGTCCAAGTCAGACCGAAACGTCGTCGTAAGCTTCTCTCTTTTATGTGCGGGTTATTTGTGTATCGTTCCAGTCACGGTATTGTGCCTTTTTGTTATTTATTTATTAATGTGTGAATATTTTAAAAAGAAATTATAGAATTGAAAAGTTATGATATATTGGAAAAGAATGGAGGGTGTTGAAACATGTCGCAATAGTTGGGTAGTGAGATTAGTTGATGCGAGTATAATATCAATTTATGTGGATACAAGGAGATGGGTATGGAGAGGATTTTATTAGAATTTTAGTAATGTAAAGAGGAATGTGTATTACATTTAAGATTCAGTAAAAAGAAGGGAAAAAAAATTTGAATAAATTGGTAATTGATGAGGGTTGTGGGTAATGTAGTCGAACTAGAGATACCAAAAAAAGATGATATAAGTGGGTTGTTTTTGTGACTTTTTCTGATGAAATTAGTTAAAACGAGAAAAAAATTGTGGGTTGTGGGGTGTTGGTGGTTGTGGGTGTTGTTGTCGAGCTAGTGATGTCGAAAAAGTGGTTATAAGTTGTGGGTTGTTGATGTGACTTTCTCTGATGAAATTAGTTAAAACGAGAAAAAAAATTGTGGGTTGTGGGTGTTGTGGGTGTTGTGGGTTGTGGGTGTTGTTGTCGAACTAGAGATACCGAAAAAAGTGGTTATAAGTGTGGGTAGTTGTTTGTGGGGGTGTGGGTGATGTGGGATGTGGGTGTTGTGGGATGTGGGTGTTGTGGGTTGTGGGTGTTGTTGTCGAACTAGAGATGCTGAAAAGTGGTTATAAGTTGTGGGTTGTTGATGTGACTTTTTCTGATGAAATTAGTTAAAACGAGAAAAAATTGTGGGATGTGGTTGTTGTGAGATGTGGGTGTTGTGGGTGTTGTTGTCGAACTAGAGATACCGAAAAAGTGGTTATAAGTTGTGGGTTGTTGTGCCTTTTTCTGATGAAATTAGTTAAAACGAGAAAAAATTGTGGGTTGTGGGTGTTGTGGGATGTGGGTGTTGTGGGTTGTGGGTGTTGTGGGTTTGTGGGTGTTGTTGTCGAACTAGAGATGCTGAAAAGTGATTGTAAGTTGGTTGTTGTGACTTTTTCTGATGAAATTAGTTAAAACGAGAAAAAAAAATTGTGGGTTGTGGGTGTTGTGGGGTGTGGGTGATGTGGGATGTGGGTGTTGTGGGTGTTGTTGTTGTCGAACTAGAGATACCGAAAAAGTGGTTATAAGTTGTGGGTTGTTGTGCCTTTTTCTGATGAAATTAGTTAAAACGAGAAAAAATTGTGGGTTGTTGGTGATGTGGGTTGTGGGTGATGTGGGATGTGGGTTGTGGGTTGTGGGTGTTGTGGGATGTGGGTGTTGTGGGTTGTGGGGTGTTGTGGGATGTGGGTGTTGATCTTGTTTATGGTGATTTTGGGTGGTGTTTTGAGTGTATTCAGCGGTGTTTTAGTAGTATTCAGTGTGTGTATTTGGGGAGTACTCAAATGGTGTTTTGAGGTTATTCAAAGGTGTGATTATAAGGGGTTTTGGGGTTTTTGTTGTTGTGACTTTCTGATGAAATTAGTTAAAACGAGAAAAAAATTGTGGGTGTGGGTGATGTGGGTTGTGTGTGTTGTGGGGTGTGGGTGATGTGGGTTGTGGGTGTTGTGGGGTTGGGTGATGTGGGTTGTGGGTGTTGTGGGATGTGGGTGATGTGGGTGTTGTTGTCGAAAATAGAGAATACCGAAAAAGATGTTATAAGTGGGTTGTTGTTGTGACTTTTTCTGATGAAATTAGCTAAAAACGAGAAAAAATTGTGGTGGTGGGGTGATGTGGGTGATGTGGGTGATGTGGGTTGTGGGTGATGTGGGATGTGGGTGTTGTGGGTTGTGGGTGTTGTGGGATGTGGGTGTTGATCTTAGTTTATGGTGATTTTGGTGGTGTTTTGAGTGTATTCAGTGGTGTTTTAGTAGTATTCAGTGGTGTATTTGGGAGTACTCAAATGGTGTTTTGAGGTTATTCAAAGGTGTTTTGAAGGTGTTTCAAATGATGTGCAAGAGTACTTATGAAGGTGTTCTGGGAGTATTCAGAGGTGATTTGGGGTGTTCGAATGATGTTTTTGGAGTATTTAAAGGTAATTGATGGTGTTTTTTGGTGATGTTCAAAGTAAAGTGTTTGAGTTAGTTTTTGTGATAATGTTGTGAAGTCTGGAGACTGAGGGAGGAGTTTGGGGGGATGAGTTGAAATTTAATGAATTGTGTAAGTGCAGATAAATTAGAGCTGTCAAATCTTATTTGGGAGTATTCAAAATGATATTTTGGAAGTGTTTCAGTGTTGTTTGGAAATGTTCAAAGGTATTTTTGTGAGTATTCAAATGATTTATGAGAGTGTTTTGAAGGTGTTCAAAGTAAAGTGAGGTGTGTGTGCGTATTAACTTCGTAATATGTAAAATTGTGACTAGTGAATTAATCGAAAAGTGGTTATAAGTGTTGTGGTGACTTTTTCTGATGAAATAGTTAAAACGAGAAAAATTGGGGGTTATGAGTGAAAATTGTGAGGTGTTGGTTGGAGTGTGAGGGTTCGGGAGGGTGGGGAGGAGGAGAGAGAGAAAGTTACTTCGTGGGGAGTGACCTGAGATGAAATAGTTAAAACGAGAAAAATGTCTAGACTTGTGTTGTATTTTGTAAAGAAATTGTGGATTTTGTGGGTATTAACGAAAAAAAATGTGAAATTATTTGGGTTATCCTGGGTTAAGAGTGAAAATGTTTTCCTTATGTTGTATATGAAATGTGTAGGGGGAAGTCGACAAGATTCAGCCTGTGTGTGTGGGGTCATCGCGTGACGTCACTGACAAAGGGGGAAGTCGACAAGATTCAGCCTGTATGTGTGAGGTCATCACGTGACGTCACTGACCACCGAGTAAACACAGGTGCGGTGATGTCACACTTGTTTAGACCTGTAGTAAGAGAAAGTACCATGCCTCATAGGAGGAGTTCATTTGAATGCTTACCCCCAGAGGGGAGAATCCAAAAACTCGATCCGAGGAGATGGAGTCTTGGTATTATCGAGAAAAAAAAACTTGATCCGAGGAGAGCACAAGAAATTCGAACCCCCATAGGGGGGAATCCAAAAACTTTATCCAAGGAGATGGACGAGAAATTTTGGGGGTGGAAGGAGGGGTACCCAAAAACTTGATCCAAGGAGATGGAGACTTTGTATTATCGAGAAAAAAAAAATCGAAAAAATTTGGGGTGGGGGTGAAAGTGGGAGGGGGAATCCAAAAACTTGATCCGAGGAGATCATAAGAAAATGAAATTCGAAAAAAATTGGGATGGGGGTGAAAGTGGGAGGGGGAACCTCAAAATTTTGATCCCAGGAGATGGAGATCATAAGAAAATGAAATTAAAAAAAAATCGAAAAAATCGGAAAAAAAATTCGGGGCGCGGGGGCGATCGGACGACGCTGCAGAAGGCGCAGCAGAAGCGCGGTTCGGCGCGACGGCCGGGCGCGAGGGGCGCGGGCGGCTGCGAGGGGCGGGCTTGGGGCTTGGGGGCGCGGGTGGGGGGTCGTGGGGCGCGGGGGGGGCGCGGGCGTGGGGGCCGCGGGGGGGTCGTGGGGGTGCAGGGGCGCGGGCGTGGGGGCGCGGGCGTGGGGCGCGGGCGTGGGGGCGCGGGGGGGGGGGGCTGGGGTCGTGGTGGGGGTTGAGGGTGGGGGTCGTGGGCGGGGTTGAGGTCATTAGCATATAGGTGTGAAAAGGAGTCCGCTCTGTAGAAGGCCTTTTGGGAGGAAGCCACTCTGCCGCATGGACCGCTCTGTAGAAATCATCACTACTGGTACACCAATTATACATGCAGGTACACCAGGGATACATGCAGGTACACCAGGTATACATGCAGGTACACCAGGTATACATGCAGTTACACCAGGTATACATGCAGGTACACCAGGCATGCATGCAGGTACACCAGTTATACATGCAGGTTCACCAGGTATACATACAGATACACCAGGTATACATGCAGGTACACCAGTTATACATGCAGTTACATATGCACGTAAATCAGTTACACATGCAGTTACACCAGTTATGCATGCAGGTACACCAGGCATACATGCAGGTACACCAGTTATACATACAGGTACACCAGGTATCTCAGTAGTATCAGTTCCTAGTATCCAGTTACCAGTAACCAGTTACCAGTAGTATGACTCACTACCAACCGTCTGTGTGAATCACTTGTTATTCACTTTTCAACTGACCTAGCATGTTTTGAATGCCGCTACCCTCCGAGGCACTCAGCAACCCTGCGAGGCACTCAGCAACCCTGCGAGGCACTCAGCAACCCTGCGAGGCACTCAGCAACCCTGCGAGGCACTTAGCAACCCTGTGAGGCACTCAGCAACCCTGTGAGGCACTCAGCAACCCTGCGAGGCACTCAGCAACCCTGCGAGGCACTCAGCAACCCTGCAAGGCACTCAGCAACCCTGCGAGGCACTCAGCAAGCCAGTTCAAGTAGAGGCGTTAGACAGGCGGCAGGTCAAGGCTTGGTGCTCCCCCTATATTCCACCCAATATACTAGAACATCCAACGTGAGTGTTATTACCCAATCCACGTTATCGAACCCCCACATGACAGGTATACATGCAGGTACACAACTTATACATGCAGTTATATATGCAAGTAAATCAGTTACACATGCAGGTACACCAATTATACATGCAGGTACACCAGGTATACATGCAGGTACACCAGGTATACATGCAGGTACACAAGGCATACATGCAGGAACACCAGGTATACATGCAGTTACAACAAGTATACATGCAGTTACAACAAGTATACATGCAGGTACACCAGTTACACATGCAGGTACACCAGTTATGCATGCAGGTACACCAGTTATATATGCAGGTATAGCAGGTATACATGCAGGTATACATGCAGGTATAGCAGGTATACATGTAGGTATACATGCAGGTATACCAGGTATACATGCAGATACAGCAGGCATTCATGCAGGTACTCCAGGTAAACATGCATGTGCACCAGGTACACATGCAGGTGTATCAGGTATACATGCAGGTACACCAGTTATACATGCAGATGCACCTGGTATACATGCATATACACCCGTTATACATGCAGGCACACCAGGCATACATGCAGGTGCACCAGTTATATATGCAGGTACACCAGGTAGACATGCATACACTAGTTATTCATGCAGGTAAACCTGGTATACATGTAGGCATACCAGTTATAAATGCAAGTACACCAGTTACACATGCAGGTACACCAGGTATACATACAGGTATACAAGGTATACATACAGGTACACCAGGTCTACATGCAGGTACACCAGTTTTGCATACAGGCACACCCGTTTACATGCAGTTATCCAAGGTATAAATCAGGGACACCAGGTAACATGCGGTACACCAATATACGCAGGGACACCAGGGATATGCAGGGACACAAGGTTTACGCGTCTACCCCAAAAATACATGCAGGTACACCCCATATACTGCAGGTACACCAAGTATCGTGCAGGGGGCACCTATACAGCAGGTCCACACGTACACATACAGGGATACAAGGACACAACGACACCGGATACACCATACACCAGGCCCGCAACAGGGGCCAACAGGTTTTCATGCAGCTACCAAAGGGATACATCAGGACACCAGTAACAAGCAGGTACACCAGGTATAAAGCAGGTACACCCGGGATACATGAAGGTACACCGGATGCGGCGGGACACCAGGTAACATGCAGGTAAACAAAGGAGCATACAGGCACACCATTTTACATGCAGCACCCAAAGTATCATGCAAGTACACTAGGTAACATCATACACCAGGTATACATGCAGGGACCCAGGGGATGCGGCAGGTACACCCGTTTTACATCCAGGAAAACCAGGTAATGCAAAAATAACCAGGTAGCATGTAGATACACAGATTTACGGCAGCTTTTCCCCCGGTATACAGCAGGACACCAGTATCCAGCAGGTACCCAGGTTTTCAGCAGGTACATCATATTCATGCAGATACCCCAAGATACATCAGGTACCTAGTAACATCAGGGACACCGGTTAATCAGGTACACCAATTATACATGCAGGTAGACCAAGTATACATGCAGTTACACCAGGTATGCATGCAGATACACCAGTTACACATGCAAGTACACCAGTTATATATGCAGGTAAATCAGTTACACATGCATGCACATCAGGTATACTTGCAGGTACACCAGATATACATGCAGGTATAGCAGGTATACATGCAGGTATACCAGGTATACATGCAGGTATAGCAGGCACATAACCAAAGGAGGAATACCAGATAACCGCAGGTATACATGCAGGTACACCAGGTATACATGCAGGTACACCACGTATACTTGCAGATACACCAGGTATGCATGCAGGTACACCAGTTATATATGCAGGTACACCAGTTATACATGCAGGTACACCAGGCATACATGCATATGCACCCGTTATACATGCAGGTACACCAGGTATACATGCAGGTGCACCGGTTATACATGCAGGTACACCAGTTACACGTGCAGGTACACCAGGTATACATACAGGTATACAAGGTATACATACACGTATACCAGTTATACTTGCAGGTACACCAGGTATGCATGCAGGTACACCAGGTTTACATACAGCTACCCAAGGTATACATGCAGGTTCACCAGGTATACATGCAGGTACACCAGGTAGACGTGCAGGTACACGAGGTATACATACAGGTACACCAGGTATACATGCAGGTACACCAGGTATACATACAGGTACACCAGATATACATACAGGTACAACAGGTATACATACAGGTACACCATGTATACATGCAGATACACCAGGTATACATACAAGAACACCAGGTATACATACAGGTACACCAGGTATACATACATGTGCACCAGGTATACATAAATGTACACCAGGTATACATACAGGTACACCAGGTATACATACAGGTAACACAAACCAGGTAACATGTGTACACCAGGTATACAATAGGTACACCAGGTATACATACAGGTACACCAGGTATACATACAGGTACACCAGGTATACGTACAGGTACACAGGTATACATACCGGTACACCAGGTATACATACATGTACACCAGGTATACATACAGGTACGCCAGGTATACATACAGGTACACCAGGTATACATACATGTACACCAGGTATACATACAGGTACACCAGGTATACATACAGGTACACCAGGTATACATACAGGCACACCAGGTATACATACAGGCACACCAGGTATACATACAGGTACACCAGGTATACATACAGGTACACCAGGTATACATACAGGACACCAGGTATACATACAGGTACACCAGATATACATACAGGACACCAGGTATACATACAGGCACACCAGGTGTACATACAGGTACACCAGGTATACATACAGGCAGACCAGGTATACATACAGGCACACCAGGTATACATACAGGTACACCAGGTATACATACAGGTACACCAGGTATACATACAGGTACACCAGGTATACATACAGGTACACCAGGTATACATACAGGTACACCAGGTATACATGCAGGACACCAGGTATAATACAGGCACACCAGGTATACATCAGGTACACCAGGTATACATACAGGTACACCAGGTATACATCAGGTACACAGGTATAATAAGACACCAGGTTACAAAGGTACACCAGGTATCATACAGGTAACAGGTATATCAGAGGACACCAGGTTCATAGCAGGACACGGTTTTACATACAGACACCAGGTCAATACGAGTGTCACCAGAGATATATTATCAGAAGGACATGAGGTATCAGGCAGAATGGATATCAGGAGGAATGAGGTTCAGGGAGGAATTAGGGGTACATACGGAGGAACTGAGGTTCAGGGAGAATGAGTGGTCAGGAGGAATGAGGTGTCAGGCAGAATGAGGTACAGGGAGAATAGGGTCAGGGAAGGAATAGATCAGGGAGGAATGAGGTTAGGGAGGAATGAGGGGTCAGGGAGAATGAGGTTCAGGGAGGATAGATGAGGGTCAGGGAGGAATGATGTCAGATAGGTAGAATAGGGTAGGAGGATAGGGTATCAGGGAGGAATGATTCAGGATCGAGGTATCAGGATAAGAGGTGTCAGGGAGAGATAGTGTCAGGGAGGAAGATGGGTCAGGAGGAATGAGGTCAGGGAGAAATGAGGGTCAGAGGAATGAGGTTCAGTGAAGAATGAGGTATCAGGGAGGAATGAGGGTCAGGGAAGAATGATGTCAGGAAATGAGGTGGAAAATGAGGTATCAGGGAGGATGAGGGTCAGAGGAGAATGAGGTGTCAGGGAAGGAATGAGATATCAGGGAGGAATGAGGGGTCAGGGAGGAATGAGGTGTCAGGGAGGAATAAGGTGTGAGGGAGGAATGAGGGGTTAGGGAAGAATGACTTGTCAGGGAGGAATGAGGTGTCAGGGAAGAATGACTTGTCAGGGAGGAATGTGGTGTCAGGGAAGAATGACTTGTCAGGGAGAAATGTGGTGTCAAGGAATAATGAAGTGTCAGTGAAGAATAACTTGGTAGGAAGGAATGAGGTGTCAGGGAGGAATGATGGGTCAGGGAGGAATGATGGGTCAGGGAGGAATGATGGTTAGGGAAGAATGAGTATCAGGTAGGAATGATTGGTCAGGGAAGAATGAGGGTTCAGGGAGGAAGGAGGGGTCAGGGATGAAGAATTTAGGGGTCATGGAAGAAGGAGGGTCAGGGAGGAAGAAGGGGTCAGGGAGGAAGGATGGGTCAGGGAGGAAGGAGGGGTCAGGGAGGAAGGAGGGGTCAGGGAGGAAGGAGGGGTCAGGGAGGAAGAGGGGTCAGGGAGGAAGATGGGTTCAGGCAGGAAGAAGGGGTCAGGAGGAGGAAGGAGGGGTCAGAGAGGGAGGAAGGAGTGGTCAGGGATAAAAAGGGGTCAGGGAGGAAGGATGGGTAAAGGGAAGAAGGAGGGGTCAGGGAGGAAGGAGGGTCAGGGAGGAAGGAGGGGTCAGGGAGCAAGGAGGGGCCAGGGAGAAGGAGGTTTCAGGGAGGAAGGATGGGTCAGGAGGAAGGAGGGGTCAGGGAGAAAAGGAGGGGTCAGGGAGGAAGGAGGGGTCAGGGAGGAAGGAGAGGTCAGGGAGGAAGAAGGGGTCAGGGAGGAAGGAGGGGTCAGGGAAGAAGGAGGGGTCAGGGAGGAAGAGAGGGTCAGGGAGAAGGAGGGGTCAGGGAGGAAGGAGGGGTCAGGGAGGAAGGATGGTCAGGGAGGAAGGAGGGGTCAGGGAGGAAGGGAGGGGTCAGGGAGGAAGGAGGGGTCAGGGAGGTATGAGAACTAAATTTCTGTCAAGGATATTAACCGTGTCGGTTCAACGAGGTGTCATTAGTGTTTGTTGGTAAGGTTCGTGTTCCGTGTTCCGTGTTCCGTGTTCAGCAAGTTGACACAAACCTGGTTTAGTGTCCAGTTGGCACAAGCGAGGATTGGTGTCACGGTGGTAAAAACGAGGGTTGGTGTCAGGTTAGTGCAAATGAGGATTTGTGTCACGTTGGCACAAACGAGAATTGGTGTCACGTTGGTACAAACGAGAATTGGTGTCACGTTGGTATAAACGAGGATTGGTGTCACGTTAGTACAAACGAGGATTGGTGTCTATCACAATTGCCGTCACGGTTTAATTACATTACAACACGTGACCTAATTAATCACAGAACACTCCCGTTCGCCCTAATTTTAAATAAATTGAATTGCCTCACCAAAAGAATATTAATTATGACCGTGAACTTCCAGCAAAATACGCAACCATATATATATAATATAGATATTTATTATATAATATAATATATATATATAATTATTATATATATATATATATATAAATGTCGTGCCGAATATGTAAAACTGGTCAATAGCAAGAACTCATTTAAAATTAAGTCCTTTCTAAAATTTTCTCTTATCGTTTAAAGAATATTTATTTCATTAATGTTGACGAAAAATAATATTATAATTTTGCACCGAAAGGAACTTAGAAAACTTACTAACCTTAATATAGACAAGCGCAATTTTTTTAGCCTACACCCAACTAAATATATTTTAAATCCGTTTGACAATAATTAGTACTAAACAAACGCAATCAAATATATTTTTTTAGTTAATGTTCAAAGATTTTGGCGAAATTATTGCAAAATACACAAAATTTTCATTGCCATAAATGCAAATGACGTTTGCTAATTTTAAGAAGACCAAACTCGCAAGTTTCTGCCCTATTCGGCACGACATATATATATATATATATATATATATATATAATATATATATATATATATATATATATATATATATATATATATATATATATATATATATACTTACATACATACATATGTTTAACACGAAGTATTATCAATAAGTTCCTGGATTGCACCGAAAAAATATATAGACTTACTTGATCGCCTAGCTGAAACTGACTCCGTCAAAATACTCTCCTTGGAGACTATACACTGGTTCCTCTACCTCTGAAACTTCTAACATTTCTGAAACTCTTCTTTCCTAACGGCGTTTAGCGTGACCTGCGATTCTGCTTGAATCTCCTCCATATCATTAAATCACCGCTCTTTGAGTGCCATTTTTATTTTCGGGAAAAAAAAGAAGTCACAGGAGGCTATATCTGGGGAGAAGGGAAGGTGGAGGACGACCGCCATGTTGGTTTATGGCCAGAAAACGATGATGTTTCTGGTCTTGAGTCAGTAATTGGAGCACAACATTAGCAGCCACTCGTCTCATGTTTAAATTTTCAGTCAAAATGCTTTTACACGACCCATAAGAAATCCGCACAACACTTACAATGTCGTGGATACCCTTCGTAAATAGCCTCCTCATGTTTTTCAGTGATGACGTCTGTTAGGTTAGGGTAGGTGACGTTGATGGATAACCAGAGTATTCATCATCTTCAACTGAAGTTCGTCCAGGTTTAAACTGAGAAAACCATTTGAAACACTTTGTGCGATCCATTACTTTATGAAGCATTGTGTGAGTTTCACTAGCTGTTTTACTGAGTTTGAAGCAGAATTTCACACACAAGCTGTTCTTTCTTTTAAAGATTTCATTTTGTTACACACAAAAATAGCAAAAAATAATATATAACAAGAAAAAAAAGCACTGTCTACTTGACAAATAATGTTCGTCTAACCTCAACGGAATGACCAGTGACCTACTGCACTGAAACTCGTCATGCAACTTCACAAAGGAGTACACTGTGTATTATGATCTACACCGCCACCATATTTCACCCAGAAATTACGTGAAAAACAGAGTCTGGAAACTTTCTTGATAGCACATCATTAAGAATGTGTTGTTCTTCAGGGGCAGGTGCGACGACCCGTAACCTCGGAGGAGTAAAAAGGAGCAGGGAAGGTTACTTTATTTACTTATACCAGGAGGATATCTCAAGGACATATCCGTGGGTCAATGTCCTCGTAGCCCAGTCCCAGACCAAGCCTCCTGGAAGATGAAAGCTTGCTCAACCAGGCTGTTAGTGCTAGCAACCCTTAATAAATTATTATTTTAAAATCTTGAATAAACGCTGTTCACCTTAGATTGCTGGATTCTACACGTACAGAACTTGAAACCAAATTGATAGTAATGAAAATTTAATTCAACACTTAACTCTTCAATAGTTTACCTGACATGTAGGTAATATATAGGGCAATATATTGGGAAACCTGACATGAAGAAAATATTTTAGTTGTTGTAACACTACTAAATTCTTTTTAAAAATCTTAACATAAAATGTTTGTATGAATATACATTATTAAAACTTCGTTTAGATGCAGGAGCTGCGACTTTGCCTGTGTGTTACTTTGATTAATGAGATACAGCTCACTCTTCACAGCATTACTCTTGTTTGCTAAATACCTCTCAGCATCACATTCCAAATTGAACACGAGCAATTTACAGCATCCACATGGGTTCTTTAATCGTAGAGTGAACTATTAATTGCAGTGGTAACTATACACACACACACACACACACACACACACAACACACACACACACACACACACACACATACACAAGGTAGGGAACTCACAAGAAACGATCAAGAGGTATGCGAGGAGCTCAACACCAAATTTAAGGAAGTATTTACAGTAGGGATAGGAGGGACTCTGGGAAGACAGCACAGAGGGGAACACCAGCAGGGAATAAACCAACAAGTGTTGGATGACATACACACAACTGAGGAGGAGGTGCGCAGAAGCTGCTAAGTGACCTTGATACCTCAAAGGCAATGGGATCGGACAACATCTCTCTGTGGGTCCTTAGAGAAGGAGCGGAGATGCTGTATGTGCCACTAACCACAATCTTCAATGCATCCCTTGAAACTGGGCAACTACCTGAGGTTTGGAAAACGCAAATGTAGTCCCCCTTTTTAAGAAAGGAGACAGAAATGAGGCACTGAACTATAGACTAGTGTCACTGACGTGTATAATATGCAAAGTCATGGAGAAGATTATCAGGAGGAGAGTGGTGGAGCACCTGGAATGGAGCAAGATTATAAACGAGAACCAGTACGGATTCATGGAAGGCAAATCCTGTGTCACAAACCTTCCGGAGTTTTATGACAAAGTAACAGAAGTAAGACACGAGAGAGAGGGGTGGGTTGATTGCAAGGAAGCGGAGGAGAGATTTGTACACAAGGGCAACAGACATAATGAGAAGGCCAGGACGAGCCCTTTGTTCACCCAAAGATGTAGAGAGGTTAAACCAAGTTCACTAGAGAATAGAAGAAGTATAGAAGGCAAAGGACCCAGAAGAACAAGGAGAGTAGTCGAAGAGCAAGAAATAAATATGCGTAGATAAGGAGAGAGAGGCCCAACGACAGTACGAAAACGACACAGCAGCGAAAGCCAACTCTGTTGTACTCTCACATCGGGAAGAAAACAACAGTCAAAGACCATGTAATCACACTGAGGAAGGAAGAAGGGAAGTTTACTAGAAATGACCTTCTAGTATGTGAGGAGCTCGACATGAGATTCAAAGAAGTATTCACAGTGGAGACAGAAAGTACTCCAGGAAGTAGGAGAGGTGGGGTACACCAAGTGCTGGACACAATACATACAACCGAGGACGAGGTGAAGAGGCTGCTAAGGGAACTATATATCTCAAAGGCGATGGGGCTGGATAACAACTCTCCATGGGTCCTGAGAGAGAGAGAGCAGAGGCACTCTATCACTAACAACAATCTTCAACATATTATCGATACAGGGCGACTACCTGAGGTATGGAAGACAGCAAATGTAGTCCCAATTTTTAAAAAATGGAGAGAGACATGCAGCATTAAACTACAGACCAGTGTCACCGACATGTATGCAAAGTCATGGAGAAAATTGTTAGGAGAAGAGTGGTGGACCATCTAGAAAGGAATGAGCTTATGAACAACAACCAGCACAGATTTAGAGGCAGGAAATCCTGTGTCACGAACCTCCTAGAGTTCTATGACAAGGTGACAGCAGTAAGACAAGAGAGAGAGGGGTGGGTAGATTGCATCTTATTGGACAGGCTGCAAGCCTGGTTGAGAAACTGGCTCCTGGAGTTTAACCCCACCAAGTGCAAAGTCATGAAGACTGGGAAGGGTCAAAGAAGACCACAGACAGATTACAGGCTAGGGGACCAAAAGGATCTTGCGGTGAGTATAATACGGAGCACATCTCCTGAGGCGAACATCAACCAAATAAATGCTGCAGCATATGGGCACCTGGCAAACCTAAGAATAGCGTCTCAAACATCTTAGTCAGGAATTGTTGAAGACCATGTATGCCAGGCCCATATTGGAGTATGCAGCATAGGTATGGAACCCACACCTGGTCAAGCATCTTAAGAAATAGAGAAAGTACAAAGGTTTGCAACATGACTAGCCCTGGAGCTAAGGGGTATGTACTGCGAGGAGAGGTTAGGGTAAATTGACCTGATAAAACCGGAGGGCAGGAGGGAAGAAGGGACATGATAACGACAAATAAAATATTGAGAGGAATTGACAAGGTGGATAGGGATAGGATGTTGCAGAGATATGACACAGCAACAAGGGATCACGGCTGGAAGTTGAAGGCTCAGATGAGTTACAAGGATGTTAGGAAGCATTTTTTCAATCACCGAGTTGTCAGGAAGTGGAAGGCAGGATCCATACATAGCTTTAAGAAGAGATACGATAAAGCTCATGGAGCAGGGAGAGAGTGGACCTAGTAGCGACCAGCGAGGAGGGGCAAGGAGCTGTGACTCGACCCCTGCAACCACAAATAGGTAAATGTAGTGGGGGTTCATAGGAGATATGAAGTTGGAGATAAACACACTTGTTGGATGGTAACACTATATTGCAGAGTAGGTAATGCATTACGAATTATAAGAGCAAATCATGGTATAATAAAATATGGAATTAATCGATCGATCTGTATTCATGCACTCTACGGATTCTGAGGAAGAAAAAATATATATTTACAAAGGTGAAAGTAAGTTAACAGCAAAGGCAGATCTGGCAGCACACAGATCAGTACTGCTAATCTCAGAATTCAGAGGGAATGTGAACACAAAAAAAAATTTCTGAAAACTGATCAGCTGATAACAAAACACACAGTTGACAACTTCATTCATCTTGGACATCTAATTATACAGGCTATATACATTTAAACCCAACTCTGCGAGGGTAAGATTTACATACGCAGAATGGTTATCGACTTTGGGAGGATCGAATTCCTTTGCAATAGCTAACACATTCCTTGACTGAGGGAGATCTGAACAAGTATCTACAAAAGATACTTGTGGGTTTCTTATTTGTCGAGTACACAAAGAATAACGACATTCGGGTTGATTATCTGACTGAGTATTAGAGGTAGGGGGTACAGAGTCAAGAGGATATTGTCAGTGATTGACACATTAGTCTGGGTAGAATTATCATCAACATCGCATACTAACTTCATGTGATCTAAATGCGATTCTTTATACTGACCAGTACTAATTTCTCTAACCTTATACTTATTGCCATTGATATGTTCAACTACTCGATAAGGGCCAACAAACTTTTGGTCGAGCTTAGGCATTGGGGATGTTTTGTTGATATTAGTCAGCATTACTTTCGAACCCACTTTAACTTTGGTCGGCTTAGCATGGCTATTAGTTACTCTAGTAAATTCTGCTGTTGATTTATGAAGTGTTTCACAGATTCTTCTAAAAACACTTTGAGCTATGCTGGTACGAGTTGCTATGAAATCATCAGGGTTATAATTGGGTTTCGGCATGGAATATAACAACTTATAAGGTAAATGCTTGTCTACACCGTACAATGCATAATGTGGAGTGTCACCTATGGAAGCATTGTAAGCAGAATTTATGGTACACTGAACATCTGGTATAACTTCATCCCAAGTTTCACTATTGGGGTTGATAGTGGCTCTCAAGACATCAAGTACTTTCTTATTGGTTCGTTCTGCCAAACCATTACTCGCAGGATGATGGGGAACAATGGTTGACTTAGAGATCTTGTACAAGGTACACAAATTTTCAAGAATCTCTTCACAGAATTCACCTCCAATATCTGTTACTAGGGACTTAGGGGTGGTATGCCTGCAGATAATGCGTTCTTTAAACGCTTTAGCTACTGTCTCGGCAGTCTTATCTGCAATAGGAACTAACTCACAATATCTGGTGAAATGGTCTACCATAACACACAGATGTTTGTTGCCTTGGAGGGAACATTTAAAATTGGTTAACAAATCTAGCGCAACTCTTTCCCACGGTTCGCTAGTAGTTGGATACACCTGGATTGGATTAAGACCATTGAAATTTCCTTTATGCTGCATACAGACACTACATTTCTTAGCATACTCGGAAATGTCAGTTACCATGGTAACCTGGCCAAAAGTATTTCATTCTGGCTAGTTTCACAGAATGATCCATACCAGGGTGTGCAATGCCTGGTGTATCATGAACTAGCTGTAGAGCTACATTCACTAGTGACTGTGGAATTACTAATTGGTACACTCTTCTGCTTGGAGTACCCAACTCGGCTGTTCGATACAGTAATTCTTGACTCATTACAAAGTCACTAATGGGTGCTGGTGGCTTCACAGTCAGAACAAGATCTTCCTGGAGCAGGAATTGAATCACACCAAACCACGTGGGATCGGTTCTTTCTTACTGGAGGAATGAACAAACTCGGTGGAGTGGATGTCTCTCCCCGGTTGAAAAAAAATAGCGCTATAACACGCAATATGAGCAAGGGAGAACGGATCTACTATCTCTCACTGCAAGCACAGGGGGAAAAGAAATGAACACGGTTAAGAATACTGATATTCAATCTGAGTCGCACACAGTGACAAGAGGTATCAACTATAAAGAGACTACACTTACAAACGTTAACATGTGAAAGTTACTCGAGAAACAGCTTTGTACATTGCAAGGATTACTGTCAACTAGGATGGGATCACCATCTGGAACACTAGGAACAACAACAGACACTCTAGTGAGAGCACTAGCCGCAACAGAGACGTCTTTCTGCAGACGGCATGTGACATCAGCAAGAGATAGCATTACTAGTTTCAAACAATCGTTTTCCGACAAGGCGTCCCCTGCGGAGAAACTACTACTTGAACTAGCAGTCATTGCAGGGATAGGCTGTGCACTCAAGGCAATCTGAGTGTCCCCGGACACTTGAGACAATGGAACACTATCCTGCAAGTCTGAACGTGTAGGTGGAACACAGATGGGAGTGACAGAGTTACTAGTGCCTGACCGCTCGGCTACGTTGATAAGGAATTCACTGATCTATAGGAACTTAATCTGAACTTCACATTCTGCAGCACTTTAACAAATCTCAAGATACAAGGTGTGAAAACAAACATATTGCTCATGTGCTAGGTATTGTCTTTCAGTCAGTAAGGAAATAATAGTACTGTTGACAAATTCATATTGACTTTGACTGGCATGATACACTAAGTGAGCAAACATAAGTGACTGGGACATGTTCTCAGGGAACTTACTCTAGGACATAAAGGCAAGAAAAATAGAGAGAATGACACAATAAGCTTAAATGGGAAGAAAATGCTTAACTATTCTGCATAAGTAAAGAAAAATTGACAAGTCACACTGTAAGCAAGAAAAACCCTCATAAAGCACTCAACTGAATAAGCAACACTTTGAAAATCAAGAGGAATTGTACTTTACTCAAATCAAATTTACTCAAATTTACTTTAAATTGAATTAATGGCACAGTGAGTTGTCTTTACTATCAATTCAATAAAGAAATTCAACAAAAAATAATAAATCAAGCAAAAATGATAAAATAGAATCAATAAATCTTGTGCAAAATTAAACCAAACTGGGAAAATCAATTCTATGTAAAAAAAAAAAAATGACACACAAGAATAAAATATTATGCACAGAACAAGGAATATAAAACTGAAATCACAAAATATTACACTGGGATAACTGTAGCAATATTGCAAGTAACAATTTTTAATCAAAAGTACTGGGCAGCACAACACTACATAAAAAAAAATTCTGAAGAAAAAATTAATGTCAGCACAATGTTTACACAAGAAATTATTGCAAAATGAGTCAATAATGCAATAATAAAAAAAATTACACACAAGAAAACGCAATTTACAAAACAAGAAAAAAAATGATCAAGGAATGAACTGATTGAACACTTTAACTCTTAACTGCAGCTTAAGCAACACTTACTGAACAAGCAAAAGAATATTTACTTCAAAAAAAGTTGAAAATTGCACTAAGAGTGAATTGTTCAATGAAATATTAAAAATAAAGGCAAAAACAAAACAAAGAAAGGTTAACACTCACAATAAGGCAGGAACACAACACATCAATATATGCACAATACTATGAGAATTTTCTTGCAATGAGACTTGGGGTGTGAAAAATTAGAAAATAATTCTCTTGCTTCAAACAAAATAATGGCACTATTGTCTGTGGAGATAAGACATTACACAAATAACCCGCACATAAAACAGAGAAGCTTACGACGACGTTTCGGTCCAACTTGGACCATTTACAAAGTCACACTAACCAGAAGTGGAGCAGGACGGCTATATATAGGCGTCCTATATATAGCCGTCCTATATATAGCTGTCCTGCTCACTTCTGGTTAGTGTGACTTTGTAAATGGTCCTAGTCGGACCGAAACGTCGTAAGCTTCTCTCTTTTATATGCGGGTTATTTGTGTATCGTTCCAGTCACGATATTGTGCCTTTTTTTGTTATTTATGAGATAAGACAAATTAGACACTGGCTAAATGAAGGGAATTAACACAAGAATGAATAAAAAAAATCAGCAAGGACACAAATGCTGGGAGAAAAAAAATAACTGAGACAACACTAAGTTGTGATGCAGAATATAAGATAACAAGTTACTGAATTACTTCACTGCACAAATTACTAGACAAGGAACACAATACTGTGAACACAAGAAAATTGTGAAGTGTAAACACAAGTTTATACTGCTTATATATTGCACACAACAAGGAAAGAACATTAAAGTAACTTCAAGTATATAAAAAAAATGAGCACAACACAACAGACATAAAATAAAGCATGAAAATTAACACTGAAGAAAGAGAAAAAAAATATTGCAAACAGGAAATAATGAACACTGATCAAAAGTCACTGAAAAGAAATGTCACTCAGGAATCACTTAAAATTGTCTCAAGACTTTATTATCACTGGAGCGGTAGTTGTGAGGGTGAAGAAGGTAGTTTGGAGTCTGTGGCTGGCGCGGCACTCCCTACTGCTCTTCACACGTTGATGTCTCGATGAATTTGTGCTTAAATCGACGATGGACTCACACAGGAGGCTTTTACGATGGTGCACAGGGTCGAAGGAACACTCTTGCCTCTTGACCCCCTATGTGGTCCATAAAATATGGTGCTAGAACCCATTATAAGGGTACAAAAAAAACAGTGGTAGTGGGTGAGGTGGGTGAGTGCTTGAGGCAGCATGGTGAGACACCGCGTGGTGACTGGGCGTAAGCCACTCTGGGGACACCTGCACTAGGCACAAAAATATTCTAAGCTGGCTGGCTTAAAAACAAACCCACAAAATACCACAACACCACAGGGATGGTAAAACACTCAGAACAGCTAGAACTGGAAGCACAAGCGATGGAGAAGGCTGTACCCATGTGGCTTGCTTGAGTACTGGGTTAAGTCACCTGGGTTAGTTGCTGGCTGGCTTGCTTAACCCTTCACACAGACTGGCTTGAGAACTTGTAATGATGAGCACAGCAGGGGTGGAAAGCTGGCTTGGGAGGCAAGGATGGATGGTGTAGAGCTGGGCTGGACTCCCCTCCACAGACTGGCTTGGTGGCTTGGCTTAATTTGCAAACCCAAGTCAACCCCTCAGAAGTAATGCAAATAAGCAAATAAAACTAATACACAGAGACTGACCAGTAAGTAGGAAGCAATAGGCTGGTGAAAGCTTGCTTGGCGTAGCTGGCTTGGGATGTTGAGCGTCACCCGTCTCGGGAGGCCTAACGTTCACGACCAGCTCAGTAGAAATTTATCTCCAGAAATTACTGTAATCGTCAGAATTACAGGCCCTCTGCTGGCACCATTTGTAGTGGGGGTTTGTAAGAGATATGAAGGTTGGAGATAAACACATTTGTTGGATGGTAACACTATATTGCAGAGTGTGAGGGGAGAGAGCCCAAACTGCCTGTCCTGCCACCTGCTTGGATTACCGGGAACTGAGACTGATGTAATGTGTCCCATGCACTCATGCGGGATCACGTGACGTCATACAAACTAGTCACTAGGCCTAGCAAAGGGGTCGTGTATGTAAAACATATGGATGGTACTAATATGATACTCAGATAAGCTATACAACACATGTAGGGGATCAGCAACTATGCTGACATAAACACACACAGGAGGAGTTGCAATGATCATCAAAAACCAGTGGAGACTTGAGGAGCTGGAAGGAGGGGCCAGAGGGGAAACAACAGACTACATGAATGGAACACTTTAGACTTGGGGTCCCATGGTGATGATTGCAGTGATGTACAACCCACCATAGAATAGCAGGAGGCCAAGACATGACTATGATGAGAGCAACAGAGAAATATTTGATAAACTAGCTGAGGTGGCAAGAAGGGCCCATGTGGGCAGGGCAGAGTTAATAGTTTTGGGTCACTTCAGTCATAAGGAGATTGTGAAAACCTGGAGTCATTTGGGGGACCAGAAACGTGGAGTGCCAAGTTGATGGAGGTGGTACTGGCAAACCTCATTGCACCAACATGTTGGAGACACTACCCGAGAGAGAGGGGAGAGGATGAACCAGCAAGACTGGACCTCATATTCGCCTTGAGTAGCTCAGACATTGAGGACATCGCATGTGAAAGACCACTCAAAGCAAGTAATCATGTGATCCTGAGCATTACAAGTGGAGAGGTAAGCAAGGTGAGTAGGATGGGAGAAGCCAAAGTACAAAAGAGGGGACTACACAGGCAGGCATGAGAAATTTCCTGCATGAGCTTCAATGGCAAAGAGAACTGGTGAGAAAATCAGTAAGTGAAATGCTAGAACATGTGACAACAAAATGTAAGAAGGTAAAGGAGAAGTTTGTTCCCAATGGCAACAGAAATAATGTCGGTTCTCTGAACCATTCATCTACAAACAGAAATAATGAGTAGATCAGAACGATGATGGTGATGAGTCACAGGGATGTTAGAATGTATTTCTTCAGTCACAGAGTTGTCATGAAGTGAACAATCTGAAAAGTGATATAGTGGAGGCAGGATCCATACGTAACTTTATAAAGAGATTTGATAATGCTCATGGAGCTAGGAGAGAGCGCAGACCTAGTAGCAACCAGCAGAAGAGGTAGGACCAGGGGCCATGACTCGACCCCTGCAACCACAAACAGGTGAGTACACATACACCTAGTGGCGACCAGTGAAAAGGCAGGGCCAGAAGCTATGACTCGACCCCTGCAACCACAATTAGGTGAGTACAATTATGTGAGTACATAGCATCAAAAGCCATATCTGACCCAAAGGGAGCTTGAAGAAAGTATGTGAGGAGCTCATCTCAAGATTCAGGGAGGTATTCACAGTGGAGACAGAAAAGGAGTAGGGTGCACCAGCAAGTTCTGGACACACTGCACACAGCAGAGGAGGAGGAAGTGAAGAAACTGCTAGGTGAACTAGATACCTCGAAGGCGGTGGGCCCAGATAACATCTCTCAGTGGATCCTGAGAGAGGGAGCAGATACAGTATGTGTGCCATTAATAAGAGTCTTTAATAAATCTATAAAAATAGGGCAACTGCCTGAGGTGTGGAAGACAGCAAACATAGTCCCAATTTTCAAGAAAGGACATAGACAGGCAACACTAAACTACAAACATGTGTCGCTGACATGTATAGTATGTAAGGTTATGGAGATTATCAGAAGGGTGGTGGAGCACCTAGATAGGAATGGGCTCATACATGATAACCAGCACCGTTTCAGGGAAGGGAAATCTTGCATCACAAACCTACTGGAGTTCTATGATATGATAACAGAAGTAAAACAGAAGAGAGAGGGATGGGTAGACTGCACCTTCTTGGACTGTAAGAAGGCTTTCGATATGGTACCACACAAGAGAGTAGTTGAAAAGTTAGAAGAGCAGGCAGGAACAGCAGGGGAAAGTACTGCAATGGATCAGGGAATACCTAACAGGAAGGAAACAACATGTGTTGATATATGTTGTATGTGTCGACTGCGGATCCACAAGGGTTGGTCCTAGGTCTGGTGCTGTTTCCAGTATTTGCGAATGATATGCAGAAGGGATAGATTAAGATGTATCCATGTTTGCAGATGATGTGAAGCTAATGAGGAGAATGCAAGTGGACAAGGATCAGGTAAGCCTACAAGGAGATCTGGACAGGCTGCAAGCCTGGTCCAACAAATGACTCCTGGAGTTTAACTCCAGAAAATGCAAAGTTATAAACGTTGAGAAAATACTAAAAAGACTGCAGATGGAGTACAGCCTAGGAAGTCAAAGGCTGCAAATCTCACTCAAAGAAAAGGATCTTGGGGCGAGCACTATACCGAGCATATCTCCTGAGGTGCACATCAACCAAATAACTGCTGCAGCATATGGGTGCCTAGGAAACCTAAGAATAATGTTTCGACATCTAAGTAAGGGGTCATTCAAGACACTGTACACTATGTACATCAGGCCCGTATGGAACACTAGTTTGGAACCCACACCTGATCAAACACGTCGAGTAGTAAGAGGAAGTGCAAAGGTTTGCAAGTAAGACTAATCCCGGAGCTAAGGGGTATGTCCTACGAGAAGAGGTTAAGGGAACTCGACCTGACGACACTGGAGGACAGGAGGGATGGAGGGGACATGATAACGACATATAATGTACTGAGAGGAAATGACAAGGTAGATAGGGACAGGATGCTTCAGGGATGGGACTTACAAAAGGTTACAACTGTTATTTGAAGACTCAGATGAGTCACAGGGATGTTAGGAAGTACTTCTTCAGGAAGTGGAACAGTCTGGAGAGTGATGTAGTGGAGGCAGGATCCATAAATAGCTTTAAGAAGAGATATGATAAGGCTCATGGAGCAGGGAGAGAGTGGTCCTGGTAGCGACCAGTGAAAAGGCAAGGCCAGGAGCTATGATTCGACCCCCTGCAACCACAGTTAGGTGAGTACACACACACACACACACACACACACACACACACACACACACACACACAGATAACTGCTGCAGCATACGGGCGCCTGGCAAACCTGAGAATAGCGTTCTGATACCTTAGTAAGGAATCGTTCAAGACACTGTACACTGTATACATCAGGCCCATACTGGAGTATGCAGCTCCAGGGATATGTCCTACGAAGAAAGGTTGAGGGAAATCGGACTGACGACATTGGAGGACAGGCGGGTCTGGGGAGACATGATAACCACATACAAAATACTGTGTGGAATAGATAAGGTAGACAGAGACAGGTTGTTCCAGAGAGGGGATACAGAAACAAGGGGTCACAATTTGAAGCTAAAGACTCAGACGAGTCATAGGATGTTAAGAAGTATTTCTTCAGTCATAGAGTCGTCAGGAAGTGGAATAGCCTAACAAGTGATGTAGTGGAGGCAGGAACCATACATAGCTTTAAGACGAGGTATGACAAAGCTCTGGAAGCAGAGAGAGAGAGAGAGGACCTAGTAGCGATCAGTGAAGAGGCGGGGCCAGGAGCTGTGTCTCGACCCCTGCAACCACAATTAAGCGAGTACAATTAGATGAGTACACATACACACACACACACACTCTCTCTCTCTCTCTCACACACACACACACACTCACACACACACACACACACATTGACATTGTGTGTACCATTAACAAAGATCTTCAACACATCATTTGAAACTGGGCAACTCCCCGAGGTATGGAAGATGGCAAATGTAGTCCCAATTTTTAAAGAGGGAGACAGACATGAGGCACTAAACTACAGACCTGTATCACTAACGTGTATAGTATGCAAGGTCATGGAGAAGATCATCAGAAGGAGAGTGGTTGAGCACCTGGAAAGAAACAAGTGTATAATTGACAACCAGCATGGTTTCAGGGAGGGAAAATCCTGTGTCACAAACCTATTAGAGTTTTATGACAAGGTGACAGAAGTAAGACAAGAGAGAGAGGGGTGGATCGACTGCATTTTTTTGGACTGCAAGAAGGCCTTCGACACAGTTCCTCACAAGAGGTTACTGCAAAAGCTAGAGGATCAGGCACACACAACAGGAAAGGCACTGCAATGGATAAGAGAATACCTTATAGGGAGGCAACAACGAGTCATGGTACGTGACAAGGTGTCAAAGTGGGCGCCTGTGACAAGCGGGGTTCCACAGGGGTCAGTCCTAGGACCTGTGCTGTTCTTGGTATATGTGAATGACATAACGGAAGGGATAGACTCAGAAGTGTCCTTGTTTGCGGACGATGTGAAGTTAATGAGAAGAATCAAATCGGATGAGGATCAGGCAGGACTACAAAGAGACCTGGACAGGCTACAAGCCTGGTTCCAGCAACTGGCTCCTTGAGTTTAACCCCGCCAAATGCAAAGTCATGAAGATTGGGGAAGGGCAAAGAAGACCGCAGACACAATATAGTTTAGATGGCCAAAGTCTGAAACCTCACTCAAGGAAAAAGATCTGGGGATGAGTATAACACCGAGCATATCTCCTGAGGCGCACATCAATCAGATAACTGCTGCAGCATACGGGCACCTGGCAAACCTACGGATAGCGTTCCGATACCTCAGTAAAGAGTCGTTCAAGACTCTGTATACCATTTACGTCAGGCCCATACTGGAGTATGCATCACCAGTTTGGAATCCACACCTAGTCAAGCACGTCAAGAAATTAGAGAAAGTGCAAAGGTTTTGCAACAAGACTAGTGCCAGAGCTACGGGGATTGTCCTACGAAGAAAGGTTGAGGGAAATCGGCCTGACGACACTGGAGGCCAGGAGGGTCAGTGGAGACATGATAACGACATATAAAATACTGCGCGGAATAGATGAGGTGGACAAAGACGGGATGTTCCAGAGATGGGACACAGACACAAGAGGTCACAATTAGAAGTTGAAGACTCAGATGAATCAAAGGGATGTTAGGAAGTATTTCTTCAGTCATAGAGTAGTCAAGCCGTGGAATAGCCTAGAAAGTGAAGTAGTGGAGGCGGGAACCATACATAGTTTTAAGGTGAGGTATGATAAAGCTCATGGAGCAGGGAGAGAGAGGACCTAGTAGCAATCAGTGAAGAGGCGGGGCCAGGAGCTGTGACTCGACCCCTGCAACCACAAATAGGTGAGTACAAATAGGTGAGTACAGTGACCAAGACAGTGACCAACGCAGGGTGTCCCAACAGTAAAGAGCATGTCAAGTTTAATTGCTGTCAGTCTGGTTTTTGTGGAGGCGGCGGTGTTAGTTTATTTGTGTGAGCGTTGCGTTTGTCATTGTCAGGGTCTGTTTGTTTGTTGACAGCGATTGTTTGGATGAGTGTGCGTTGGAGAGAGTGATTTTGCCATGGAGTGCTTTTGTTTTGTGATTGTTGGATTAGGGAAGACTTCGTGAGAAAATGCTTTTGTTGTGGAGTGTCTTTGCAGGGAGTCTGTGTCTTACCCGGGGATCAGTTTCTTTGCTATTTACTGTGTGATGCGCTTGTTTCGCATCATGGGGTTTTGTTTTTCCTGACTAGTGTTGTTGTGCTTGTTGAAGTATGAGTACCAAGAAAGCTTATTCCATTTCTTAAGTCATCACGCCTCACCTCTCCTTACATATCCTCCCCATCTTTCCTCTCCTCCTCTCCCCGGCTATCCTACCCAGATTTTTCTCCTCTTCTCTCCCCGCCTATAATACCCCATCTTTCTTCCCCACCTCTCCCCGAATATCCTACCAATCTTTCCTCCGCCCCTCTGAATCTGCACTCTCTAGAAAGGTGCAGAATTAGGGGGGATATGATTTAGGTGTGTGTAAATGGAAAGCAGGAATAAATATAGGAGATGTAAATAACGTGCTGAAAGTATCTAATCAATTTAAGACTCCCAGCAATGGTTTCAAGATGGAAAAACTTAGGTTCAGAAAGGACGCAGGAAAACACTGGATGAGTGGAACAAACTCCCGAGTACCGTCATTGAAGCTAAAACCTTGTATAGTTTTGAAAATAGGTTAGATAAATACATGAGTGGGTGTGAGTCGGACCTGACTAGCTTGTGCTAGTGGGTCTGACGCAGTGCTCCATCCTTCTTAAATGGGTGAGACATTGACTTGACTGGCTTTGGCCAGTAGATGACCTGTTTGTTAGTGGGATGAATTGTAAAGGACCTGCCTAGTATGGGCCAACAGGCCTGCTGCAGTGTTCCTCCTTTCTTATGTTCTTATGAACTGCCTTGCATGGGCCAGTAGGCCTGCTGCAGTGTTCCTTCCTTCTTATGTTCTCTCTCCCCGCCTATCATATCCATCTTCCCACCCACCCCCTCCCTGCCAACACTCCCTACCGCTCCCTGCCTGCCCTCCCCACCGATCCCCGACTGCCCTCCCCACCGTTCCCCGCCTCCCCTCCCCACCGCTTCCCCACCTGCCCTCCCCACCGTTCCCCGCCTGCCCTCCCCACCGCTCCCCGCCTGCCCTCCCCACCGCTCCCCACCTGCCTCCCACCGCTCCCCACCTGCCCTCCCCACCGCTCCCCACCGCTTCCCTCCTGCCCTCCCCACCTGCCCTCCCCACCGCTCCCCACCTGCCCAAATCTCGAGGGAAGACAAACATCCGAGTTTCGTTCACTAATTATCTGTGGTTAACTTTAGACAGTATTGCTGGTGCCTGTGTGGCGCCCCGACCCTGGTACCACCAGTGTGGCACCACCTGTGTCGCACCACTAGTGTGGCACCACCAGTATGACACCACCAGTGTGGGACCACCAGTGTGGCACCAACCAGTACAGCACCACCAGTGTGGCACCACCAATGTGTCACCACCAGTGTGGCATCACCAGTGAGGCACCACCAGTGCAGCACCCCCAGTGTGGCACCACCAGTGAGGCACCACCAGTGTTGCACCAATACTGTGGCACCGCCAGTGTGGCTTCACTGGTGTTTCACCACCAGTGTGACACTCCCAGTGCAGCACTACCAGTGCAGTACTGCCAGTGTGGCACCACCAGTGTAGCATCACCAGTGTGTCACCACCAGTGTGTCACCACCAGTGTGTCACCACAAGTGTGTCACCACCAGTGTGTCACCACTAGTGTGGCACCACCAGGGTGTCATCAGTGTGTCACCACCATTGTCGCAACACCAGTGTGTCACCACCAGTGTAGCACTAACAATGTATCACCACTAGTCGAGCATCAACATTGCAGCACCAAGAGTGTGACACCATGTTAAGAAAAGGAGATATCTATAAAGTACAGACATCTCCAGAGAATACTCCAAGGCCTCCCCTTGTAGCATGCAGCTTATTTCTGGTTCTCCAAACAAATTGTTAGAATAAGATCCGGTCCAGTTATCCCTTGAAGTGAGTGAAATATTAATAAAGTTTTGGGATTACAACTGGTGATAATAATACAATGAATAAAATTTGAGATCATTAATACAAAAGGTGTCTAGGTGGATAATAAGTGTTATATAGTTTAGGATACAAGCTTCTTCATAACTCTTGTGGTGCAGTATTGAATAGTACATATAGTAATATAGTGCTGAGGGCACAATGTTACTCCTGTGTCACCACTAGTGTGGCAATACCAGTGTGTCACCGCCAGTGACACTAAAAGTGTGTCACCACCGGTGTGACACTACCAGTGTGTCACCACCAGTGTGTCACCGCCAGTGTGTCACCGCCAGTGTGTCACCACCAGTGTGTCACCACCAGTGTGTCACCACCAGTGTGTCACCGCCAGTGTGTCACCACCAGTGTGTCACCACCAGTGTGTCACCACCAGTGTGTCACCGCCAGTGTGTCACCACCAGTGTGTCACCACCAGTGTGTCACAACCATGTAATAATAACAGAACGCCTATAACCTGTTTGAATAAATTAACTGACCCAGTCATCCTCGTGAAGAACCTGCAGGATAAGTTAGGAATATTGTTTGTGCACATACTGATAGTGTGGAACAATATCTGGGGTGTGTGTACATACCGACAGTGTGGAACAATATCTGGGGCGTGTGTACATACCGACAGTGTGGAACAATATCTGGGGTGCTTGTACATACTGAGACTGTGTAACAATGTCTGGGGTGTGTCTATACTGACATTGTGGAACAATGTCTGGGGTGTGTGTACATACTGACAGTGTGGAACAATGTCTGGGGCGTGTGTACATACCGACAGTGTGGAACAATATCTGGGGGGTGTGCACATACGACAGTGTGGAACAATATCTGGGGTGTGTGTACATACTGACAGTGTGGAACAATGTCTGCGATGTGTGTACATACTGACAGTGTGGAACAATGGGGTGTATGTACATACTGATAGTGTGGAACAATGTCTGGGACGTGTGTACATACTGACAGTATGGAACAATGTCTAGTGTGTGTGTGCATACTGACAGTGTGGAACAATGTCTGGGGTGTGTGTACATACTGACATAGAACAATGCCTGGGACGTGTGTACATACTGACAGCTTGGAACAATGTCTGGGGTGTGTGTGCATATTGACATTATGGAACAATGTCTGGGATGTGTGTACATACTGACATTTTGGAACAATGTCTGGGACTTGTGTACATACTGACATTTTTGAACCATGTCTGGGATGTGTGTATATACTGACATTGAGAAAGTTAAGACACATGTGCAACATCTGGATACCTTTATTGTAGACGTTTCACCATCCAGTGGCTTGATCAATACAGATTCTAGGACATAATAGGAAGACAGTAGAACTATATACAAAAGATGAGGTAATCAGTCCCTCAGCCTTGGAGTTAGTGTCCACAGCATCGTGGCTGCTACAACTAACCCATCTCTTTGAGAAGGACCTACTTCCACTGGGGTAGCATTGAAAATTGGGTTGGGCAAATGTTTTGTTAGTGGGATGGATTGTAAAGGACCTGCCGAGAATGGGCCAACAGGCCTGCTGCAGTGATCCTCCTTTCTTATGTTCTTATGTTCTTATGAATCCCGCCTACCAGTGACTATGCCCTCGTCTCCTGCACGTCCTGATCCACTGACGCCTATATAACCGCCAGTCTTCTTGCCTTTGCTCGAGATTCTCCTCCACCACGATGCTGTGAACACTAATTCCAAGGCTGAGGGACTGATTACCTCATCTTTTGTATATAGTTCTACTGTCTTCCTATTATGTCCTAGAATCTGTATTGATAAAGCCACTGGATGGCGAAACGTCTACAATGAAGACATCCAGATGTTGCACATGTGTCTTAACTTTCATATTGTCGGTATTTTATACCTTTCTTGCACATATACTGACATTGTGGAACAATGTCTGGGGTGTATGTACATACTGACATTGTGGAACAATGTCTGGGGTGTATGTACATACTGACAGTGTGGAACAATATCTGGGGTGTGTGTACATACTGAGAGTGTGGAACAATGTCTAGGATGTGTGTACATACTGACAGTATGGAACAATGTCTGGGGTGTGTGTACACACCGACAGTGTGGAACAATGTCTGGAGTGTGTGTACATACTGACAGTGTGAAGCAATGTCTGGGACGTGTGTGCATACCGACAGTGTGGAACAATATCTGGGGTGTGTGTACATACTGAGAGTGTGGAACAATGTCTGGGGTGTGTGTACATACTGACATTGTGGAACAATGTCTGGGGTGTGTGTACATACTGACAGTGTGGAACAATGTCTGGGGTGTGTGTACATACTGACAGTGTAATACAATGTCTGGGATGTGTTTTCAGACATTGTGGAACAATGTCTGGGGTGTGTGTACATACTGACATTGTGGAACAATGTCTGGGGTGTGTGTATATACTGACATTGTGGAACAATGTCTGGGGTGTGTGTACATACTGACATTGTGGACAATGGGGTGCGTGTACATACTGACATTGTAGAACAATGTCTGGGGTGTGTGTACATACTGACATTGTGGAACAATGTCTGGGGTGTGTGTACATACTGACAGTGTGGAACAATGTCTGGGATGTGTGTACATACTGACAGCGTGGAACAATATCTGGGGTGTGTGTACATACTGACAGTGTTGAACAAAGTCTGGGACGTGTGTACATACTGACAGTATGGAACAATGTCTGGGGTGTGTTTTACATACTGACAGTTTTTAAATACAATGCCTGGGATGTGTTTTCAGACATTGTGGAACAATGTCTGAGGTGTGTGTACATACTGACATTGTGGAACAATGTCTGGGGTGTGTGTACATACTGCCCATTGTGGAACAATGTCTAGGTGTGTGTACATACTGACATTGTGGACAATGTCTGGGGTGTGTGTACATACTGACATTGTGGAACAATGTCTGGGGTGTGTGTACATACTGACAGTGTGGAACAATGTCTGGGATGTGTGTACATACTGACAGTGTTGAACAAAGTCTGGGACGTGTGTACATACTGACAGTATGGAACAATGTTTGGGGTGTGTGTACATACGACAGTTGTAATACAATGTCTGGGATGTGTTTTCAGACATTGTGGAACAATGTCTGGGGTGTGTGTACATACTGACATTGTGGAACAATGTCTGGGGTGTGTGTACATACTGATTGTGGACAATGTCTGGGGTGCGTGTACATACTGACATTGTGGAACAATGTCTGGGATGTGTGTACATACTTACATTATGGAACAATGTCTGGGGTGTGTGTACATACTGACATTGTGGAATAATGTCTGGGATGCGTGTACACACTGACATTGTGGAACTATATCTGGGACGTGTGTACAAACTGACATTGTGGAACATTGTCTGGGGTGTGTGTACATACTGACATTGTGGAACAATGTCTGTGGTGTGTGTATATACTGACAGTGTGGAACAATGTGTGGGGTGTGTGTACTTACTGACATTGTGGAACAATATCTGGGGTGTGTGTACATACTGACATTGTGGACAATGTCTGGGGTGCGTGTACATACTGACATTGTGGAATAATGTCTGGGATGTGTGTACATACTTACATTATGGAACAATGTCTGGGGTGTGTGTACATAGTGACATTGTGGAATAATGTCTGGGATGCGTGTACACACTGACATTGTGGAACTATATCTGGGACGTGTGTACAAACTGACATTGTGGAACATTGTCTGGGGTGTGTGTACATACTGACATTGTGGAACAATGTCTGTGGTGTGTGTACATACTGACAGTGTGGAACAATGTGTGGGGTGTGTGTACTTACTGACATTGTGGAACAATATCTGGGGTGTGTGTACATACTGACATTGTGGACAATGTCTGGGGTGCGTGTACATACTGACATTTTTGGAATAATGTCGGGGTTTGTGTTACATACTTACATATGGAACAATGTCTGGGGTGTGTGTACATAGTGACATTGTGGAATAATGTCTGGGATGCGTTTACAAAACTGACATTGTGGAACTATATCTGGGACGTGTGTACAAACTGAACATTGTGGAACATTGTCTGGGGTGTGTGTACATACTGACATTGTGGAACAATGTCTGTGGTGTGTGTACATACTGACAGTGTGGAACAATGTGTGGGGTGTGTGTACTTACTGACATTGTGGAACAATGTCTGGGGTGTGTGTACATACTGACAGTGTGGAACAATGTGTGGGGTGTGTGTATATACTGTGTGGAAGAATGTCTACAATATTTATACATACGAACAGTTTGAAATAATGCTTGGAGTGTCGGAACATACGAACACTTTGGAACAGAATCTGTGATGCTGATTCGTACGAACTTGGGTGTCAGCACATGTAAACACCCTGGAACTAGGTTTTGGATCATGTATATGTGATCACCCAAAAAATAACCCAGACTGCTTCATATACTCCAAACTCCATAATAGATTCTACGAATCACTAATTATAAAAAATAGTGCTATAACACAGGCCGTCCTACTGTGAGAAGAAAGAGGCGAGATCAAAAAAGTGAACATATTAACTTGAGAGAGTATTAGTGAGAGGAATAGAAGAAAAATGTCTGTTAAATGCAAGTTTCTTCCATCACTTCGAGGCAACAGTAGACAGAACACACCAACCAGAGCCACTGATATCAATGCTAATTAAGGCTAAAATTATGTCTCCAATCGTTTAATGTCTTAAACCAAACAATAATAACATGATCTCATTTTGAAGCGGCTTAATTACAGAGGTAAAACCAATATTAAATGTCCAAAGAGTGGATAATAATATGTAAGTGAATGAAGAGACCTCATTAATAACTCAGTCATGTTCGTTCAGCTGCTTAACACCACAAACAGTGTAGTCGAATTTAGTCATTATTCTTATATATAAACCACCCAATGCAAATTTGCAGTAGTTTGAAAGATGAGCTAATAAACATTTAACGCTGCGTCGAGAACTATAAACCTGGCCCCAAACATCACTTACTGGGAGATCTCAATATAAGACACTTAAATTAAGAGACTGTACATCACTTATATCAGGGGAAGTCCCAGAATGAAGCTCAGATAAGTAATGAAGTATGTTGATAGAACAGATCTTCCGGAGAGATACTGTACCACCATCCTCTCATACCAGTGTGAAACTCAAGTTTCTTAATTATTTTGCACTTTGCTAGGATTGTTTCTTTCATGAACATGTAAATTTACAGGTAAATGTTAGAAAAATTTTCCTTTCAATCAGACACCACTAATCTGTATTTTCCTCTATATTTCTTAATAACTTTTATCCCCGTAATGTTTCCTTTACAATTTATGAAGCTTGGTCAGGCCTAGTCAGAGTCCTGGCCATGGGAGCAATGATCCCGGGAACAATCAACAGGTTGGCTGTCGATTCAGGCTCTGGCAACCGGCAGTCGTGAGCCCCCCGGCCCTGGCACTGCTAGGCGTGGACGCCCTGCCACCATCAATATCCATCTTCTACCCTCCACACACGGGTGGAAAAAAAAAAAGCGGAAACTCGAGGAAGAAGACGAGGAATGATGGTGTTGCTGGGGAAGAGAAAGAGAGGGTGGGAAAAGACGAGGAGAAGAAAGAGTGAAGGAAAAAGTGTGAGGAAGGATTTGTTTTTTTTAATTGAATTGGGTATACTACTAGTGAGCTTGTAATGAAACTTATGCCACCGGTCCCTCTCAAACCCGGGCCCTCTCACCGGTCCCTCTCACCGGTCCCTCTCACCGGTCCCTCACACCGGTCCCTCTCACCGGTCCCTCTCACCGGTCCCTCTCACCGGGCCCTCTCACCGGTCCCTCTCACCGGTCCCTCTCACCTGTCCCTCTCACCTGTCCCTCTCACCGGTCCCTCTCACCGGTCCCTCTCACCGGTCCCTCTCACCTGTCCCTCTCACCGTCCCTCTCACCGGTCCCTCTCACCGGTCCCTCTCAAACCCGGGCCCTCTCACCGGTCCCTCTCACCGGTCCCTCTCACCGGTCCCTCTCACCGGTCCCTCTCACCGGTCCCTCTCACCGGTCCCTCTCACCGGTCCCTCTCACCGGTCCCTCTCACCGGTCCCTCTCACCGGTCCCTCTCACCGGTCCCTCTCACCGGTCCCTCTCACCGGTCCCTCTCACCCGGTCCCTCTCACCGGTCCCTCTCACCGGTCCCTCTCACCGGTCCCTCTTACCGGTCCCTCTTACCGGTCCCTCTCACCGGTCCCTCTCACCGGTCCCTCTCACCGGTCCCTCTCACCGGTCCCTCTCACCGGTCCCTCTCACCTCCCTCTCACCGGTCCCTCTCACCGGTCCCTCTCACCGGTCCCTCTCACCGGACCCTCTCACCGGTCCCTCTCACCGGTCCCTCTCACCGGTCCCTCTCACCGGTCCCTCTCACCGGTCCCTCTCACCGGTCCCTCTCAACCGGTCCCTCTCACCGGTCCCTCTCACCGGTCCCTCTCACCGGTCCCTCTCGCCAGTCCCTCTCGCCGGTCCCTCTCGCCGGTCCCTCTCGCCGGTCCCTCTCGCCGGTCCCTCTCGCCGGTCCCTCTCACCGGTCCCTCTCACCGGTCCCTCTCACCGGTCCCTCTCACCGGTCCCTCTCACCGGTCCCTCTCACCGGTCCCTCTCACCGGTCCCTCTCACCGGTCCCTCTCGCCAGTCCCTCTCGCCGGTCCTTCTCGCCGGTCCCTCTCACCGGTCCCTCTCACCGGTCCCTCTCACCGGTCCCTCTCACCGGTCCCTCTTACCGGTCCCTCTCACCGGTCCCTCTCACCGGACCCTCTCACCGGTCCCGTCCCTGTGACGGGACCCCAGGTGGTCATGGTGAACCCAGAGGTCACCATGACCATTGGAAGCCCCCTCAAGTGAGAGACCTCTGAGTCACTTAGGCTTGATGTCAAGAGATGAGACCTTGTTCCATCAGGTCTTAGGATCATAAATTTATAAATGGAATAGATAATGACATTCTCACATGTCAAGAGCATTTAATTAGTGCTCATTACTTGGCATCTTTGGCAAACTAGCCTGTCAAGCTAACCTAGGACCTGGCCCAAGGTATTCAGTTTGAAAGGCTGAGGGACATACCTAGGAAAGGGCCGAATGTCCTACCTGTAATTTTTATATCACTTCACCGCCTTGACTGACATCTATCAGTCACCCGTCAGTTGACCTCACTTAGACCCAGCCATCCCAGGTCTAAATATCATGTGAACTGTTTCTGTCGACATGGCTGTGTTACTCCTTATCATAGTGGTTACTTACCAATCTGATGTCTCTGGTGACGCCTGGCGCCTGGCCCATCATCCAGGCCATAATATCCATCACGTCCGGCCTCTGGTGGAGCGAACGCAGTCTTCACAGCTTCTTACCCCACGTGGTTAAGATAAGATAAGATTTGGTTCGGATTTTTAACCCCGGAGGGTTAGCCACCCAGGATAACCCAAGAAAGTCAGTGCGTCATCGAGGACTGTCTAACTTATTTCCATTGGGGTCCTTAATCTTGTCCCCCAGGATGCGACCCACACCAGTCGACTAACACCCAGGTACCTATTTGCTGCTAGGTGAACAAGACAACAGGTGTAAGGAAACGTGTCGAATGTTTCCACCCGCCGGGAATCGAACCCGGGCCCTCCGTGTGTGAAACGGGAGCTTTAGCCACCAGGCCACCGGGCCACCGGGCCACACCATGATCAACTCTGGGACTGACTCTCAGTAATCTGAACTCCTACCACTCTGCCTGTGCTAAGTCCTACCAACCTTGAACAAGATTACGGATTGTAAACTACTCTGTACAAAGTTGTAAGAATGACCAGCCAGTGACAGTTCTAGAGAGGTCAGGCAAGACCATGAGCAGGTAAGGTCACAAGGTCTCCATCACTACACTCAACTGTGGATCCGGCATAAGTCTCAAGATCCACAAATCACTTACCTGGAGTCTACCTGGAGGGCATTCCGGGGATCAACGCCCCCGCGGCCCGGTCCGCGCCCCCGGCTCCCTGGACGGGGCCTGAAAACGAGGCGTTTTGCTCCGCACGCAACCCAAGAAAAAACCACACCCGGCTGATCCCACCGTTTTTGGGATCTGCCCACTCCCTCTTAAAGAAAACCCAGGGGTTTTTCCCGTAAGCCCCTTTTTTGGGGTGGGGCTGGAACATTTTGGGGCCCCCGGAACTTATTCTTTTTCCTTTTAGTGTACCAGTATCCCCCTTTTTTCCGGGGGGTATGTTCATCCCTCCCAATCTTTTCTTTGTATGGAATGATTGCTGTGTGAAATTTAGGGACCACCCCCTCCAGAATTTTCCAGGTAGATTATGAATATTCTCCGCCGCGCCTAGTGAGTAAAAAGTCAATGTTTCCCGGGCGCTCCCGATTTAAAGGGTTTTTTTGATGGAATTTATACGGCAGAAAAGGGTTCTTGTACATTCTAGCTCTGCAATTTCACAGCTTGAATGGAAAGTTAAATATACGAAAATTTTCCAGCTAGAGAGAAAAAAAGTTTTTTAAAAAGGACATCACTGGCCTGGCATCTCTTTTTTAAAATGTTCTGAAAAAAGTTTTTGCATCCAAAAATTTTGTGCGAGGGGGGGAAAGCCCTAGAAAAATCAAATGGTAGGGTTTCAAATTAATGGGAGTCGGTTAAATTTGGGTCAAGTGTGCGACGCGCAGTAAAACCCAGAAGCCAAACAAAATTTCATCAGTGAATGGGGTGTGCTGGGCACTCTACCAGAAATGAAAGGAACTAGGTGTCTCAAGGACATCGATTGGGGAAGTAAACAGTGTCCAGTATATTAGTGGGCAACCCCGTTAAGGGGGAAAATAAAAAGAATGTTTGTATTTGTAGGAGGTTCCACTCTAGAAATAACTGGGTGCCCACAGCGTTAGAAAAGAAATTGCGTCTCGGGAAAAAAACTGAAGGTTTCTCCCAAGCTGTTTTGAATTAACCCCCTACCCCCCCTTAATCTGTCCATTGCATGTTTTTTCCCAACTTTATTTTAAAAAATACCGGAAAAAGAACATCATTCAACACTGAACATTGTATATCAAAAACTTCATCCAACGCTACAGGTAGTTCCTCTCTGGACTGCAACACTTAACCTCTAAGAAAGAGAAGCTGGTCACTGAGAAACAAAGTAGGGAACTTAGCTAATAGTACCCACTCAAGGAAGGAACGTAGTACGGACACAGTTAAGGTGAGTACCTAGTCCCGTCACACTCAAGGTGAGTACCTAGTTCCGTCACACTCAAGGTGGGATCCTAGTCTCGACACACCTAAAATGGAGGAATATAGCAAATAATATTGTTGCAGTAATAACACCAGGAGGCAGCTCTGATGAAAACTCACACTCACACGAGCTTTTAAATCTCTGCACAAAATTCAATTTAAACCAGCAAATAATAGAGCCTACTAGACTGGAGAATACACTAGACCTCATATTCACTAACAATGATGATCTGATAAGAAATGTCACCATATCAAAAACAATATACTCAGATCACAACATAATTGAGGTTCAGACATGTATGCGAGGAGCCCCAGACCGACAAAATGAGACTAGTCACGAGGGAGCATTCACCAAATTCAACTTCAATAACAAAAACATAAAGTGGGACCAAGTAAACCAAGTCCTAACCGATATAAGCTGGGAAGATATACTAAGCAACACAGACCCAAACTTATGCCTAGAACAGATTAACTCGGTGCACTCGATGTATGCACAAGGCTTATTCCTCTAAGAAAAAGGAGGATAGATGTAAAATAGAAAGAGACAGGCCTCCATTACAGGCGACGGAAAAGAATAACAGAGCGGCTAAAAGAGGTCAATATCTGAAATGCGCAGGGAGACACTGGTCAGAGAAATAGCAAGCATCGAACTTAAGCTAAAAGAATCCTTTAGGAGTCAGGAATCGCGGGAAAACTAAAATGCTATAAACGAAATCGAAAGAAACCCAAAGTATTTCTTCTCCTATGCCAAATCAAAATCGAGAACAACGCCCAGTATTGGCCCCTACTTAAACAAGAGGGTCCTACACAGATGACAGCAAGGAAATGAGTGAGCTACTCAAGTCCCAATATGACTCAGTTTTTAGCAAGCCGCTAACCAGACTGAGAGTCGAAGATCAAAATGAATTTTTTATGAGAGAGCCACAAAAATTTGATTAACACAAGCCTATCCGATGTTATCCTGACGCCAAATGACTTCGAACAGGCGATAAATGACATGCCCATGCACTCTGCCCCAGGGCCAGACTCATGGAACTCTGTGTTCATCAAGAACTGCAAGAAGCCCCTATCACGAGCCTTTTCCATCCTATGGAGAGGGAGCATGGACACGGGGGTCGTCCCTCAGTTTACTAAAAACAACAGACATAGCCCCACTCCACAAAGGGGGCAGTAAAGCAACAGCAAAGAACTACAGACCAATAGCACTAACATCCCATATCATAAAAATCTTTGAAAGGGTCCTAAGAAGCAAGATCACCACCCATCTAGAAACCCATCAGTTACACAACCAGGGCAACATGGGTTTAGAACAGGTCGCTCCTGTCTGTCTCAACTACTGATCACTACGACAAGGTCCTAAATGCACTAGAAGACAAAAGAATGCAGATGTAATATATACAGACTTTGCAAAAGCCTTCGACAAGTGTGACCATGGCGTAATAGCGCTAAAGGAATAACAGGAAAAGTCGGTCGATGGATCTATAATTTCCTCACTAACAGAACACAGAGAGTAGTCGTCAACAGAGTAAAGTCCGAGGCAGCTACGGTGAAAAGTTCTGTTCCACAAGGCACAGTACTAGCTCCCATCTTGTTCCTCATCCTCATATCCGACATAGACAAGGATGTCAGCACAGCACCGTGTCTTCCTTTGCAGATGACACCCGAATCTGCATGACAGTGTCTTCCATTGCAGACACTGCAAGGCTCCACGGGACATCAACCAAATCTTTCAGTGGGCTGCAGAAAACAATATGAAGTTCAACGATGAGAAATTTCAATTACTCAGATATGGTAAACATGAGGAAATTAAATCTCATCAGAGTACAAAACAAATTTTGGCCACAAAATAGAGCGAAACACCAACGTCAAAGACTGGGAGTGATTATGTCGGAGGATCTCACCTTCAAGGACCATAACATGTATCAATCGCATCTGCTAGAAAAATGACAAGATGGATAATGAGAACCTTCAAAACTAGGGAGGCCAAGCCCATGATGACACTCTTCAGGTCACTTGTTCTATCTAGGCTGGAATATTGCTGCACTCTAACAGCACCTTTCAAGGCAGGTGAAATTGCCGACCTAGAAAATGTACAGAGAACTTTCACGGCGCGCATAACGGAGATAAAACACCTCAATTACTGGGAGCGCTTGAGGTTTCTAAACCTGTATTCCCTGGAACGCAGGAGGGAGAGATACATGATTATATACACCTGGAAAATCCTAGAGGGACTAGTACCGAACTTGCACACGAAAATCACTCACTACGAAAGCAAAAGACTTGGCAGACGATGCACCATCCCCCCAATGAAAAGCAGGGCTGTCACTAGCACGTTAAGAGACCATACAATAAGTGTCAGGGGCCCGAGACTGTTCAACTGCCTCCCAGCACACATAAGGGGGATTACCAACAGACCCCTGGCAGTCTTCAAGCTGGCACTGGACAAGCACCTAAAGTCAGTTCCTGATCAGCCGGGCTGTGGCTCGTACGTTGGTTTGCGTGCAGCCAGCAGCAACAGCCTGGTTGATCAGGCGCTGATCCACCAGGAGGCCTGGTCACAGACCGGGCCGCGGGGGCATTGACCCCCGAAACTCTCTCCAGGTAAACTCCAGGTAAACACAAGGTGGGTACCTATTCCCGACACACTCAAGGTGAGTACCTAGTCCTGACACACTCAAGGTGAGTACCTAGTCCCGACACACTGAAGGTGAGTACCTAGTCCTGACACACTCAAGGTGAGTACCGAGTCCCGACACACTCAAGGTGGGTACGAAGTCCCGACACACTCAATATGTGTACCTAGTCCCGACTCACTGAAGGTGGGTACCTAGTCCCAACACACTCAAGATAGGTACGTAGTCCCGACACACTCGATATAGGTACCTAATCCCTGCACATTCAAGGTGGGTATCTAGTCCGGACACACTCAAGATGGGTACCTAGTCCCGACACACTCAAGGTGGATACCTAGTCTTGACACACTCAAGGTGAGTACCTAGTCCCGACACACTCAAGGTGAGTACCTAGTCCCGACACACTCAAGGTGAGTACCTAGTCCCGACACACTCAAGATGAGTACCTAGTCCCGACACACTCAAGGTGGATACCTAGTCTTGACACACTCAAGGTGAGTACCTAGTCCCGACACACTCAAGGTGAGTACCTAGTCCCGACACACTCAAGGTGAGTACCTAGTCCCGACACACTCAAGATGAGTACCTAGTCCCGACAAACTCAAGGTGAGTACCTAGTCCCGACACACTCAAGATGAGTACCTAGTCCCGACACACTCAAGGTGGGTACCTAGTCCCAACACACTCAAGGTCTTGACACACTCAAGGTGAGTACCTAGTCCCGACACACTCAAGGTGAGTACCTAGTCCCGACACACTCAAGGTGAGTACCTAGTCCCGACACACTCAAGATGAGTACCTAATCCTGACACACTCAAGGTGAGTACCTAGTCCCGACACACTCAAGATGAGTACCTAGTCCCGACACACTCAAGGTGGGTACCTAGTCCCAACACACTCAAGGTCTTGACACACTCAAGGTGAGTACCTAGTCCTGACACACTCAAGGTGAGTACCTAGTCCCGACAAACTCAAGGTGAGTACCTAGTCCCGACACACTCAAGGTGGGTACCTAGTCCCAACACACTCAAGGTCTTGACACACTCAAGGTGAGTACCTAGTCCCGACACACTCAAGGTGAGTACCTAGTCCTGACACACTCAAGGTGAGTACCTAGTCCCGACAAACTCAAGGTGAGTACCTAGTCTCTACACACTCAAGATGGGTACGTAGTCATGACACACTCAATATGTGTACCTAGTCCCGACTCACTGAAGGTGGGTACCTAGTCCCGACACGCTCAAGATAGGTACGTAGTCCCGACACACTCGATATGGGTACCTAATCCCTGCACACTCAAGGTGGGTATCTAGTCCCGACACACTCAAGATGGGTACCTAATCCCGACACACTCAAGGTGGGTACCTAGTCTTGACACACTCAAGGTGAGTACATAAGAACATAAGAACATAAGAAATGAGAAACACTGCAGGAGGCCTGTTGGCCCATACTAGGCAGGTCCTTTACAATTCATCCCACTAACAAAACATTTGCCCAACCCAATTTTCAATGCCACCCAAGAAATAAGCTCTGATGTGAAAGTCCCACTCAAATCCAACCCCTCCCACTCATGTACTTATCCAACCTAAATTTGAAACTACCCAAAGTCCCAGCCTCAATAACCCAACTAGGTAGACTGTTCCACTCATCAACTACCCTATTTCCAAACCAATACTTTCCTATGTCCTTTCTAAATCTAAACTTATCTAATTTAAATCCATTACTGCGGGTTCTCTCTTGGAGAGACATCCTCAAGACCTTATTAATATCCCCTTTATTAATACCTATCTTCCACTTATACACTTCGATCAGGTCTCCCCTCATTCTTCGTCTAACAAGTGAATGTAACTTAAGAGTCTTCAATCTTTCTTCATAAGGAAGATTTCTAATGCTATGTATTAATTTAGTCATCCTACGCTGAACGTTTTCTAACGAATTTATGTCCATTCTGTAATATGGAGACCAGAACTAAGCTGCATAATCTAGGAGAGGCCTTAAGAATGATTACCTGGAGGTTACCTGGAGGTTATTCCGGCGATCAACGCCCCCGCGGCCCGGTCCATGACCAGGCCTCCCGATGGATCAGGGCCTGATCAACTAGGCTGTTACTGCTGGCCGCACGCAGTCCGACGTACGAGCCACAGCCCGGCTGATCCGGCACTGACTTTAGGTATCTGTCCAGCTCTCTCTTGAAGACAGCCAGGGGTTTATTGGCAATTCCCCTAATGCTTGATGGGAGGCTGTTGAACAGTTTTGGGCCCCAGACACTTATGGTGTTTTCTCTTAGTGTACCAATGGCGCCCCTACTTTTTATTGGCGGCATTTTGCATCGCCTGCCCAGTCTTTTACTTTCGTAGGGAGTGATTTCTGTGTGCAGATTTGGGACCATTCCTTCCAAGATTTTCCAAGTGTAGATTATGATATATCTCTCCCTCCTGCGTTCCAACGAGTACAAGTCAAGTGCTTCCAAGCGTTCAAAGTAGTTAAGGTGCTTGACAGAACTTATACGTGCAGTAAAGGATCTCTGTACACTCTCTAGATCTGCGATTTCACCTGCTTTGTATGGAGATGTTAATGTACAGCAGTATTCCAGCCTAGAGAGAACAAGTGATTTGAAAAGGATCATCATCTGCTTGGCATCTCTCGTTTTGAAAGTTCTCATTATCCATCCTATCATTTTCTTTGCACGTGCGATTGTGGCACTGTTGTGATCCTTGAAAGTGAGATCCTCAGACATTACTACTCCCAGGTCCCTTACATTATTTTTCCGCTCTATTGTATGGCCGGAGTCAGTAGTATACTCTGTTCTAGTAATTATCTCCTCCAGTTTTCCATAACGGAGTAGTTGGAATTTGTCCTCATTGAACATCATATTGTTTACCGTTGCCCACTGGAAAACTTTGTTTATATCTTCTTGGAGGTTAACCGCGTCCTCAGCAGATGACAGCCTCATGCAGATCCTAGTATCATCCGCAAAGGATGATACGGTGTTGTGGTGTATATCTCTGTTTATGTCTGATATGAGGATAAGGAATAAGATGGGCGCGAGTACTGTGCCTTGTGGAACAGAGCTCTTCACTATGGCAGCCTCCGATTTAACTCTGTTGACCACTACTCTTTGGGTTCGATTTGTTAGGAAGTTGATGATGTATAAAGCTGCAGTATGACCTCTGGACTTCTGTTGCTTACACTTCTTGATATAAATCCCAGTAATCTATTTGCCTTATTACGTACGCTTAGGCATTGCTGTCTTGGTTTAAGGTTGCTGCTCACCATAACCCCCAAGTCCTTTTCGCAATCTGTATGGCTAAGTTCTACATCATTTAACTTATAAGTACTAGGTTTATTGGCACTCCCAAGCTTCAGAACCTTGTATTTATCTACATTGAACTGCATCTGCCACTTTTCTGACCAAGAATAGAGTTTGTTTAAATCCTCCTGAAGTTCCATAACATCTACGTTTGAATCAATTATCCTACCTATCTTTGTGTCATCGGCGAATTTGCTCATATCACCAGTAATTCCCTCATCAAGATCATTGATATATATTATAAACAACAACGGGCCCAAGACTGATCCGTGTGGAACGCCACTTGTTACAGATCCCCACTCGGATTTAACCCCATTTATGGACACACTCTGCTTCCTGTCAGTGAGCCATGACTCGATCCATGAGAGCACTTTTCCCCCAATGCCATGAGCTGCCACTTTCTTTAACAGTCTATGGTGCGGAACTCTATCAAAAGCCTTACTAAAATCTAAGTAAATAATATCAAATTCTTTATCGTGGTCAACAGCCTCAAAAGCTTTACTGAAGAAAGTTAATAAATTAGTTAGACAAGACCGGCCTCTTGTGAATCCATGCTGAGTATCATTAATCAAGCTATGCTTATCGAGATGGCTTCTTATAATCTCAGCTATAATTGACTCTAGTAATTTGCCTACAATTGAGGTCAGGCTTATTGGGCGGTAATTTGACGGTAACGACTTGTCCCGACACACTCAAGGTGAGTACCTAGTCCCGACACACTCAAGTTGGGAACCTAGTCCCCAAACACTCAATATGTGTACCTAGTCCCGTCAAACTCAAGGTGCGCACCTAGTCCCGACACACTCAAGATGAGTACCTAGTCCTGACACACTCAAGGTGGGTACCTAGTCCCAACACACTCAAGCTCTTGACACACTCAAGGTTAGTACCTAGTCCCAACACACTCAAGGTGGGTACCTAGTCCCAACACACTCAAGGTGAGTACCTAGTCCCGACAAACTCAAGGTGAGTACCTAGTCCCGACACACTCAAGGTGAGTACCTAGTCCCGACACACTCAAGGTGAGTACCTAGTCCCGACACACTCAAGGTGAGTACCTAGTCCCAACACACTCAAGGTGAGTACCTAGTCCCGACAAACTCAAGGTGAGTACCTAGTTCCGACACACTCAAGGTGAGTACCTAGTCCCGACACACTCAAGGTGAGTACCCAGTCCCGACACACTCAAGGTGAGTACCTAGTCCTGACACACTCAAGGTGAGTACCTAGTCCCGACACACTCAAGATGAGTACCTAGTCCCGACAAACTCAACGTGAGTACCTTGTCCTGACACACTCAAGGTGAGTACCTAGTCCCGACACTCTCAAGGTGAGTACCTAGTCCCGACACACTCAAGGTGAGTACCTATAGTCCTGACACACTCAAGGTGAGTAACCTAGTCCCGACACACTCAAGATGAGTACCTAGTCCCGACAAACTCAACGTGAGTACCTAGTCCTGACACACTCAAGGTGAGTACCTAGTCCCGACACATTCAAGGTGAATACCTAGTCCTGGCACACTGAAGGTGAGTACCTAGTCCTGACACACTCAAGGTGAGTACCTAGTCCCGACACATTCAAGGTGAGTACCTAGTCCCGACACACTCAAGGTGAGTACCTAGTCCTGACACACTCAAGGTGAGTACCTAGTCCCGACACATTCAAGGTGAATACCTAGTCCTGACACACTCAAGGTGAGTACCTAGTCCCGACACACTCAAGGCGAGTACCTAGTCCTGACACACTCAAGGTGAGTACCTTGTCCCGACACATTCAAGGTGAGTACCTAGTCCCGACACACTGAAGGTGAGTACCTAGTCCTGGTACACTGAAGGTGAGTACCTAGTCCCGACACACTCAAGGTGAATACCTAGTCCTGACACACCCAAGGTGAGTACCTAGTCCTGAGACACTCAAGGTGAGTACCTAGTCCCGACACACTCAAGGTTAGTACCTAGTCCCGACACACTCAAGGTGAGTACCTAGTCCCGACACACTCAAGGTGAGTACCTAGTTCCGACACACTCAAGGTGAGTACCTAGACCCGACACACTCAAGGTGAGTACCTAGTCCCGACACACTCAAGGTGAGTACCTAGTCCCGACACACTCAAGGTGAGTACCTAGTCCCGACACACTCAAGGTGAGTACCTAGTCCCGACACACTCAAGGTGAGTACCTAGTCCTGACACACTCAAGGTGAGTACCTAGTCCTGGTACACTGAAGGTGAGTACCTAGTCCCGACACACTCAAGGTGAGTACCTAGTCCTGACACACTCAAGGTGAGTACCTAGTCCTGACACACTCAAGGTGAGTACCTAGTCCCGACACACTCAAGGTGAGTATCTTGTCCGACACACCGAAGGTGAGTACCTAGTCCTGACACACTCAAGGTGAGTACCTAGTACTGACACACTCAAGGTGAGTACCTAGTCCTGACACACTCAAGGTGAGTACCTAGTCCCGACACACTCAAGGTGAGTACCTTGTCCTGACCCACTCAAGGTGAGTACCTAGTCCTGACACACTCAAGGTGAGTACCTAGTCCCGACACACCCAAGGTGAGTACGTAGTCCTGACACACTCAAGGTGAGTACCTAGTCCCGACACACTCAAGGTGAGTACCTAGTCCCGACACACTCAAGGTGAGTATCTAGCCCTGACACACTCAAGGTGAGTACCTAGTCCTGACACACTCAAGGTGAGTACCAAGTCCTGACACACTCAAGGTGAGTACCTAGTCCTGACACACTCAAGGTGAGTACCTAGTCCTGACACACTCAAGGTGGAGTACCTAGTCCTGACACACTCAAGTGAGTACCAAGTCCTGACACACTCAAGGTAGTACCTAGTCCTGACACACTCAAGTGAGTACCTAGTCCTGACACACTCAAGGTGAGTACCAAGTCCTGACACACTCAAGGTGAGTACCTAGTCCTGACACACTCAAGGTGAGTACCAAGTCCTGACACACTCAAGGTGAGTACCTAGTCCTGACACACTCAAGGTGAGTACCTAGTCCCGACACACTCAAGTGAGTACCAAGTCCTGACACACTCAAGTGAGTACCTAGTCCTGACACACTCAAGGTGAGTACCTAGTCCTGACACACTCAAGGTGAGTACCTAGTCCTGACACACTCAAGGTGAGTACCAAGTCCTGACACACTCAAGGTGAGTACCTAGTCCTGACACACTCAAGGTGAGTACCTAGTCCCGACACACTCAAGGTGAGTACCTAGTCCTGATACACTCAAGGTGAGTACCTAGTCCCGACACACTCAAGGTGAGTACCTAGTCCCGATAAGATTGTCATGTTTCTTCAACTTAAATAATTATCGGGGAAATTTTACTGCGTCATATCTTGGGTTACTGAATTAATTAATTAATTAATTAATAATAATAATAATAATAATAATAATAATAATAATAATAATAATATAATTATTGTTATTATTTGAAAATAATTATAAAACAAGTACCGTAATTTGTCGTGAGTGAAATATTGTATATAAACAGAGATATTCTGTAGAGAACGAGACGGAGAAGGGAAAAGAAATGTTGTAGAGTGTGTGTGGGAGAGAGAAGAGAGGTAGAAGGGAGGCAGAGAGACTGATGTTACGGAAGAGGGAACAGACCTGGGTAATGAAGAGGAGATAAGACCCACCCAAGGGGAATAAGAGATCTGCTGCCACCCACACTGAAGGAAGAGAGAGGGAGAGAGGAGGAGGAGGAGAGGGAAAGGGGGAGAGGAGGAGGAGAAGGAGGAGGGAGAGGGAGGGATGAGGGGATAGAGATGAGTTCCAACACTCTGTTGAGTTTCTTCTGCGTCTTTATCATCACTATTATTATTATCATCATCATCCTCATTATTATCATCATCATTATCATCAACATCCCTACTATCGTCATCATTACACCCACAAATAACATTATGTACTCGCCCCCCCTTACTCCTCACACTCCTTCCCTCCGTTCACATCTCTACCTCGAGTTCTCTCTTCCTTCCATCACTACATCCTGACCTTCACCTCCTACCTACCTACCTCCTTTCCTCCCTTCCTCCTTCCCTCCCTCCCTCCCTTCCCTCCCCTCCCTCCCTCCCCTCCCTCCCTCTCAGGAGTGCCTCACTAAATTTTTGTTTACATGATCGAGATGTTTTGCTAACTAAAAACTGTTTTAGCCTTAAGCGGTTCAACATATTTTTGCATAACTTCTGCTGTATGTGCCTATATTTTTTCGCACTTTTTACTGCTCATGCGTTTTGAAGTAGAGAGAGAGAGAGAGAG
>NC_069399.1:123362225-123437225 GCF_026875155.1 Cherax quadricarinatus
CTCTGTTTTTTTCGGAGAGCAACCCCCCCCTCCCCCCTGCCCCCCTTTTATCTTTCCTCATGATTGGTATCCTGGTGGGAAAAATTGCATCTTTTTTTTGTCCCATGAGTTTTTTTCTGTAACGCTACATGTCGGGGACTTTCATTGATTTTTTCTTGCCCCTTCCCCATCTTTTTTTCGTTAATCCGCTCCTGGCCCGCCTCTTAGCTGATTGCTACTAGGTTTTCCTCTCTCTCCCTGCCCCTGAACTCTATCATACCCGCCTTAAAATATGTATGGTTTTCCCCCCTCCCCCTCTCACTTTCTAGGCATTCACGCCTGACTACTCTATACTGAAGAAAAATACTTCCTAACACCCTTTGATTCATCTGAGTCTTTTAAATTTCCCAAATTTTGACTTCTTTATCTGTGTCCCTTCTCTGGGGAAAACCCGTCTTTTCCACCTTGTCTATTTTGCACAGTATTTTTTAAAGTCGTTACATGTCTCCCCCTGACCCTCCCCGTCCTCCATGTGCACCGATTTTCCCCCAACCCTTTTTCGTAGGGCAATCCCCGTAGCTCTGGACTAGTCTTGTTTCAAACCTTTTTACTTTCTCTAATTTCTTGACGTGCTTGACTTGGTGTGGATTCCAAACTGGTGCTGCATACTCCAGTATGGGCCTGACGTAAATGGTATACAGAGTCTTAAACGAATCCTTACTGAGGTATCGGAACGCTATCCATAGGTTTGCCAGGCGCCCGTATGCTGCAGCAGTTATCTGATTGATGTGCGCCTCAGGAGATATGCTCGGTGTTATGCTCACTCCCAGATCTTTTTCCTTGAGTGAGGTTTGCAGTCTTTGGCCCTCTAAACTATATTGTGTTTGCGGTCTTCTTTGCCCTTCCCCAATCTTCATGACTGCATTTGGCAGGGTTAAATTCAAGGAGCCAGTTGCTGGACCAGGATTGTACCCTGTCCAGGTCTCTTTGTAGTCCTGCCTGATCCTCATCCGATTTGATTCTTCTCATTAACTTCGCATCATCTGCAAACAAGGACACTTCTGAGTCTATCCCTTCCGTTATGTCGTTCACATATACCAAGAACAGCACAGGTCCTAGGACTGACCCCTGTGGAACCCCGCTTGTCACAGGCGCCCTCTCTGACACCTCGTCGCGTACCATGACTCGTTGTTGCCTCCCTGTCAGGTATTCTCTGATCCATTGCAGTGCCTTTCCTGTTTATGTGTGCCTGATCCTCTAGCTTTTGCAGTAACCTCTTGTGAGGAACTGTGTCGAAGGCCTTCTTGCAGTCCAAAAATATGCAGTCGATCCACCTCTCTCTCTCTTGTCTTACTTCTGTCACCTTGTCATAAAACTCAGTGGGTTTGTGACACAGGATTTTCCTTCCCTGTAACCGTGCTGGTTGTCAATTATGCACTTGTTTCTTTCCAGGTGCCCCACCACTCTCCTCCTGATGATCTTCTCCATGACCTTGCATACTATACACGTTAGTGATACAGGTCTGTAGTTTAGTGCCTCATGTCTGTCTCCCTTTTTAAAAATTGGGACTACATTTGCCATTTTCCATACTCAGGGAGTTGCCCAGTTTCAAATGATGTGTTTGAAGATCTTTGTTAATGGCTCACACAATATCTCTGCTCCCTCTTTAAGTACCCATGGAGAGATGTTGTCTGGTCCCACCGCCTTTGAGGTGTCAAGTTCGCATAGCAGCTTCTTCACCTCCTCCTTGGTTATATGTACCTCATCCAGCACTTCTGGTGTGCCCCCCTGTTCTGATTTCCTGGAGTCCTACTGCTTTCCACTGTAAATACCTCTTTAAATCTTGTGTTGAGCTCCTGACATACCTCTTCGTCGTTTCTTGTGAATTCCCCATCACCCTTCCTCAGTCTGATTACCTGGTCCTTGACTGCTGTTTTCCTCCTGATGTGGCTGTACAACAGCTTCGGGTCAGTCTCTACTTTTGATGCTATGTCATTTTCATATTGTCTCTGAGCCTCTCTTCTTATCTGTGCATATTCGTTTCTGGCTCTTCGGCTGATTTCTTTATTTTCCTGAGTTCTCTGTCTTCTGTACCTTTTCCATTCTCTAGTACACCTAGTTTTTTGCCTCCCTACACCTTTGGGTGAACCAAGGACTCGTTCTGTTTCTTCCCATTATTTCTGTTTCCCTTGGGAACAAACCTCTCCTCTGCCTCCTTGCATTTTGTTGCTACATAGTCCATCATTTCTTGTACTGGTTTTCCTGTCAGTTCCCTCTCCCACTGAATGTTTTGAAGGAAGTTCGTCATGCCTGAGTAGTTCCCCCCTTTTGTAGTTTTGGTTTTTTCCCAGCCTATTCCTGCTAGTCTCTCCACTTGGAGCTCAACTATGTAGTCGAAGCACAGAACCACATGATCACTAGCTCCCAGGGGCCTTTTTATACATGATACCCTCGATGTCCGAACCACTCATGGTGAATACAAGGGCCACCTTGCTGGTTCATCCTCTCCTCTCTCTCTGGTAGTGTCTCTAACATGTTGATGCATGAGGTTTTCCAGTACCACATCCATCATCTTGGCTCTCCAGTTCGGGACCCCCATGGGGCTCCAGGTTTTGCCAGTCAATCTCCTTGTGATTGAAATAACCCATAACTAGTAACTTTGCTCCCCCCATGTGTGCTCTCCTGGCCACCTCGGCTTGTGTGTCGATCATTGCTCTGTTGCTCTCATCGTATTCTTCTCTTGGCCTCCTGCAGTTCTGTGGTGGGTTGTATATTACTGCAATTATCACCTTATGTCCCTTAGACTGGATTGTTCCTACTAAGTAGTCCCTTTCGCCCATGCCATCCATTCCTTCCATTTTCTCAAAATCCCACTGGTTTTTAATGAGTAGTGCAACTCCTCCTCCCCCTCTCCTCCCTCTGTCTTTCCTGAGGATTTGGTATCCGGATGGAAAGATTGAATCTGTTATTATTCTGGTGAGTTTTGTTTCTGTGAGTGCTATTATGTCTGGGGATGTCTCTCTGATTCTTTCGTGCCACTCCTAATATTTGTTTGTTATTCCATCTGCATTTGTATACCACACCTTCAACTTCTTTTCTAAGACTGTGGTCTGGGAGGTATATTGGGGTTGGGGAAGTGGGAGACCTGGTAAGGAACTATGGGTTGTTGCTGTGGGGGCATTGGATGTGGCATGGGTGTTTTGATTTAGAGTGTTTGGTTGCACTGGGGTTGACCTGGTTGGGAGGCTTCTATAGGAAGTTGTGAGGGAGGCTGTATTTGATCTTCTTCCTGGGTCTGGGATCTCCTGTCTGTCTTCTCCATCCCCTCTCTTTCCTCCTTTCGCCTTTGTACCATCTCTCTCAGTTTCTGCCTTTCTTCTTGTGTTCTGTTGCGGTCGAGATACACCTTCCTGTATGCCGGCATGTCCCTTAATCGTGCTTTCTCCTGCAGGATACTGGTCTGAGTCACTTCTGCCTTGAAGATCACTTTCACTGGCCAGGTTCTTTTTTTTGCAAACCCCCCTATTCTCCAAAAATTTTCCAGCTGGGTCATGTCGTCTTCTCCTATTGCTTTCATGATGCTTTCAATTGCTTTTTTTCCCCTTGTTTTCTTGCTTCATATGTTTCCCCTTAAACTTCCTGGAGCCCATACACAAAGACTGACCTCACCCTTTCATTCTCCCTCTGCGTATCCCTGTGTATCCCCTCATTTAATTTGGTTTCCTGCACTGCAGCTTTCCTTTCTTCAGTTTCACTGGCTAATGTACTTGGGCTCAGTGGCCTGTCATTTTCCCTTCTCGGCTTTCCTTGGGCTCTGTTGTTGTCTGTTAGGGCCTCCACATAAAGCTTAGCTCTTTCATTTACTACAGTCTCCTCTGATAGAGCTTCCCCATGCAGTTGTGCCCCTTCTTTCCCTACAGTCCCCTTATTTGTGGCTGAGGTAGCAGTCTCTGTTGTCAATCCCAAAATGTTCTTTAGTTCTTTAGGCTGTTTCAGATTTTTCAGTTCCTCTTCTAAACTCTGTATCTCAGAGCTACATCTCGAATACTTCGTCCAGCTCCCCTGCGGTGGGCCGCGTGCCCAGAATGCTGCAGGCATTTCCTCTCTGGATCGCAACACTGAGTCTCTGAAAGAGGAAACTGGTCGCCCTGTGGTCCTTGGTTTCTATGATGAGCTTTTCACCCAGCTCTTTGAGGAACTTTAGAGCACACTTGCCCCATGCTCCAAGGGTCTCCGACCCTATTGGAATGAAGTTATGGCAAGGGGGAAGGTCATCATATTTTCGGATCTTCTGGGTCTCCCTGTGGCTGGCAGCTCCACCCCCTTCCACTACAGAGTATGGCAAGTAGGTGTCTGCCAATGTGGCAGCACAGGTGTAGTCCCAGGCAATCTGCTTTCCATCCTTCCAGGGTAGCATAGTGGCTCCATCAGGACGCTTTTGACTTCCATCAGACCTCTGTACTTGGGGTTCCCGTTGAGCTGGGCAACGGGCTGTGGCGAGGCTTCTCTTTATTATGTCATTGATCTCCTCATGTTTGGCATACTTCCCTTCTGCTGCGTGGCACACGAGACCATGAAGTCCGAATGAATTGATCAGCTGTCGCCCTGCCGCAAATACACCTATGTTCGGTGAGGATGGGGGCGGCTAGGCGAAGAGCAACACCAATCCGAATGGCCTGTGGGTCGAGACGGGTGCCCAGGGAGGAATTGGGAACAGCTAACAGGAAATCTCCTGAGTGTTGTGCCTTCACTGCCAGGAGACGAGCTTTGTTCTTTCCTGAAGCATTGGAGAGCATTGTGTTGGCGATTTTTTCCATGATCGGTTTGTCCCAGTGGGACTGTTTGTGCTGTTTGGGAGGAGCTGGTCTACTGGAGGAGTCTGTAAGGGTGTCCCACCGAATCGCTGCTTCAGTAAACCTGGGGTCTTGAGCTCCTACCAAGTCTCTCAAGCGTTCGGGCACTATCTTCTTGACTAATGCACTGGAAGCCAAACACGAAGACAGAAAAGCAGGTAAAGCAACATGTGTTGCTTTACGCACCCCTATACCTCCCAGTTGCACTGGGAGGGTTGCCTGATCCCATTGCTCATCCTCTAGTGACAGGTTCAGTGCCTTCTTAAAAGTTGGTCTCAGGCGTGCGTCATATTCATCGAGTGTTGGGTTGTCAAAAGAGGGTGCACACCTCAAGAAGTAAGTGAGTCTTGGCATAGTAAGACACCTTGTGAGGAGATACAGAGCATCATGGGCATCAAGATCGCTTATTCTCTCCTCCATTCTCATCAGGTCATTCAATTTGTCCCTGAGGACAGTATCGATGGCCTGGTGACCCAGCGGTGCCCCCCAAGAGGGTACTGTTGGATGGAGTTGTAGTTGAGACTTCTGGGAGGATTCTTCGCACAGCATTGATTATTTCCTGGTTCGCTGTGATGATTTCACACTTGGAGGGATTGAGGATGAGTCCCAAGTCTTCTCCCTGTGTTTTCACCAGTTGTAGGTCCCCCACGAGGGACTCTTCAGTACCTGCCAGAGTGCCGTCATCCAGGTACCAGATATTGAGCTCACTGCGTAGGCTGGAAGTTAGTTCTCTTACTGCCAAGCAGAAGAGAAGTGGAGCGAGTGGGTCACCCTGCTGAACACCCTCTGATATATATATATATATATATATATATATATATATATATATATATATATATATAATATATATATATATATTATATATACCAATTTATATCAAAACTTAGAGATTACAATATCCTTATTTAGCAGTGAACAGATTACATGCAGACGTACTGACTCTAGTCGACAGGCTTTAAACTCAGTTGAGTGGTCAACCATTTCTATCAGTTGTTTGACCTAAATAATTTATTAGCTAACATTTAGGCTTGTTATATCTTTTTTGATAACTTTGATACTATAAATATTTTGGGGAGCTTCAATTTTTAAATGAAACCTTTTTAGGGATGGATTTCTGTTTTTGTTTTTAATGCAATAAATTATTATACCTCCTTTTACATGAAATGCAGATTTAATGGTAGGAAAAATATGCTTGCGAATTATATCATTTTAGGCTAACGTGACAAATTTGGTAATTTTCAAGGTTATACTCCACTCGGGAATTTCGCGGAAATGGTACTAGGCTCTTGATCCAAGGCAATCGATCTTACCTTCCTTGGACTGAACCTATTTGTCTCCCGTTCTCTTAGAAGCTGTGACCCCAGCCTGTGAGTATAATAATAGTAAACAAAACTGCCAACTTGATAAGTAAGACACATGTGCAACAGTTAAGTAACTTTAGGCGAAACATTTCGGAATAAAGATACCTAACTGTTGCACATGATTCTTACCATGACCCCTACCTGTTTACCGCTTCCCCACGAATGTAATCAGAATCTCAAGTTCATAAATTATCGAAGCAAGTGCTGACAAAACACAGAACACGGCTTAGTGTCCTCTTCTGCAAACAATACCGCAGTAATCCTTACAGCATCCTCACTGGAAGACATGACAAACTATAATCAAATACCAAAAAACAAAAGACCTTCAGGTAATTAGAAACACAAAGTCCATCATCGAGAATTTCTGCTGCTGGGTTTCAGAAAGAACAGAGACGGCAATAAAAGTATTGATTTAAACCATGTTGCATTTGATTGTGGAAATGAGAGAATTTCAAACTATTAATGCTATACAGTCTAATGATCAAGAACTATTCATTTTATACGTCTTAAGGATATTACTATTAATATTAGACAGCCTAATCTTTAGAGAGCCCATGAGAGAAAATATAATAAAGGCTAGGAAAATATTTAGATGGCTTATGAGAACTTTTAAAATAAGAGAAGCTTCGTTAATGTTGGGAGTTCAGAATATCGTTGAGCCTTCTCGCTGTCCTTCAAAGGTCTTCATGCCTTCTTTAAAGGGTCGTCATGCTGTCCTTCAAGGGTCTTCATGTTGTCCTTCAAAGGTCTTCATGCTGTCCTTCAAGGGTCTTCATGTTGTCCTTCAAAGGTCTTCATGCCTTCTTTAAAGGGTCTTCATGCTGTCCTACAAGGGTCTTCATGTTGTCCTACAAAGGTCTTCATGTTGTCCTTCAATGGTCTTCATGTTGTCCTGCAAGGGTCTTCATGTTGTCCTACAAAGGTCTTCATGTTGTCCTTCAAAGGTCTTCATGCTGTCCTTCAATGGTCTTCATGCTGTCTTTAAAGGGTCTTCATGCCCTCCTTCAATGGTCTTCATGTTGTCCTACAAAGGTCTTCATGCTGTCCTTCAAGGGTCTTCATGTTGTCCTACAATGGTCTTCACGTTGTCCTTCAATGGTCTTCATTTTGTCCTACAAAGGTCTTCATGTTGTCCTTCAATGGTCTTCATGTTGTCCTACAATGGTCTTCATGCTGTCCTTCAAGGGTCTTCATGTTGTCCTACAATGGTCTTCATGTTGTCCTTCAATGGTCTTCATGTTGTCCTTCAATGGTCTTCATGTTGTCCTACAATGGTCTTCATGTTGTCCTTCAATGGTCTTCATGTTGTCTTTCAATGGTCTTCATGTTGTCCTTCAATGGTCCTCATGTTGTCCTACAATGGTCTTCATGTTGTCCTTCAATGGTCTTCATGTTGTCCTACAATGGTCTTCATGTTGTCCTACAATGGTCTTCATGTTGTCCTACGATGGTCTTCATGTTGTCCTTCAATGGTCTTCATGTTGTCCTTCAATGGTCTTCATGTTGTCCTACAATGGTCTTCATGTTGTCCTACAATGGTCTTCATGTTGTCCTTCAATGGTCTTCATGTTGTCCTACAATGGTCTTCATGTTGTCCTTCAATGGTCTTCATGTTGTCCTACAATGGTCTTCATGTTGTCCTACAATGGTCTTCATGTTGTCCTACAATGGTCTTCATGTTGTCCTACGATGGTCTTCATGTTGTCCTTCAATGGTCTTCATGTTGTCCTTCAATGGTCTTCATGTTGTCCTACAATGGTCTTCATGTTGTCCTACAATGGTCTTCATGTTGTCCTACAAAGGTCTTCATGTTGTCCTACAAGGGTCTTCATGTTGTCCTACAAAGGTCTTCATGTTGTCCTACAAAGGTCTTCACGTTGTCCTTCAAAGCAGGTGAAATGTCAGAGCCAGAAAACATATATAAATCATTAACTGCTTTCTGTATTTTTTGCTTTGTTTAAACTATTGTAACATCGTCCAAAAAACTGAAAATATTCTCTTGAAAAGGGTAAGAGAGAGAGAGAGAGAGAGAGAGAGAGAGAGAGAGAGAGAGAGAGAGAGAGAGAGAGAGAGAGAGAGAGAGAGAGAAAGAGATCATAATCTTTACAAGTTAAGTGCTAGAAGGCCAGATTAATTATCAACACAATAAAATATACACCGGAGTGATAGATACCAGAGAAAGTATATAATAAACCCAGTGGAGAGAAGGGTTGTTGTGGACGCCATTAGCCAACCTCCGAGCCCGTATAATCTTCAATCTTTTATCAGCAGATAAACGAAATATTGACCATTAAAGATCAAAGTTTACAAGAAAAACCCATAGCAACTTTGTGTACGAGGTGTCTGTGGTATACCACAACTGTATTGTTGTATTATTTTCATGTATTCTCTTGTATCTGATTCTGTTTCTGTAAGAAATTATTGTAGTCAGTTTTAATCTGGACTAATTAAAAGTAGCAATATGTATGTATATTAGGGCTATAACTTTTTTACTTTTTTTTTCCCAATAAAACATCTCCTGTGTCATAAAAAGATGAATTTTTTGTTTAAAAACAATGAAAAAGTCCCCCAATTCCTCTCAGTTTTCAAAAAAGGTCACCCCTAAATAAAAATTATGAATCATCATATATGGGCGTTACTACTCATAAGTAGCAACTCAGGCAAGTACTAATTGGCAACTCAGATTAATGAAAAGTATTGATCACTATATATATATATATATATATATATATATATATATATATATATATATATATATATTATATATATATATATTATATATATATATATAATTGTATCCAAGGAACAAGTGGTATTGATCAATAACAACACTGCACCAGCCAAGGAGTCGAACCCAAAACAGCATGGGTTCGACTCCTTGGCTAGTGCAGTGTTGCGCATAAAAGGTCCTAAAACCTGGCGCTTCCTGCTCTCTTCAAAGGTATTTAAAAAAATATTATCTTATTATGATCTCCACAGCAATATTGTTGTGTTAGTTCAGTGTTGCTATCGTTATTGTATGATGAGACGAACACCTGGAAGAAGAAGAATAAGAACATAAGAAAGAAGGAACACTGCAGCAGGCCTACGGACCTGCTAAACATGGGTCAGTAGGCCTGCTGCAGTGTTCTTTCTTTCTTATGTTCTTCTTCCAGCCGTCCGTCTCATCATATTTGTATTGCATTATTATTATTATTATTAAAGATTCGCCGGTATTCTCCCGGCCCGGGCCTTTTTCCAAGTGGTGGCCCGGCCTTGGCTCCCTCTTTAGGGAGTGTCTGAGACCTAAGTCTCCCATGGGAGGAGGCACAAGTACCTCCTTATCTTTGGGACCAACTGTCCCCAGGCCTAGCCACAAGCTAGGCCTCTCTGGTCTGCCATCCCCGCCCCAAGGTGGCAAATAGGAATGACAGTCTTGTGAGCTGAAAGCTCGGGCTCAGGCACCTACCCTACCCTAGAAGGGCTGGGCATGGTGTCGATGTTGTATTGCAATTTGAACATAACAATTGTTCTTTCAAAATAATCCTTTAATTACGTGCTACAAGTAGTTATAATTTATTTTAAGTCTTTCCGAAATGTCAATAATATCACTTTGCATCAAGTTTAAGCCATTATTCATAAAAATAAAGTTTATTTTGTTAACAAGGAAATATGAAGAAATTCTTGCGTAATCGAAGCTTAGGAACAAATACTGTGAGAAAACGTAAATTACAAATAATGTGAGAAAACGTAAACTACAAATACTGTGAGAAAACGTAAACTACAAATACTGTGAGAAAACGTAAACTACAAATACTGTGAGAAAACGTAAACTACAAACACTGTGAGAAAACGTAAACTACAAATACTGTGAGAAAACGTAAATTACAAATAATGTGAGAAAACGTAAACTACAAATACTGTGAGAAAACGTAAATTACAAATAATGTGAGAAAACGTAAACTACAAATACTGTGAGAAAACGTAAACTACAAATACTGTGAGAAAACGTAAACAATGAAAATAATATAAAAGTATGCAGGATACCTGATTCTCACACATTACAACATTATGTATTATAATGTTCATTGTGGCTTAACCTACTTTTATGGACTATATGACTTACATGAAGAAAAACATAGCATAAAGTCTTCTGAAGGTGTGGGATGGCGCAGTAGTGTCACAGTTGCTGCCGCTGGTACCACCTAGAAGCGCGGCGTGTACATTATATTTTAACCTCTGTGATGGAGTGGATCATCGACACCATGCCCAGCCCTTCTAGGGTAGGGTAGGTGCCTGAGCCCGAGCCTTTAGCTCATAAGACTGTCATTCCCATTAGCCCCCTTGAGGCGGGGATGACAGACCAGAGAGGCCTAGCTTGTGGCTAGGCCTGGGGACAGTTGGTCCCAAAGATGAGGAGGCACTTGTGCCTCCTCCCATGGGAGACTTAGGTCTCAGACACTCCCTAAAGAGGGAGCCAAGGCCGGGCCACCACTTGGACAAGGCCCGGGCCGGGAGAATACCGGCTAATCTTTAATAATAATAATAATGGAGTGGATAACATTGCGGCTGCTACATACATGGACCACGGTTCGAATACCAGTCCGCACATCTTTTATTTAAAGGCAGTCGTTCAGTACGACTTAGATATATATATATATATATATATATATATATATATATATATATATATATTATATATATATATATAATATATCTATATATATATATATATATATATATATATATATATATATATATATATATATGATATTAAATGTCAATCCCTGACATTTAATGTCATAAGAGTTTTACCTTATTTGGTTCAAAATAGATAAACTGTAATTAACAGTTGCTGTATTATATATCTAACTGCTTATGAAATTTAGTTGCAACATCTATTTTCTTTTTACAGTTGCAAAACCACTCATTATTAATAATTTTAATTTTAATTAAAATCACATGGAAAACTTGTCCAGTACAATTGCAAATGGAGTGTGTCCTGTACATGATGGTGTGTGTCCTGTACATGATGGTGTGTGTCCTGTACATGATGGTGTGTGTCCTGTACATGATGGTGTGTGTCCTGTACATGATGGTGTGTGTCCTGTACATGATGGTGTGTGTCCTGTACATGATGGTGTGTGTTCCTGTATATGATGGTGTGTGTCCTATATATGATGGTGTGTGTCCTGTACATGATGGTGTGTGTCCTGTATATGATGGTGTGTGTCCTGTATATGATGGTGTGTGTCCTGTATATGATGGTGTGTGTCCTGTATATGATGGTGTGTGTCCTGTACATGATGGTGTGTGTCCTGTACATGATGGTGTGTGTCCTGTACATGATGGTGTGTGTCCTGTACATGATGGTGTGTGTCCTGTACATGATGGTGTGTGTCCTGTACATGATGGTGTGTGTCCTGTACATGATGGTGTGTGTCCTGTACATGATGGTGTGTGTCCTGTACATGATGGTGTGTGTGTCCTGTACATGATGGTGTGTGTCCTGTACATGATGGAGTGTGTCCTGAACATGATGGTGTGTGTGTCCTGTACATGATGGAGTGTGTCCTGTACATGATGGTGTGTGTCCTGTACATGATGGTGTGTGTCCTGTACATGATGGAGTGTGTCCTGTACATGATGGTGTGTGTCCTGAACATGATGGTGTGTGTCCTGTACATGATGGTGTGTGTCCTGTACATGATGGTGTGTGTCCTGTACATGATGGAGTGTGTCCTGTACATGATGGTGTGTGTCCTGTACATGATGGAGTGTGTCCTGTACATGATGGTGTGTGTCCTGTACATGATGGTGTGTGTCCTGTACATGATGGAGTGTGTCCTGTACTTGATGGTGTGTATCCTGTACATGATGGTATGTGTCCTGTACATGATGGAGTGTGTCCTGTACATGATGGTGTGTGTCCTGTACATGATGGTGTGTGTCCTGTACATGATGGTGTGTGTCCTGTACATGATGGTGTATGTCCTGTACATGATGGTGTGTCCTGTACATGATGGTGTGTGTGTCCTGTACATGATGGAGTGTGTCCTGTACATGATGGAGTGTGTCCTGTACATGATGGAGTGTGTCCTGTACATGATGGTGTGTGTCCTGTACATAATGGTGTGTGTCCTTTACATGATGGTGTGTGTCCTGTACATTATGGAGTGTGTCCTGTACATGATGGTGTGTGTCCTGTACATGATGGAGTGTGTCCTGTACATGATGGTGTGTGTCCTGTACATGATGGTGTGTGTCCTGTACATGATGGTGTGTGTCCTGTTCATGATGGAGTGTGTCCTGTACATGATGCAGTGTGTCCTGTACATGATGCAGTGTGTCCTGTACATGATGGAGTGTGTCCTGTACATGATGCAGTGTGTCCTGTACATGATGGAGTGTGTCCTGTACATGATGCAGTGTGTCCTGTACAGAATGAAAGAATGTGTCCTGCACTGGACATAGCAGTGCGTCTTGCACTGGATCATCTGTATACCTGGAGTGGGTTTCGTGGGTCATCGCTCCGCCCCCCCCCGCCCCCGCGCCCCCGCGCCCCCGCGCCCCCGCGCCCCCGCGCCCCCTCGCCCCCGCGCCCCCGCGCCCCCGCGCCCCCGCGCTCCTGCGCCCCTGCGTCCCTGTCTGTACATTACCTCCTGAAATATGACAAAAATCTAAAAATATTTGATAAATTTGATACCTGGTGTTGGAGTCACGTAACAAAGTCAAGTACCACGTCACACATGTGTCTAGAGAACCACGTCACACATATGACTAGAGAACCACGAGACACTTATGATTTTAAAACTACCCCACACACTTTACTACAGAATTACGCCACGTGTGCCACTTATGAACCACGCCACATGTGCCACTTAGAAAATACGCTTCATATGGGACATAACCACACTCCATTCTTGAGTAAAGAACTACGCCTCGTACCTAGATAGGAAGCTGCGTCCCATTCCTATCTTGCCAGAGAACCACTCCTCATAGCTAAGTAAAGAAACTACGCCGCTTTCCTTACTCCTAACCAGAGAATGATTGCACCTTCCCTACTAGAAAACTATGGTACTTTCCTTACTAGAACACCATGGTACTATACTTTCCTTACTAGAAAACTATGGTACTTTCCTTACTAGAATACCATGGTACTATACTTTCCTTACTGGAAAATCATGGTACTTTCCATACTAGAAAACCATGGTACTATACTTGCCTTACTAGAAAACTATGGTACTTTCCTTACTAGAACACCATGGTACTATACTTTCCTTACTAGAAAACTATGGTACTTTCCTTACTTGAACACCATGGTACTATACTTTCCTTACTAGAAAACTATGGTACTTTCCTTACTAGAATACCATGGTACTATACTTTCCTTACTGGAAAATCATGGTACTTTCCATACTAGAAAACCATGGTACTATACTTGCCTTACTAGAAAACTATGGTACTTTCCATACTAGAAAACCACGGCACCTTTCTTTCTAGAGATCCAGGCACGAAGTTACGTAGCTCATATGTGTAGAGGCATGTCGATGATATTATATTTTAACACATGACTGTACACCCTCCGGGAGGGACGCTGAGGCTGGTGTCGCAAGGTGACATCCGGCGGGGGATTCGTACCACCGTGAGGAGATGAGATGTTTCCCCAGCCTCACTTAGCATATTGCTACATGCAAGATGGCCACCTGGAGGTGACCCCCAGCGTCTTGTGAGACGCCGGACACACGGTGGGAGGAGAGGAGGTAGTGATGAGTTGTGCAACGAGAAAGATATCACTTTAAGGTCTGATATCCCTGCCCAGACGACTTGTTGCCCTTGTGACTAACGCTTCGACTGACTAGCGAGTGTCATCGTGATTAGAGAGATCGAATGGGGCACCGCCAATTTAGAGTTCCTGGTGAATAAACTGTGAGTTTTTAGTGAAAATTTCGATCACTTTTTTCTTGTTTTTTTTTTTTGCACGAGTAAGGCTGATTGCTGGTTTGAATATATATTTTTATGTGACGCTCTTGGCTGCATGGTTCACTGATCACAATGACTGGTTAGATCATCTGTCTGCTCATCACCAAACAGCCACACTAATTATTCTCTCTGAAACAACTTGTAAGTCCTTAGCATGTATGGTACGGCGGGTGATGAGACAAGCGTGACAGAAAACAAATTGAGTGGACACCTTTCATGAGAAAAACTTACAAATTTTGGCATCCATTTTCTCCTGACATGTGACAAAACTGCAGCAAAGTACCTCCATGGTGTGAAAACTGATCATATTGCAACTTCCACAATTTGAATTGTCTGATGGTGGTTCTGGTGATTACCTTCCCTACGGCCTGGTCTCAGACCAGTCTTCTTTATTTGCAAATGAAATACTGTAGGATTAAAATCCATTAAGAAGCACACAGAACACTAAAGGTATGTGTATTCTGAATGTCAGTAGCAGTTTGTGAGATATACCTGTCATCTTCCGTGTACACAAGACGGACACAAAATATCAGCGAATCCAGACTGAGCGCAAAAAAAAAAAAAAAAAATCCCATTTCACAACCCTTTTGAGAGGAGAGCAGTACCTGCCTGGAGTATGGTTGGACAATGGTGATTCTCACCAGAGGAGAGTAGTACCTGCCTGGAGTATGGTTGGACAATGGTGACTCTCACCAGAGGAGAGTAGTACCTGCCTGGAGTATGGTTGGACAATGGTGACTCTCACCAGAGGAGAGCAGTACCTGTCTGGAGTATGGTTGGACAATGGTGACTCTCACCAGAGGAGAGTAGTACCTGCCTGGAGTATGGTTGGACAATGGTGACTCTCACCAGAGGAGAGTAGTACCTGCCTGGAGTATGGTTGGAAAATGGTGACTCTCACCAGAGGAAAGTAGTACCTGTCTGGAGTATGGTTGGTCAATGGTGACTCTCACCAGAGGAGAGTAGTACCTGCCTGGAGTATGGTTGGACAATGGTGACTCTCACCAGAGGAGAGTAGTACCTGCCTGGAGTATGGTTGGACAATGGTGGCTCTCACCAGAGGAGAGTAGTACCTGCCTGGAGTATGGTTGGACAATGGTGACTCTCACCAGAGGAGAGTAGTACCTGCCTGGAGTATGGTTGGTCAATGGTGACTCTCACCAGAGGAGAGTAGTACCTGCCTGGAGTATGGTTGGTCAATGGTGACTCTCACCAGAGGAGAGCAGTACCTGCCTGGAGTATGGTTGGTCAATGGTGACTCTCACCAGAGGAGAGCAGTTACCTGCCTGGAGTATGGTTGGTCAATGGTGACTCTCACCAGAGGAAGTAGTACCTGCCTGGAGTATGGATTGGTCAATGGTGACTCTCACCAGAGGAGAGTAAGTACCTGCCCTGGAGTATGGTGGGTCAATGGTGACTCTCACCAGTAGGAGAGTAGTACCTGCCTGGAGTATGGTTGGTCAATGGTGACTCTCACCAGAGGAGAGTAGTACTGCCTGGTAAGGTTGGTCATGGTGACTCTCACCAGAGGAGAGTAGTACCTGCCTGGAGTATGGTTGGACAATGGTGATTCTCACCAAGGAGAGTAGTACCTGCCTGGATGTATGGTTGGTCAATGGTGACTCTCACCAGAGGAGGCAGTACCTGCCTGGAGTATGGTTGGTCAATGGTGACTCTCACCAGAGGAGAGTAGTACCTGCCTGGAGTATGGTTGGACAATGGTGACTCTCACCAGAGGAGAGCAGTACCTTCCTGGAGTATGGTTGGTCAATGGTGACTCTCACCAGAAGAGAGTAGTACCTGCCTGGAGTATGGTTGGACAATGGTGACTCTCACCAGAGGAGAGTAGTACCTGCCTGGAGTATGGTTGGTCAATGGTGGCTCTCACCAGAGGAGAGTGGTACCTGCCTGGAGTATGGTTGGTCAATGGTGACTCTCATCAGAGGAGAGTAGTACCTGCCTGGAGTATGGTTGGTCAATGGTGACTCTCACCAGAGGAGAGTAGTATCCCCCTGGAGTATGGTTGGACAATGGTGACTCTCACCAGAGGAGAGCAGTACCTGCCTGGAGTATGGTTAGTTAATGGTGACTCTCATCAGAGGAGAGTAGTACCTGCCTGGAGTATGGTTGGTCAATGGTGACTCACCAGAGGAGAGTAGTACCTGCCTGGGGTATGGTTGGTGAATGGTGACTCTCACCAAAGGAGAGTAGTACCTGCCTGGAGTATGGTTGGACAATGGTGACTCTCACCAGAGGAGAGCAGTACCTGCCTGGAGTATGGTTGGTTAATGGTGACTCTCACCAGAGGAGAGTAGTACCTGCCTGGAGTATGGTTGGACAATGGTGACTCTCACCAGAGGAGAGCAGTACCTGCCTAGAGTATAGTTGGTTAATGGTGACTCTCACCAGAGGAGAGTAGTACCTGCCTGGAGTATGGTTGGACAATGGTGACTCTCAACAGAGGAGAGCAGTACCTGCCTGGAGTATGGTTGGACAATGGTGACTCTCACCAGAGGAGAGCAGTACCTGCCTGGAGTATGGTTGGTTAATGGTGACTCTCACCAGAGGAGAGTAGTACCTGCCTGGAGTATGGCTGGACAATGGTGACTCTCACCAGAAGAGAGTAGTACCTGCCTGGAGTATGGTTGGACAATGGTGGCTCTCACCAGAGGAGAGTAGTACCTGCCTGGAGTATGGTTGGTCAATGGTGACTCTCATCAGAGGAGAGTAGTACCTGCCTGGAGTATGGTTGGTCAATGGTGACTCTCACCAGAGGAGAGTAGTATCCGCCTGGAGTATGGTTGGACAATGGTGACTCTCACCAGAGGAGAGCAGTACCTGCCTGGAGTATGGTTAGTTAATGGTGACTCTCACCAGAGGAGAGTAGTACCTGCCTGGAGTATGGTTGGACAATGGTGACTCTCACCAGAGGAGAGCAGTACCTGCCTAGAGTATAGTTGGTTAATGGTGACTCTCACCAGAGGAGAGTAGTACCTGCCTGGAGTATGGCTGGTCAATGGTGACTCACCAGATGAGAGTAGTACCTGCCTGGGGTATGGTTGGTGAATGGTGACTCTCACCAGAGGAGAGTAGTACCTGCCTGGAGTATGGTTGGACAATGGTGACTCTCACCAGAGGAGAGCAGTACCTGCCTGGAGTATGGTTGGTTAATGGTGACTCTCACCAGAGGAGAGTAGTACCTGCCTGGAGTATGGTTGGACAATGGTGACTCTCACCAGAGGAGAGCAGTACCTGCCTGGAGTATGGTTGGTTAATGGTGACTCTCACCAGAGGAGAGTAGTACCTGCCTGGAGCATGTTTGTTTAATGGTGACTCTCACCAGAGGAGAGTAGTACCTGCCTGGAGTATGTTTGGTTAATGGTGACTCTCACCAGAGGAGAGCAGTACCTGCCTGGAGTATGGTTGGACAATGGTGACTCTCACCAGAGGAGAGTAGTACCTGCCTGGAGTATGTTTGGTTAATGGTGACTCTCACCAGAGGAGAGTAGTACCTTCCTGGAGTATGGTTGGACAATGGTGACTCTCACCAGAGGAGAGTAGTACCTGCCTGGATTATGTTTGGTTAATGGTGACTCTCACCAGAGGAGAGTAGTACCTGCCTGGAGTATGGTTGGACAATGGTGACTCTCACCAGAGGAGAGTAGTACCTGCCTGGAGTAGGGTTGGACAATGGTGACTCTCACCAGAGGAGAGTAGTACCTGCCTGGAGTATGGCTGGACAATGGTGACTCTCACCAGAGGAGAGCAGTACCTGCCTGGAGTATGGTTGGTTAATGGTGACTCTCACCAGAGGAGAGTAGTACCTGCCTGGAGTATGGTTGGTCAATGGTGACTCTCACCAGAGGAGAGTAGTACCTGCCTGGAGTATGGTTGGTCAATGGTGACTCTCACCAGAGGAGAGTAGTACCTGCCTGGAGTATGGTTGGACAATGGTGACTCTCACCAGAGGAGAGTAGTACCTGCCTGGAGTATGGTTGGTTAATGGTGACTCTCACCAGAGGAGAGCAGTACCTGCCTGGAGTATGGTTGGTCAATGGTGACTCTCACCAGAGGAGAGTAGTACCTGCCTGGAGTATGGTTGGTCAATGGTGACTCTTACCATCAGCAACCCCTGCTGCAGTGTTACCATCTACATGACAATTCTCAGGTATTGTTATGCCTTGCATAAATATCGCTGTTCTTCCTCCCACCTGGTCATAATGTTGACACGTTCATTTCATTGACGCTCTGTTGAGCTAATTGATGCTCCATGATTGATGCTCCATGATTGATGCTCCATGACTGATGCTCCATGACTGTTGCAGTTACAGATGCTCCATGACTGATAATCCATGATTGAGGCTTTATGATTAATAGCTTATGATTAATGTTTTATGATTGATGCACCGTGATTGCTGCTCCATTTTTGATGCTCCATAACTGATGCCCATTATTGATGTTCCATGACTGATACCCCATTATTGATATTCCATTGTAGATGCACCGTGATTGATGCTCCATGTTTGATGCATAATGACTGATCCTCTATGATTGATGTTCCATGACTAATACTTTATGACTGATGCACCATGACTGATGACCGTTGATTGCTGCTTCATGACTGGTGCTCTGTGATTGATTCACCATGACTGACGCTTCATTATTGATGCTCCATGACTGATATGACCTGATTGATGCTTCATGATCGGTGTGACATGACTGATACTCCATGATTGAAGCCTTATGATTGATGCACCTTAACTGAGGCTTCACATGATTGATGCACCATGATGACCCTTCATGACTGAGGCGCTATGATTTATGCCCCATGATTGATGTTTTATAATTGATACTCCATGACCGATCTGTCATGATTGATGCTCCATGATTATTACCTGTGGTTGATATTTCATGAGTGATGAGCCATGATTGATGTGCTATGTTTGATCTTACATAATTTATGGTCTATGATTGATACAACAACAACAATAACAACAACAACAACAACAATAACAACAATGCACACCCAAGATTTTTAATTATCCCATTAAAATGAGCTACGATAAGCGTGCTTACTAATCTATCGCTCTACATAGACCTTTATTTAGCTCTTCACAAAGCTTTATAAAGCTCTACGCTGGGACGCGTGTCTGTAGCTTTATAAAGCTCTACGCTGGAACGCGTGTCTGTGCCTTTATAAACCTCTACGCAGGAACGAGTGTCTGTGGCTTTATAAAGCTCTACGCTGGAACGCGTGGCTGTCCTCTACTGAGCTGTGTTCAGTATTCCAGACGCGTCTTGATAATATTAAAGGCACCGCTGTATTGCCTCACCCACACACCTTGCACGGTAGTCCCTAATCTGGCTGGAAATGGATAGATAGTTCTCAGCAGATAGCCTCGGTGAGGACTTCTTAGTCTTCTGGTGTTTTAAGCATGTACGCCCATGTACTCTCATGTACTCTCATGCGATACCATGTACTTTCATGAGTTCCCATTCAACATACATCTATTTCAGTAAATGTGCATATTGTAATAAAGTTGGTAGAATTACCGACAATATGTAAAGTAAAAGGACACAAGTGCAACTAATGTGACATTTATTGTGGCAACGTTTCGCTCTCCAGGAGAGCGAAACGTTGCCACAATAAATGTCACATTAGTTGCACTTGTGTCCTTTTACTTTACATGTGAGCATATTGAAATAGATGAATATATATTCTTGTTAATGCGTGCCACATACCCGAACAGAGAACCATGTCACATACCCGAGTAGAGAACCATGTCACATACCCGAGTAGAGAATCATGTCACATACCCGAACAGAGAACCATGTCACATACCCGAGTAGAGAACCATGTCACATATCCGAGTAGAGAACCATGTCACATATCCGAGTAGAGAACCATGTCACATACCCGAGTAGAGAACCATGTCACATATCCGAGTAGAGAATCATGTCACATACCCGAACAGAGAACCATGTCACATACCCGAGTAGAGAACCATCCCACATACCCGAGTAGAGAACCATGTCACATACCCGAGTAGAGAACCATGTCACATACCCGAGTAGAGAACCATGTCACATACCCGAGTAGAGAACCATGCCACATACCCGAACAGAGAACCATGTCACATACCCGAGTAGAGAACCATGTCACATATCCGAGTAGAGAACCATGTCACATACCCGAGTAGAGAACCATGTCACATACCCGAGTAGAGAACCATCCCACATACCCGAGTAGAGAACCATGCTACATACCCGAGTAGAGACCCATGCCACATACCCGAGTAGAGAACGATGCCACATTCCCGAGTAGAGCCATGCCACCTAGCTGAGTAATAAACTACACAACATACATGTGTAAAGAACCACGCCACATACCTGGGTAATGAACCACGCCACATACGTCACTAAAGAACCACACCATAAATACATTTATAAAATAAGCATTAGAGAGAGAGAGAGAGAGAGAGAGAGAGAGAGAGAGAGAGAGAGAGAGAGAGAGAGAGAGAGAGAGAGAGAGAGAGAGAGAGAGAGAGAGTTGGAGGGTAAAGGAAATGGAAAAGGGGAAACTGTGTGGAAAGAAAAAGTTTTCTAAGGGGATGTGATGTGAGGAAGAGGGGAGAGAAAGCGTGGTAATAGTGGAGGAGGAATTTGGTGTGTTTGTGTGAGAAGAAATGCGTGAGGGAGATGTGAATGGTAGGAGGGGAATGGGAAAGTTGTGATGGAGGGGGAATGTTTCGAGGGATACATGAATGGTGAGGGGGAGAGAGGGGAGAAGGTGCGAGTGAGAGGCGTATCTTGAGGGGAAACAGATATGGTGTGAGGCTGATGGGAATGGTGAGTGGGGAAAGTAAGGAATAGTGAAATCTGAAGTCTACCTGGAGGGTTGTTTCGGGGGTCAACGCCCCCGCGGCCTGGTCCTCGACTAGTCCTCCTGGTGGATCAGGGCCTGATCAACCAGACTGTTACTGTTTGTGAGACCTTTACCCACTCTGCCTGAGGTATCCCAGCAAGTGAGCACGTCTCCTGTGTTATCCCAGTGTTTAACACAATAGGGAAGAGCATATGAAGGTACAAATAAGAATGGGAACTATGGCTAAAGTTTACTTAATAACATAAAAGGATTGTAGATGAATGGTTCAGAGAACCGACATGTTGATAAATTAGACACATATGCAACTCTTGGGTATCTTTATTGAGGAAACGTTTCGCCACACAGTGGCTTCATCAGTCCATACAAAGGAGAATCTTGAAGAACAGGAGGAGAATGAGGTAATCAGTCCCTCAACCTTGAGTCGATGTGGTCAGTCCATCAATCTTGAATAGAATTCTATTCAAGATTGATGGACTGACCACATCGACTCAAGGTTGAGGGACTGATTACCTCATTCTCCTCCTGTTCTTCAAGATTCTCCTTTGTATGGACTGATGAAGCCACTGTGTGGCGAAACGTTTCCTCAATAAAGATACCCAAGAGTTGCATATGTGTCTAATTTATCAACATAAAAGGACTAGAATACAACATATCCTGATGGACATTTACATAATATAACAATTGCGCTATGAGACTTATTACCAGAGGGAAAGGTAGATGTTATCAGTAACACGGACTAGTACTCATTCTAAATTCACCGACCAGCTGACCCGAGATTCCCAGTGCGTGGTCCACTACACACGCGGCTGTCCAGAGCTCTCGCTCCCCGGACCTGTCATCAACAACCTCCTTGCTCAGCTGTTCCCTGGGCTTATATGGTGGTCAAAGTACCCCCTCCATAATGGGGTGTGCACCACGTGTTACGACCACGTGGGCGTGACTGCCCGACATTTGCCAAGGCAGGTGTGGCCATATAATTAGGTCTTCCTAGAGACCTCACAAGCCCATCTGAACTGCATCACATGTTGGCCGCACGCCATCCAGCGTACAAACCACTGCCCCAGCTAATCGGTCACTGGTTTTAGATATATGTCCAGTTTACCCTTGAAAACAGTAAGGGGTCTTTTGGTAATCCCCTTATGTATGATGGGAGCTGTTGAACAGTCTTGGGTCCCAGATACTTGTAATGTATTCTCTTAGTGTACTTACAGTACTTATGCTTTTCACTGGGGATGTGTTACACCGCCTGTCGAGTCTTTTCCTTTAGTAGGGAGTAATTTCTGTGTGCAGATTTGGGTCAACTCCCTCGAGGATTTGCCAGTTGTAGATTATGATGCATCTTTCTCACCTGCATTCCAAGCAGCACAGGTCAAGGGATTTCAAATATTTCTAGTAACTAAGGTGCTTGACTGAACGAATACGTGTAGTGAAGGTTCTCTTTACATTCTCAATGTCTGCTTGGAATGGGACTATTAGTATACAGCAGTGTTCTAGCCTAGGAAAAGCAAGTGACTTTAAGAGGATCATCACTGGCTTTTCATCCCTTGTTTCGAAAGTCCTCATTATCTATCCTATCATTTTCTTCGCAGTTGTGATAAAGACACTTGTGATTCTCGAAGGTGAGATCCTCTGACATCAACACTACCAAGTTTTTCACATAAGTGTTTCGCTCTATTGTATGGTCAGAATTTGTTATATACTCCTCTCTAGCTATTACTTCCTCAAGTTTTCCATAATGGAGTAACCGAAATTTATCCTCAATGAGCATCACAGTTTTCTGTTGCTCATTGGAAAACTTTGTTTATATCCGCCTGGAGATTTACCACATCCTCAATGAATGACACTCTCATGCAGATTCTGGTATTGTTTCCATAGGTATCTCTGTTTATGTCAGACATGAGGATGAGGAAAAGAGGTGGAGATTACTGTGCCTTGTGGAACAGAATTTTTCACTATGGCTATCGTGTTCTGTTGGTTAGAAAGTTAAAAATCCATCTGCTTACTTTTTCAGTTATCCTTTTGTGTGTAATTACACCATGATCGCACTTGTCAGAGGCTTTTGCAGAGTCTGTGTATACTACATCTGCCTTCTGTTCGTCCTCTGGTGCATCCAAGACCAAGTCATAGCGGTTCAGTAGAAGTGATCAGCTTTAAACCCATGTTGTCCTGGGTTGTGTAATTGCTGGGAATCCAAGTGGTTGGCGATCATGCTTCTTATAACCCCTTCTATAATGTGGGTATATCTATGGCTTTTAGTGGGATTACCCCAGTGTCCAGGATACCTCTCCATAGCGGTTTCTTGCAGTTCTTGATGAACACAGAATTCCACGAATCTGGGTCTGGGACAGAGTGCATGGGCATGCTGTCGATGGCTTTATCAAAGTCTTTGACAGGGTCCTGAGGCTCGTTCATGACAAATTCATTCGAATTGTCGATCTTTAGTCAGATTAATGGCTCACTAAACACTTAGTCATACACAGACGTCAGTAACTCACTCGTTTTTTTGCTGTTATCTATGTAAGCCTCATCTTCGTTGATCGAGGGCTCGATACTAGATGTGGTTTTTGCCTTGTTTTTGGCATGTGAAAAGAAATATTTTGGATTTCTTTTAATTTCGTTAATTGTTTTTAGCTCTTTCTAACTTTACTTTCCTACTCAGTGTTTTCTTTTGCATTTCAGACAGTCTAGCCCCTCTGAGAAGCTTGCGAGACTTTGTCTTCACATGGAGAGAGAGAGAGAGAGAGAGAGAGAGAGAGAGAGAGAGAGATTCTGTACGAGGCACAAGTAAGCTGGCACCTTGCGTATGCTCCACTTTCTTGGTTTGCCTGTCCCCCCCCCCTATCATCTGCGACTGCTTGACAGAGTAGAGAACAGAGCAAGACGTCTCATCTCTCGCCTGGACCCATCCTGGATAGATCTGTCATTTCAGCAGAGCCTTCAACACAGGAGGGATGTGGGTGGCCTTACTGTTATGTACAAGGCCAACATTATCAAAATACCACACTTGGATCCACTTCGAGAACAGCGTGAAACAAGCTTTTATGCCACAAGACGGGCAGAAAGCAACAACTTCACTCTGGCTGTACCCTTCTCCAGAACATCACTCCATCTGAGATCATACATACCCAGGATGACTCGAGTATGGAACACATTCGTACAGCATAATGATGTCAAGGAGATAAAGTCAGTTGATCAAATGAAAATGCTGGCCCACAGATGGCTCCAACTTCATCCTGTTCCCTACTTGTATGTCTCATAACAATAAAAATGCTTTCAAATGATCTGATGTAGGTAACAGCTCTTAGCTTGCCAATAAAGTTAGGAATCCTTAACCTGTAAATAGCTTGTCAATAAAGCTAGGGATCCTTAACCTTGTCAAACCCTGCGTAAAAAAAAGAGAGAGAGAGAGAGAGAGAGAGAGCGTCTCCGTTTTTCCAGTTTAAATCTTCTTCTAGGGGAATGATCGTTGAGCATACTTAAGCTGCCAAAGATTAGATCCTCTCAAGTCACTGGTTCATATCCATGTTATTTACTATATCTTCCCAGAACGTTTCATTAAGGTCATGATTTATTTGATTCCAATTAATGTTCAAATTGTTAAAGTTGAATTTGATGAAGGCATCTTCTTAACTATTTGCATTTTTCTGGTAGGAACTCTGTACATACAAGTCTGAACTTCTATTAGGTTGTGATTTGAATTAACTATCTTTGATACTCTTTATTTCGTACCAAGTTATCATTATTCTTGAATATAAGGTCAAGTGTGTTTTCCAGTCTTGTTGGTTCCACTGTTTGTTGAATGAATGAATGAATGAACTGAATGAATTGAATGAATTTATTACAGAGATTTAGCAGCTCATGTGTGTGTGTGAGTTTTTATCTGAGTTGCCTCCAGGAATTATCTCCATTATAACATTATTTGCTACGTTCTTCTGTTTTTTATATGTTTTAAATTGAAATCACCAAGGAGCAAGATATTTTGGGCTGGGGTTGAAAGATTTTCCAGACAGTAATCAATTTTTCCTTGAACTGTTGGGTAGGTTATGTTAGGTAGGTTTGTCAGGAAATAAGACAAGTGTTTCCTGGAGCGGGTCTCAGTCATATGATGATCAGCAGCTGGAACTTTTGGTCATCTGGCGGAGGCTGGGAAGTTGCATCTGGTGGCTTATGTATAACCACAATGACTAGGTTTTGGTTCTCAACCTTTATTGCTAATACTTTCAACTACATCATTTTTTGCTGTTTAGTAACTCTGTGCCAATGAGCGACTCTTTGACTTACAAGCCAAACCTCCCTGTTGCCTGTTCTTTCTGTAGCATCTAAAAAGTTGTACCGTGTAATCCACATTCCGTCGTCAAAGTGTTCTTGTATGTAGATCTCTTTGAAAGCCACAAACATTGCATTTGATTCCACGAGGAGTCTACTGATGAAAAGTATTTTGGTGGTGGATGGCTTAAGGCCCTATATATTCAGTATATATGAAGTCATATTGATTACTTGTTGGGGAGTGGGGGGGGGTTTGTTGGCATCAGTATCAGGGGTTTTGTAGTGAGAGCCAGTGCCAGTGCCTCCAGTCTAACAAGGCTCAGAGGTGGTGGAATATTTTTATCATTTCTTTCTATTTTTTACTTTTCCTGGAACTAAAGATTCTCTTGCTGTTGAATGGTTGTAACTACTATGGTTAATTTCTCAAGGTTTGTTGTAGCATTGTTCTTCGTGGATTGATTTATAACACATTTCGTGGTGAAAAAGTTAACAGGTTAGGAGGTCGCGGCAATTTTTTTTTTTTTTTTGTGAGGTCTTAGTCATATGATGACTCGCTCACTAGACGAGCTTCTGGTCATGTGTCAGAGGCCTTCCGCTGGTTTGCCAATCCGCCTAATAATAAACAAACATCACATCGTAAAATGTGACAATAGGATTTTACTCCCATTCAAACAACAAAGAATCACCACACAGTAAGTTATGCTTGAATATAGAGTAAAGAAATGCATGAGAAGCGCATACATAAGGAATAAGAATGTTAATTGTTGGGTGGTAGTGCCAGACCAGCAGTCATCATAAGAAAACAGTATAAACACTATGAACATAGTGTCACCAGTAACAGTTAGCCATGGGTGTCCATATAGCTGTGATAGTCTGAATTTACTTAGGCTGTGCCTTGTTGGCATAGTGGGAGCCTGAATCTGTAGTGAGGAGAGCTGAGAGTCGGGGCAAACCCATAACAGGAGGTGTTTGCTAAATTTGTGTTGTAAAAACTAATTATTTAAGAAACTAACTGAAATATATATTGGTTGTGTCCATATTGAAGTTCTAACTAGTTACATGAAAGTATAAATTAAATTTTATTGTTTTTGCGGATTTTTCTTTCATATTGAAAAATAATAAGTAAGCGATTACAGATTTTTTCACCGATGAACTTCATCACACGTTAACTGATTCATCTGGGTAAGTGCACAGAGAATATTACAGTGGCAACACTGGGAATAATATTTTAAAAATTACTTGCGTGGGGGTTATATATTAATGGTTTTAATAAAAATGTCAGTACTTTTGTTTATGAATGAAAAAATAATATTCTTGAAAATAATTGAACAATTTAGTAGGGTGATTTAAATCATAGAAAAATGTAATATTTGTTTATTTTTTACAAAGGGCAATTAAAATAAGTTTATAGTAATTTATAAATATGCATATATATATCTCAGTGTATATATATATATATACCGAGAGTTTATATACCTGATGTTATATTGTGTAGAAACACATAAATTAACATCATTTCAAATCTAACTTGCTGTTTATACTGTATTTTAATGGTAAAATTTAGCAGAATGTTAAAATTTTAGCGGATAAACATTCCTGACTTGTGATGTAGAGGAGACAAGTAGCCTTAATAACCCTCATGTAGCCGATACACTTAGCTCTATCGCTAGCGCACACGGCTCACACACTGAGGTCCGGAGTTCGAATCCCCGGTACGGCTGTAAAACGTTAGGGACGTGTTTTCATAAGACACTTGCTGTCCTTGTTCACCCATCAGTATAAAATGGGCACCTGGGTGCTAGTCGACTGGTGTGGGTCGCATCCTGGGACAAAATTGACCTAATTTGCCCTAAATGCTGAGTATAACAAGCGGCTTTTTGTACAGTAGTATGTCATTGATGTCAGCTAGGACTGTTATACTTTGTACATGTACTTGTAGAAATTAAGATATTATTATTATTATTATTTATTATTATTATTATTATTATTATTATTATTATTATTATATTATTATTGTAACAACCAACCGCAGACAGTGATACATCATGGTATTTATGATGAGAGTTGTGTAACTTATTGTTTATATAATACAATGACACTTTAACCTTAATTCTAAAACCGAACGAAGATTCCTAGAGTGGTGGTGGTTTTGGTGGTGGTGGTTGTGGTGGTGGTGGTTGTGGTTGTGGTGGTGGTGGTGGTGGTGGTTGTGGTGGTGGTGTTGTGGTGGTGGTTGTGGTGGTGGTGGTGGTGGTGGTGGTGGTGGTGTGGTGGTGGTGTGTTGTGGTGTGGTGGTGGTGTGGTGGTGTGGTGGTGGTGGTGTGGTTTGGTGGTGGTTGTGGTTGTGGTGGTGGTGGGTTGTGTGGTTGTGGTGGTGGTGGTGGTTGTGGTTGTGGTGGTGGTGTGGTGTTGTGGTGTGGTGGTTGTGGTGGTGGTGGTGGTGGTGGTGTGTGGTGGTGGTGGTGTGGTGGTGGTGGGTGGTGGTTGGTGGTTGGTGGGTGGTGGTGGGTGTGGTGGGTGGTGGTGGTGGTGGTGGTGTGGTGGTGGTGTGGTGGTGGTGGTGGTGGTGGTGGTTGTGGTGGTGGTGGTGTGGTGTGGTGGTGTGGTGTGGTGTGGTGGTGGTTGTGGTGGTGGTGGTTTGGGTGGTGGTGGTGGTGTGGTGGTGGTGGTTGTGGGTGGTGGGGTTGTGGTGGTGGTGGTGTTGTGGTGGTGGTGGTTTGGTGTGTGTGGTGGTGGTGGGTGGGGTTGTGGTGGTGTGGTGTGTGTGGTGTGGTGTTGTGGTGGTGGTGGTGGTTGGTGGGGTGGGGTTGTGGTGGGTGGTTGTGGTGGTGTTGTGGTGGTTGTGGTGGTGGTGTGGTGTGTGGTTGGGTGGTGTGGTGGTTGGTGTGGTGGTGTGGTGGTTGTGGGGTTGGTGGTGGGTGTGTGTGGTGGGTGGTGGTTGTGGTGGTGGTTGGGGGGTTGTGGTGTGGTGGTGTTGTGGTGGTGTGTGGTGGTGGGTGTGGGTGTGGTGGTGTGGTGGTTGTGGTGGTGTGTGGTTGTGGTGGTGGTTGGTGGGTGGGTTGTGGTGGTGTGGTGGGTTGGTGGTGTGGTGGGTTTGGGGTGTGGGGTGGGTGGTGGTGGTGTGGTGGTGGTGTGTGTGGTTGTGGGTGGTGGTTGTGGTGGTGTGTGGTGGTGGTTGTGTGGTGGTGGTGGTGTGGTGGTGTGGTGGTGTGGTGTGGTGGTTGTGGTGGTGGTTGGGGTGTGTTGTGGGGTGGTTTGTGGTGTGGGGTGGTGGGGGTGGTGGTGTGGTGTGGTTGTGGTGTGGTGGTGGTGTGGGTGGTGGTGGTTGTGGTGGTGTGTGTGGTGGTGGTTGTGGTGGTGTGGTGGTGGTGGTGGTGGTGTGTGGGGGGGTGTGGTGGTGGTGGTGTGGTGGTGGTGGTGTGTGGTGGGTGGGGGTGGTGGTGGTGGTGGTGTGGTGGTGTGGGGTGGGGTGGTGGTGTGGGGGGGTGGTGGTGTGGGTGGTGGTGGTGGTGTGGTGGTGGGGTGGTGGTGGTTGTGGTGTGGGGGGTGGTTGTGGGGTGGTGGTGGGGGTGTGGTGGGTGGTGGTGGGTGGTGTGTGGTGGTGGGGTGGGGTGTGGGTGTGGTGGTGTGTGGGTGGGTGGTGGTGGTTGGTGGTGTGTGGTGGGGTGGGGTGGTGGTGGTGGGGTGGGGGGGGGTGGTGGTGGTTATGTGGTGTGTGGTGGGTTGTGGTGGTGGTGGTGGTTGTTGTGGTGGTGGTGGTTGTGGGGTGGTGTGGTTGTGGTGGGGGTGGTTGTGGTGGGGTGGTTGGGTGGTGGTGGTTGTGGTGGTTGGTGTGGTGTGGGGTGTGGTGGTTGTGGTGGTTTGTGGTGGTGGTGGTGTATAGATCAAATGCGGCGTTGAGGTGAAGTTTCGCCCAGCTCATTACCCATCTCCAGAACTCAAGTCCGGGCTGCCGGGTTCCTTGAATTTTTTAATAAATGTTACCTTGCTCACACTCCAACAACACAAGTCCTAAAAATCATTTGTCTCCACTGACTCCTGTCTAACACGCTCACGCATGCTTGCTGGAAGTCCAAGCCCCTCGCACATTGAACCTCCATCACCCCCTCCCTCCAACCTTTCCTAGGCGACCCCGCCTTCCCTTCACTACAGATTTATACGCCCTTGAAGTCATATTTCTTTCTATCCTCTCTACATGTCCGAACCACCTCAACAACCCCTCCTCAGCCCTCTGTATAATACTTTTGGTAATCCCGCACCTCCTCCTAATTTGCAAACTACAGATTCTCTGCATTGTATTCACACCACACATTGCCCTCAGACACGACATCTCCACTTCCTTCAGCCATCTCCTTGTTGCAACATTCACCACTCATGCTTCATATCCATAAAAGAGCGTTGGTATAAATATACCCTCATACATTCCTCTCTTTGCTTCCCTGGACAAAATTCTTTGTCACCACAGACTCCTAAGTGCACCAATCACCTTTTCCCCTCATCAATTCTATGATTCACTTTATCTTCATCTACTTTTTTTTTTGTTATCCTCATCACCTTACTCATTCCTATATTCACTTTTAATTTTCTTCTTTTACATTCCCTACCAAACTTATCTACCAACTCTGCAACTTCTCTTCAGAATCTCCCAAAAGCACAGTGTCATCAGCAAAGAGCAACTGTGACAACTCACACTTTGTGTTAGTTTCTTTATCTTTTAAACCCACACTTCATGCCTCTTGCAACACCCGAGCATTCACTTCTCTTACAACGCCATCTATAAATATATTAAACAACCATGGTAACATCACATCCTTGTCTAATGCCTACTTTTGCTGGGAAATAATCTCCCTCTCTCCTACATACTCTAACCTGAGCCTCACTGTCCTCGTAAAATCTTTTTACTGCTCTCAATAACCTACCTCCTATTCCATACATTGGCAACATCTGCCACATTGCCCTCCCCCTCCTATCCACCCTGTCATACGCCTTTTCCAAATCCATAAATGCCACAAAAACCTCTTTACCCTTACCTAAATACTGTTCACCTATGTGTTTCACTGTAAACACTTGGTCTACACACCCTCTAACTTTCCTAAAGCCTTCTTGTTCATCTATCCTTCTCTCCGTCTTACTCTTAATTCTTTCAATAATATCTCTGTCATACACTTTACCAGGTATACTCAACAGACTTATTCCCCTATAATTTTTGCACTCTCTTTTGTCCCCTTTGTCTTTATACAAAGGAACTATGCATGCTCTCTGCCAATCCCTAGGTATGTTACCCTCTTCCATACATTTATTAAATAAAAGCACCAACCACTCCAAAACTATCCCCACCTGCTTTTAACATTTTTATTTTTATCCCATCAATCCCGGCTGCCTTACCCCCTTTCATTCTACCTACTGCCTCACGAACTTCCCCCACACTCACAACTGGCTCTTCCTCACTCCTACAAAATGTTATTCCAACTTGCTCTATACTCGATATCACAGCTTCCCTATCTTCATCAACATTTAACAATTCCTCAAAATATTCCTTCCATCTTCCCAGTACCTCTAACTCTCCATTTAATAACTCTCCTCTCCTATTTTTAACTATCAAATTCATTCGTTCCCTAGGTTTCATCAACTTATTAATCTCACTCCAAAACTTTTTCTGATTTTCAACAAAATTTGTTGATAACATTTCACCCACTCTCTCATTTGCTCTCTTATTACATTGCTTCACCACTCTCTTAACCTCTCTTTTCCTCTCCATATGCTCCTCCCTCCTTGCATCACTTCTCACTTCTACTTCATTAAAAACATCTCATATGCTAGCTTTTTCTCTCTTACTACTCTCTTTACATCATCATTCCACTTATTGCTCTTCTTCCCTCCCGCACCCACTTTCCTGTAATCACAAACTTCTGCTGAGCACTCTAACACTACATTCTTAATCCTACCCCATACATCTTCGACCCCATTGCTTATACTCTCACTAGCCCATCTATCCTCCAATAGTTGTTCATATCTTACCCTAACCGCCTCCTCCTTTAGCTTATAAACCTTCGCCTCTCTCTTACCTGCTGTTTCCATTTTCCTTGTATCCCATATACCTTTTACTCTCGCTGTAGCTATAACTAAAAAGTAATCTAACATATCTGTGGCCCCTCTGTAAACATGTACATCTTGAAGTCTACCCAACAGTCTTTTATCTACCAATGCGTAGTCCAAGAAACTACTGTTATTATGCCCTACATCATATCTTGTATACTTATTTATCCTCTTTTTCTTAAAATATGTATTTCCTATAACCAAACCTCTTTCTATACAAAGTTCAAAGGGTCCCCATTATCATTTACACCTGGCATCCCAAATTTATCTACCACACCCTCTTTAAATATTTCTCCTACTTTAGCCTTTAGGTCCCCTACCACAATTACTCTCTCACTTGGTTCAAAAGTTCCGACACACTCGCTTAACATCTCCCAAAATCTATCTCTCTCCTCTACACTCCTGTCTTCTCCAGGTACAAACACACTTATTATGACCCACTTTTCGCATCCAACCCTAATTGTAATCCAAATATTCCTTGAATTTGTATTGAACCTGTATTCCCTGGAACGCAGGCGGGAGAGATACATGATTATATACACCTGGAAATTCCTAGAGGGACTAGTACCGAACTTGCACACGAAAATCACTCACTACGAAAGCAAAAGACTTGGCAGACGATGCAACATCCCCCCAATGAAAAGCAGGGGTGTCACTAGCACGTTAAGAGATTATACAATAAGTGTCAGGGACCCGAGACTGTTCAACTGCCTCCCAGCATACATAAGGGGGATTACCAACAGACCCCTGGCAGTCTTCAAGCTGGCACTGGACAAGCACCTAAAGTCGGTTCCTGACCAGCCGGGCTGTGGCTCGTACGTTGGTTTGCGTGCAGCCAGCAGTAACAGCCTGGTTGATCAGGCTCTGATCCACCAGGAGGCCTGGTCACAGACCGGGCCGCGGGGGCGTTGACCCCCGGAACTCTCTCCAGGTAAACTCCAGGTAATTTATATTCCCTCTTTTCCTTCCATAACTGATCCTTCAACATTATTGCTACCCCTTCCTTAGCTCTAACTCTCTCAGATACTCCTGACTTAATCGCATTTATTTCTCCCCACTGAAACTCATCTACTCTCTTCAGCTTTGTTTCGCTTAGAGCCAGGACATCCAACTTCTTTTCATTAATAACATTATTAATCATCTCTTTCTTATCATCCGCACTACATCCACGCACACTCAAGCATCCCAGTTTTATAAAGTTTTTCTTCTCTTTTTTTAGTATTTTCTACAGGAGAAGAGGTTACTAGCCCATTGCTCCCGGAATTTTAATTGACTCATACGATATGCATGGCTTATGGAGGAAAGATTCTTTTCCACTTCCCCATATAGAATAGAAGGAATAAAAAAGAACAAGAACTATTAAGAAAAAGAAGAAAAATCTAGATATGTGTATGTATATAAATGCATGTGCGTGCCTGTGTAGTGTGACATAAGTTTAAGTTGAAGTAGCAAGACATACCTGTTCTCCAGCGTGTTTAAGAGACAGAAAAACGAACACCAGCAATCGTACCATCATGTAAAACAGTTACAGGTTTCTGTTTCACACTGACTTAACAGGACGGTAGAACCTCCCTGGGTGGTTGCTGTCTAATATAATTATTATTAATAATAATATTATTAATATAATTATTATTAATGAGAAAGTCCAGGGAACGAATGGATTTGATAATTAAAAATAGGAGAGGAGAGTTATTAAATGGAGAGTTAGAGAATGTTTTGGGGAATTGTTAAATATTGATGAAGATCGGGAAGCTGTGATTTTGTGTATAGGGCAAGGAGGAATAACATCTTGTAGGAATGAGGAAGAACCAGTTGTGAGTGTGGGGGAAGTGCGTGAGGCAGTAGGTAGAATGAAAGGGGTTATAGCAGTTGGGATTGATGGAATAAAGATAGAAATGTTAAGAGCAGGTGAGGATATAGTTCTGGAATGGTTAGCGCTTTTATTTAATAAATGTATGGAAGAAGGTAAGGTACCTAGGGATTGGCAGAGAGCAAACATAGTTCCTTTGCAAAGAGGGCAAAAGAGAGTGTAAAAATTATAAGGGAATAAGTCTGTTGAGTATACCTGGTTAAGTGTATGGTAAAGTTATTATTGAAAGAATTAAGAGTAAGACGGAGAGCAGGATAGTAGATGAACAAGGAGGTTTTAGGAAGGGATGTGTAGACCAAGTGTTTACAGTAAGACATACAGGTGAACAGCATTTAGATAAGGGTAAAGAGGTTTTTGTGGCATTTATGGATTTGGAAAGGCGTGTGACAGGGTGGATGGAGGAAGGGGCAATGTGGCAGATGTTGCAAATGGATTAAATAGGAAGTAGGTTACTGAAAGCAGTGAAGAGGTTTTTATGAGGATAGTGAGGCTCAGGTTAAACTATGTAGGACAGAGGGAGATTATTTCCCAGTAAAAGCAGGCCTTAGACAGGGATGTGTAATGTCATCGTGGTTGTTCAATATATTTATAGATGTAGTTCTAAGAGAAGTGAATGCTCGGGTGTTGGCAAAAGGTGGTGGGTTAAAGGATGAATCTAACACAAAGTGGGAGTTGTCACAGATGCTGTTTGCTGATGACATTGTGCTTTTGGGAGATTCTGAAGAGAGGTTGCAGAGGTTGGTGGATGAGTTTGGTAGGGTATGTAAAAGAAGAAAATTAAAAGTGGATATAAAAAAGAGTAAGGTGATGAGGATAAAAAAAAAATACGTAACGAAAGATTAGATGTCAGATTGGAGGGAGAGAGTATGGAGGAGGTGAATGTATTCAATATTTGGGAGTGGACGTGTCAGCGGATGGGTCTGTGAAAGATGAGGTGAATCATAGAATTGATGAGGAGGGAGAAAGGTGAATGGTGCACTGAGGAGTCTGTGGAGACAAAGAACTTTATCCATGGAAGCAAAGAGGGGAATGTATGAGAGTATAGTTGTACCACTGCTCTTATATGGATGTGAAGCATGAGTTGTGAATGTTGCAACATGGAGAAAGATGGAGGCAGTGGAGATGTCATGTCTTAGGGCAATGTATGGTGTGAATATAATGCAGAGAATCCGTAGTTTGGAAATTAGGAGAAGGTGTATGATCACCAAAAGTATTATCCAGAGGGCTGAGGAGAGGTTGTTGAGGTGCTTTGGACATGTAGAGAGGATGGAACGAAATAGAATGACTTCGAGGGTGTATAAATTTGTAGTGGAGGGAAGGCGGTGTAGAGGTCGGCCTAGGAATATTGGAGGGAGGGGTGTAAAGGAGGTTTTGTGTGCGAGGGGCTTGGGCTTCCAGCAAGCATGCGTGAGCGTTTTAGAAACGAATGGTGACAAACGGTTTTTAGGACTAGCGCTGTTGGGGTGTGAGCAAGGTAACATTTATGAAGGGATTCAGGGAAACCGGCAGGCCGGACTTGAGTCCTGGAGATGGGAAGTACAGTGCACTCTGAAGGAGGAGTGTTAATGTTGCACTTTTATAACTGTAGTCTAAGCACGCCTCTGGCAAGACAGTGATGGAGGGAATGATGAAATATTTTCTTTTCGGGCCACCCTACCTTGCTGGGAAACAGCCATATGTTAATAATAAAAAACATTAGTATTAATAACATTAATAATAATAATAATAATAATAATAATAATAATAATAATTATAATGAGGCAAACAAAATGTCAAATTGATAAAAACAATAGTATATGATCATAATATTTGTTAATATAATCATTCTTGATGTCGAATATGAAAAAAAAAAAAAAAAAGATTGACAAAACAGCCTCGTCACTATTGAGAGAGGTGAGGCTGACCTGGGTCCCGAGGAGAGTCAACCAGATAATATAAACTTGAACGTATATCCTTACAATGTATTTTTGTTTATCAGTAGTGTATAGCAACAGTAAGTGGTTGCGAATTTTAATATAATAATTCTTATATGTTTTGAAGACGGACATCGCCCATAACGAGAAAAATGAATACTTCAGCAAGCTAGGCTTGGGCTTGGTTACAAGTACTTCTGAGTGTTGGGCAGACACAGAGATGATGATCAATCCAAGTGTAAAGTATGTGGCCAGCTTTACGGTCACTTTCTTGAACACTGTATGTTAAACTGCCCAGTTATTGAGGAATATAGAGACGGGAAGTACATTAACCTGTGTGATATATGAAGGTATCTTATAAATTAATATATTATCGCATATTAAGCAAATTTACTAGATTCGCTTGCAACAGATAAGACAAATTGTAGAGATATAAATCTTCTTGCACTCCTATTAACCATTTTGGGGCCTAGTTCCCAGGCCTACTGTGAATCCCCATGTTCTTGCCCTAACGCCCACAGGACAGATATAGTGTTCACAATAAGCTAGCGGTATACTAGTCACTTGAGTGAGACAACCTGCAAGTTTGGCTGTATGTTGCAACAATAAAGTGTGAGCCGGTGTCTCTTAATTTAAACATCAATAAATTTATCTTTAAAGTCCATGGATCGTGTTTATGTGTGTTGTTACAACAACCTGGTCTCAGACCGGGCCTCGGGGGCATTGACCCCCAAAACCCTCTCCAGGTAAACTCCAGGTAAACCAAGAAAACTTGTAGAAAGTGGTTTTTTCAACTTCTTATTCAGATTATTCTGATTATTATTATTATTATTATTATTATTATTATTATTCCCGGGAAGTATTAAGTTCGTAAGGGGGTGATACAGCTCCTGGTGAATGCGGGGTAATTAGGTTCGATCCAAGGAAACCGAGGGACGGCTCCAGTTCCCTGGATCAAGAGCACTTTAGCAACATCAAGGCCCGCCCGATCTCCCCAGGATGGATCTCTGTATAAAGGTTTTCAGATCAGTTGTCAGACGGAAGTACTGGAGACTGAAGGCAGATGAAGAGTACATTGTCCTGACACTGAAGAGTACATTGTCCTCACACTGAAGAATACATTGTCCTGACACTGAAGAGTACATTGTCCTGACACTGAAGAATACATTGTCCTGACACTGAAGAGTACATTGTCCTGACACTGAAGAGTACATTGTCCTGACACTGAAGAGTACATTGTCCTGACACTGAAGAATACATTGTCCTGACACTGAAGAGTACATTGTCCTGACACTGAAGAGTACATTGTCCTGACACTGAAGAGTACATTGTCCTGACACTGAAGAGTACATTGTCCTGACACTGAAGAGTACATTGTCCTGACACTGAAGAGTACATTGTCCTGACACTGAAGAGTACATTGTCCTGACACTGAAGAGTACATTGTCCTGACACTGAAGAGTACATTGTCCTGACACTGAAGAGTACATTGTCCTGACACTGAAGAGTACATTGTCCTGACAATGAAGAGTACATTGTCCTGACACTGAAGAGTACATTGTCCTGACACTGAAGAGTACATTGTCCTGACACTGAAGAGTACATTGTCCTGACACTGAAGAGTACATTGTCCGACACTGAAGAGTACATTGTCCTGACAATGAAGAGTACATTGTCCTGACACTGAAGAGTACATTGTCCTGACACTGAAGAGTACATTGTCCTTACTATGTACTCTTCTCATGAATAAATAAAATTAATCCTGACCATTTAACAGGACAACGGTGACATTTAGAAGTTGGTAAACGAGAGAGTTACAAAACAATGAACAGATTGCTGAATAAATTAATTATCTTGAGTGTGTACGAATATATTTGGCTGAAAATTCGCTCACTAGTTTATTTAAATCGACGTATTAATACGAATATTAGCACAGTTCGTCCATAACTTTTGTTTATATGATGAAGAATTTATCTCTTCTGATATATATATATATATATATATATATATATATATATATATATATATATATATATATATATATATATATAATGTATGTGGTGTGTGTGTGTGTGTGTGTGTGTGTACTCACCTATTTGTACTCACCTATTTGTGGTTGCAGGGGTCTATTCATAGCTCCTGGCCCCGCCTCTTCGCTGATTGCTACTAGGTCCTCTCTCTCCTTGCCCCATGAGCTCTATCATACCTCGCCTTAAAACTATGTATGGTTCCCGCTTGCTAGGCTATTCCACGGCCTGACTACTCTATGACTGAAGAAATACTTCCTAACATCCCTTTGATTCATCTGAGTCTTCAACTTCCAATTGTGACCTCTTCTGTCTATCCCTTCTCTGGAACATCCCGTCTTTGTACACCTTGTCTATTCCGCGCAGTATTTTATATGTCGTTATCATGTCTCCCCTGACCCTCCTGTCCTCCAGTGTCGTCAGGCCGATTTCCCTCAACCTTTCTTAGTAGGACAATCCCAGTAGCTCTGGGACTAGTCTTGTTGCAAACCTTTGCACTTTCTCTAATTTCTTGACGTGCTTGACTAGGTGTGGATTCCAAACTGGTGATGCATACTCCAGTATGGGCCTGACGTAAATGGTATACAGAGTCTTGAACGAATCCTTATTGAGGTATCGGAACGCTATCCGTTGGTTTGCCAGGCGCCCGTATGCTGCAGCAGTTATCTGATTGATGTGCGCCTCAGGAGATATGCTCGGTGTTATACTCATCCCCAGATCTTTTTCCTTGAGTGAGGTTTGCAGTCTTTAACTATATTGTGCTGCGGTCTTCTTTGCCTTCCCCAACTCATGACTTGCATTTCGGTTAAACTCAGTGAGCCAGTTCTGACCAGCTTGTAGCCTGTCCAGTCTCTTTGTAGTCCTGCCTGTCTCTCATTGATTTTCTCATTAACTTCACATCAATCTGCAAACTAGGACACTTCTGAGTCTGTCCCTTCCGTTATTCATTACTATATCAAGAACGCACAGGTCCTAGACTGACCCCTTGGAACCCGCTTGTCACAGGCGCCCACTCTGACACCTCGTCACGTACCATGACTCTTGTTGCCTCCCTGTCAGGTATTCTCTGATCCATTGCAGTGCCTTCCTGTATGTGCCTGATCCTCTACTTTGCAGTAACCTCTTATGAGGAACTGTGTCGAAGGCCCTTCTTGCAGTCCAAAAAAATGCAGTCGATCCACCCTCTCTCTCTTGTCTACTTCGCACCTTGTCATAAACTCTAATAGTTTGTGGCACAGGATTTCCTTTGTGTGTGTGTGTGTGTACTCACCTATTGAGGTGCGGGTCGAGTCGAGCTCCTGCCCCCTCTCACTGATCGCTACTAGTCACTCTCCCTGAGCCGTGAGCTTTATCATACCTCTGCTTAGAAGCTATGTATGGATCCTGCCTCCACTACATCGCTTCCCAAACTATTCCACTTACTGACTACTCTGTGGCTGAAGAAATACTTCCTAACATCCCTGTGATTAATCTGTGTCTTCACTTCCACTGTTCCCTTGTACTGTCCAATCTCTGGAACATCCTGTCTTTGTCCACCTTGTCAATTCCTCTCAGTATTTTGTATGTCGTTATCATGTCCCCCCCTATCTCTCCTGTCCTCCAGTGTCGTCCAGTGTGTGTGTGTGTGTGTGTGTGTGTGTGTGTGCGTGTGTGTGTGTAGAACAACCACTGTGAAAGAATAACGAAATTCCAAGCGCTTTCTTGATTTCTCATATTATCAAGGAACTACAAAAGCAATACATCAACATATAATGCATATAAGGGCAAGACTACACCTCACAGTCGCGTCACAACACCCGACTCTGTGAAACACCTGATACTCTGCCCAAGCATTAAGATTTTTTACTTGTCTAATGTATCATTAAATATTTCCCAAATTTTATTAATTATAAATGAATCCAATTTATATAAACCAAAAGAAATATTCATATTTTCAAAACTACTTTTGATGAAAAACGATTCAATTATATTCGTGTCGACCATGGACTTGCTTGATACAACTTTCTCAACTTTTTGAAAATCAATTGGATGGTTAAAATCTCTCACATGAATAAATAGAGCATTGGAATTTTGTCCAGTTTTAATGCTATATTTATGCTATTTTAATCTTAGTTCGAGACTTTTACCAGTTTGACCGTAATAAAATTTATCGCAAATTTTACAAGGAATTTTATAGACACATCCATCAGCATTTTTGGGGGAATTTTTTATCAAAAGTTTTTTTTTACTGTATCAAGATTTTTAAATACAACTTTAATTATTAAAAGTCTTAAGAAGACAAGGCATATCAACCAAGTTTTCGTGGCAAGGGAGAACCAACATATTTTTAGTTGAGTAATGTTGGTTGTCCCTTTTTAAATTGTAAAACGTATTTCTGGCAATTTTTAAGGATTTATCAATTAAGTTTCTTGGGTATTTTAGATCGTTAGCTCTTTCATAAGGGGATGATTTATCGATCTTTGTTATAAGAAAATATTATTAATTGCCCTCAAAGATTCTGTAAGTCTTATGATACACTTATTAGTAATAAAAAATTTCATCTTACTAAAGCAGGTAAAATAAATGCAATAGTAATTTTGAAATGACGCAAGTGAGAGTACGAATGACGCTAATGAGAAATAACAAAAAGGCACAATACCGTGACTGGAACGATACAGAAATAACCCGCACATAAAAGACAGAAGCTTACGACGACGTTTCGGTCCGACTTGGACCATTGACAAAGTCACACTGTGACTTTGTCAATGGTCCAAGTCGGACCGAAACGTCGTCGTAAGCTTCTGTCTTTTATGTGCGGGTTATTTGTGTGACGCTAATGAGAGTACGAATGACGCTAGTGAGATTACAGATGACGCTTATAAGAGCATAGATGATGCTTGTGAGTGTACGAATGATGCTAGTGATTGTAGGAATGACGATAGTGAGAGAACAGATGACGCTAATGAGAGTAGAGATGACGCTAGTGAGAGTACGAACGACGCTGGTGAGAGTAGGAATGACGATAGTGAGAGTTGGAATGACGTTATTGAAAGCAGAGATGACGCTAGAGTAGGAACGATGCTAGTGAGAGTAGAAACTGCGCTAGTGAGAATAGGAACGACGCCTGTGAGAGTAGGAACGTCGCTAGTGAGAGTAGAGATGACGCTAGTGAGAGCAGAGATGACGCTAGAGAGAGCAGGAGTGACGCTAGTAAGATTAATGAGAGTAGGAATGATGTTCATGAGAGTAGGATTGACGCTAGTGAGGTGTAGGAATCTTGCTAGTGAGAATATTAACGACGCGAGTGAGAATAGGAGCGACGCTAGTGAAAGTAGAAATGCTATTAGTGACAATAGGAGCGACGCTGGTGGCAGTAGTCACATTGTATGTGATATTTCCTCTTATGATGACATGACGGGCGTGACTCATAGTCTGTGTTTAACAGACTGGGCACCGCCATCGCCCGGGGACTAAATGAAGTCAGATTGAACGTAGGGGCTATGATGAACAGACGTGTGTACAAATCTCTATACAATTTACAGCAGAAACTGAGACGGGATATCATACCCCTTCTTCTGGGCTTTACGCTGATGGGGAGAGTAACGAACTCTTCCCATCCCTCCAGTGAAGAGAAATACCTGCCACCGACAGGTATTAAACAAGCAAAGAAAAACAATAGTGTTGTATAGAAAAACGATGTGTCTCACAAATCAAATATCACATCCTGTCGGCTACCAGAACCGTATATAAACCAACCTACAGACTTCCACATTCTCGGTGAACAGTTCCTGAGGAACTCACTGCCAATATGTTGGAGGACAAAGTTTCCACTCCAAGCAATTGGAATGTAACATTGATACTTGTACCCAAGAAAGACTGAAATTGGCGCCCATCATTGACATTTGCCTATTCAATGCGAAGACGATCGCACGTTTTCCGCTGCCTGTTCTGAGTGACTTGTTATGGAACAACGGTGACAAAGTTTTGTCTAGTTATCTTGACACTCGACTTGTATGACAAAGCTCTCTCCACGAGGACATCCAAGAGTTAACAGCACTTTCTTAGAATGACGTCTAAAATAAGGTCCAGCCCTGTCACACTGTCTAAACTCATGACGAATAACCTCAAGAGTCTCATAAGTAAGCCTTTCATGGTGAACTTAGATGATTTAGTCGTCATACACCATCATGTGAAGACACATCTCAGAAGACTAGATGTGGTACTAGAGAAACTAGCTGGTGCTAGCCTTCAAATCAAGGTCTCTAAATATCAATTTCAGAAGTCATTGATAAAGTATTTTTGACTACTAAGATTTATTATTGAGGAATTACTATTAAGATTATAAATGTAGCTAGTGACACTAAGAACAACCTTAATAAGAGTAAAAATAACATTAGAGTATGAATAACACTAGTGAGAGTATGAATAACACTAGTGAGAGTATGAATAACACTAGTGAGAGTATGAATAACACTTTGTGAGAGTATGAAAAACACTAGTGAGAGTATGAATAACACTAGTGAGAGTATGAATAACAATAGTGAGAGTATGAATAACAATAGTGAGAGTATGAATAACACTAGTGAGAGTATGAATAACACTAGTGAGAGTATGAATAACACTAGTGAGAGTGTGAATAACACTAGTGAGAGTGTGAATAACACTAGTGAGAGTATGAATAACACTAGTGAGAGTATGAATAACACTAGTGAGAGTATGAAAAACATAGTGAGAGTATGAATAACACTAGTGAGAGTATGAATAAAAACTAGTGAGAGTGTGAATAACACTAGTGAGAGTGTGAATAACACTAGTGAGAGTATGAATAACACTAGTGAGAGTGTGAAAAACCCTAGTGAGAGTGTGAATAACACTAGTGAGAGTATGAATAACACTAGTGAGAGTATGAATAACACTAGTGAGAGTATGAATAACACTAGTGAGAGTATGAATAACACTAGTGAGAGTGTGAATAACACTAGTGAGAGTAAAGAATAAACATAGTGAGAGTGTGAATAACACTAGTGAGAGTGTGAATAACACTAGTGAGAGTATGAATAACACTAGTGAGAGTATGAATAACACTAGTGAGAGTGTGAATAACACTAGTGAGAGTATGAATAACACTAGTGAGAGTGTGAATAACACTAGTGAGAGTGTGAATAACACTAGTGAGAGTGTGAATAACATAGGGAGAGTATAATAACACTAGTGAGAGTATGAATAACACTAGTTTAGAGTATGAATAAAAACTAGTGAGAGTGTGAATAACACTAGTGAAAAGGGATGAATAACACTAGTGAGAGTATGAATAACACTAGTGAGAGTATGAATAACACTAGTGAGAGTATGAATAACACTAGTGAGAGTGTGAATAACACTAGTGAGAGTATGAATAACACTAGTGAGAGTGTGGGAAAAACACTAGTGAGAGTGTGAAAAACACTAGTGAGAGTATGAATAACACTAGTTTAGAGTAGAATAACACTAGTGAGAGTATGAAACACTGTGAGAGTATGAATTTAAAACTAGTGAGAGTGTGAATAACACTAGTGAGAGTGTGAATAACACTAGTGAGAGTGTGAAACACTAGTGAGAGTATGAATAACACTAGTGAGAGTGTGAATAACACTAGTGAGAGTATGAATAACAATAGTGAGAGTATGAATAACACAGTGAGAGTAATGAATACACTAGTGAGAGTATGAATAACACTAGTGAGAGTATGAATAACACTAGTGAGAGTATGAATAACACTAGTGAGAGTGTGAATAACATAGTGGGGAGTGTAATAACACTAGTGGAGTATGAATAACACTAGTGAGAGTTGTGAATAACACTGTGAGAGTGTGAAAAACACTAGTGAGAGTATGAATAACCACTAGTGAGAGTATGAATAACACTAGTGAAGTAAAGAATAACACTAGTGAGAGTAGAATAACACTATGAGAGTGTGAATAACACTAGTGAGAGTATGAATAACAATAGTGGGGAGTATGAATAACACTAGTGAGAGTATGAATAACACTAGTGAGAGTATGAATAACACTAGTGAGAGTATGAATAACACTAGTGAGAGTATGAATAACACTAGTGAGAGTATGAATAACAATAGTGAGAGTATGAATAACACTGGTGAGAGTATGAATAACAACAGTGAGAGTATGAATAACACTAGTGAGAGTATGAATAACACTAGTGAGAGTATGAATAACACTAGTGAGAGTATGAATAACACTGTGAGAGTATGAATAACACTAGGAGAGTATGAATAACACTGTGAGAGTATGAATAACACTAGTGAGAGTATGAAAAACTAGTGGGGAGTATGAATAAAAACTAGTGAGAGATGAATAACAATAGTGAAGTATGAAAAACACTAGTGAGAGTATGAATAACACTAGTGAGAGTATGAATAACACTAGTGAGAGTGTGAATAAAAAACTAGTTGAGAGTATGAATAACAATATGAGAAGTATGAATAACACTTGTGAGAGTATGAAAAACACTAGTGAGAGTATTAAAAAACACAGTGAGAGTATGAATAAAAAACTAGTGAGAGTAGAAAAACACTAGTGAGAGTATGAATAACACTAGTGAGGTGTGAATAACACTGTGAGAGTATGAATAACAATAGTGAGAGTATGAATAACACTAGTGAGGGTATGAATAACCTAGTGAGAGTATGAATAACACTAGTGAGAGTATGAATAAAACAATAGTGAGAAATATTGAATAACACTGGTGAGAGTATGAATAACAATAGTGAGAGTATGAATAACACTATGAGAGTAAAGAATAACACTAGTGAGAGTATGAATAACACTGTGAGAGTGTGAATAACACTAGTGAGAGTATGAATAACAATAGTGAGAGTATGAATAACACTAGTGAGAGTATGAATAACACTAGTGAGAGTATGAATAACACTAGTGAGAGTGTGAATAACACTAGTGAGAGTATGAATAACACTAGTGAGAGTGTGAATAACACTAGTGAGAGTGTGAATAACACTAGTGAGAGTATGAATAACACTAGTGAGAGTGTGAATAACACTAGTGAGAGTATGAATAACAATAGTGAGAGTATGAATAACACTAGTGAGAGTATGAATAACACTAGTGAGAGTATGAATAACACTAGTGAGAGTATGAATAACACTAGTGAGAGTATGAATAACACTAGTGAGAGTATGAATAACACTAGTGAGAGTATGAATAACACTAGTGAGAGTATGAATAACACTAGTGAGAGTATGAATAACACTAGTGAGAGTATGAATAACGCTAGTGAGAGTATGAATAACACTAGTGAGAGTATGAATAACACTAGTGAGAGTGTGAATAACACTAGTGAGAGTATGAATAACACTAGTGAGAGTATGAATAACACTAGTGAAGGTGAATAACACTAGTGAGAGTATGAATAAAAACTAGTGAGAGTAAAGAATAAACATAGTGAGAGTGTGAATAACACTGTGAGAGTATGAATAACACTAGTAGAGTATGAATAACACTAGTGAGAGTGTGAATAACACTAGTGAGTATATGGGAAAAACACATGGGGAGTGTGAATAACACTAGTGAGAGTATGAATAACACTAGTGAGAGTATGAATAATAACATAGTACTCAAAAGGTGATAATAACAGTGCTCAACAGGTGATAATATAGTACTCAACAGGTGATAATAATATAGTACTCAACAGGTGATAATAACATAGTACTCAACATGTGATAATAATATAGTACTCAACAGGTGATAATAATATAGTACTCAACAGGTGATAATAACATAGTACTCAACAGGTGATAATAACATAGTACTCAACAGGTGATAATAACATAGTACTCAACATGTGATAATAATATAGTACTCAACAGGTGATAATAATATAGTACTCAACAGGTGATAATAACATAGTACTCAACAGGTGATAATAACATAGTACTCAACAGGTGATAATAACATAGTACTCAACAGGTGATAATAACATAGTACTCAACAGGTGATAATAACATAGTACTCAACATGTACACCAGTTCACAGCTACTTCACTCTTTAACAGCTGTAACATGAAATGACAACGATGGTACCCTTGAAGTACAAGGATGATACCGATAAATTAGACACATGTGCAACTCTTGGGTATCTTTATTGAGGAAACGTTTCGCCACACAGTGGCTTCATCAGTCCATACATAGGAGAAACTTGAAGAACAGGAGGAGAATGAGGTAATCAGTCCCTCAACCTTGAGTCGACTCAAGGTTGAGGGACTGATTACCTCATTCTCCTCCTGTTCTTCAAGTTTCTCCTATGTATGGACTGATGAAGCCACTTTGTGGCGAAACGTTTCCTCAATAAAGATACCCAAGAGTTGCACATGTGTCTAATTTATCAACATGTCGGTTCTCTGAACCATTCATCTACAAAGGATGATACCCTTGAAGTACAAGGATGATACCCTTGAAGTACAAGGATGATACCCTTGAAGTACAAGGATGATACCCTTGAAGTACAAGGATGATACCCTTGAAGTACAAGGATGATACCCTTGAAGTTCAAGCTATGTAGACGCAAACCTTCCAGTTTACCAGTATAGGTAATTAACATGCTGTTGGAGTCTGTGTGGTAACTCGAGAACGCACCTTTTGCTCGACTTCAAACTTTTGGCCTTGTGTGTGTTTACTCACAGGAAGTATCTCATTGACTTTGTGTTTTGTAAACTTTAATTTGCCCTTTTATTAAATACTTTGTTTTCCGTGAAATAATTGGAGAATGCCTTTTTTTATCGGCTTCAAACCTGAAACACTTGAGTACTTTATTTAGAGAAAGATTTGAACTGATTTTGGTCTCATAATTTTATTGAGGAAACCGGAAACTTTTAAGTGGGGGTTTCCATGGCATAATTTGTGAATATCCTACACGATAGGCTTCAAACTTTCAATATTGATAACTTGAGAATGCAACTTCTGAGTTTTTTTTTTTCAAAATTAAAATGGCTTTCAACTTTTAAAACTGGTGTATCTTAGTGGAAGGTTTGAGCTAGTTTTGGGTTGTGGTAATTTGTCATTATGTTGATAGACTAGTGATTTTAGACTCCATGTGATAACTTGTGGATGCCTCTTCTGATTGGCTCCAAATCTTCATTGGTTATATAACAGCATTAGAAACTTTAGGCGCATTTTATTTTTCATTTTTTTTACCTGTATTCATGTGGGAGCTGGGCTTATAGGATATTGGGATACGTCTCTAGGATCAAGCAGTGACCAAAACACATCTAATATTATATTCAGGGGCAGTGTTAAAAATATTGGGGTCATACAGTGCCTATTGAAGGGGTTGTAACCAGATTTGATCCAAGGAAGGGAGGGTAGCTTCATTTCCTTGTATCAAGAATCCTCACAGGCATCAGTAGATAGGTAGACATATTTCTGTGAGTTAACTTGGTGTTCAGTGTTCAACACTAAACCAGCCAGGCGACCTGGTCTGTCATAGATAAACTGACGTTCAGAATATAGTCTGACGCTGTATTCTGAACGTCAGACCACAGAGTTCATTGGCTATATTCAGCCCATAAATTAAAAAATAACATTTGACTTAATCTTCACGAACAGTGATGAGCCAATTAGACACACAAGAATCTCCTATACAATATTCTCCATTCACAATCTCACTGAAGTACAAAAAAAATCATTATGTAGACAACCGAAAAAATAGTTAACATGAAGGGATTTTCAGTAAATTTAACTCCGGCTATCAAATAAACAAGAACTATCAGACATCCCCTTGACAATGGTACTGAGCAACATTAACCAATAACAGTGCATGAATAACTTTAATATATAAAAGATCTGTATAAAATATGTTTGCCGAGAAAATCTACAAGGAGAAGAAGAATGGACAGAAGAAATAAGCGAACATATGTCATAATAAAAGAAATATCGCTTTTAGCATGTACACCGAAATGTTATACTTGTTTGTGCAAACATGTACCATGCTAAAATAAAATTTATTGTTATTATTATTATTATTATTATTGTTATTATTATTATTATTATTATATTCTTCAGCGAGGGATTATGGATATTGAGCAGAAACCATAACATTTATATCAGACGTAAGAAGCACAAGAGGAACAGAAAGAATTTTAGGAAATTTCAAAATACCTTACTTTTAAACACTCAAAACTGAAGTCAAAAATCCCCTTTAAAATTGGCCAACTACTCACAGGAGTTTTATTAACCCCATGGCGAGTGGGAAATGCGCTAAATATTTAAAGAACAGTGTGAATGTTCAGAATTCCACTACAAGACAGGAAAGTTCAACATCTAGATAGATTTTGTTACCATTTCTCACCCAACAAATTATATATTTGACATAACAATAAATTCTCCAGAATTCCAAATGGAAATAAATAGAATGTCTTCAAATATAGCACTTGGACCTATTTCTTGGAACGTTTTCTCTGTGAAGAAATACAAAATACCCTTTTCTTCGTAACCCGGGACTTTATGTAATATGTGAAATTTGTCACCTAATTCTACAACAACTGTATTCATTTTTGGAAACAATTTACTTTATGTATGTACTGAGACGTATATCAGGGGCGTCAAAGACACATTAAGAGAACACTGCCAAGATTATTCAACCTACCACCAGCAGGTATCAGAAATACTGTTCGAACAAATGTAGAAGTTTTCAAGAGGAAATTTAATCACTACATTCAAAAAGTGCATGTTCAACCAAGTTATGTGGGCGAGCAGACCGCCAACAGCAATGGACAGATTGAAGAGACCGTCAGCAGAAAAGCCTGACCCCAGGCCGGGCTGCTAGGGTGGAAAAACTCTCGAAACATGATAGTTTATATAAAAAAACTAAGTGCTAAACTGCTCCCCTGGTATTATGTTCTTTGCAAAAGCAGAACAAAGTCTCGGTTCACATAAAACCTGGAGCTGACAACACTCTCTAAGACTATGTTCAAATATAAGGAGCAAAAATTAAGTTCTAAATGACAGTATATGTGTTCAATGCTTTATGAACTCTCTGAACAAAGTTCAGAGTGACTACGTTCTTCAATGCAGATAAAACAACAACATTTACACAATTAACATGGGCTGCAGACACTCGACAATGCTCAGAAATTCAAAGCTCCAAAAATGACATTATTTAATAAGGGTTTTTCATTTGAGGCTATGATATTAAAGCCAGAGCAACCATTCCATACCCTTCCCGATCAGTGACAAAATTCCCTCCGACCTCTGAGAGAGTGAGAAGGTGTGAAGGTTGAAGGCTACACATGCCAAACTACCAAATTGTGGCCACATCCACTACAGTAGCTAGGCTTGTGTCTGACAGAGGAGCATATACCGTTGTTTATAAGTGTTGGTATCCTCATGCATACTCTTTAAGTTGGAGGATGGCCTGTGGTCTAGGGAGCATCTCTTTATTCTCGGGATAGAGAAATAATCCCCAGATGAGATACCCACCCGATGAAGTTGTCCGTGATCAGAAACTCTGGCTCAGGACGGATCCTGGCTCGGGTCTTCTCCATGTGGTGACCCGGCAGTGGCTCCCGAAGGAGTGTCGGAGTTTATACAAGTGATATACCGTTTACAGCCCTATGGCAGGGACAGCCCTATAACAAGAACGCGGCGAGTTTTTTAGTACAATTGGTGTCACGGCCGGTGTTCTTACAACTCTCAAAAACTCTGCTTCATTTGAGCCGAGTGTCAGATTGTCTGGAGGTGTGTTGAGCACCTGGCGTCTGAGAGAAGTGTCCTGAGGTGATTAGTGACCTGACACTAAACTGTTTGTGGAAAAAAGACACTTATGTACAGTTTAGGACATTTATTAGAGGGAACGTTTCTCCACGAGTGGCTTCTTCAGTCTTTAGTATTAGGACTGAAGAAGCCACTTGTGGCGAAACGTTTCCTTTAATAAATGTCCTCAGCTGTGCATAATTGTCTTGTACAACATCTTGTCGGTATCATCATACCATTTTTCACCAAACTGTTTATCCGATTGAGTCCCCACACCATGACCTTGGAGCACCCTATCCCCCCCTCTTCTTATCTCATCCTTGATCTTGGGGCATCATATCAAACTTCTTACCACCTCTTTGACTTTGGGGGCATAGTATCACCACATCCATTCACCTCTATAACCTAAGAAAACCCTACCTCTCCACCTCACCCACTTCTTGCTCCAGGGTGCACCTTCCCCAACTCCCCACCCACTTCCTGGCCATGAAGGCATCCTCCCCTCTCCTCGCCCACATCCTGGCCTCAGGGCACTCTGAAGATTGGTGTTTGATGATTGCACTATTGCAGTAGTCGACGTCGACGATCTCATGGCGTTCAGCTGCTGTATGTTAGGGGGGGGGGGGGTCGCGGGTCGTTGGTTGATCCACTCACCATGGTGTGAGTAGTCTGCCTGAGGCCACCTGCTCTCCCTGTGTGCTGATGGTCCTTCATTGTGTGCTGATGGTCCTTCTCTGTGCTGATAGTCCTTCTCTGTGTGCTGATGGTCCTTCCCTGTGTGCTGATGGTTCTTCCCTGTGTGCTGATGGTCCTTCCCTGTGTGCTGATGGTTCTTCCCTGTGTGCTGATGGTCCTTCTGTGTGCTGATGGTCTTTACTTGTGTGCTGATGGTCCTTCATTGTGTGCTGATGGTATCTTCCTCTCCCTGTGTGTTATGGTACCTTCCTCTCCCTGTGTGGTGATGGTATCTTCCTCTCCCTGTGTGTTGATGGTAGCTTCCTCTCCCTGTGTAGTGATGGTGCCCTCCTCTCCATGTATACTGATAGTGTTCTTCTCTCCCTGTGTGGTGATGGTGCCCTTCTCTCCCAGTATAGTGATAGTGTCTTTCTCTCCTTGTATGGTGATGGTGCCCTCCTCTTCTTGCCAATAGCATGTATGATGCATGTTAGTAATGATCGTTGTAGAGTTGTACGGTTATCCTGAGTCACAGTGAAAGGTCACTGATACTCACCTTCAGTTCAAATCCTTCAGCTTGCTCGCGGGGCAGAGCTTAGTTAAGATGTGCTGCCACCATTTGTTGTGAGGGGCTGGGGTTCGAAAGCTTGTGGTGCTGTTGGAGTGATATACAACAATGACGGCGCCTAGCTGGAAGGACACGCCTGGATACACTGGCAGACGACACGACCCAGTTCTACCAACAAACAGTGCAGAGTAGATGTGTGTTACTCCAACCACATTACCATGTTTCCATCCCCCAAACTTCACAACATCCATGTGTGGTGATGGGCTCCTCGTTCCCCTGTGTGGTGATGGGCTCCTCATTTCTCTGTGTGATGATGTGGCCTTCCTCTCCCTGTGTGGTGATGGGCAGCTTGTCTCCCTGTGTGGTGATGGTAGTGGTGTGGTGATATTGAATTCCATTCAGTATCTATAGAATGTATCTTCTGGTCGGTTTCAACATGTTAACAGTAATACAATTCATGAGAAGGATGACGCTGGCTGTCTTCAGACAGTGTAGAGCCAAATTTGAAATTTTACCAACATAGTTAAAACAAGTTGAAATCGTTAGATTCAGATCAGTTACTGGCGGATGTCTTCTCCGATAGGCTTCAAACTTTCATTGTTGATGGACTTGATTAAAAGAAAACTTGGCATTCACTGTGTACTATGCTAATTTTAATTTTCCAGTTTTATTAAATTGGCTGCAGTAAACACTAGGTGTTAGTGTATCTTAAATGCAAATATAATATTATATGACCCCGTATGGTTTTAGCTCTTCCCTCCCATTAATGAAAGAAACATTTCTGAACAGCAACAATCTTTAAGGGATCAAGTATCATAGAGAGGGATTAGTTGTTAACTCCGGGGAAGATAAGCACCCTGGACACCCTAGTAATGTCAGTGTCTCCTCTGGCATTATCTTTTTTTTTAATTTCGACTGGGGTTCTTTAATCTCTCTCAGGATACGACCCGCAGCAATCTTCTATCACCCAGGTACCTACTTACTGCTAGGTGAACAAGGGCACCTGAGTGACGCTCACTGTGTGAGCTAAGGATGCTGTCAACAGAATCAAGAAACGCCTTTGTTTGGGTATAGGCTGTACAGGTGCAAATTTTGTTAATTTCTGCAGTAACTGGAGAATGCTTCTTCTGCCCCGACTCAAACTTTTAATACGGACGTGTCTTCCTCGACGAAAGCTTCGCTATGATTTTAGATTGTGTAACTGTTAATGTACCTAATTTACTAATCAATTTTTTTCTATTAAAATAACTGGAGGATGTCTGTTCTGGCAGAAAAGAGTCAGTGTTTGACTTTGTATTTTCCGGAGTGATTCTGACATAAGAGGATCTTGAATATGAGAGTCCCCTGGGCGCCAGCGTCCGTAGCCATCATGTGGACGGTAGCACATGAGTGCGTTCATAACCATCATGTGGACGGTAGCACATGAGTGCGTCCATAGCCATCATGTGGACGGTAACATATGAGTAAGTCCATAGCCATCATGTGGACGGTGGAGTGGTGGAACACCTAGAAAGGAACGATCTCATCAACAGCAGCCAACATGGTTTCAGGGACGGGAAATCCTGTGTCACAAACCTACTGGAGTTCTATGACATGGTGACAGCACTAAGACAAGAGAGAGAGGGGTGGGTGGATTGCATTTTCTTGGACTGCAAGAAGGCGTTTGACACAGTTCCACACAAGAGATTGGTGCAAAAACTGGAGGACCAAGCAGGGATAACAGGGAAGGCACTAATGGATCAGGGAATACTTGTCAGGAAGACAGCAGCGAGTCATGGTACGTGGCGAGGGGGTCAGAGTGGGGCACCTGTGACCAGGGGGTCCCACAGGGGTCAGTCCTAGGACCAGTGCTTTTTTCTGGTATTTGTGAACGACATGACGGAAGGATAGACTCTGAGGTGTCCCTGTTTGCAGATGATGTGAAGTTGATGAGAAGAATTCACTCGATCGAAGACCAGGCAGTAACTACAAAGGGATCGGGGAACAGGCTGCAGACCTGGTCCAGCAATTGGCCCCGGGAGTTCAATCCCACCAAGGGTGCAAAGTCATGAAGATTGGGGGGAAGAGCAAAGAAGACCGCAGACGGAGTACAGTCTAGGGGGCCAGAGACTACAAACCTCACTCAAGGAAAAAGATCTTGGGGGAGTATAACACCAGGCACATCTCCTGAAGCGCACATCAACCAAATAACTGCTGCAGCATATGGGCGCCTAGCAAACCTCGAACAGCATTCCGACATCTTAATAAGGAATCTTTCAGGACCTGTACACCGTGTACGTTAGGCCATATTGAGTATGCGGCACCAGTTTGGGAACCCACACCTAGCCAGCACGTAAAGAAACTAGAGAAAGTGCAAAGGTTTGAACAAGACTAGTCCCAGAGCTAAGAGGTATGTCAAACGAGGAGGGTTTAAGGGAAATCAACCTGAGGGAACTGGAGGACAGGGGGAGATAGGGGGGACATGATAACGACATAAAAAAATACTGAGAGGAATTGACAAGGTGGACAAAGACAGGATGTTCCAGAGTTTGGACACAGTAACAAGGGGACACAGTTGGAAGTTGAAGACACAGATGAATCACAGGGATGTTAAGAAGTATTTCTTCAGCCACAGAGTAGTCAGTAAGTGGAATAGTTTGGGAAGCGATGTAGTGGAGGCAGGATCCATACATAGCTTTAAGCAGAGGTATGATAAAGCTCCCGGTTCAGGGAGAGTGACCTAGTAGCGATCAGTGAAGAGGCGGGGCCAGGAGCTCGGACTCGACCCTCGCAACCTCAACTAGGTGAGTACATGAGTGCGTCCATAGACGGTAGCAAACGGTTGCAATTTCATCTCTTGTTATTTGTACAACTGTACTGTGCTCTGTATGTTACAAACACATCTGTATCTAGTAGATTACTGTCTATACATTCTGTGTCTATATTTTACAGTAAGTGGCACTGCTTACATACAGTAAGAAACTATTCTTAATTTTAAGTTCACTGAGTATGGATATCAGTGTTGTTGATGGATGTGTGAGGGACAGAATCAGTGGATTTAACAGACCAATAAAATTATAAATTATTGGTATTGATGCACAAAATAAAAATGTAGAATCCTGAGAACAACGATATCTAGAAAAGTTTCTGGAGTCGAAATAGTTTTTGTTTTCCATAGATATAGGAAAGTGAATCTTCCTCTTGTTAATATGCAAGCTGTAAGTAAGTTTATTCAGGTATACACAAATACAGTTACATAGATGGTAACAATAGTCTGATTAAGTCGACAGATAAACTCATAAATTTCGTGGAAATTTATTACGTAAGCCGACTCCTTCATTAAACTCCGGCACCAACGAGAAGAAAATGTTTGGACTCGAAGCTTCACGTGAACACACAGAAGCGCAATACAAAACTTGTTGATACAAACTTATCGAAGGAAAATAAACTTTGAGAGACAATGTTATTTTAAGTTACTTAATATTCACACTTGTTAGGGGCGAGAAAATACACGCACACTTACACCTCACCACACTCCTTGATGGTGTTGACATAGCAGTAGTGTGCACCAGCCTGCACGCGCGCACGCAAGCGGACACACACACACACACACACACACACACACACACACACACACACACACACAAACGTAAGAACAGCGTTTCGACATATTAATAAGAAGTCATTCTCAAAATTGTACACCGTGTACGTCAGGCCCATATTGGAGTATACAGCACTAGTTGGGAACCCACACCTGGTAAAGCACGTCAAGAAATTAGAGAAAGTGCAAAGTTTGCAACAAGGCTAGTCCCGGAGCTATGAAGTTTGTCCTATGAACAGAGGTTAAGGGAACTCAACCTGATGACACTGGAAGACAAGAGAGATATGTGGAGACATAATAAATACGTATAAAATACTGAGAGGGAATTGAGAAGGTGAATAAGGCCTGAAATAAGTCATAGAGATGTGAGAAAGTGTTTTTTCAGCCTTAGAATTGTCAGGAAGTGGAACAATCTGGAGACTGAAGCAGTAGAGGCAGGATCCATACACAGCTTTAAGAAGAGGCATAATAAAGTTCTTGGGGCCTGGGGAGAGTGGATCTAGCAGCGACCTAGTAGCAACAACTTTGTCTCGACCCCTGCAAACCCAAATAAATGAGTACACACACTTAAGGTGGTCTAGGAGGTGGAGCCAGGAGCTGAGTATCGACCCTCACAAACACATGCTGGTGAGTAAACATCGGTGAGTACACTCAAACATGAGAATGGGAGAGGACTTAATGCCGATGAGACAAAAGTACAAAACCTGGAAGAGTCGCTAGGGAAGGAAGCACAGGGTGAAGGAAGCACAGGGTGAAGGAAGCACAGGGTGAAGGAAGCACAGGGGGAAGGAAGCACAGGATGAAGGAAGCACAGGGTGAAGGAAGCACAGGGTGAAGGAAGCACAGGGAGAAGGAAGCACAGGGGGAAGGAAGCACAGGGTGAAGGAAGCACAGGGTGAAGGAAGCACAGGGTGAAGGAAACACAGGGTGAAGGAAGCACAGGGTGAAGGAAGCACAGGGTGAAGGAAGCACAGGGTGAAGGAAGCACAGGGAGAAGGAAGCACAGGGGGAAGGAAGCACAGGGTGAAGGAAGCACAGGGTGAAGGAAGCACAGGGTGAAGGAAGCACAGGATGAAGGAAGCACAGGATGAAGGAAGCACAGGGTGAAGGAAACACAGGGTGAAGGAAGCACAGGGTGAAGGAAGCACAGGGTGAAGGAAGCACAGGGTGAAGGAAGCACAGGGTGAAGGAAGCACAGGGTGAAGGAAGCACAGGGTAAAGGGAAAACACAGTGTGAAGGAAGCACAGGGTGAAGGAAGCACAGGGTGAAGGAAACACAGGGTGAAAGAAGCACAGGGCGAATGAAGCACAGGATGAAGGAAACACAGGGTGAAGGAAACACAGAGTGAAGGAAGCACAGGGTGAAGGAAGCACAGGGTGAAGGAAGCACAGGGTGAAGGAAGCACAGGGTGAAGGAAACACAGGGTGAAGGAAGCACAGGGTGAAGGAAACACAGGGTGAAGGAAGCACAGGGTGAAGGAAGCACAGGGTGAAGGAAACACAGGGTGAAGGAAACACAGTTGTGAAGGAAGCACAGGGTGAAGGAAGCACAGGGTGAAGAAGCACAGGGTGAAGGAAGCACAGGGTGAAGGAAGCACAGGGTGAAGGAAGCGGAAACAGTGTGAAGGAAGCACAGGGTGAAGGAAGCACAGGGTGAAGGAAACACAGGGTGAAGGAAACACAGAGTGAAGGAAACACAGGGTGAAGGAAACACAGAGTGAAGGAAGCACAGGGTGAAGGAAGCACAGGGTGAAGGAAGCACAGGGTGAAGGAAACACAGGTGAAGGAAGCACAGGGTGAAGGAAAACACAGGGTGAAGGAAGCACAGGGTGAAGGAAGCACAGGGGTGAAGGAAGCACAGGGTGAAGGAAACACAGGGTGAAGGAAGCACAGGGTGAAGGAAGCACAGGGTGAAGGAAACACAGGGTGAAGGAAGCACAGGGTGAAGGAAAACACAGGGTGAAGGAAACACAGAGTGAAGGAAGCACAGGGTGAAGGAAGCACAGGGTGAAGGAAGCACAGGGTGAAGGAAGCACAGGGTGAGGGAAACACAGGGTGAAGGAAACACAGGGTGAAGGAAGCACAGGGTGAAGGAAACATAGGGTGAAGGAAGCACAGGGTGAAGGAAGCACAGGGTGAAGGAAACACAGGGTGAAGGAAGCACAGGGTGAAGGAAGCACAGGGTGAAGGAAGCACAGGGTGAAGGAAGCACAGGGTGAAGGAAGCACAGGGTGAAGGAAGCACAGGGTGAAGGAAGCACAGGGTGAAGGAAACACAGGGTGAAGGAAGCACAGGGTGAAGGAAGCACAGGGTGAAGGAAGCACAGGGTGAAGGAAGCACAGGGTGAAGGAAGCACAGGGTGAAGGAAGCACAGGGTGAAGGAAAACAGGGTGAAGGAAGCACAGGGTGAAGGAAACACAGGGTGAAGGAAGCACAGGGTGAAGGAAGCACAGGGTGAAGGAAGCACAGGGTGAAGGAAACACAGGGTGAAGGAAGCACAGGGTGAAGGAAGCACAGGGTGAAGGAAGCACGGGGTTGAAGGAAACACAGGGTGAAGGAAGCACAGGGTGAAGGAAGCACAGGGTGAAGGAAACACAGGGTGAAGAAGCACAGGGTGAAGGAAGCACAGGGTGAAGGAACACAGGGTGAAGGAAACACAGAGTGAAGGAAGCACAGGGTGAAGGAAGCACAGGGTGAAGGAAGCACAGGGTGAAGGAAGCACAGGGTGAAGGAAACACAGGGTGAAGGAAGCACAGGGTGAGGACAGCAATAGTAACAACAGGTGAAAAGAATGTGCATAAGATGAATAAAGAAGACCCTTGTGGAAATATTCTCAGGCAACAAGGAGGTGCAGGAGGTGCAGGAGGTGCAGGAGGTGCAGGAGGTAAGGGAAACACCAAAGGAACTGCTCAAAACAGAGACAAATCTACAGGAAACAGAGGTGGGAAGATGAGAGAGAGAAAGTGAGATAGAGAGAGATGTCTCTGATTATTCATGGGCTTCAGGAGGCTGAAGGAAGGACTCAGGAAGATCCAAAAACAGGAGATCCAAGCATTAAACTTACAAGTGGGGAAGTCGAAATGAAGCAAGTAAAAATTTTCAGAGACTTAGAAAGTACATGAGGGAAAAAATGCGCCCAATCAAACTGCCCCCTCACAACAGAAGTTACATAAGAACAGAATTATGAAATGGAAGCCATAGATGGCTAAGGCAGTCAAAAAGATAACGTGTGCATCATGATCGAGGCAAAGCAAGAAAGGAGAGGGGACAACAATGTAAGAGAATAGAAAGATTCCAAAGTCAGGAAGGTGAGCCAGAAAATGCATCAACGGTTGTGGAAGCCCAGTCTATGGAGTAATGCCATGCACATCTCCCACACAGACCCCACATAATTGCAGATAAATAACAAATAAGAGCAAAGAATGGAACAAACGAATAGCAAAGACATCTTCAGATATTAATAGCACTCACAGAGAAGTGCTCACATAGATGAGCATTTTTCCAGATGGATATCAGGCTATGAAGGAAAGAGGAAACAGAGGAGGTGGAGAGGTAGCACTGATAACAGAAACCAGTGGACTTTTGAGATGATGAAAGGATTAAACAGAGAAGAAGCAGATGACTACATAGTAAGCACGCTCAAGACCGGGGGTCCCAAGGTGGTGATCGCAGTGATGTACAACCCTCCACTAAACAGCACAAGAAGAAGGCAAGAATATGACAACAGCAACAGAGCAATAGTGGATACATTAGATGAGGTGACCAGAAGAGCCCACATGAGCAGTGCAAATCTAATGATTATGGGTGACTTTAACTACATGGACCTAGACTGGGAGAACCTTGAGCCGTAGGGAGACCAGAAGTGTGGAGGACTAAGATGCTGGAGAACTTCATGCACCAACATGCCAGGGACAGAGAGAGAGAGAGAGAGAGAGAGAGAGAGAGAGAGAGGAGGATGATATGAAGCAGCAAGATTGGGCCTTGAGTTCACCCTGAGCGATTCTGACATAGGGGATATTGAATATGAGAGCCTCTCTGTGCCAGCGACTAGTCAGTTCTGAGTTTTGAATATCGTGTGGAAGAAAACTTAGAGAGAGAGAGAGAGAGAGAGAGAAAGAGAGAGAGAGAGAGAGAGAGAGAGAGAGAGAGAGAGAGAGAGAGAGAAGTCACAGGAAAGATGAGAGAAGCCAGACTTCAAAAGAAGTAACTGCACAAGCATTGGGTAACTCTTGAATGAGGAGCAGCGGGAAATGAAACTGACAAGGAAGACAGTGAATCAGATTTTGGGCTAAGTAGCTAGACAGTGCCTGGAGGCAGAGTAAATAGTTAACTCAGAGCTGCAGGGAGACAAAAGCTAAAAGTCCTAGAGTATTAAAAAATAGAGAAGACAAAGACAGCCTGAAAACAAGGAAGTGAGCAGAAGAATCAGAAAAGAATATCCATGGGTATGCAAAGAGATTCCTGGAGTTTACCTGGAGAGGGTTTCGGGGGTCAACGCCCCCGCGGCTAGGTCTGAGACCAGGCCTCATGGTGATCAGGGTCTGATCAACCAGGCTTTTACTGCCGGCCGCACACAAACTGACGTACGAACCACAGCTCGGTTGCTCAGGTAGTGACTTTAGGTGCCTGTCCAGTGCATTCTTGAAGACAGCCAGGAGTCTATTGGTAATCCCCCTTATGTATGCTGGGAGGCAGTTGAACAGTCTTGGGCCCCGGGCACTTATTGTGTTGTCTCTCAGTGTACTCGTTGCACCCCTGCTTTTCATCGGGGAAATGCTGCATCTCCTGCCGAGTCTTTTGCTTTCATAGGGAGTGATTTTCGTGTGCAGGTTTGGTACCAATCCCTCCAAGACCTCCCAAGTGTATATTATCATGTATCTCTCTCGCCTGTGTTCCAGGGAATACAGATCAAGGACCTTCAACCGTTCCCAGTAATTTAGGTGCCTTATCGTACTTACGTGTGCTGTGAAAGTTCTTTGTACACTCTCCAGGTCTGCAATGTCGCCAGCCTTGAAGGGAGCCGTTAGTGTACAGCAGTATTCCAGCCTAAAGAGCACAAGCGATTTGAAGAGTGTCGTCATAGGCTTGGCGTCCCTAGTTTTGAAGGTTCTCATTGTCCATTCTATCATTTTCCTAGCCAATGAGGTAGATACATTGTTGTGATCTTTGAAGGCGAGATCCTCTGACATATTCTCAGGTCCTCACATTGTTTTTTCGCTCTATTGTATGGTTAGAATTTGTCGTATACCCTGATACAGTTTTAATTTCCTCAGGTTCTCCATATCTGAGTAGTTGAAATTTTTCCTCGTTGAACTTCATATTGCTTTGAGTGGCCCATTTGAAGATTTGGTTGAAGTCCGCTTGGAGTCTTGCAGTGTCTTCGATGGAGGTCACTGCCATGGCAATCCGGGTGTCATCCGCACACGGAGCTCTATGTCAGATATGAGGATGAGGAATAGAATGGGAGCGAGTACTGTGCCTTGTGGAACAGAGCTTTTTACCGTGGCTGCTTGAGACTTTACTCTGTTTACTATTACTCTTTGTGTTCTATTTGTCAGGAAGTTATAGAGCCATCTACCAACTTTTCCTGTTATTCCTTTATCACGCATTTTGTGTGCTATTACACCATGGTCACACTTGTCGAAAGCTTTTGCAAAGTCTGTGTATACTACATCTGTATTTGGTTTATCCTCTACAGCACCCAGGACCTTGTCATAGTGGTCCAGAAGCTGGGACAGACAGGAGCGACCTGCTCTAAGCCCGTGTTGCAATGGGTTGTGTAATTGATGGGTATCTAGCTGGTTGGCGATCTTGCTTCTTAGAACCCTCTCAAAGATTTTTATGATACGGGATGTAAGTGTTATTGGTCTGTAGTTCTTTGCAATTGCTTTACTGCCACCTTTGTAGAGTGAGGCTATGTCTGTTATTTTTAGTGTGTGTGGGATGACCCCTGTGTCCATGCTCCCTCTCCATAGAATGCTGAAGGCACACGATAGGGGCTTCTTGCAATTCTTGATGAACACGGAGTTCCATGATTCTGGGCATGGGGCAGAGTGCATGGGCATATCATTTATTGCCTTTTCAAAGTCTTGTGGATTTTTGAGATGACCAAATTTTGGGTTTCGTTCATAAAGAATTCATTTGGATTGTCGACCCTTAGTCTGGGCAGCGGCTCGCTGAACACTGAGTCGTATTGGGACTTTAATATCTCATATCTTTAATATCTCGACGACAACTTGAGAATGACATGGCATCAAAATCATAATCCAACCCTAAAGCTGCCATAAAACCACATCAGGAGGACGACAGTGATGAAGAACCAGATAATCAGGCTGAAGAAGGGAAGAAGAAAGCTCACAAATGATGACCAGGAAGTCGTCAAGGAACTCAAAAAGAACTTTAAGAAGAAATTCATAGAGGAAATATGAATGACACTATAGAGTCAAAGAGACAAAGTGCACCAGCAAGTGCTGGATACAATACATACGACAGGAAAAGAAGTGAGGAAACTATTGTGTGAGCTAGATACCTCAATATCAATGAGACAAGATAATATCTCTCACTGGGTTCCGAAAGAGTGGATAAAAGCATTGTGTGAGCACTAACCACGATCTTCAATCAATCAACATACAGCAACAACCAAAGATGTGGAAGACTGGGGACAGACAGTGTTAAACTCTGTGCCAGTTTGTCTGACACATATAGCATGTAAGGTTGTGGAATGATATAACAGAAGAATGGTGGAGCACCTAGAAAAAACTGAGGTAATAAACGACAACCAACAACTTTCTAGAGTTCTACAACAGGGTAACAGAAGAGAGGCAGGAGAGAGAGAGAGAGAGAGAGAGAGAGAGAGAGAGAGAGAGAGGATGAGTAGACTGCATATTTTTTAGACTAAAAAAAATGCTTTTGGCACAAGAGACTGAGACAAAAGTTAAAGGAAGAAGCAGAGTAACAAGGAAGGCACTACAATTTTTCATGAAATATTTAACAGGAAGGCAACAATAACTGATTTTCAAGGAAGAGATGTGAGATGAGTTCATGTCACAAGTGAGGCTCCACAAAGATCAGTAATACCACCTGTACTGTTTCATGTATGCATTAACAACATGATGGATGGGATAAAGTCAGAAGTATCCCTATCTCCTGATGTGAAATTAATGAGGAGTTCATGTGTATTAATATGTGCATGCATACCTGTGCATATATATGTCCATCACTACTACCACCACCACTACTACTGATATCACCACCACTACTACTGATATCACCACCACTACTACTGATATCACCACCACTACTACTGATATCACCACCACTACTACTGATATCACCACCACTGCTACTGATATCACCACCACTACCACATAACATCACTACCACCATAGCCTCTCACTTCTGCCATGAATATAAATCACTCAATCGGTGATAGTTAAAATTGCGAAGATAATCAAGAGAAGATTTGTTTAAAGTAATCTTCTGGAAATCAATTTCACGAGAACACCAATACACGCCAACTGCTCTGCAAATCTTCACATAATTATAGATGACCAGGGTTTGAAATTTGAAACCGATTGGAAAAGGCGTTCTGAAGATTGAGAGGAAATTTTTATTGAGATTTAGAGCCCTGGCATCATGCTGGGCAGTATTTAAAGGTTCACTCACCTCAGGAAATTTAAAAACAGTAAAAAAAGAAAAATAATAGTTTTCAATATCTTTCAATTTTCTTTTTTTTTATCAGAAGAATTAATTTCAAAATTCTCCACATTCCTTTAAGAAAAAAATCGACTGTTTTTAATACAGTTCAACTGATAAAAATTTCAACATTTCCAAATTATAAAAAATATGTATTACGTTGGCAAATTTGTCTACAAACAAATTCAAATGACTGGGTACTATTGTGGCCGTAAGATGCATCAGTCCTTAAATACTGAAAAGACTGACGCATATATTTTGATCATGATGATGAAATGGGAATCAAAATTTCACACAAATTAACACATAAAATAATCTAATCTCAGCTGACAAATCTTGAATTTGACTCCGTGTTGTCGTCGAATTAGGAGACGTCTTTTTTTGAACGTTGGTAACTACATCACTGAGGGTTTAGGAAGATATGTGAGCCTTTCCAGGATGCTGGAAATGAGTTCATTAACTTTGATCTTAGGTCACCTGCACGTGCCAGATGGTTCTAGAATCTGGTCTTCATTGCAGTACAAAAACATTGCAAGTTTGAAGCCGATTGGATGAGGCATTTTTGACTTGTGAACGAAATGAAGTTGAAAGGCACGAGGAAGGTAATAAAATCAGGTAGCCACTTGAAAGTCCTCCTTTGGGGTTACTTAATAAGGGTATCTTCTCCCCTTCTGATGCACCTTTTAATTCCTCTGTTCTCTCCTAATAGATGTTTTAATCTCCAATTTATCCATTTGAAATTGTTTTCACCAGAACTAATCTCTCTCTCTCTCTGTGAATTATATTATATATATATATATATATATATATATATATATATATATATATATATATATATATATATATATATATATGTGTGTGTGTGTGTGTGTGTGTGTGTGTGTGTGTGTGTGTGTATTGGAACCACGAACAAGTGGTATTTAATCAATAACAACACTGCGACTAGCCGAGGATTCGAACCCGTGTTACTTTAGCCCACCTCATTGTGAGCGAAAATTAGCTCTGAAGTACCCACACCATCGTATGTCCTCGGATCACAGTACAGCGCCTAGCTCTGCTGGGTGCGTGATTCTTGTATGACTGTATGGTCCCGTGGGTTAGAGCATCGTGGAATTCGGGTTTGAATCCTCTGCTAGTCGCAGTGTTGTTATTGATTCAATACCACTCGTTCGTGGTTACAATATAATATATATATATATATATATATATATATATATATATATATATATATTATATATATATATATATATATATATATATATATATATATATATATATATAGGATTTGCGATCATTGTTCATTTTTAAGAAAAAAATGTGAAAATCGTTTTTACTTTTGTTATTATAAGTAAGATCTTCGTTAATATTATAATTAACCAGATAACCTCAGTCAATGCTAGACATGTATTCTCTAAGTCCATTATAATCAACAGAAGTAAAATCAGGGACTTTTTCTTCATCATCGTTATTCTGGTACTCCCAGGTAATATTAAATGTCATACATTTGTGATCACTTGCGCCAAGCTCTTAATTGATCTTTAGATTATTTATGAGGGTCTTCTTGTTTAACAAAACCAGATCAAGCCGATTGTTACCTCTGGTCGGTTCTGTTACAAACTGTATCAAAAAAACAGTTATGAATTACTTCCAGGAAGTTATTAGCCTCCAAATTACCAGTCAAAGATGTCCAGTCAGTTTAGATAAAACTAATATCCCTTACTCTTACTACATTACCACGTCTTGAAATCCTGACAATTTCGTCCCATAGAAGTCTTTCTCTGTCGTTTTCTGATTTTTTCACGTCCTTCAAGAAATCTTACCCATACATATTCAGTGTCTATTCCTCTTATTTTTATATCTGTTTTTTTAACAATTTATATTTTGTCGAACGTATAGCACTTCCCCGCCTCCTAAACCCTTGAATCTGGCACAAGACAATCACGTCTCAACACTTCAAATTAAACCATGTCTCAGTTATTGCAATTATATCAGTGATTCTAGCATATGCAGCCAGATGTAAGTCGTTTATTTTAGTTATATAACTTCGCATATTTATATAAAATATGTAAAGATACAAACGAAAAATTATCTTTATCTTTCGCCATATTTATCTTTGCCTTACCGCCATTTCTGTTGTTATTGTTTTACCAAATGTTACTTGATGATTGCTATTACTAAAATCCATGATGACACAATCTTGATAATTTATACTGCTTAAATCAATAGCTCCACTATCCATTTTCCCCACAAAAACCTATCCAATTTAATTTTCTAACAGCTCCCTCCACAGAGTTAGCTAATGCTGCCACCCCAGTCCTATATAATTGAACCCCATCCCTAGCATATATGTCATTTCTACCATACAAGTTGTCCCAATTGTCTTTCGTATTACATGGCTACCACAGTGCTTGTGGATAACCAATCATCTCCAGCATAATACCTCATATTATTATACAGGGTGCCTTCCCTTATTCTTAATTATGTCTGTTGCTGACTTGTACATGCTGATCAGGTCCTCGCTCCTACACTTGCCAGAACCATTGCCTCTAGCACTGAGACAGATAATAGAACTGATCCCATTACCAACAACGAGGTTTTTCAAGACGACAAACAACATCCTGTATTCCAGCCCAAAGAAAACACACCCTATGCCTTCTCTTCTTATCTCCTATTTTAGAATGGACTTAATTTTAAATGAGTTCTTGCTAATTGACTAATTTTACCTACTCGGCACTATATATATATATATATATATATATATATATATATATATATATATATATATATATATATATATATATATATATATATATATATATATATTATATGGTGGTATAAACGTTGGTAATAAATACCGACAAGATGGATTAGAAAAATCACATAAGCAAACACTAGTATATATTTAGTAGAAAACGTTTCGGTCCTGGGACCTTAATGTCTGGAAAGCTTCGCTAATCAGCACCGACAAAATCAGCGTAACACGGGAAACTACAAAATTTCAAAAAACTTTTAGATACATGTTACTCAACCAGGGCGCATCCCCTTTCCCCGTCCTATCCCAACACGTCATTCTAAAGTCACCATGCGTCATCACCCCTCACTCCCGCCTTTATATATAGTTTTTTAACCTCTGTAGTTAGAAAGATAAAGGGTCCCGGGGACCGAAAAGTTTTTAAAAAATTTCAAGTTTTTGCTTACGCGTTTTTTTAAACTATATATACACATGAATCCCGAGATATAAAAGGCTTGAGTGTCATAGGTGATTTGCAGTAGATATGTCTCAGACTAACAAATTTTTTTTCCCCGTTTCAAAAAGACATCACGTTTTTTCTTCCCGCAGGTCATGTGTCCGTACCAGCTGCACAAACTACCTCTCCCTGCACGTAAAATGGTTGAGAAAGGGTTCTGTTTTACTTGGAAGTTGTGCTGCGTATATTCCAGGGTTATTTATTGGTGAGTATTACGTTCAATATTATTATAATATAGGCACTCCTAAAAGATAAACACGGAGAATAGATAATCTTTTTATGTGAATCCCCTCTGAACCCTTTTGTACAGGAAAGACTCTAGAAACAAGATTTTGTAGAAACATCGTCTCATTTGGGGTTTAGAACTTTGTCAAGTCATTACCCTAAGCAGTTAGGAGATTTCATGCTTGATTGGGAAAGGAGGTTTAGACCGTTCCTAAAATGTGAGCCTTAGAAGCATGAAGCCCCTCATTTTAAGGAATGGAAGAGTGGAAAAGTATTTCACGGGGCAACATTGTCCTCAGACTGGCATTTTGTAATCAATCAAGGGAAATTTCAATATACACAGTAAATGGTGTAATAAACACATTAGTAATCAAAACAATTTTTTAAAAAAACTTTTTTCCCAAAAGGGCTTCTTCGTACTAGGTAGGAAGTCACTTGTTGCGAAACGTTCCCTTAAAAAAGTTTTTAATAAATGCATGAGTTTCCTTTACCTACAACTTTTTGGGGTTTCCCCATCCCATTTCCCCCTCTTTCATACATTTTTTAAAAAAAAAAGCAACTCCCACTCCAAAACTATATCCACCCCCTGCTTTTAACATTTCTGTTTTGATCCCATCACCCCAGCTGCGCCCCCTCTATTTTACCCATAGCCTCTCTCACCTTCCCCACTCACGCTGGCTTTTCCCGCACTTCTAAAAGTGTTTACCTACCGGGCCTGTATGAAATCACAGCTTCCTTTCTTATCAAAATTTAAAGTTCCTAAATATTCCCCTCATTTTTCCTGATATCTCCTACTCCCCAGCTAAAACTCTCCTCTCCGTTTTTAATGTAAATCCATTCGTTCCTAGATTTTCCAATTTTTAATCTCACCCCGAACTTTTTTTATTCCCCATAAAATTTGTTGAGGCCTTCGCAAACTTCTCTTTTTTATCTTTTCACATTCCATTACCATCTCTTACCTTTTTTTTCTCTCCATATACTCACTCCCTATACCCACTTCAGCTTATAAAAACCTTTCATACTCTAACTTTTTTTTTTCTCTTGTCGCCCCCTTTATTATTATTCCCCCAATCGTCCCTTTTCTCTCGTTTCCACCCTCCTATTCCAAAAAAACCAATCTAACACTGCATTCTTAAACCCTCCCTTTCCCCATACCTCTTCAAATCCTCCTATCCATTTTTCTACCAATAGTTTTTTATAATACCCAAACGGCCTTCTCCTTTAGTTTATTAACCTTCACCTCTCTCTTGCTGATGCCAGACTCAGTGTTCTATCTCCCTTTTACTTCACTGTAGCTAGAATTAAAAGTGATTATAAAGAGACCCTGGTCCTGGCCGAACTTCGAGGTAGTGCCCCCCTATACATATGCACATCCGGAAGTCTACCCTCAGCCTTTTTTATCCCCAATACATAGCCCCAAAAAACTTTCATCAGTCCCCCTTTTCATATCACTATATTTATTTATCCTCTTTTTCCCCTTAAACATGTATGCCCTATTTAAACCTCTTTTATACAAAGTTCAACACTAGCCCTCTTTATCTTTCCCGGCACCCCAAATTACCTCAGCCCTCTCCACGTTTCCCCATTTCCCCCTAAGTCCCCTCCCTAATTACTCCTCATTTGGTTCAAAACTTCCAAAACGTTAGAAACTTCATAAGCATAAAACAGAAAACGGAGAACCCCAAGGCATTTAGAAAATGGCGTTTTCATTTCAGTATTACCACACCTGTTTTTCTTATCCCATGTGATTCAGAGTGGATTTGCAAAATGAGTGGCAATACAAAAAACTATCGCTAAAACTTCTATAAAACCCCACCCCCAAATACAAGGGATGTTAAACCTCAATGACTTTTCAGATCTAAAAAAACGCAAAAAAATGTGTGTTCCAGTATCAAGGTTATTAACCTAACGTAAAGAAAAATTTTTTTGTAGATATTTTTCTACCAAAGGGACATAACATGAAAGATGTCTGGAGGGCAAGAATCTTTGGTGGTTTAAATTACTTTGTTCTCTGTTTAACTTGCAAGATGATTAGTGCTCTGGGTATTTTTCCCCTTACCTACCCCCATCCTCTCATCATCCCTTCCTTCCCTTTTCGCCCCCGTCCTTTTCTGCCTCCCTCCTTTTCTGTTCCCCCCTTTATCTGCCCCTTTTACTTCTCTGCCCCCCCTCCTTCCTGCCCCTCCTTTTTTCCCCCCTCCCTTTTCCCGCCTCCTCCTTCTCTGCCCCTCCTTTTTGCCTCCTTCCCCGGGCCTCCCCCCTTTCTCTGCCCCCTCCTTTTATGCCCCCCTCCTTGCCTCCTCCCTCTGCCCTCCTCTGCCTCCCTCCTTCTCTGCCCCTCCTTCTTACCCCCCTCCCTTTTCTGCCCCTTCCCCCTCCCTCCCCCCTTCCCTGCCCCCTCCTTCGCTTTTCCCCCCTCCCCTGCCTCCATTTTCCCTTTTCTGCCCCCTCCTCCTCTGCCCCCCTCCCTTTTCTGCCTCCTTCCCCCCGCCCCCCTCCTTCTCTGACCCCTCCCTTTTTGCCCCCCCTTCCCGCCTCATCCTTCTCTTCCCCCTCCTTCCTGCCTCCCTCCTTCTCTGCCCTCCTTCTCTGCCTCCCCCCTTCTCTGTCCCCTCCTTCTCTGCCTCCCTCCCTTTTTTGCCTCCTTCCTCCTGCCCCCCTCCTTTCTGCCCCCCTCCCTTTTTGCCTCCTTCCCCTTTGCGTCCCTCCCTTTTGCCTCCCCCCTTCTCTGTCCCCTCCTTCCCTGCCTCCCCCCTTCTCTGCCCCCTCCTTCTCTTCCTCCCCCTTCCCGCCTCCCTCTTCTCTGCCTCCCTCCCTTTTCTGCCTTCCTCCCTTCCCTGCCTTCCCCCTTCTCTGCCTCCCTCCTCTGCCTCCCTCCCCTTTATTCCCCACAACGCCCCCCGGGGGGCCCGGTCACGACCCGGCCCCCGGTGGATCGGGTCTGACAACAGGCTGTTACTGCTGGCCGCACGTAGTCCCAAAAAGTACGGCCACAGCCCGGCGCCGGTACTGAGTTTAAGTATCTGCCAGTCCCTCTTGAAGAAACCGGGGGTATATAGGTAAAGCCCCCCTTATGGCGGTGGGGGGACTGTTGAACGTCTTTGGGCCCATCGTACACCCTATTTTTACTGGGATTATTTTGCACGCCCCCGCCAAGTTTTTGGTCTCGAGGGAGTGATTTTTTGTCTGTAGGTTAGGGACCCGTCCCCCAGAATCTTCCGGTGAGTTTAGAAAATCTCCTTGCCTACAAGTGCTTCCCGGGCGCCCCAGTAGTTAAGGTGTTTGATGGAACTTATACGTGCAGTAAAGGTTCTCTGTACATTCTCTAGTTCTGCAATTTCACCTGCCTTGAATGGGGATGTTAATGTACAGCAGTATTCCAGCCTAGAGAGAACAAGTGATTTAAAAAGGATCATCATTGGCTTAGCATCTCTTGTCTTGAATGTTCTCATTGTCCATCCTATCAGTTTCCTCGCAGATGTAACACTGTATTGTGTGATTACAATTTGTAGTACACTGAGTCCTAGGTATTATTTCATCCAGTTTTTCATAACCACACGTCCTAACCACACGTCCTAACCACACGTCCTAACCACACGTCCTAACCACACGTCCTAACCACACGTCCTAACCACACGTCCTCCTCCCGGTCACAGGTGTTGAAATGTTTGGTTGTGTTGTTATGGTAATTTACTGCGATTGTTTTAAGAAAAACTGAAAGCGGAAATCTTGCGTTCCCCTCGCCCCTCCCCCCCTCCTTCCCTTTCCTCCCCTCACTCCCTCCCCTCACTCCCTCCCCTCCCTACCTACTTCCCTCTCTCCTTCCCTTCCTCCCTCCCTCCCTCTCTACATCCCTACCTCTCTTTTTTTTTCACACAGGGTTTAACAAGGTTAGGTTAATAAGGATCCCTAGCTTTATTGACAAGCTATTTACAGGTTAAGGATTCCTAACTTTATTGGCAAGCTAAGAGCTGTTACCTACATCAGCTCATTTCAAAGCATTTTTATTGTTATGAGACATACAAGTAGGGAACAGGATGAAGTTAGAGCCATCTGTGGGCCAACATTTTTCATCTGATCAACTGACTTTATCTCGTTACATCATTATGCTGTACGAATGTGTTCCATACTCGAGTCATCCTGGGTATGTATGATCTCAGATGGAGTGATGTTCTGGAGAAGGGTACAGCCAGAGTGAAGTTGCTGCTTTCTGCCCGTCTTGTGGTATAGAAGCTTGCTTCACCCTCTCTCTCTCTCTCTCTCTCTCTCTCTCTCAGTGCATGTGTGTGTGTACTCACCTATATGTTTTTGTAGGTATCGATTCACAGCTGTTCTTATCTATTTTTATCTATTTGTGGATGCAAGGGTCTAGTCATAGTTCCTGGACCAGTGTGTGTGTATGTGTGTGCATGCTTGTGTGTGTACTCACCTATTTGTACTCACCTATTTGTGGTTGCAGGGGTCGAGTCCTAGCTCCTGGCCCCGCCTCTTCACCGGTTGCTACTAGGCCCTCTCTCTCCCCGCTCCATGAGCTTTATCAAACCTCGTCTTAAAACTGTGTATGGTTCCTGCCTCCACTACGTCATTTTCTAGGCTATTCCACTGCCTTACAACTCTATGACTGAAGAAATACTTCCTACTATCTCTCTGACTCATTTGTGTCTTCAACTTCCAATTGTGGCCTCTTGTTTCTGTGTCCCCTCCCTGGAACATCCTGTCTTTGTCCACCTTGTCTATTCCACGCAGTATTTTATATGTCGTTATCATGTCTCCCCTGACCCTCCTGTCCTCCAGTGTCGTCAGGCCGATTTCCCTTAATCTTTATTCATAGGACATTCCCCTTAGCTCTGGAACTAACCTTGTCGCAAACCTTTGTACTTTCTCTAGTTTCTTGACGTGCTTTATCAGGTGCGGGTTCCAAACAGGTGCTGCATACTCCAGTATGGGCCTGACATACACGGTGTACAGTGTCTTGAATGATTCCTTACTAAGGTATCGGAATGCTGTTCTCAGGTTTGCCAGGCGCCCATATGCTGCAGCAGTTATCTGATTGATGTGTGCTTCCGGAGACATGCTCGGTGTTATACTCACCCCAAGATCTTTCTCCTTGAGTGAGGTTTGCAGTCTTTGGCCACCTAGCCTATACTCTGTCTGTGGGTCTTCTGTGCCCTTCCCCTATCTTCATGAGTTTGCATTTGCAGGATTAAATTCGAGAAGCCATTTGCTGGACCAGGTGTCCAGTCTGTCCAGGTCTCTTTGAAGTCCTGCCTGGTCCTCATCAGATTAATTCTCCTCATTAACTTCACATCATCTGAAACAGGGACACTTCTGAGTCTAACCCTTCCGTCATGTCGTTCACATATACCAAAAAAAAGCATGGTCCTAGGACCGACCCCTGTGGGACCCCGCCGTCACAGGTGCCCACTGTGATACATTACGTACCATGACTCGTTGTTGCCTCCCTGTCAGGTATTCTCTGATCCATTGCAGTGCCCTTCCTGTTATATGCGCCTGATGCTCTAGCTTCTGCACTAATCTCTTGTGAGGAACTGTGTCAAAGGCCTTCTTGCAGTCCAAGAAGATGCAATCAACCCACCCCTCTCTCTCTTGTCTTACTTCTGTTATTTTATCATAAAACTCCAGAAGGTTTGTGACACAGGATTTGCCTTCCGTGAATCCGTGCTGGTTGGCATTTATACTCCTGTTCCGTTCCAGGTGCTCCACCACTCTCCTCCTGATAATCTTCTCCATAATTTTGCATACTATACACGTCAATGACACAGGTCTATAGTTTAGTGCCTCTTTTCTGTCTCCTTTTTTAAAAATGGGAACTACATTTGCCGTCTTCCATACCTCAGGTAGTTGCCCAGTTTCCAGGGATGTGTTGAAGATTGTGGTAAGTGGCATGCACAACATATCTGCTCCCTCTCTAAGGACCCACGGGGAGATGTTGTCCGGTCCCATTGCCTTTGAGGTATCGATGTCCCTTAGCAGTTTCTTCACCTCCTCCTCATCTGTATGTATGTCGTCCAACACTTGTTGGTGTATTCCTTGCTGGTGTCCCCATCTGCTTGTGTGTGTGTTTGTGTGTGTGTGTGTGCGTGTGTGTGTGTGTGTGTGTGTGTGTGTGTGTGTGTGTGTGTGTGTGTGTGTGTGTGTGTGTGTGTGTGTGTGTGTGTGTGTGTGTGTGTGTGTGTGTGTGTATGTGTGTGTGTGTGTGTGTTAGTGTTTGTGTGCGTGTGTGTGTGTTAGTGTTTGTGTGTATGTGTGTGTGTGTGTGTGTTAGTGTTTGTGTGTGTATGTACTCACCAAGTTGTACTCACCTAGTTGTGGTTTCAGGGGACGAGTCATAGCTCCTGGCCCCGTCTATTCGCTGGTCACTACTAGGTCACTCTTCCAGCTCCACGAACTTTATCATATTTCTTCTTAAAGCTATGTATGGATCCTGCCTCTGCTACATCACTTCCCAGATTGAAGAAATACTTCCTAACATCCCTGTGATTCATGTGAATCTTCAACTTCCAACTGTTGCTGTGTCTCATCTCTGGAACATCCTGTCTCTGTCCACCATGTCGATTCCTCTCAGTATTTTATATGTCGTTAGCATATCTCCCTGTACTTAACTCTGTGAAGAAGTGTCTTGTGTGCTCCCCGTGGACTGAACCAAGATGCCATCCATCGAGCAACTTTACCAGCAGCTTAAGGAAGAATTGAGGGTAGCGAAGATGGAGATACGGCGATTGACCGAGGAAAACAAGAGGATTCGTAGTAGTCCTCCTGTTTCGAGTCCTCAGGTCAAAAAGGGATCGTGGTCAGTGGCTGGACAGCATGGGACGAAGTTGACGATCAAGAAGACGAATGGAAAGCCAGAAACGATGAAGAAGAAAGAGACTGCTGTAGAAACTCTTGTGGAAACCTCCAACGCATTCTCGGTGCTACCCAACGAATGTGAGTCGACTACTGGGATCGCCACGACGAACGACAACAAGGAAGGTAAGAATATTGTTGTTGTTGGGGATAGCCAGGTTAGATACATTGATAGGGCATTCTGCTTGAAGGACAGGAGTAGGAGACAGAGGGTTTGCTTTCCTGGGGCTGGGATGGAGGACATTGTTAGCCGGCTTGACAACATCATGAACGGTAATGGGATCAATCCTATTATTTGCCTCAGTGCTGGAGGCAATGATGTAGGCAAGCGTAGAAGTGAGGATTTAGTTAGAAAGTTCAGGACAGCTATAGACATAATTAGGAAGAAGGGGGCGCCCTGCTATATGTGGCATTTTGCCAAGAAGAGGTGTTGGTAATGAATGGTTGTCCAGAGCAATTGGTATTAATTGTTGGCTGGTTAAACACTGTAAGGATAATGCAGTACCATTCATTGACAACTGGGACAACTTCTATGGCCGAAATGACATGTATGCCAGGGATGGGGTTCACTTATCCAGGGCAGGTGTGGGTTTTCTTGCTAACTCAGTTGAGGGGGTTGCTAGGACTTTAAACTAGGATTACTTAGAGGTATGGGTTTAGAAATGATAAATAATGAGTATGGATATATTGACTTATGCTCTGATATTAAGAATCTTAATAGTAACTGTCATGGAGTAACTCTGGGTAATGATAATTTCAGAAATTGTGTTAAAACAAAGATGAATAGGAAAAATGTGCAGAAGAAAAAACATATGATGGTATTTTATGCTAACAGTCGAAGTGCAAGAAATAAAATTAATGAACTACGTTTGGTAGCATGTGCTGGGAACTTTGATATCATTGCATTAACTGAAACGTGGTATTTAAAGAGTCGGGATATGACTGCTGAGTGTAATATTCAGGAATTTAAGTTGTTCAGTGTGGATAGATGTAATGGGAAGGGGGGAGGAGTTGCATTATATGTTCGAGAAAATATTAATTGTTGCAAAAAAACAGGTATAAAAATAGATGGAGCAGTAACAGAATCTGTTTGGGTAGAGTTTGTAGAGGGTCAAGAAAAACTAATTCTAGGTGTAATATACCGACCTCCAGGCTTGGATCACGATAGAGGGAGACTTCTTTGGGACGAAATTGTTAGGGCTTCTAGACACAATAACATAGTCATAGTAGGGGACTTTAACTTTAGTCAAATTGACTGGAATTCTTTGAAAGGTAATCTAGAGTCCAGTGACTTTATGGAAACAGTTCAGGACTGTTTTCTGAAGCAGAGCATAACAGAGCCTACTAGGGGTAATAATTTGCTAGACCTAGTCTTGTCAAATAAGGAAACACTCGTGAATAATCTGGAGATCACTGAAGAGCTTGGCGCAAGTGATCACAAATCCATCACTTCTAGTATTAACTGGGAATGCAAGAATAATGATAATACAGTAAAAATCCCTGATTTCCTTTCTGCCGACTATAATGGACTTAGGGAACATCTGTCTAATCTTGATTGGGGTTATCTAGCTAATGATTTTATTGATGATGATCATACTTATGATTATGAAGGGATCTGCTTTTATGATTTTTTTCTTAATAATGTACACCGTGCCCAGAGTATATACATTCCCCAGAGAGATATTAGGTCTAATAATAACGATCCCAAATGGGTTAACAGTAGGTTTAAGCATCTATTAGGGGAGAAAAGGGGAATTTATAGGCGCATCAGAAGAGGAGAGGTTAACCTTACTGACCAATATGTTCAGCTTAAAAGAGAAGTAAAAAAGGGGATTAGAAAGACTAAACGTGACTATGATATTAGAGTTGCTAGTAAATCAAGGACTAATCCAAAGGGGTTCTTTCAAGTGTATAGGACGAAGGTGAAGGAAAAAGTAGGACCTCTGAAAATTGGGAATGGACAGCTGACGGATAACGAACTGGAAATGTGTTCCTTATTTAATGACTATTTTTTGTCAGTTTTTACACAGGAAGATGTAAATGAGATTCCAGTAATTAGCAAATATTTAGTTCCTGATGAATTTAAATTAACTAATATTACTGTCACGAGGGACATGGTTATTAAACAGATAGACAAACTGAAGCAAAATAAGTCCCCGGGACCTAATGAGTTGTTTTCCAGGGTACTTAAGGAATGCAAGATGGAGCTTAGTTAGCCATTAACGAGTGTGTTTAATGCGTCCATCCTTACTGGTATTGTGCCAGAGTTGTGGAAGATGGCTAATGTGGTTCCTATATTCAAATCAGGGGATAAGTCCGTTCCTTCAAATTACCGTCCAATAAGCCTGACATCTATAGTGGGCAAGTTATTAGAATCAATTATAGCTGACATTATTAGAAGTCACCTTGAAGAGCATAACTTGATAAATGAATCTCAGCATGGATTCACGAGAGGTCGTTCCTGCCTGACAAACTTACTGACGTTCTTCAATAGAACATTTGAGGCAGTTGACAGTGATAAGGAATATGATATTGTTTATTTGGATTTTAGTAAAGCCTTCGATAGAGTACCTCACAAGAGACTCTTAAGAAAAGTGGCAGCTCATGGTATAGGAGGTAAAGTTCTAGCATGGACAGAGGCATAGCTTACCAATAGAAAGCAGAGAGTTGCCATTAATGGAGTGAAATCTGAATGGGGATTAGTCTCTAGTGGCGTCCCACAAGGATCAGTTTTAGGCCCTCTCTTGTTCATAATTTACATTAATGACCTTGATGAAGGGATTACGAGTGACATGAGTAAGTTTGCTGATGATACAAAGATAGGCCGTATAATTCACTCTGAGGAGGATATCAATGAACTCCAGGACGATTTAGACAATTTAATGTCTTGGTCTGAAAAATGGCAGATGAAGTTCAATGTGGATAAGTGTAAGGTACTTACCCTTGGTAGTGAAAATAACCCTCGAAGCTATAATCTAGGTGAAGTAGAGCTTGATCATACAGAATGTGAAAAAGACTTGGGAGTCATGGTGAGCAGAAATCTAAAGCCAAGACAGCAGTGCCTTAGTGTGCGCAACAAGGCCAACAGATTACTTGGATTTATCTCAAGAAGTATAAGTAACAGAAGTCCAAAAGTTATTTTGCAGCTCCATACATCACTAGTGAGACCTCATTTAGACAATGCTGCTC
>NC_069399.1:123447626-123464265 GCF_026875155.1 Cherax quadricarinatus
GTTTGTGTAAATTTATGAGTTTCTGTGTGAATGTATGTTGCTGAGTGTGTTAGTCTTCAGCTCTCGTGTTATTTAAACAGCGTGTTATTTAAACAGCGTGTTATTTAAACAGTGTGTTATTTAAAAAGCGTGTTATTTAAACAGCGTGTTATTTAAAGAGCGTGTTATTTAAAGAGCGTGTTATTTAAACAGCGTGTTATTTAAACAGCGTGTTATTTAAACAGCGTGTTATTTAAACAGCGTGTTATTTAAACAGTGTGTTATTTAAACAGCGTGTTATTTAAACAGCGTATTATTTAAACAGCGAATCCTTTCGTCTTCTACTTTGCTTTTTCCTAGTTATTTTGTGTTGTTTACCAACACCGTCTGGAAGAACCTACGGGAGATTCAGATGGTCAGCGGTGCCGCTGGCGCCACACTGTTATGAGGCGTGGTAGTGTAATAAACTGAGGTACTTCTAAGGTCTCTAGCTCCCGGCTCTCGTGGAAAGATGAAGTCTAGGCTCGAGTCCTGGTCATGCCACAGTATTTCTCACAAACTCTCTCTCTCTCTCTCTCTCTCTCTCTCTCTCTACTTCAAAAACGCATGAGCAGTAAAAAGTGCGAAAAAATATAGGCACATACAGCAGAAGTTATGCAAAAATATGTTGAACCGCTTAAGGCTAAAACAGTTTTTAGTTAGCAAAACATCTCGCTCATGTAAACAAAAATTTAGTGAGGCACTCCTGAGAGGGAAGGAGGGGAGGGAGGGAGGGAGGGAAGGAGGGAGGGAAGGGAGGAAAGGAGGTAGGTAGGTAGGTAGGAGGTGAAGGTCAGGATGTAGTGATGGAAGGAAGAGAGAACTCGAGGTAGAGAGTGAACGGTGGGAAAGGAGTGTGAGGAGTAAGGAGGGGGGGGGTACATAATGTTATTTGTGGGTGTAATGATGACGATAGTAGGGATGTTGATGATAATGATGATGATAATAATGAGGATGATGATGATAATAATAATAGTGATGATAAAGACTCTGCGTCTTTATCATCACTATTATTATTATCATCATCATCCTCAACACTCAACCGAGTGTTGGAACTCATCTCTATCCCCTCGTCCCTCCCTCTCCCCTCCTCCTCTCCTCCTCCTCTCCCCCTTTCCCTCTCCTCCTCCTCCTCTCCCCCTTTCCCTCTCCTCCTCCTCCTCTCTCCCTCTCTCTTCCTTCAGTGTGGGTGGCAGCAGATCTCTTATTCCCCTTGGGTGGGTCTTATCTCCTCTTCATTACCCAGGTCTGTTCCCTCCTTCCGTAACATCAGTCTCTCTGCCTCCCTTCTACCTCTCTTCTCTCTCCCACACACACTCTACAACATTTCTTTTCCCTTCTCCGTCTCGTTCTCTACAGAATATCTCTGTTTATATATCAATATTTCACTCACGTACAAATTACGGTACTTTTTTATAATTATTTTGAAATAATAACAATAATTATATTATTATTATTATTATTATTATTATTATTATTATTATTATTATTATTATTATTATTATTATTATTATTACTATTATTATTATTATTATTATTATTATTATTATTATTATTATTATTAATTAAATAATTCAGTAACCCAAGATATGACGCAGTAAAATTTCCCCGATAATAATTTAAGTTGAAGAAACATGACAATCTTATCGGGACTAGGTACTCACCTTGAGTGTGTCAGGACTAGGTACTCACCTTGAGTGTGTCAGGACTAGGTACTCACCTTGAGTGTGTCAGGACTAGGTACTCACCTTGAGTGTGTCAGGACTAGGTACTCACCTTGAGTGTGTCGGGACTAGGTACTCACCTTGAGTGTGTCAGGACTAGGTACTCACCTTGAGTGTGTCAGGACTAGGTACTCACCTTGAGTGTGTCAGGACTAGGTACTCACCTTGAGTGTGTCAGGACTAGGTACTCATCTTGAGTGTGTCGGGACTAGGTACTCACCTTGAGTGTGTCGGGACTAGGTACTCACCTTGAGTGTGTCAGGACTAGGTACTCATCTTGAGTGTGTCGGGACTAGGTACTCACCTTGAGTGTGTCAGGACTAGGTACTCACCTTGAGTGTGTCAGGACTAGGTACTCACCTTGAGTGTGTCAGGACTAGGTACTCATCTTGAGTGTGTCGGGACTAGGTACTCACCTTGAGTGTGTCAGGACTAGGTACTCACCTTGAGTGTGTCAGGACTAGGTACTCACCTTGAGTGTGTCAGGACTAGGTACTCATCTTGAGTGTGTCGGGACTAGGTACTCACCTTGAGTGTGTCAGGACTAGGTACTCACCTTGAGTGTGTCAGGACTAGGTACTCACCTTGAGTGTGTCAGGACTAGGTACTCATCTTGAGTGTGTCGGGACTAGGTACTTACCTTGAGTGTGTCGGGACTAGGTACTCACATTCGCTGTGGTAACTCTGCTGCGAATGATTTCGGCGGTGCGTCTGTTCAATGGTCTTACCAAGATCTACTCCTCCTCAAATTGCCAACATCAAACCACCTTTCTCCGCTTCAGCTCGGACCTACCTTGAAGAGTGTGCAGACGACTTAAACAATGCTACAAAGGAAGCTTTTCTCCAAGCCAGAACACTAGGCACAACACTCCGGGCAACATGAACAGACGCACCGCCGAAATCATTCGCAGCAGAGTTACCACAGCGAATGTTCAACAGAAGATCAGACTTTCTAGGAAACTACAAACACTCTGCGATAATAGTAATTGGAAAAGTTTAGGAAGACCTGAAATTATTCAAAATCTTTCATCTCGTCCACTGTCAACCACAGAAACTGAAGCCCTCAGCTTAGGCCTCAAATTCGCAACAGGAATTTTCGAAACCAAAACAAGACCTCAATTTCATCGCCAAAAACTACAGACACAATGACTCCGACTTCCAAAAAGGCTATCTTCAAGGCATCATCTCAGCAGCCATCTCAACACGCAGCTCCCCAGTCATACCTCGACGTTACATCAATGCACTCAAAGGTTTAGCAGAAGACACGACCATCAGGGTCACCACCGCTGACAAAGGAGGTGGTGTTGTTATCATGAACACTGACGATTAAAAGGAACAAAATGCTCAATCTTCTTAATAACCCAGAAACCTACAAACCTCTCACAACTAACCAAGTGGACAACCTTACTAAATCTTTTCTTCAAAGGACTCGCCGTATTCTGAGGGGCTCAGAACAAGGGAAGAAACTTCTGCACACCATAACCCAGCAAACCCCAGACCTGCCAGGATGTACGGCCTGCCAAAAACTCACAAGCCGGGTATCCCACTGAGGCCCAATCCTCGGGAATAGGGAGTGCTCCCCACCAGCTCTCAGGAATTCTCGCAAAAAACCTCTCTAAACTCTTGGGCAAATACAGTCCAGCACATCTCAAACACTCGGGTGATCTTTTTCAATCGCATTCGCAACATCCCAAAATCAGGGAAAAAGAAACTTTCCAGCCTTGACGTGACTTTTCCCCATTCACCAAAGTAACCTACTACACAAGCCATCGATCTCTTGCGCAGGGAAAATTGACGATTCACTTTATATTCCCATTCCAGCCAGCGTTTCATCGACCTTGTTGAACTATGCGTGGCTTTAACGTGTTCTTCCTTTCGAAAATCACCTCTTTCAGCAGACTTTTGGACTACCCATGGGTTCGCCACTTCAGTGCGGTCCTGGCGAACCTATACATGGAACATCTAGAAGCCGAACGTTTTCTCCACCATTTTTCCTTCGTCTGTCACCTGGCCCGTTATGTTGACGACATTCTCCTCATAACTCCTAAACGCTTCAATGTTAAAGCTCTCCAAGACAAGCTCAACCAGGTCGAGCCTTCAATCCAGTTCACACTTGAAGAAGAAGTCGACGACACTCTTCCTTTCCTTGATGTTCTGCTTTGCAAAGCTGACCACGAACTTCGTTTTAAAGTCTATCGAAAACCCACCAAACCAAAACGATCTTCTCCACTTTTACTCTCACCACGACACCAAAACCAAACGTGGTGTAATTATAGGCTTCTTCCTGCGTGCACTCAGAATCTGCAGCAATGAGTTTTCTTGAAGAAGAATGCACGATGATTGAACAAGTATTTTTCTAAACTTCCACTATCCTCGTCACTTCATCAGAGACTGCAGACGACGGGCATTAAACATCTTCAACACACCCAGAGAAGACACTGGCCGAGAAGAGATACATAGTCCTCCCCACCAACTCCATTCCCAAACACGTTTCCAACATCTTTTCCAATACCTCATTTCAAGTATCTACCTCCACAACCACGACCATCAAGGACATTACCAGTGATAGACAGGACAAGTTTCCACCCTCTGCAGGGGTATACATAATCCCTTGTAATGACTGCAACAAGTTATACATGGGCGAAACATCAAGGACCTCCAAACACGTATTTCAGAACACCAATACGCAAGCAGTCTGACGACACAAGGAATGCCTGCGTACAACACCGTAATTCACATAACCACTTGATAAACTACAGAAACTCGAGGCTTATCGCCACAGAAGACAACACTCAATACCGAAGAATCCTGGAATCAATCACTTATTTCTATATCCGACAACTTCAACCAGAATAGTGGCTTCTATAACATAGCTGAACCACTTGCCAAGAAACTCTTCATCGCTATCCCACATAAGAACACTGTAGAAGGTCTGCTCACAAACTTATCCAATCTCCTTTCCAAGCTACCCAAGTTTTTAGACTCTATAACCCCACTCGGTACATCATCAGATGCAGCATTCCTCCACCTGACCTCAGCATTCTGAACCTGACTATAAATACTCGCGTTCCTTCCACCCCAGGTAGTTCTGTTTGTGACTTGAAAAAGCCCACTGTGTGGGGCGAAACGTAGTCAATAAAGGATCACATTATACTGCATATGTGTTTATATTTCCATTGTGTCGGTAATTTATACCATTTATTTCCACTACGTACCCATCAGTGTTCAGTGGTCAGTCGTCACGTGAGGTCACAGACCCTGAGCTGCTTGGGGATTAGCGTGGACGGTTACAAAGCATGGCTTGCTTCTACAGTGTTTTTAAAAGCTGAGGTTGGAGAGTTGAAGGAGGAGGTCTTGCTTCTCCAGGAGGAGATTAGGAGGCTGAAGGTCCACCTCAATGGGCCTGGGAGAGAGTGTGAGGTGGTTGGAGATGTGGGGAATGAGGCTTCTAGCAGTGAGGTGCAGTCTGTCTCTCACTGTGAGGAGCTGTAGGTGGGGTGGTAGCAACGGCTACCAGCAGTGAGGTGAAGGCCAGCACCTGCTACAAGTGGCGAGTTGTTCACAGAATGGGAGGCGCATCAGAGTAAGGAAAGTTAAGAGTGCAGATCTGAAGGTAGGAAATCGCTTCTCTGTTCTCCAGGATGAATGTACTTCAGTGGCCAGTGAAGGTAAGGGTACTACTGCCCCTGCTAATGAAGGTAAGCGCATTCTTGTGGTTGGTGACTCTCAGGTAAGATATGTTGATCGTGCTTTTGTAATAGGAATAAGAAGATGAGAGATAGAGTGTGCTTCCCTGGAGCTGGTGTTGGGGACATTGTCAACAGACTGGATAATATCATGTCAGGTAATGGGAACAAGCCCATTAATCTGTCTCAGTGCTGGTGGAAATGATATTGGGAAGGGTAGGAGAGAAGAGCTGCTAGATAAGTCAGGTCAGCTATAGATTTCATTAAGTCTAAGGGAGGGATCCCAATCATATGTAGCATCTTGCCTAGAAGGGGAGTAGGAAATGAATGGTTGTCTAGGGCAATTGGTGTAAATTGCTGGCTAGACAGATACTGCAAGGAACTTGCAATCCCATTCATTGACAACGGAACAACTTTTATGGCAAACATGATATGTATGCAAGGGATGGGGTTCATCTCTCTGGGGCAGGGGTGGTAGCACTTGCAGACTCGATTGAGAAGGCCATTGGTGAAATGCCTATGATTTTAAAACTGATGGAAGATAGAGGTATGGGTGTGTGTGGGAAACAAGCAGGTTGCAACACTAGGGTTGGAAACAGTAAATGTATAAAAGGCATTCAGCATGAAGTTATAAATAAAGACAATAGAACAGGTCAGCAAACAAAGGGGGACAGCAGAGGGCAGCAAGGGAGTAGCTCCTTAAGGTTTACTATACTAATAGCAGGAGTGTTAGAAATAAGATAGATGAGCTAAGATTAATTGCAAGTGCAGGAAACATAGATATTATTGCTATAACAGAGACCTGGCTCAATCTGAAAGATAGAGAGATGCCCTCTGAATGTCACATACAAGGCTATAAATTTTCCACACTGACAGGGTCAACAGGAAAGGTGGTGGAGTAGCGATGTATGTCAGAGACAATTTAAATTGTTGTGTTAGACAAGATATTAAATTAGAAGCGTCAGCCACTGAATCTGTTTGGTTACAGCTTCTCGAGGGCCGAGAAAAACTAATTTTGGGTGTGATTTACAGGGCCCCAAATCTTGATAGGGAGTGCAGTAAATCTTCTATGGGACGAAATTCGTAAGGCATCTACATACGAAAATGTTGTGCTAATGGGAGATTTCAACTATAGACAGATTGACTGGAGCAATTTGACAGGAAATTTAGAGGCGGGTGACTTTCTTGATACGATCCAGGATTGTTTTTTAAAACAGTTTGTGACAGAGCCAACTAGGGGAAATAACCTCCTTGACTTGGTTCTTGCCAGTAGGGAAACACTAATTAATAATCTTGAGGTTAATGATGAGCTTGGGGAGAGTGATCACAATCACTCAGTTTTACATAGCATGGAATTCCCCTAATAATGGCAATCAAGTCTCCGTCCCTGACATTTCGCTTGGCTGATTTCATAGGACTGAAAAATTACTTAGGTGGGCTGAACTGAATGACCTGACTAGGGTCAGGTAGGTGGTGATGGTGCCGATATGATGCTTTCCAGGGCATAGTTCTAGCTGCTCAGTCAAATTATGTTCCAAATAGGGAAATCAGATCAAACAAAAATGATCCTAAATGGATGAACAATAGATTAAATATCTGATTGGTCAAAAGAGAGGCATATATAGGCAAATCAAAAGAGGAGAGGGGCAATTAAGAAATCGATATATTCAGTTAAAGAGAGAAATAAAAAAGGGAATTAGAAAAGCAAATAGAGATTACGAGGTTAAAGTTGCAAGAGAATCGAAGACTAACCCAAAAGGATTCTTTCAGGTATACAGAAGTAAGATCAGGGACAAGATATGGCCCACTCAAAAGTTCCTCGGGTCAGCTCACTGACAGTGATAAGGAATTGTGTAGAATTTTTTAACACATACTTCTCTCAGTTTTTACACAGGAGGATACCAGCGATATTCCAGTAATGATAAATTATGTAGAACAGGACGATAATAAACTGTGCACTATTAGGGTCACAAGTGACATGGTCCTTAGGCAAATAGATAAATTAAAACCTAACAAATCCCCAGGCCCTGATGAACTGTATGCAAGGGTTCTAAAGGAATGTAAAGAGGAGCTTAGCACACCTTTGGCTAATCTTTTCAACATATCACTACAAACTGGCATGGTGCCAGATAAGTGGAAAATGGCAAATGTGATACCTATTTTCAAAACAGGTGACAGGTCCTTACTTCGAACTATAGACCAATAAGCCAAAACCTCCTAGTGGGAAAATTTATGGAATCAATAATTGCCGAGGCAGTTCGTAGCCACCTTGAAAAGCATAAATTAATCAAACGAATCTCAGCATGGTTTTACAAAGGGGCGTTCCTGCCTTACGAATTTATTAACTTTTTTCACTAAGGTATTTGAGGAGGTAGATCAGGGTTTAATAAATAAGATATTGTGTATATGGACTTCAGTAAGGCTTTTGACAGGGTCCCACATCAGAGACTTTTGAGGAAAATAAAGCACATGGAATAGGAGGAGAAATTTTTTCCTGGATAGAGGCATGGTTGACAAATAGGCAGCAGAGAGTTGCATAAATGGGGAGAAATCAGAGTGGGGAAGCGTCACGAGCGGTGTTTCCACGGGGGTCAGTGTTGGGGGGCCCCTGCTGTTCAACAATCTACATAAACGACATAGATGGGGGCATAAAGAGCGACATCGGCAAGTTTGCCGATGACACCCAAAAAAAGGCCGTCGAATTCTTCTGACGAGGACATTCGAGCACTCCAGGAGGATTTGAATAGACTGATGCAGTGTCGGAGAGTGGCAGATGCAGTTTAATATAGACAAATGCAAAGTTCTAAAAGTTGGACAGGACAATAACCATGCCACATATAAACTAAATAATGTAGATCTTAATATTTCGGATTGCGAAAAGATTTAGGAGTTCTGGTTAGCAGTAATCTGAAACCAAGACAACAGTGCCCTAAGTGTTCGCAATAAAGCTAATAGAATCCTTGGCTTCATATCAAGAAGCATAAATAATAGGAGTCCTCAGGTTGTTCTTCAACTCTATACAAACCTTGGGTTAGGCCTCATTTAGATTATGCCCGCACAGTTTGGTCACCGTATTACAGAATGGATATAAATTCTCTGGAAAATGGGACAAAGGAGGATGACAAAGATGATCCATGTATCAGAAACCCTTCCCTATGAGGATAGACTAAGGGCCCTGAAACAGCACTCTCTAGAAAGACGTAGAATGAGGGGGGATATGATTGAGGTTTATAAGTGGAAGACAGGGAAAAAATAAAGGGGATGTAAATAGTGGGGCTGAAAATATCAGCCTAGACAGGACTCGCAGCAATGGTTTTTAAGTTGGAAAAATTTTAGATTCAGGAGGGATATAGGAAAGTACTGGTTTGGTAATAGAGTTGTGGATGAGTGGAAAACAAACTCCAAGTACCGTTAAGAGGCCAGAACGTTGTGTAGTTTTAAAAAAATAGGTTGGATAAAACTGAGTAGATGTGGGGGGGGTTGTGAGTTGGACCTGATACTTGTGCTAACAGGTCGGTTGCCGTGTTCTCCCTTAAGTCAATGTGACCTGACCTGACTAGGTTGGGGTTTTGGGATTGGCTTAAGCCGGTAGGGACTTGGACCTGCCTCGCATGGGCCAGTAGGGCCTTCTGCAGTGTTCCTTCGTTCTTATGTTCTTATGGTTTTTATCTTGAGTGTGTAGAGACTAGGTAACTCACCTTGAGTTTGTCGGGACTAGGTACTCACCTTGAGTTTGTCAGGACTAGGTACTCACCTTGAGTTTGTCAGGACTAGGTACTCACCTTGAGTTTGTCGGGACTAAAGGGACTCACCTTGAGTGTGTCAGGACTAGGTACTCACCTTGATTTGTCGGGACTAGGTACTCACCTTGATTTGTCGGGACTAGGTAAATCACCTTGAGTGTGTCGGGACTAGGTACTCACCTTGAGTGTGTCGGGACTAGGGACTCACCTTGAGTTTGTCGGGGACTAGGTACTCACCTTGAGTTTGTCAGACTAGGTACTCACCTTGATTTGTCGGGACTAGGTACTCACCTTGAGTGTGTCAGGGCTAGGTACTTCACCTTGAGTTGTCGGGGCTAGGTACTCACCTTTAGTGTGTCAGACTAGGTACTCACCTTGATTTGTCGGGACTAGGTACTCACCTTTAGTGTGTCAGGACTAGGTACTCACCTTGATGTGTCCGGGACTAGGTACTCACCTTGAGTGTGTCAGGACTAGGTACTCACCTTGAGTTTGTCGGGACTAGGTACTCACCTTGAGTGTGTCAGGACTAGGTACTCACCTTGAGTTTGTCGGGACTAGGTACTCACCTTGAGTGTGTCAGGACTAGGTACTCACCTTGAGTGTGTCGGGACTAGGTACTCACCTTGAGTTTGTCAGGACTAGGTACTCACCTTGAGTTTGTCGGGACTAGGTACTCACCTTGAGTGTGTCGGGACTAGGTACTCACCTTGAGTGTGTCGGGACTAGGTACTCACCTTGAGTTTGTCGGGACTAGGTACTCACCTTGAGTTTGTCAGGACTAGGTACTCACCTTGAGTGTGTCGGGACTAGGTACTCACCTTGAGTGTGTCAAGACCTTGAGTGTGTCAGGACTAGGTACCCACCTTGAGTGTGTCGGGACTAGGTACTCATCTTGAGTGTGTCGGGACTAGGTACCCACCTTGAGTGTGTCGGGACTAGGTACTCATCTTGAGTGTGTCGGGACTAGGTACTCACCTTGAGTTTGTCGGGACTAGGTACTCACCTTGAGTGTGTCAGGGCTAGGTACTCACCTTGAGTGTGTCGGGACTAGGTACTCATCTTGAGTGTGTCGGGACTAGGTACTCACCTTGAGTGTGTCGGGACTAGGTACTCACCTTGAGTGTGTCGGGACTAGGTACTCACCTTGAGTGTGTCAAGACTAGGTATCCACCTTGAGTTTGTCGGGACTAGGTACCCATCTAGAGTGTGTCCGGACTAGATACCCACCTTGAATGTGCAGGGATTAGGTACCTATATCGAGTGTGTCGGGACTACGTACCTATCTTGAGTGTGTCGGGACTAGGTACCCACCTTCAGTGAGTCGGGACTAGGTACACATATTGAGTGTGTCGGGACTTCGTACCCACCTTGAGTGTGTCGGGACTCGGTACTCACCTTGAGTGTGTCGGGACTCGGTACTCACCTTGAGTGTCAGGACTAGGTACTCACCTTCAGTGTGTCGGGACTAGGTACTCACCTTCAGTGTGTCGGGACTAGGTACTCACCTTCAGTGTGTCGGGACTAGGTACTCACCTTCAGTGTGTCGGGACTAGGTACTCACCTTGAGTGTGTCGGGACTAGGCACTCACCTTCAGTGTGTCGGGACTAGGTACTCACCTTCAGTGTGTCGGGACTAGGTACTCACCTTGAGTGTGTCGGGACTAGGTACTCACCTTGAGTGTGTCGGGACTAGGCACTCACCTTGAGTGTGTCAAGACCTTGAGTGTGTTGGGACTAGGTACCCACCTTGAGTGTGTCGGTACTAGGTACTCATCTTGAGTGTGTCGGGACTAGGTACTCACCTTGAGTTTGTCGGGACTAGGTACCCATATTGAGTGTGTGGGGACTAGGTACCCACCTTGAGTGTGTCGGGAATAGGTATCCACCTTGTGTGTGTCGAGACTAGGATCCCACCTTGAGTGTGACGGAACTAGGTACTCACCTTGAGTGTGACGGGACTAGGTACTCACCTTAACTGTGTCCGTACTACGTTCCTTCCTTGAGTGGGTACTATTAGCTAAGTTCCCTACTTTGTTTCTCAGTGACCAGCTTCCCTTTCTTAGAGGTTAAGTGTTGCAGTCCAGAGAGGAACTGCCTGTAGCGTTGGATGAAGTTTTTGATATACAATGTTCAGTGCTGACAGTGATGTTCTCATTCTCAGTGTATCTTTTAACTAAAGTTCAGGGAAAAACATGCAATGACAGATGTAAGAGGAGGTAGGGGAGTATAATACTCAAACAGCTTCGGGGAGAAACCTTCAGATTTTTTCCCTGAAGATCGTCAATTTACTTTTCTAACGCTGTGGGCACCCAGTTATTTCTAGAGATGGAACCTCCCTACAAATACAAACATTCGTGTTTACTTTCCCCTTCAACAGGGTTGCTACCACTAAGTATACTGGACACTGTTTACTTACCAATCTGATGTCCTTGATGACACCTAGTTCCTGGTTCATTACTAGGTAGAGATGCCCAGCACACCTATTCACTGATGAAATATATGTTTGACTTCATGGGTTCTTACTGTGCAGTCGACACACTTGACCAACTCTGTGACCGACTCCCATTAATTTGAACCCTACCACTTTGATTATTCTAGGTCTTTACCCATCTCGCACAAAATTATGGATTGCAATCTATTCAGAACATTCAAGACAAGAGATGCCAGGCCAGTGATGATCCTTTTTAAATCATTTATTCTCTCTAGGCTGGAATATTACTGTACATTAACATTCCCATTCAAGGCAGGTGAAATTGCAGAGCTAGAGAATGTACAGAGAACCTTTACTGCACGTATAAGTTCCATCAAACACCTTAACTACTGGGAGCGCCTGGAAGCACTTGACTTGTACTCACTAGAGCGCAGGCGAGAGAGATATATCATAATCTACACCTGGAAGATTCTGGAGGGACTGGTCCCTAATATGCACACAGCAATCATTCCATACGAAAGCAAAAGACTTGGCAGGCGATGCAACATACCCCCAGAGAAAAGTAGGGGCATCACTGGTACACTAAGAGAAAACGCAATAAGTGTCCGGGGCCCAAGACTGTTCAACAGCCTCCCACCAGCAATAAGGGGCATTACGGGAAGACCCCTGGTTGTCTTCAAGAGGGAGCTGGACAGATACCTAAACACGGTGCCGGATCAGCCGGGCTGTGGTTTGTACGTTGGATTGCGTGCGGCCAGCAGTAACAGCCTCGTTGATCAGGCCCTGATCCACCGGGAGGCCTGGTCGCGGACCGGGCCGCGGGGGCGTTGATCCCCGGAATGCCCTCCAGGTAGACTCCAGGTAAGTGATTTGTGGATCTTTAGACTTATGCCGGATCCACAGTTGAGTGTAGTGATGGAGACTTGTGACCTTATGCTCATGGTTTGCCTGACCTTCTGAACTGTCATGGGGGTTCTTACAATTTTGGACAGAGAGTTTAAAATCCTAATCTTGTTAAGGTTGGTGGGATTAGCACAGGCAAGTGGAGGAGTTCATTACTGAGAATCATCCCAGAGTTGATCATGGTTGGCCCGGGGGCCTGGTGGTGGTGGCTAAAGCCCCCCGTTAAAACGGAGGGCCCGGTTCGATTCCCGGCGGGTGGAAACATTCGCCCTTTTCCCTTTACATGTTGCCTGTTCACCTGCAAAAATGGGTCCCGGGTGTTAGTGACTGGGGTGGGTGACCTGGGGGAAAAATTTAAAGGCCCCCAATGAAATAAGTTAGACGTCCTCATGAGCACGATTTTCTTGGGGTATCTGGGTGGCTAACCCCCGGGGTTTAAAAAATCCGAAAAATTTATCTTATTTTAACCAGTGGGGTAAAAGCTGTGAAACTGCGTTCGCTCCCCAAGGGGACTGATGGATTTATGGCTGGATGATGGCCAGCCCAGGCGTCACCAAGAATAATTGGAAGTAACCACTATGAAAGGGAACACAGCCCTGTCGACAGAAACATTTAAAATTATTTAGACCCGGGGGTGGGGGTCTAAGTGAGGGCAATGAGGGGGACTGTAGAGTCGCAAGGGGTGAATTATTAAAAAAAACAGGTAGGACATTTGGCCCTTTTAGGTATGTCCCCCAGCCCTTTCAAACTGAATACTTGGCAGGTCCAGGTTAGTTACAGGTACTTCCAAAATGGAAGTAATGAGCCTAATTAAAAAGCCTTGACAGTGAAATGTCAATTATGCCATTTTTAAATTTTATCCTAAATTTATGGAAAAGGGCTCATCTTTGACATCAAGCCTAAGTGACTCAGAGGGCTCTCACTTGAGGGGTTCCTGGTCATGTGACCTCTGGGTTCCCATGACCCCTGGGGGCCCTCACGGGACGGGGCCGTGAGAGGGGCCGGGGAGAGGACCGGGGAGAGGGGCCGGTGAGGGGACCCTGGAGGACCGGGGGGGGGCCTGGAGGGACCGGTGAGAGGAACCGGGGAGAGGGACCGGTGAAGGGACCGGGGAGAGGGGCCGGGAGGGACCGGTGAAACCGGTGGGATAAGTTTCATTAAACTCCTTAGAACCCAATCAATTAAAAAAACAAAACCTTCCCCACGCTTTTTCCCTTTACTCTTTCATTCTCCCCGTCTTTTCCACCCCCCTTTTTTTCCCCAGAACACCACAACCCCGTCTTCTTCCTCAGTTTCCGCTTTTTTTTTTTTTACCCGGGGGGGAGGGAGAAATGGAATTTATGGTGGAGGGGGCCAGACTACGTGCCAGGGCCGGGGGGGTCACGACTGCCGTTGCCAAGCCGAACGACAGCCAAAATTTGATTGTTCCCCGGTCATTGCTCCCCTGGCCAGGGCTCGACCAGGCCCCAACCCAAACCACATAAATTGTAAAGGAAACTTAGGGGGTAAAATTATTAAAAATAAGGGAAAATACAAAATTGGGGGGGTTATTGAAAAAAAAGTTTCAACAACCTTAAAACATTTCATAAAAACAATCCCCCCCAAACAAAAATAAAAAAACATTTTTAATTATAAGGTTTACTATCCCCCAAATTTTTCAAACATACTTCATTTTTATCTCTTCATTCTACTTTCCCCATATAATTTAAGTTAATTTAATGCTTATTTAAGATTCCCTAATGATTTTGGGGGGGTTTTTTTTTTCTCGACGCCTTAAATGTTAATTTTGTACTTCAAAAATGCAAATTTGCAATTTGGGGTTTTTTTTTAAATAAGACTAAATTTGATACATTTGTGGTTTAAAAAGTGAACGAACATGGGCTGAGTTATTAATGAGGTCTCTTTATTTACTAAAAATATTATTACACCTTTGGACTTTTTAAAATTGGTTTTTCCTTGTAATTTAAACCACTTTAAATGAGATCTGTTATTATTTTTGGTTTAAGACATTAAAAGATTGGAGACATTTTTTAGCCTTAAAATTCCATTTATATCAGTGGCTCCCGGGTTTGGGGTTTTTTTGCTACTGTTGCTCGAAGTGATGGAAGAAACTTTCATTTAACAACATTTTTTTTATTCCCTCCTAATACTCCTCAATTAAAAGTTACGTTGTTTGATTCGCCTCTTTTTTCCACAGTAGGGCGGCCTGTGTTATAGCACTATTTTTTTTAAATTAGTGATTCGTAAAAACTTTATGGAGTTTGGGGATATGAAGCGTCTGGGTTTTTTTTTGGGGGATCACATATACAGACCAAAACCTATTCCCGGGTGTTTTAAATGTGTGCCCCCCAAGTTCGACGAATCAGCATCACAATTCTGTTTCCAAGTGTTCGTTGTTCCCACACTCCAACATTATTTCAAACTGTTCTATGTATAAATATTGTAGACTTCTTTCCACACAGTATATACACACACCCCACACATTGTTCCCCACTGTCAGATGTACACACACCCCCAAAAATTTTTCCACAATGTCTAAATACACCACCCCCCACATTTTTCAACTGTCATATAAACACACCCCAGACTGTTCCCCAATGTCAGTAAGTACCAACCCCAACATTGTTCCCCATTCGTATGTACACACACCACGACATTGTTCCACAATGTATTTAACCACCCCAAAATGTCCACAATGTCTTTGTACACACGTCCCCCGATATATTTCCCCCCAATTTCAGTGTGACACGCATCCCGACATTATTCCACATGCACTTTTACAACCCCCGACATTGTTCCATAAAGTAAGTATGTACCACTTCCCGAATTTTTTACAATGTCATATGTCAAAAAGCACCCCAGACATTGTCACAATGTCAGTAGTACACACACCCCCCAAATTGTTCCACAAATTCAGTAAGTAAAAACACCCCACCTTGTTCCCACTGTCAGTATATCCAACCCAAACATTGTTTCCCCGCGTATTACAAACCCCCAGACAATGTTCCCAAATTCCCTTTGTCAAGCCCAGATAAGTTCCCCAATGTCAGTGTGTACACGCATCCCCGACATTATTCCACAATGTCAGAATGTACACACACCCCAGACATTGTTTCCATAATGTAAGTATGTACACGACATCCCAGACATTGTTCCACAATGTCAGTATGTACACGCACCCCAGACATTGTCCACAATCAGTATGTACACACACCCCAGACATTGTTCCACAATGTCAGTATGTACACACACCCCTGACTGCTCTCCAAGAGAGCTGGAACAGATACCTAAAGTCAGTGCACGGATCAGCCGGTGTGGCTCGTACGTCGACTGCGTGTGCCAGCAGTAACAGCCTAGTTGTTCCATGGCCTGATTCCAATCGGAAGGCCCTGGTCATGGACCGGGCCCGCGGGGCTTGATCCCCGGAATAACCTCCATGTACCTCCAGGTAACACAAGACATTGTTCCACAATGTCTGAAAACACACCCAGACATTGTATTACACTGTCAGTATGTACACACCCCAACATTGTTCCATATGTCAGTATGTAACACACGTCCCAGCATTTGTATCACACTGTCAGTATGTACACACACCCCAGACATTGTTCCAAAGCTGTCAGTATGTACACACCTCCCAGACTTTGTTCCACACTGTCAGTATGTACAACACCCCCGAATTGTTCCACCTGTCAGTATGTACACACACCAGACATTGTTCCACAATGTCAGTATGTACACACCCCCAGACATTGTTCCACAATGTCAGTATGTACAACACACCCCAGACATTGTTCACAATGTCAGTTTGTACACAACACCCCATTTCCACAATGTCAGTATGTACACACACCCCAGACATTGTTCCCCCAATGTCAGTATTACACACACCCCCAGACATTGTTCCACAATGTCAGTATGTACCACACCCCAGACATTGTTCCCCACATGTCGTAGAACACACCCAGACATTGTTTACATGTCAGTATGGGACACCACCCCAGACATTTTCCCCAATGTCGATGACACACACCCCGACATTGTCCCCAATGTCAGTATGTACACACCCCCAGACATTGTTTTCCCCAATTCAGTATTACCCCCACCCCCGAATTGTTCCACAATGTCGGT
>NC_069399.1:123464765-123479765 GCF_026875155.1 Cherax quadricarinatus
GATCTTCCTTAATTATAAAGGGAGGCTGTTGAAAAGTCTTGAACTCCTTACATTTATCACGTTATTTCCGAGTGTGCTCGTGACATCCCTGCTTTTCACTGAAGGTATTTTGTACTGCCTGCAGAACCCCTTGCTTTCGTTTGGAGGGATTTTTGTGAGCAAATTTGGGACCAGTCCCCTAGGGTTTACCAGGTATAAATTTTGATCTATCTTTCTCACATACATTCCAAAGAGTGCAGGTCGAGGAACTTCAAATATTCCAATAATTTAGGTGCTTGATTGAACTTGTACGTGCAGTAAAGGTTCTGTACATTCCCTAAATCTGCAGTTTCACTCCTTAAAAAAGACTGTGATAACACAGTAGTATTCCAGCCTAAAAAGAACAAGTGACTTACGAAGGGCCATCATTGCTTGGTCCCTGTTATTTTCAAGATTTTCGTTATCCATCCTATGATTTTCCTTATGGTTGTGGTAAGGACACTGTTGTGATCCTCTGACGTTATCACTTCTAAGTCATTCACAATAGTTTTTTGTTGTAATGAGTTGTTAGACTTGGTTTTAATACTCCGGTCAAGTTTTTAGTTCCTCAATTTCTCCACAATGTAGTAAGTGAAATTTATCCTCATTGGAAGATTCGAAAGACTGGAATTTGTCCTCACTGGAAGACTCGGAAATTTGTAGAGTCCTCGGTAGATGCCACTGACACTCAAATTCTAGTATCATCTGCAATGGATGATTTATGTCCCTCTCTGCGTCAGATATGACGATGAGGAAAAGTATGCGGGCAAATGATATGCATTTGGGAACAGAGATTTTTCACTGTGGCAGCAACTGATTTAACTTGTTTAATATTACTCCTTGTGTTCTTTTATACATTAAAATTCCATCTTCCCACTTTTCTAGTTATTCTTTTTGCAAATATTTTGTCCACTTTAAACCATAATCTCACTTGTTGAATGCTTTTTCAAAGTCTTTGCAAACTAGATATAATCTAGAAAGGTGAAGAATAACTGAGCATCTCCAAAGGGCTAGACTATCTGAAATACAGAAGGAAAACATTGCTAGGGAAGTAAAAAATATTGAACTTAAATTAATCATACAGGATCCAGGAGAGACAGGAGCTAAAAGTAATCAATAAATTTAAAATAAATCCAAAATAATTATTTTCATATGCCAAAAACAAAGCAAAAAAAAAAATCCAGTATCGGGCCCTTACTCAAATAAGATGGGACTTACACAGATGACAACAAAGTAATGAGTCTCAATATGACTGTAAGCCATTAATCAGACTAAAGATCGACAATCTGAACAAATTTTTCATGAAAGAGACTCGAAATTTTGTCAATGTATGGAAAATTTCTGACATAACCCTAACTCCGCTGGACTTTGAAAAAGCCATTGATTACATGCACATGCACTCTGCCCCAGGTCCTGACTTATGGAACTCTTGTGTTCATAAGAACTGCAAGAAGCCCTTACTGCGTGTCTTAGGTATACTATAAAGTGGGAGTCTGGACATAGGGGTCACCCCACAGTCACTGAAAATAACAGATATTGTCCCATTCCACAGTGGAGACAACTGTGTAGAATAGAGGCTGTGTTGGGATTTCACTACTTGGAGGTTAGTGGTCCGTTGTCCAGTAAGGAATCCTCTAGGGCCTGCCGCCTCACCCTAGCTTAACTCAAAGTAATGAGTACATACCTCTACGCTACACAAGAGGCAGTGTGGCTGTAGTATCAGACAGCTGCAATGGTAAATCTCTGGTCGTGGTAGTTGGCCACTCCTAGCACGTGTGTCCAACCTTAATGTATCTTCTCTCTCCCATAACCCCCCAATCTGGGGGAAGATTTTTAACAGCTGACTGGAAAATTCAAACTTTATTTTCCACAGCAGCAAAACAACGACAAAAAATTATAGACCAATTGTGCTACTGTTCGACATTACAAAAATCTTTGGAAGATTTCTGAGAAGCATGATTATCAACCACTTGGATTCCCAACAACTGCACAACCCAGGGCAACATGGGTTTATATCAGGTATATAGCTCCTGCCTCTCACAGCTACTGGACTTTTATGACATGGTCTTAGATGCACCTGAGGACAAACAGAATGCCGATGTAGTATACACTGACTTTGCAAAAGCCTTCGGCAAGTGCAATCATCGTGTAACAGCGCACAAAATGCGTGATACAGGAATAACTAGCAAATTGAACAGATGGATCCTTACTTTCTAACCAAGAGAACACAAAGTTAAGCTAGAGGCTGCCACAGTGAAAAGTTCTGTTGCTCAAGGTACAGTACTCGCCCTCATCCTTTTCCCTCAGCCTCATATCTGACATAAACATGAGTATGTTATCTACTGAGGACACGGTAAATCTTCAAGCAGATAAAAGCCAAGTTTTCCAATGGGCCACAGAAAACAATATCATATTCAGTGAGTAAATGATAGCTAGAAATCAGTACAAAACAAATTCTAAGAAAACAAACTAATAAGGAGGACTTGTTAGTGTCAATGTCAGTGGATCTCACCTCCATGGATCACAACAATGTCAATATCACAACTGCGAGGAAAATGATAGGTTGGATAACGTGAGCCTTCAGAACAAGGGATGCTATGCCAGTGATGATCCTCTTTTAAGTCACTTCTCTCTAGGCTGAAAAACTACTGTACACTAACAGCCCCATTCAAGGCAGTCGAAATTGCAGATCTAGAGAATATACAGGGAATTTTCACTGCATATGTTAGTTCAAACACCTTAATTATTGGGAACGTTTGAAGTCCCTTGACCTGTTCTCCCTGGAACGCAGGCGAAAAAGATACATCATAATCGTCATCTGGAAAAATCTCAGAGGGGCTGATCCCAAGTCTGCATTCTGAAATAATCCCCCACGAAAGCAAAAGACTCAGCAGATGGTGCAACATACTCTCAATGAAAAGCAAGGGTGCCATGCATACACTAATAGAAAATGAAATACAGTAAGTGTTCAGGACCCAAGTTTGTTCAACAGCCTCTCATCATACATAAGGGGTTGTCTTCAAGAGGAACCTGGACAGATACCTAAAGCCAGTTCCCGATCAGCCGGGCTATGGTTTGTACATTGGATTACGTGCGGCCAGCAGTAACAGCCTGGTTGATCAGGCCCTGATCCATTGGGAGGCCTGGTTGATCAGGCCCTGATCCACTAGGAGGCCTGGTCGAGGATCGGGCCGCAGAGGAGAAATGTTTCCAGTATAAGGATATCAAAATGTTGCACAAGTGCCTCATCTATCAACTTGTTGGTTTTCTACACAATTTATTAAAATTCTTTTAGATACAACAACGTCTTGTGATCTCGATGCAAGAATTTTTTCCAAACTTGTCTAACCTACAAACACAACCTACTTCCACTAGTAGCTTTTTCACTGGTGACTCCGCCTACCACTGCTCCACCTTATCTGTCAGCAATATATAAACCGCATCTCCACGAATATAATTCACTATTATCAAGATTGATAGACTGAACACATCGACTCCAGGCTGAAGGACTGATCACCTCAAATTACTCATCTTCCACGTTTCTCTCAATTGGACTGAAGAAGCCACTGGCTGACGAAGCGTTTCCAGAATAAAGATACCCGAATGTTGCACAAGTGTCTCACATATCCATAGTTTTGATTATTAACCTAAGTTGGACACAGTGGAATGATAAACATCTGAGAAGATTACAGATATTGAGAGTAAGAATATATTGATTATAAAGTTTTAACTAAGTTCATGATAATGAGCAAATGCATCTTAGTTTTTAAATATGTATTTATGATGGCTGGGATAGGTTAAGGAGGTAAGATGTTTTCTATCTGCAGTTTTAAAAATGCTAGCTGAGTCAGTGGTTCTGGAGATTTCTGGTAAAGAATTCAAGATTTTGGATCCTTTTATGTGCATTGAGTTTTTGAAAAGATTTAGCCAGACACGGGAAATGTCATAGAGATTTCTGTGCCTAGTGTTGTGTCCATGAATCCTATTGCAACTGTCAAGAAAGAGCTTCAGGTCGGGATTTATATTAGAATTAATTGTTTTGTAAATGTAGGTGACACAGTAGTACGAGTGAATGTTTTGTATAGTGAGTTGGTTTGGTCTTTGAAAAGTGTGGGGGATGGGGGGGGGGGTTGTCTAGCTATGATGTGTGATCATTCGCACTGCAGCTTTTTCTTGGGTTATTATTGTCCTTAGGTGATTTGTCGTTGTGGAGCCACAGGCACAAATAGCATAGGTGAGGTAGGGCTAGATCAGTGAATGGCATAGTATAAGTAGTGTTGTTTGTGGTACCTAGTAATGTATCTTTGAGAGGATGCCAACTGTTTTAGATATTTTTTTTCTGTTATGTGTTGGATATGGGTGTTGAACTTCAGGTTGCAGACCCAGGAATTTTCCCTTGTTATGTTTAGCAAAGGATGTTATTAAGCATAATGTTTAGTTGGACCTCACTTGCTCTACTTCCAAACATAATGTAGAAGTTTTGTCTATGTTCAGTGTAAGTTTATTAATAGTCATCCACGTTGCTATTTTTGGGAGCTCATCATTAGTATTGAGTGAGGCTAGATGAGGCTTAATTTCCCAGGTTAACATGTCATTAGAGGTTTTAAGTTCTTGCACTTCCCGAGTTAATATGTTGATTTTTTTGACTCTGCATTCTGATGATTTTAGCTATTTCTTGGTCTTTAATTAATATCCGTATCATCAAATCCATGGAAGGAATTATCTTGGATGTTTGTGGCAGCGGCCATGTTTGTTGTCTGGCGAGTGTTGAGGGTGGCGGTAGGTGGTGAGGGTTGCGTCCTTCTGGCTTGGAGATGGAAATGTTTTACTTGTAGTAATACTTCTCTCACCTGTGGTGTTATGAGTCCTTGGTTGGTTAATGGGCCTTCTTTCGTTGTCCTGTCCCCGGGCCACTGACAGTGGTTTCAGATGAATTGTAGGCGATGGGTACTGGCAGATAAATAACAAAAAAAGGCACAATACCGGTCCAAGTCGGACCGAAACGTCGTTGTAAGCTTCTCTCTTTTATGTGCGGGTTATTTGTGTACTGGCAGATGTTGAGGAGTTTCACTTCGCCTGGCAGTGGAGTAGGTGGTGGTAATACAAGTCTTCTTAGTTGGTAATATAGCGTATTTCTGGGTGATTTCAGCAGCTGTTTTATATAATTATGGGTTTCCACATATCTTAGTGTTATGTGGGTCTTTACTAGGCCATCACAGTGTTGTTAGGAAAACACTGCATGTGTGTACTCAGTATGTATGTATTTATTTTTGTGTTTTCATAAGACACCTGCTGTGCTTGTTCACCCATCAGTATAAAATGGGTACCTGGGTATTAGTCGACTGGTGTGGGTCACATCCTGGGACAAAATTGACCTAATTTGCCCGAAATGTTCAGCATAACAAGCGGTTTCTATATAGTAGTATGTCATTGATGTCAGCTAGGACTGTATACCTTGTACATGTACTTGTAGAAATAGAGATAACATTGTCATTATTATTGTGTCAGCGACTGTCTACCTTCTCAGGAGAAAAGGATGTGATGGAGGGAGTTGGAGACAAACAGTTAACGGTTGAGTCTGTAGGGAGGTCCTACTCTCTGGGAAGGGAAGGGAGAGGATGTAAGGGTTGGGTAGGTATGGGATGGGGAAGAGGGAGAGGGAAATTATGGGTGGAAAATGAAAGAGGGAAGGGGAGGGGTGAGGTATGATAGTGGTAGGTAAGGTAGCGGGGAAGCCACGAGTGCCATCCAGACAGGACAAAAGATACCCAGAAAACTTGCGACACCTGATTTGTGATTTCCGCTCCACGCCGATTGTGGTAACCTGGGGCGGGGCTCAGTGGAGTGGGGCGGGACTAGGTGGAGTTGGGTGGGGCTCAGTGGAATGGGATGGGGCTGGACGGAGTGGGTCGGGGCTAGGTCGAGTGGGTGGGGCTCATGGAGTGGGGCGGGGCTAGGCGGTGTAGGTCGGGGCTCAGTGGAGTGGGGCAGGACTAAGTGAAGTGGGATGGGGCTGAGTGGAGTGAGTCGGGCTGAGTGGAGTGGGGTGGGGCTAAGTGAAGTGGGGAGGGCTGGGTGGAGTGGAGCAGGGCTGGGTGAAATTGGGAGGGGCTAGGCGGAGTGGATCTGGGCTGTCAGATCACTGAGTACATCACTGGCTCACCTCTGGTTACTGGTCTCATCCATCATAGGATGATGTGCTACCGGGCTACTTCACCTTCAGATGAGTCCTACACATTGTCTTGCCGCGTCTCCACCACACTGCCGGACATACACCTGTGTCAGAGGTTGTCCTTGGCAAATAAACTAACATCAGTGGAGCGGGACGGGGCTAGACATGTACAGCACTAGGAATCTTTACTGGTGAAACGTTTCGCCTGCGCTGCAGGCTTCATCAGTCGGATATAGAGATAAATTACACCCCTGGAGACATTGTCCTTAGCGGAAGAAAAAGTTTTCTGTCTTCCGACAAGGCTGATGTCTTCAGGACTGCAGATTCGTCTCTATATTCGACTGATTAAAGTCTGCGATGTAGGTGAGACGTTTTGTCAATAAAGATTGTTAGTGTTGCATAGTTATTGTATGCCATTTATACAGTATTAACTTTGCCTTCTGGCTCCTCCTCCTAAACTATAATTGTTGTCACAATTGGTTCCTGGCGTCTTGGGCTACATATCACTTACTATTGAATCTGTGTACTGAGTTTACCTCTACTAGTTCCTCGTCCAGCTTATTCCATTTATCTTTTTTGCCTTGTGTTTAAACATTCCGTTCTTATTTGTTTTGTTCAATCCTCTTGAGAGTCATGTACGTCGTAATCTTGTCTCCCTTACTCCTTTTATCTACTAAAGTCGCTAAGCTTCTTTAGTTTCTCCTAATAACTCAATCTCCCCATCATCAGGATTAGTTTTACTACAAATCTCTGTTGTTTTCGTACATGCATGACCAGGAAGGAGCTCCATTCTGGAGTCAAATATTCCATCATGGGTTCAACATGTCATATACGAAGTTCTAAAAGATTCTCTGTTAAAGTTTCTGAAATAAGTTCTGAGATTAGCTAACTTCATATATGATGTTGATAAATTGGAAGTCATACCTGACTGACGCTGATTAATTAATCACCTTATCAGTCAAGCCCACCATCGACAAGACTGTTAATACTATGTATTCTGGACACTGGCTACTTGCTAATCAGATGTCCTTGATGACACCTGGTGCCTGTTTCAATACCAGAGATATCAAGCACACTTAATCACTGATGGAGCTTAAGGCTGACCACACAGGTTCTTAGTGTGTATATATTAACACACTTGACCAGCTCTGAGACTGACTCCCATCATTTTTTAACCAAACCACTTTACAGTGGACCCCCGGTTAACGCCTGGATCGGATAGCGCCAAAATCGGATAACGCCTCGCTTTGACGTAAAAAAATTGGCTCGGATAACACCTAAAAACTCGGTTAGGGGCTTTCGTCCCGAACGTGTCTGCTGGGCGCCGTGAGCGGGACCGGCCAGTCACCCAGTCTACCAGCCAGTGTGCCAATGTTTACAAAGCCAGTGAGGACAATTCTGCGTGTACATGCGATATATTTTGTATTATTCCATTGTTTTTGGTTCTTGTAACTGTTAAATAAGCCACCATGGGCCCCAAGAAAGCTTTTAGTGCTAGCCCTATGGTAAAGAATGTGAGAAACACATATAATTTAAGAAAAAGTTTGTAGAAAAATACGAAAGTGGTGGTGGTAGAGGGTGGTAGTGATGGTGGTAGAGGGTGGTAGTGATGGTGGTAGAGAGTGGTAGTGATTGTGATGGTGGTAGAGGGTGGTAGCGATTGTGATGGTGGTAGTGATGGTGGTATAGGGTGGTGGTGGTAGTGATAGTGGTAGAGGGTGGTAGTGATGGTGGTAGAGGGTGGTAGTGATAGCAGTAGAGAGTGGTAGTGATAGTGGTAGAAGGTGGTAGTGATGGTGGTAGAGGGTAGTGGTAGAGGGTGGTAGTGATGGTGGTAGAGGTGGTAGCAATTGTGATGGTGGTAGAGGGTGGTGGTAGAGGGTGGTGGTAGAGGGTGGTAGTGAAGTGGTAGAGGGTGGTAGTGATGGTGGTAGAGGGTGGTAGCAATTGTGATGGTGGTAGAGGGTGGTAGCGATTGTGATGGTGGTAGAGGGTGGTAGTGATGGTGGTAGTGATGGTGGTAGAGGATGGTAGTAGAGGGTGGTAGTGATGGTGGTAGTAGAGAGTGGTAGTGGTTGTGATGGTGGTATGGTATGATAAGGCATGGTGAGGCTGCCAGTTCTGACAAAAAAGCAGCTGAAAAATATGTGCAGGACTTTAAGGGGTACATAGAGGCTGAAAAATTAAAACCCCAACAAGTGTTCAGTTGTGACAAAACATGCCTGTTTAGGAAGAAAATGCCAAACAGGACCTACATTACTCAGGAGAAAAAGGCACTCCCAGGACACAAGCCAGAAAAGGACTTGTTACCTGAAGTCCTTATGGAAGGGGATTCCCCTTCCAAACAATAGAACACCTTCATCCTCTGCCTTCCTCCTGTCTCATCACTCATCAACAAGTCCACAATAAAGGTAAGTGTGAAGTTATTATTGTTTTATTCATGTATCATTGTTTTCTGTGTAGGGAAATGTATATTTCATGTAAAAAAAATTATTTTGTTTAATATTTTTGGGTATATGGAACGGATTAATTGGATTTCCATTATTTCTTATGGGGAAAATTAATTCGGTTGAAGGCTAGCTCTCTGGAACGGATTAAAGGCGTTAACCGAGGGTCCACTGTATTTATATTAGGTCCATACGTTCCTTACACAAGATCATGGACTTAATCTACTTAATGGACAAGGTTGTAAGATGAACCACGGGCCTCAGGTCAGGTCAACTTGCGAGTCCTGACTAACGGTACTAATGAGACATCAATGCAAGACACCTTATGGAAACTTGTCTGGACTGCTCCTCGTGAGATGTTTACCCTAGCAAGCACTGTTGACACAGACCCTGAGATTAGTAGCAAGACTGCCTGCTCCCTGGCTTTCAAACTTGTATGCCTGGGGTCAGGCCTGTTTAGGCTTAGGTTGTATTCCAGGGAATACAAATTAAGGGACTTCAACCGTTCCCAGTAATTTAGGTGCCCTATCGTACTAATGTATGCCGTGAAAGTTCTCTGTACACTCTCGAGGTCAGCAATTTCGCTTGAAGGAGGCAGTTAGTGTAATTATTTGCGGCATTTCTCTTCATGTTCTACAACTCAACTGTTAAATCTATGTCCCTCATTATGAGCCTGATCTACTTCCACTAGTGGACTGCGTGTGATGGTTCTGTGTGTGTGACGGTCCAGTGTGTGACGGTCCGGTGTGTGATGATCCTGTGTATGACGGTCCGGTGTCTGACAGTCCGGTGTCTCACGAAGGTGCGTGCGGACGGGTATGTGTGTGACGGTCCTGTGTGTGACGGGGTTGTGTGAGGACGGTATGTGTGAGACGGTCCTGTGTGTGACGGGGTTGTGTGAGGACGGGTATGTGTGAGATGGTCCTGTGTGTGACGGGGTTGTGTGAGGACGGGTATGTGTGAGACAGTCCTATGTGTGACGGGGTTGTGTGAGGACGGGTATGTGTGAGACGGTCCTGTGTGTGACGGGGTTGTGTGAGGACGGGTATGTGTGAGGCGGTCCTGTGTGTGACGGGGTTGTGTGAGGACGGGTATGTGTGAGATGGTCCTGTGTGTGACGGGGTTGTGTGAGGACGGGTATGTGTGAGACGGTCCTGTGTGTGACGGGGTTGTGTGAGGACGGGTATGTGTGAGACGGTCCTATGTGTGACGGGGTTGTGTGAGGACGGGTATGTGTGAGACGGTCCTGTGTGTGACGGGGTTGTGTGAGGACGGGTATGTGTGAGACGGTCCTGTGTGTGACGGGGTTGTGTGAGGAGGGTATGTGTGAGATGGTCCTGTGTGTGACGGGGTTGTGTGAGGACGGGTATGTGTGAGACAGTCCTATGTGTGACGGGGTTGTGTGAGGACGGGTATGTGTGAGACGGTCCTGTGTGTGACGGGTTGTGTGAGGACGGGTATGTGTGAGGCGGTCCTGTGTGTGACGGGGTTGTGTGAGGACGGGTATGTGTGAGATGGTCCTGTGTGTGACGGGGTTGTGTGAGGACGGGTATGTGTGAGACGGTCCTGTGTGTGACGGGGTTGTGTGAGGACGGGTATGTGTGAGACGGTCCTATGTGTGACGGGGTTGTGTGAGGACGGGTATGTGTGAGACGGTCCTGTGTGTGAGGGGTTGTGTGAGGACGGTGATGTGTGAGACGTCCTGTGTGTGACGGGGTTGTGTGAGGACGGGTATGTGTGAGGTCTGTGTGTGACGGGGTTGTGTGAGGACGGGTAGTGTGAGACAGTCCTTGTGTGACGGGTGTGTGAGGACGGTATGTGTGAGACGGTCCTGTGTGTGACGGGGTTGTGTGAGGACGGGTATGTGTGAGGCGGTCTGTGTGTGACGGGGTTGTGTGAGGACGGGTATGTGTGAGATGGTCCTGTGTGACGGGGTTGTGTGAGGAGGGTATGTGTGAGAGGTCCTGTGTGTGACGGGGTTGTGTGAGGACGGGTATGTGTGAGACGGTCCCGTGTGTGACGGGGTGTTGTGTGAGGACGGGTATGTGTGAGACGGTCCTGTGTGTGACGGGGTTGTGTGAGGACGGGATGGTGAGACGGTCCTGTGTGTGACGGGGTTGTGTGAGACGGTATGTGTGAGACGGTCCTGTGTGTGACGGGGTTGTGTGAGGACGGGTATGTGTGAGACGGTCCTGTGTGTGACGGGTTGTGTGACGGGCTGGTATGTGTGAGACGGTCTATGTGTACGGGTGTGTGTGAGGACGGGTATGTGTGTAGAGGTCCTGTGTGTGACGGGGTTGTGTGAGGACGGGTATGTGTGTAGACGGTCCTGATGTAGTGGTGAGGCTGTGTGACGGTGTGGTGTGACGTCTGTGTGTGACGGGGTTGTGTGAGACGGGTATGTGTGGAGCTTGTGTGACTGCGATTTGAGTGATGTGTGTGTGTAGTGCTGTGTGACAGTCTTGAGTGTGTCGGGATTGTGTAGGGGCTGAGTGTGTCAGGCGAGTGTGAGGAGGCTGATGTGTGTAGGGCAGTGTGAGGGGCTGAGTTGACGTGCTGAGTGTGACTGGCTGATTGTGAGGAGGCTGAGGTGTCAGGGCCGAGTTGAGGAGGCTGAGTGTAGGGCTAGTGAGGGTGAGTGTGAGGCTGATTGTGAAGGGCTGAGTGTGTCAGGCTGAGTGTGAGGATGAGTGTGTCAGGCCGAGTTGTGAGGGCTGATGTGACGTGGCTGAGTGTGAGGAGTGAGTGTCAGGCGAGTGTGAGGTATCTGTGTGTACGGGCGAAATGTGAAGTGAGTGACGTGTTCATGTGACAGGTGAGTGTAACATGCTTATTGCAATAATCTAATTGAATTGCTATGTTATACATGATGTTGAATTAGCTGAAGTGCTGAGTATATATAATGCCAATTAAAATAATTACTTATTTAGTGTAATCTGAGTTACTGCTTTCGATAGTGTCGAATAGTTCACAGTATGATATACATTATGATTAGTGACTACAATATAATGAATACATATAGTTCCATTATCTGGTACTATAACTGTTTAATGCCGTACACTGATCAGCGTCGTTCGCATTGTAATGTCATGAATTAGAATAACAATAATTCGCGTTCCATGTACTGACAAATTGTCGGTCAGTAGTCATGAATGTTGCACGCGTTAAAGGCACGCATTTCCACCTTCTGTTTAATATTGCTCAGCGTACGCTGCCGTGCGAGATGACAAAGATTGCAATATTCGCCTGGAAAAATTGAGAGAGCTGGAGGCATCACGTACTTCATGATAGGTTATTGATTGTTACCTGCTCTTGCTGCTATAAAGACAGTATTGGATGTTATATATTGTGAACCTTGGCCCAAGTGAATAGGGAAGTAAACAAGTGATGCAGTGAACATATTGAAGGTACATTAATTAATCCCTTCATTTTACCTGTGATTTACCTGTGATCGATTTCGAGGGTTTTTCTAGCCTGGCGGTCCGGCCTGGGGCCAGGTTTCTCCCTAGGTTGTCTGTTAAACTAAGGTGTCACTTTTATCAACCCAATGGACTACATAACCATCGTAACCTAGTTGATCTAGCAGGTGCAGAGATAGTGGTCAAGCTTCTGTTTGAAGATTAATGCACTTGTTTTGCCATTATTTCTGATATCTGTTGATGCAGTGTTCGCTTATTGTGCACATGGCGTTCCTACTTTTCAGTGGGTCAATACATTTTACACTTGCTCCGTATCTCTCACCATTACGTTGTTATGACATTGTGTATATTTCGGAATCTGGCCCCTAAGTGTCTTCCATGTATGTATTAACAAATATGTTGAAGATTACGAATCAGTTAATTAACAAATGGAGCTCATATTAATTTTGGTTCAAATGTTTAATAAAAAGGGATGAAGCCTAGTTTCTCCTTGCCCTTTCTTCCTACCCTCCCCACTCCATACATCCTCACCAAATACCAACGTCCTCACCCCACCTCTGGTCCCGCCCTCCTTCATTTTTTTGTTTCTGTTGATACCTCTCTTCTGTTGCCTCAACATTTTTATTGTTGCTATGTTAATATTAAATACAAGAATATACTCTAAGTGGATAAATATTACTAAAAATAATCTTAGTGGAGATGAGAGGTAGTTATTCTCCAGTTTTAATGCTCGCTGTCTTCTCGACTAAGAGTTTTGTCTGTTACATTTATCAATGTATATCGCTGTATCTGATAGTATCAAAGGCAATAGAGATAATACAAGTGAACTTCACAAAGCATTTTAGCTCCCTGCAGAAAAGAGAATTTCACCCTCGTCACTTGACTCAATGAGAGGAGTAGGTCGCTCGTAGTGGTAATTAAAACCTTATTGTGGTTCGGTCGCTGCAAGATCCGAGGGCGGTATCTCGTACTCCAGTCTTTTAACATTCCATATTTATCAGTGTCAGCTCCCTTTTTTTTTAATTCAGAAATTGCCCCGGACACTTCCAGGCTCGGACCTTCCTCCATGTAGGGAGCTCCAACACCGACTGTTTTATTAAGCATATGAGAATAGTCGTTCTTCAAAGTTGTCGCACGTTTTAGTGCGACAACTTTTCTAATTTTTTTTTTTTTTTGTTAGCAAAATGAAAGTAATACAACCAACTTTACATCATCGTTGAAAGTTTGGAAACGTTCAGAAGAGGCGTTTTCAAGTTATATGGAAACTCCAAAAAATATTGTAGGAAGTAGAAACTACTGAGACAACAGCTGCAGGTATCCCCCTCCAGGGATGCCTTAATGCCAAAGATAATTGTTCTTGTTCTTGCAGCTGAGTAGCAGCATAATACATTGCGTTAGTCGAAATGTTTAATAATATTTAATGTCCTTTCAACAATTTGAAGTTGCCCGATCAGCCGGGTTCTGTGGTTTCTAAGTTGGATTGTGTGCGTCCAGCTGTAACAGCCTGGTTGATCAGGCCCTGCTCCGTCAGGAGGCGTTGACCCTCGGCATGACCTCCAGGTAGACTCCAGACAGGTAGAATATGCGAGGGGCTTGGTCATCTAACAGGGGTGGGAGCGTGTTTGATGGGAGTGGGTGGGGGCAAGTGGTTTTTATGACTTAACGCGCTGTTAGAGTGTGAGCAAGGTTACATTTATGAAAGGATTCAAGGGAAACCGGCTAACCGAACTTAAGTTCTGGAGGTGGGTAGTGTAGTGCCTGCATTCTGAAGGAGGGGTGGGGATATATGCAGTTTGGAGGGGAATCTGAACTGTAGTATCGGCACGCCTCTGGCAAGACATATATATATTTATATCAAAGAACTTGATAATGTGAGAAGTAACGAAAGAGCTTGGAATTTCACTATTCTTTCACAGTGGTTATCTTGCATATTCTGATATCAACTGTTTACTGTGATCTTATTGCATATATATATATATATATATTATATATATATATATATATATATATATATATATATATATTATATATATATATATATATTATAGTGCCGAATAAGCACAACTTGCCATCTTGGCTTAAATAGCAACGCTCATCTTGCCATATAGGACAAGTGAAAATTTGTGTAAGCAATAATTTCGCCAAAATCATTCTGAACCTAACGAAAAAAATATATTTCACTGTGTTTGTTCAATATTAAATTTACATTGTAAACAAATCTAAAATATATTTAGTTGGGTTAGGCTAAAATAAATTGCGCTTGTTATAATAAGGTTAGGTAAGTTTTCTAAGTTCCTTTTGGTACAAAATTATAAATTTTTACATCAACACTTATGAAAAAAATATATCTTTAAAACGTATAAGAGAAAATTTTAGAAAGGACTTAATTTTAAATGAGTTCTTGCTAATTGACCAGTTTTACATATTCGGCACGACATATATATATATATTATATATATATATATATATATATATATATATATATATTATATATATATATATATATATATATATATATATATATATATATATATGTCGTGCCGAATATGTAAAACTGGTCAATTAGCAAGAAACTCATTTAAAATTAAGTCCTTTCTGAAATTTTCTCTTATACGTTTAAAGATATATTTTTTTCATTAATGTTGATGTAAAAATTTATAATTTTTCACCAAAAGAATCTTAGAAAATTTACCTATCCTTATTATAACAAAAACAATTTACTTTAGCCTAACGCAACTAAATATATTTTAGATTTGTTTACAATAATTTAATACTAAACAAACACAGCGAAATATATTTTTTTCGTTAGGTTCAGAATGATTTTGGCGAAATTATTGCATACACAAATTTTCGCTTGTTCTATATGGCAAGATGAGCGTTGCTATTTAAGCCAAGATCGCAAGTTCTGCCTATTCGGCACGACATATATATATGCATTGTTAAA
>NC_069399.1:123484765-123494765 GCF_026875155.1 Cherax quadricarinatus
TTGCATATTCTGAATAAACTTTTAACTGTGATCTTTTTGCATAATATAATATAAATATATAATATTTATATATAAAAATAAATATTTTAAATATATATATATAAAAATGTCGTGCCGAATATTAAAACTGGTCAATTAGCAAGAACTTTTTTTAAAAAATTTTCCTTTCTAAAAATTTTTCCCTTTACTTTAAAATAAAAATTTTTTTTCAAAAATGTTGATGAAAAATTTTTAAAATTTTTTCATCAAAAGAATCTTAAAAATTTCCTATCCTTTTTAAACAAAAACAATTTATTTTTAGCCAAAACGCAACTAAAAATTTAATTTTGTTTACAAAATTTTTAATACAAAACAAACACAGTAAAATATATTTTTTTTCTTGGGTTCAGAATGTTTTGGCAAATTTATGCATACACAAATTTTCGCTTGTTCATATGGCAAGATGAGGTTTGCTATTTAACCAAGATCGCAAGTTCCCCCTATTCCACGAAAAATTTTTAAATCAGGAAAATTTCCTAGAAAGCTGATGCAGCGGGGGATAAAAGAAAACGTAACCTTCTCCCTGAAAGAAGGCTGCCTTGGATCAAAGTCACGAAAGCGGACTCCAGGGTATTGGTCCTGGGGGTAATGGAAAAGCACTGCGCCCCCTTTTTCCAAGGTTCGTAGTTCGAGTCTCCTTCACCAGAGATCGTGTTTGGTAATTTCGCCTGCTTTTGCGAATTCCTGTATATAAAATAAAATTTATATATTATATATATAAATATTATATTAAAATATATATATATATATAAAACCAAATATCTGGAGTATACCTGGAGAGATTTTTCGGGGTCAACGGCCCCCGGGGGCCCGGTCTTGACCAGGCCTCATGGGAATGGGGGGCCCTGATCACCCAGGTTTTTGCTATTGGCCGCCCGCAACCCACGTACAACCACACCCCGGGCTGCGGGTACTAACTTTGGGGGCTGTCCACCCCTTTTAAAGACAGCCGGGGGTCTATTGGAATCCCCACATGATTGGGGGAGTCAGTTAAACAGTTTTTGGGCCCCCAAACTTACTGTTTTTCCCAGCACTTTTTATGGGGAAATGAAACCCCCTAAACGGGGCCTTTTCTGGAGAGAGTGAGGGGAGCAAGGCTCCGGCCCCGCCCATGGCTATTAACACAAGAAGTTTCATGTATTTTAAAAATAAAACACAATAAACAAAAAAATGTTCAGAAAAAAACAACTTAAGATCCGAGTTAAAGTTTATATTTTAAATTTCCATTGTTGTTCCGCCATCATCACAAGTGTGGGTGGTGGGTGTGGTGGGGTGTTTTGTGGGGTGTTGTGTGTGTGTGTGGTGTGTGGGGGGTGTGTGGTGGTGTGGTGGGTGTGTGTGTTTTGTGTGGTGGTGTGTGTTTGTGTGACTCACCTAGTTGTACTCACCTATTTGAGTTGGGGGGGGGCGAGCCAGCTCCCCCCGCCCTTCCTGATCGCTACTGGGCCACCTCCCCGGCCGGAGTTTTGTGTTTTTGTGTGTTTTGTGTGTGTGTGGGGTTTTTGGTGTTTGTGGTGTGTTTTTGGGTTGTGTGTGGTTTGTGGGGTGTTGTGTGTGTGTGTGTTGTGTGTGGTGGGGTTTTGTGTGGTGTGGTGTGTGTGTGTGTGTGTGTGGGGTTTGTGTGTGTGGTGTTGTGTGTGTGTGTTGTGTGTGTGGTGTGTGTGTGTTTTGTGTGGGTGTGTGTTTTGGTTGGTGTGTGTTTGTGTGTGTGGTGTGTTTGGGGGTGTGTGGTGTGTGGTGTGTGGGTGTGTGTGTGTGGTGGTTTTGGGTGGTGTGTGTGTGTGGGGTGTGGGGGTGGTGTGTGGTGTGTGTGTGTGGTTGTGTGGTGTGTTGTGTGGTGTGTGTTGTGTGTGGGGGTGTGTTGGTGTGTGTGTGGGTGTGGTTGTGTGTTGTGTGTGGTGTGGGGGGGGGGTGGGGGGGGTGTGTGGTGTGTGTGTGGGGGTTTGTTGTTGTGTGGTGTGTGTGGGGGGTTTTTTGTTGGTGTGTGTGTAGTGTACTCACCAATTGTACCACCTAATTGGGGTTGCGGGGTCGAGACTCACTGCTGGCCCCGCCTCTTCACTGATCGCTACGGGATCCTCTCTCTCTCTGCTCCTGAGCTTTGCCTCCCTCTTCTTAAAATATTTAGGGTTTCCGGCCTCCCCAACTTCATTTGCTGGGCTATTCCACTTGCTGACAACTTATCTGAAAAAAATACTTCCAACGCCCCCTGTGACTCGTCTGAGTCTTCATTTAGTTGTGACCCCTTGTCCCTGGTCCCCTCTCTGGAACACCTATCTCTGTCCACCTTGTCTATTCCCCGCAGTACTTTAGTCGTTATCTGTCCCCCCCTGACCCTTCTTCCTCCAGTGTCGTCAGTCCGTTTTCCCCTTAACCTTTCCTCGTACACTTTCCCCTTTGAGCTCGGGGACACCTTTTGCAACCTTTGTACTTTCTCAAAACTTCTTGACGTGCTTGACCGGTGTGGGTTCCAGACTGGTGCTGCATACCCAGTAGGGGTCTAACATACACATGAAAACATGTTTTGAACGATTCCTTATTAAGGTATGGGAAAAACGCTTTTCTCGGTTTGCCGGCCCCCGAGCGCAGCGGTTTTGGGTTAAAGGTGCCCCTGATGTGCTGGGTTTAGGTTTCACCCCAAGGTCTTTCTCCCCCGAGGGGTCTGAAGTTTTTGTCCACCTAGCCTATATTCTGTCTGCGGTCTTCTTGCCCCCCCCAATTTTCATGACTTTGCTTTTGGCGGGAATAAAATTCGGGGACCCAGTTACTGACCACAGTCCACCCTCCAGGTTCTTTGCGTCCTCCTCACCCGTCCGTTTTAATTCTTTCCATCAACTTCACTCATCTGCGACAGGACACTTCAGAGTCATTCCTTCCATCAGTCTTTCACAAAAATTCAAAAATACACTGGCCAAACTGACCCCCTGTGGGACCCCGCTCGAACAGGCGCCCACTTGAACCTCTTCACGTACCTGATCGTTGCTGCCTCCCTTCAGTATTCCCTATCCTTGCAGTGCCCCCTTTTACGTGTGCCTGACCCCACTTTTTGCACTAACCTTTTTGGGGGAAACTTGTCAAAGGCCTTCCTGCAGTCTGGGAAAAAACGAAATCTACCCAAACCCTCTCTCTCTGTCTTTTCTTTTCCCTTTTGCATAAAACTCCAGGAGTTTGTGATACAAAGATTTCCCTTTCCATAAACCCATGCGGTTTTTCATTTAAACTTGTTCCTTTCCGTGTTCGACCACTCTCCTCCGATAACTTCTCCTGCTTTGCACACAATACTGTCAAGACACGGGTCTGTATTTTTATTTCCTCGTTTCTTTTTTCCTTTCTAAATATGGGATACTTTAGCTGTCTTCCTTTTCTCAGGTATTGCCCAGTTTTAAGGGATTTGTTGAAGATTGGGGTTTTAAGGCCACCAGCATCTTGCTCCTTCTCTAAGACCCATGGGAGATGTTGCCCGGGTTCCATCGCCTTTGGGGTTAAAGGGTCCTTAAAGCTTCTTCACCCCCCCTCCTCAGTTTTTTTCGTATGTCATCCAACACTTTTTTGGTATACCCCCTTTTTGATTTTCCCCTTCTGTGCTGCCCCCCCACAGCCCTTCCTGTCTCTACTAAAAAAATTTCCTTTAAATCTCCTTTTTCAGCTCCTACAACCTCCTGACATTCTTGTGAGTTCTCCCCCTTCTGTCCTTAATCTGACACCTGGCTTTGACTTTGTCTTCCCCTGATGTGGCTATACAACAGTTTCGGGCAGTTTTGATTCTCGATGCTAGTCTTTTCATACTGTCGCGGGGGCCTCCTCCTTACCTTTGCTACTCTTCCGGCTCTGCGACGATCTCCCTATTTTCGTGTGTTCTCTGCCTTCTGGTATTTTTTTCCCTTTCCTTTTGCACTTTTTTTTGCCTCCTTACACCGTGGGGAAAACCAGGGCTTGTTCTGGTCTTCCCTGTTACTGTTCCTGGGAATGAATTTTCCACTGCCTCCTTGCTTTTTTGTTGCTACTTTTCCATCTTTCGTTTTCCCTGTTTTCCTGCCGTTCTCTGTCCCACTGGACCCCGCAGGAATTCTTAAACCCTAGTACCCCCTCTTTTTATAGTCAGGCTTTTCCCATTCACTCCTTTTTTCCTCCACTTGCACTCTACAAAGTATTCAAACACAGAACCACATGGTCGTAGCTCCTGGGGGACTCTCAATTTATGTCCCAATGTCTGAGCTCCCAGGGTGAACACAAGACCAATTTTCGGGCATCTCCCCTCTCACTCGGGTATGTCCTTAACATTTTGGTGCATGGTTTTTCCCACACCACGTCCAACTCCGCTCCCATGTTTGGGGACCCCCCATGTGGCTCCAGGTTTTCCCAGTCAATCTCCCTGTGGGAAATCCCCCAAAAAACCAAAATTTTTCTGCGGGAGTGAGCTCTTCTTCCCCCCCTCCGCAAGGTGCCACCATTGCTCTTTGCTCTCATCTTTTCCTCTTTTGGCCTCCGCAGTTCTGTGGTGGATTAACATCACTCAAGCCCCTTTTGGGTTTTTCCCCAACTGAATGTACCTGCTATGAAACCCTTTTTCTCCTTCTCACTACCCTTCCTTTTTCTCCGATTTTCCATCTTTTTTTACAGCAAGCAAACCCCCTCCCCCCCTACCCCTTCTATTTTTCCTCATGATCTGGTTCCTGGGGGAAGATTGCCTGATTGTCTCCATGAGTTTTGTTTCTGTAACGTATAGTCTGGGGACTTCTCATTGATTTTTCTTGCCTTTCCCTCTGTTTTATTCGTTAATCCATCTGCATTTGTGTACCAAACCTTAAACTTCTGTTCTAATCTGTTAAAATGTGGGGCGGGGGGTGGAAACAGAGGATCGGGGTGGATGGTTTGGGTTTGGAATGTTTAGTTTGCCTTGGGGGGTCGTGGGGGAGTCCTTTTGCAGGTTTTTCGTGTGTGTGTGTGTGTGTGTGTTTTTTGGTTTTTTGTGTGTGGTGGGTGTGTGTTGTTGTGTTTGTGTGTGTGGGTTGTGTGTGTGGTGTGGTGTGTGTGGGTGTGTGTGTTGTATGTTTTGTGTGTGTGTTGTGTGTGTTGTGTGTGTGTGTGTGTGGTGTGTGTGTGTTTTTGTGAATGTGTGTTGGTGTGTTTGTGTGTGGGTGTGTGGTGTTGTGTGGTGTGGTTGTGTATGTGTGGTGTTATGTGTGTGGTGTGTTTGTGTGTTGGTTGGGGGTGTGGTGGTGGTGGTGGTGTGGTGTGTATGGGTGTGTTGTGTTGGTGTGTTTGTGTGTGTGTTTTTGTGTGGTTTGTGGGGTGGGGTGTGGTTGTGTGTGTGTGGGGTGTGTGTGTTGTGTGTTTGTGTGTGTGTGTGTGTGTGTTGTTGTGTGTGTGTGTGTGTGTGTGGGTGGTGGTTGTGTGTTGGTGTGTATGTGTGCGGTGTGTGTGTGTGGGTGGTGTGGTGGGGCGTGTGTGTGTGGTGTGTGTATTGTGTGTGGTGGTGTGGGTATGTGGTGTGTGTGTGTGTGTGTGTGGTTTTGTGGTCTGTGGTGGGGTGTGTGTGTGTGTGTTTGTGTGTGGTGGTGTGTGTATGTTGGGCTGTGTATCTGTGTGTGTGTGTTTTTGTATGTGTGTGTGTGGGGTGTGTGTGTATGTTGTGTGGTTTGTGGTTGTGTGTGGTATGTGTGTGTGTGTGTTGTGTGTGTATGTGTGTGTGTGTGTGTTGGTGTGTGTGTGTTTTTGTGTGTGTGTGGGGTGTGTGTGGTGGTGTGGTGTGAGGCGTTGTGTGTGTGTGTTGTGTGTGGTGTGTGGTGTGTTGGGGGTTTTGTTTAGTGGGTGGTATGTTGTGTGTGTGTGTATAGGTGTTGTGTTTTGTGGGTGTGTGGTTTTGTGTGTGGTGGTGTGTGTGGTTTTGTGTGGTGTGGTTGTGTGTGTGGTATGTTTGGTGTGTGGTGTGTGGTGGTTGGGGTGTGTGTGTGGGGTGTGTTGGTGTTAGTGTTGTGGTGTGGTGTTGTGGGGTGTGGGGGGGTTGGTGTGGGTTGTGTGGTGTGGTGTGTTGGTGTGTGTGTGTTGTGTGTGTTTGTATGTGTGTGTGTGGTGTGTGGTGTGTGTGGTGTTTCCCCTGCCTTTCAACTCAAAGACTGAAGAAATACTTCCTAATATCTTCTGACTCATTTGGTCTTCAAATTCCCAATTTGGCCTCTTGTTTCTGTGTGGTGTGTGGTGTGGTGTGTGGTGTGTGTGTGGGTGTGTGTGGTATGTTTGTGTGTATGTTGTGTTGTGGTTGGGGTGTGTGTGTGTGTGTGGTGTGTGTGTGTGTGGTTGTGGTGTGTGTATGTGTTGGTGTGTTGTGGTGTTGTGTATTGGTTTTTGGTGTGGTGTTGGGGGTGTGTGTTGTGTGTGTGTTGGTTTGTGTGTGTGGTGTGTGGTTGTGGTGTGTGTGTGGTTTTGTGTGCGTGGTTTTTGTGTGGGTGTGTGTGTGGTGTGGGGCGTGGTGTGTGTGTGTGTGTGTGTGTTTATGTGTGTGTGTGTGTGTTGGGTGTGAAAGTGTGTGTGTGGGTGTGTTGTGTGTGTTGTTCGGTGTGTGTGTGTGTGTGTGGTGATGTTGTCGTGGGTGTGTGTGTGTTGTGTGTTGAGTGGTCTGTGGGGTGTTGTGGTGTGTGTATTTTTGTGTGTGTGTGTTTGTATGTGTGGGGTGTTGTTGTAGTGGTGTGTGTGTGTGTGTGTGGTGGTGTCTGTGTATGTGTGTGTGTGTGGTGTGTGTGGTGTGTATGTGTGTGTGTGACTCACCTATTGTACTCCACTAGTTGGTTTGCGGGGGCGAGTCCGAGCTCCGGGCCCCCCCTCTTCACGATCCTACTAGGTCACTCTCCCCGAGCCGTGAGCTTTATCATACCTCTGCTTAAAGCTATGTATGGATCCTGCCTCCATACATCGCTTCCCCCAAACTATTCCATTACAACACTCTTGCTGAAAAAACTTCCCAAAATCCCGTGATTCATCTGTGTCTTTAGCCTCCAACTGTTCCCCTTTTACGTTCCAAACTCGGGAAAATCCTGTCTTTGTCCCCTTGCAAATTCCCCCCAGATTTTGATGTCGTTTATCAGCCCCCCCTATCTCCCTTCCTCCCCGTTCGTCAGGTTTATTTTTCCTTTAAACCCTCCTCGTAGGCATACCTCCCCAGTCGGGACTAGTCTTGTTGCAAAACCTTTGCACTTTCTCATTTCTTTACGGCTTTGGGTAGGTGTGGGTTCCAAAATGGGGCCAACTCCAATTGGGGCCAACGTAACGGGACAGGTCCGAACGATTCCTTATTAAGATGTCGGAATGCTGTTTTGAGGTTTTTCTAGGCGCCCAATGCGCAGCAGTTTATTTGGTTTTGTGCGCTTCCCGGAGTGTCCGGGGTTTTTTACTCACCCCAAGATCTTTTTCCTTGATGATTTTTTAGTCCACCCCCAGACTGTCTCCGTCGCGGGCCTTTTTGCCCTTCCCCAATCTTCATGATTTGCCTTTTTTGGGGTTGAACTCCAGGGGGCCCCTTGCTGGGGCCAGGTCTCAGCCTGTCCAGATCCCTTTGTAGTTCTGCTGGGCTTCGATCGAGTGTATTCTTCCATCAACTTTACTCACTCAAACAGGGGCACCCAAGTCATTCCTTCCGTCTTCGTTCACAAATACCGAAACAGCACTGTCCTAACGACCCCGCGGGACCCCGCTGGTCACAGGGGCCCCTCTGACACCTCGCCCCGTCCATGACCGCTGCGCTTTTTGACAAGTATTTTTCCCCGTCCTTTTAGTGCCTTCCCTTTATCCCTGCTTTCCTCCCTTTTTTTCACCAAACTCTTGGGGAACTGTGCAAACGCCTTTTCAGCCAAGAAATGAAACCACCCACCCCTCTCTCTCTTGCTTACTGCTGTCACCATTCAAGAACTCCCTAGGTTTTGTGACACGGATTTCCCCTCCCTGAAACCCTGCTGGCTGGTTTTATGAGATCATTCCCTTTCTAGGGTTCCACCACCTTCTCCTGATAATCTTCTCCATGTTTTTTCAACTTCAAGTCATGACATGTCGTAGTTTAACGCTTCAGTCGTCTCCTTTTTTAAAGATTTGGGGCAATTGCTGTCTTCCATGCCCTGGTGGTGTGTAAATTGTGTGTGGGGTGTGTGTGTGTTGTGGGGTGTGGTTGGGGTGTGTGGTGTGTGTGGTGGTTGTGTGTTTGGTGTAGTGGTGGTGTGTGTGGGGGTGTGGTTGTTGGGTTTGTGTGTGTGTGTGTGTGCGTGTGTTGTGTGGGGGGGTTTGGGTGGTGTGTGTGGGTGTGTGGGTTTTTGGGGGTTGTGGTGTTTTGTGGTGTGTGGGTGTGGTGTGTGTGTGTGTGTGTGTGGTGTGTGTTTGTTGTTTTGTTGTGTGTGGGGTGTATGTGGTGTGTGGTGGTGTGTGTTGTGTGTATTCCCCTGCCTACAAACCCTTTACTGAAAAAATATTCCTAAAATCTCTCTGACTCTTTGTGTCTTCAAATTTCCCAATTGTGGCCTCTTGTTTTTTTGGTGTGTGTTGTGGTGTGTGTTGGGGTGTGTTGTGTGTGTTGGGTGTGTGGTGTGTGTAAAACCCCTATTTGTTGTTGCAGGGGTCAGTCCTAGCTCCCGGCCCCGCCTCTTTTACCGCTGTTCTGGCCCCTCTCTCCCCGCTCCATGACTTTATCAAACCTCGTCTTAAAACTTTTTAGGTTCCGCCAACTACGTCTTTTTTAGGCTATTCCCCCTGCCTTACAACTCTATGACTGAAAAAACTTTTCCCAATCTCTCTACCATTTTTGTCTTAAATTCCCAATTGTGCCTCTTTTTTTGTGTCCCCTCCCGAAAAATCCTGTTTTGTCCACCTTGCTATTCCACCAGTATTTTATATTCGTATCATGTCTCCCCGACCCACCTTCCTCCAGGTCGTCAGGGGCCGATTTCCCCCTTTTCTTTTTCATAGGCATTCCCCTTAGCTCTGGAACTAAACCCTTTTCGCAACCTTTTTACTTTTTTCCAGTTTCTTGACGTTTCTTTATCAAGTGCGGTTCCAAAAAGTGCGCATACTCCCGATGGCCTACATACCGTGTACATTTTCTGAAGATTTTTTCTAAGGATCAATCGTCCAGGTTTGCCCGGCGCCCATATGCTGCAGCTTTTTTTGATTGTGTTGCTTCCGGAGACAGCTCGGGTTATACTCACCCCAAGTCTTTTTCCTTGAGTGTGTTTTGGTGTTTTGTGTTGTGGTTGTGGTGTGGGTTGTTGTTGGGGTTTTGGGGAGTGGTGTGTGTGGGGTTGGGGTGTGTGTATGTTTTGTGTGGGGTTTTGGTGGGGTGTGTGTGTGGGTGTGTGTGGTGTGGTGTGTTTTATGTTGTGGTGTTTGGGGTGTGTATGTGTGTGTGTGTGTTGTGTGTATTGTGTGTGTGTGTTTGGGTTGTGATGGTTTTTGTGTGTGTGTGTATGGGTTTTGTAGTGTTGTGGGTGGTGTGTATGTGGTGTGTAGTGTTGTTGGTTTTATGTGTGTGTGGTTTGTGTGTGTAATGTGCGTGGTGTGTGTGTGTTGTGTGTGTTGGGTGTGTATGTGTGTGTGGGTGTGTGTATGGTGTGTGTATGTGTGTGTGTGATGTGGTGTGGTGGGTGTGTGTATGTGTGTTTATGTGTGTGTGTGTGTGTGTGAAGTGTTGTTTGTGTGTTGTGGTGTGGTGTGTGGTGTGTGTGTTGTGTGTGTGGTGTGTGTGTTGGGGTATCAGGTGGTGTCAAAAAGCAGTTTTTTACCGGTGGGGGTATTAGCTTTTGGGGCAAATTTTCTCTGATACTCTATTTTATAGTACTGAATATCAAAAATATTTAATTGACTGCAACTCAAAAAAAATAGAAGAATGCAAGATGCTTAAAATTGTGAACGTGCGGGGTTAAAGATTTTTGATATCTTTTTTTTTTCATCTATAAAACACGTCCCCCAAATCACACACAGACTG
>NC_069399.1:123499765-123503900 GCF_026875155.1 Cherax quadricarinatus
TGTAACTCAGGCGGGGGCTGTAACACAGGTGGGGGCTGTAACACAGGCGGGGGCTGTAACACAGGTGGGGCTGTAACACAGGTGGGGCTGTAACACAGGCGGGGGCTGTAACACAGGCGGGGGCTGTAACACAGGTGGGGGCTGTAACACAGGTGGGGGCTGTAACACAGGCGGGGGCTGTAACACAGGCGGGGGCTGTAACACAGGGGGGGGCTGTAACACAGGCGGGGGCTGAAAACACAGGTGGGGGCTGTAACACAGGCGGGGGCTGGAAACACAGGCGGGGGCTGTAACACAGGTGGGGGCTGTAACACAGGCGGGGGCTGTAACACAGGCGGGGGCTGTAACACAGGTGGGGGCTGTAACACAGGCGGGGGGCTGTAACACAGGCGGGGGCTGTAACACAGGCGGGGCCTGTAACACAGCCGGGGGCTGTAACACAGGCGGGGGCTGTAACACAGATGGGGGCTGTAACACAGGTGGGGGCTGTAATACAGGTGGGGGCTGTAACACAGGGGGGGGCTGTAACACAGGTGGTGGATGTAACACAGGCGGGGGCTGTAACACAGGTGGGGGCTGTAACACAGGCGGGGCTGTAACACAGGCGGGGGCTTGTAACACAGGCGGGGGCTGTAACACAGGGGGGGCTGTAACACAGGCGGGGGCTGTAACACAGGCGGGGGCTGTAACACAGGCGAGGGCTGTAACACAGGCGGGGGCTGTAAACACAGGCGAGGGCTGTAACACAGGCGGGGGCTGTAACACAGGCGGGGGCTGTAACACAGGCGGGGGCTGTAACACAGGCGAGGGCTGTAACACAGGCGAGGGCTGTAACACTGGCGAGGGCTGTAACACAGGCGGGGCTGTAACACAGGCGGGGGCTGTAACACAGGTGGGGGCTGTAACACAGGAGGGGGCTGTAACACAGGCGGGGGCTGTAACACAGGAGGGGCTGTAACACAGGCGAGCGCTGTAACACAGGCGGGGGCTGTAACACAGGCGAGGGCTGTAACACAGGCGGGGGCTGTAACACAGGCGGGGGCTGTAACACAGGTGGGGGCTGTAACACAGGCGGGGGCTGTAACACAGGAGGGGGCTGTAACACAGGCGGGGCTGTAACACAGGTGGGGGCTGTAACACAGGTGGGGGCTGTAACACAGGTGGGGGCTGTAACACCGGCGGGGGCTGTAACACAGGCGGGGGGCTGTAACACAGGCGGGGCTGTAACACAGGCGGGGGCTGTAACACAGGTGGGGGCTGTAACACAGGTGGGGGCTGTAACACAGGCGGGGGCTGTAACACAGGCGGGGGCTGTAACACAGGCGGGGGCTGTAACGGGACGGGGGCCTGTAACACAGGTGGGGGCTGTAACACAGGCGGGGGCTGTAACACAGGTGGGGGCTGTAACACAGGCGGGGGCTGTAACACAGGCGGGGGCTGTAACACAGGTGGGGGCTGTAACGGGGAATAACTCAGTGTAGTGTCGTTGGAACAAAGTTTACTAACGTATTAAAACTTTGGTCGGAGGTCGTCGTTGTGTAAGTAATCTAATGGTGCACTCTGCCGCCCAGTTATCCAGCCGCCCAGTTATATTGTCGCCCAGTTATCTTGTCGCCCAGCTATCCTGCCGCCCAGCTATCCTGTCACCTAACTGTCCTGCCACCCAGCTCTCCGACCACCCAGCTATCCTACCACCCAGCTATCCTGCCGCCCAGCTGTCCTGCCACCCAGCTATCGTACCACCTAGCTATTCTGCCGCCCAGCTATCCTGGCGCCAAGCTATCCTGCCATCCAGCTATCCTATCACCCAGCTATCCTGCCACCCAGCTATCTTGCCACCCATCTCTCCTGCCACCCAGCTATCCTGCCGTCCCGCTATCCTACCGCCCAGCTATCCTACCATCTATCCAGCTAAGGAGGCAACTAATCAGTAAGCCTAGCTGACTGGTCGTCAGTCAATGGGCCGTCTAGATAGCCAGTCAGTAAATCATAAGGACATAAGAAAGAAGAAACACTACAACAGGCCTACTGGCCTATACGAGGCAGGTCCAATCCTCCCAACGGCTTAAGCTCACTGACCTAGTGACCTTAAGAACATAAGAACATAAAAAAGGAGGAACACTGCAGGAGGCCTGTTGGCCCATACTAGGCAGGTCCTTTACAATTCATCCCACTAACAAAACATTTGCCCAACTCAATTTTCAATGCCACCCAAGAAATAAGCTCTGATGCGAAAGTCCCACTCAAATCCAACCCCTCCCACTCATAAGAACATAAGAACATAAGAAAGGAGGAACACTGCAGCAGGCCTGTTGGCCCATACTAGGCAGGTCCTTTACAATTCATCCCACTAACAAACATTTGACCAACCCAATTTTCAATGCTACCCAAGAAATAAGCTCTGATGTGCAGGTCCCACTCAAATCCAACCCCTCCCACTCATGTACTTATCCAACCTAAATTTGAAACTACCCAAAGTCCTAGCCTCAATAACCCAACTAGGTAGACTGTTCCACTCATCAACTACCCTATTTCCAAACCAATACTTTCCTATGTCCTTTCTAAATCTAAACTTATCTAATTTAAATCCATTACTGCGGGTTCTCTCTTGGAGAGATATCCTCAAGACCTTGTTAATATCCCCTTTATTAATACCTATCTTCCACTTATACACTTCGATCAGGTCTCCCCTCATTCTTCGTCTAACAAGTGAATGTAACTTAAGAGTCTTCAATCTTTCTTCATAAGGAAGATTTCTAATGCTATGTTTATAATTTAGTCATCCTACGCTGAATGTTTTCTAACGAATTTATGTCCATTCTGTAATATGGAGACCAAATTGAGCTGCATAATCTAGGTGAGGCCTTACTAATGATGTATAAAGCTGCAGTATGACCTCTGGACTTCTGTTGCTTACACTTCTTGATATAAATCCCAGTAATCTATTTGCCTTATTACGTACGCTTAGGCATTGCTGTCTTGGTTTAAGGTTGCTGCTTACCATAACCCCCAAGCCCTTTTTTCGCAATCTGTATGGCTAAGTTCTACATTTATTTAACTTATACGTGCTAGGGTTATGGACACTTCCGAGCTTCAGAACCTTGCATTTATCTACATTGAACTGCATCTGCCACTTTTCTGACCAAGAGTAGAGTTTGTCTAAATCCTCCTGAAGTTCCCTAACATCTACGTTTGAATCAATTATCCTACCTATCTTCGTGTCATCGGCGAATTTGCTCATATCACTAGTAATTCCTTCATCAAGATCATTGATATATATATAAACAACAACGGGCCCAAGACTGATCCCTGTGGAACGCCACTTGTTACTGATCCCCACTCGGATTTAACCCATTTATGGACACTCTCTGCTTCCTGTCTGTGAGCCATGATTCGATCCACGAGAGCACTCTTCCCCCAATGCCATGAGCTGCTACTTTCTTCAACAGTCTTTGGTGCGGAACTCTATCAAATGCTTACTAAAAAACTAAGTAAAATAATATCAAATTCTTTATCGTGGTCAACAGCCTCAAAAGCTTTACTGAAAAAAGTTAATAAATTAGTTAGACAAGACCGGCCTCTTGTGAATCCATGCTGAGTATCATTAATCAAGCTATGCTTATCGAGATGGCTTCTTATAATTTGAGCTATAATTGACTCTAGTAATTTGCCTACAATTGAGGTCAGGCTTATTGGGCGGTAATTTGACGGTAACGACTTGTCCCCTGTTTAAAAATAGGATTACATTAGCCATCTTCCACATATCAGACACTACACCTGTTTGAAGAGATAAATTAAAAATATTAGTTAATGGTTCACAGACTTCCATTTTGCATTCCTTTAGAACCCTTGAAAAAACCTCATCAGGACCCGGTGACTTATTTTGCTTCAGTCGGTCTATCTGCTTCACAACCATTTCACTAGTGACTATGATGTTACATAATTTATCTTCTTCTGGCCCACTATAAAAATTAATTACCGGAAACACTACTAGTGTCTTCCTTTTGTAAAAACCCAGAGAAAATAATTATTTAAAATCGAGCACATTTCATCTCTTTGTCAGTAAGAGCCCAAAGTTTTTTTAAGGGGGCCATCTTATCTCTGACTTTTTTCTTAACCTGGAAAAAAATTTTTT
>NC_069399.1:123504400-123658364 GCF_026875155.1 Cherax quadricarinatus
TTTGATGGTGGGTGGGTGTGAGTTGGCCCGATAGCTTGGCTACCGGGTCGGTTGCCGTTTTCCCTCCCTTAAGTCAATGTGCCCTGACATGCTGGGTTGGGTGCTTTTGGAAAAACCATCCCCCCGGGCCGGGGATTGAACCCGGGGTCATAGAGTCCCAAAACTCCAGCCCTTTCGCGTTAGCCACTAGCCAGCTAGCCACAATAAGATTCATCCAACTGGGTTTATTTCTACACCATGGGAAAAGGTTAGCACAGCACCTCTGTGACCACATGCAAGTTTTTTACAGACAATCCCAGCTAGCGTGGCCGGGGGAAAACTCTAGTTTCAAGCCCCTTTCACTGGTCAAATGACTCAAGAAATGTAATGCCGATTGCAAACAAACCATACCCCCCCCCGGGATTGACCCGCGGTATAGAGTCTAAAAACTCCAGCCCGCGCGTTAGGCACTTGACGGCAGGAAGGGACTTGAGTAGGTTCGTCACGGCCACGAAAGCTGGAGAGTCAAAAAACTTGCATTTGTGGTAAAAAGGGTGCCTGTCTAACTTTCCTATGGTGTAGAAATAACCTATTGGATAAATCTTATTGTGGCTAGCGGGTTTAGTGGCAACGCGACGGGTGGATTTTGAGACTCTATGACCGGGGGTTCAACCCGGGCCGGGGGTATGGTTTTTTTGCAATGGTCATTAGATTTTTTGAGTCAATTTGGGTGCTTTGGGCTTAACCCGGTGGGGAACTTGGCCTGCCTCGCAGGGGCCCCGTAGGCCTGCTGCGGTTCCTTATTCTTATGTTCTTATTTCTTATTTTCCCCAGTATTTAAAGGTGTTTGACGGAATTTAACTGCAGTAAGGATCTCTGTACAATCTCTAGTTTTGCTTTCCCCTGCTTTAAATGGAGAGTTAAAATGGCAGCGTTTTCCACCCTAGAGAGAACAAGTGATTTAAAAAGGTTCATCTTTGGGCTTGCTCTTTCTTCGAACGTTCTCTTTCCATCCAAACATTTTCTTTGCATTTGTTTTTGTGGTACTGTTTTATCCTTAAAGTGAGATCCCAGACATTATCACCCAGGTCCCTCTATTATTTTTCGTTCAATTTATTTGAGTTTGGTTACTCAGTCCTAACTTTATTTCCTCCATTTTTCCAAACGGGTAGTTGGCGGGGAGTATAACAACCGAAAACGAAAAAATAAATTTTTGTCAGGTGAGAAAATCCAGAAATAGGGGGTTGAAAAAAGATAAATTTCTAACTAGCGTGTTGTCGACAAAAAAAAAAGCATCCTGGCGGGGGTGTCCTCTCAGGGTCTGTACTGGGGAGAAGCTGTCTGTGTAACCATTAAAATTTGCACTCGTTTTCCCCGGGTTTGGGTTTGCGGCATGTGTACTGACCTCCCGCGGGGTGTCGCTAATATGGCCTTAATGTTCTTCTTCACTAGTCTTGGTTGACCTCCTGTGACAGTGAATACCTCTTTGATGAGTCTTCCATTTTTCTTTCGCTCTATTTGTTGCTATTTTTTTAAACGTTTTTTCATTTCCCTTTTCTTTTATTCAATAAAAAATATGAGATAATACATTATATGTATTATAATATATTATATATATTTATTATATATATATATATATATTTTATATATATTAATATATATATTGTGTGTTTTGTGGTGTGTGTGTGTGTGTGTGTTTTTTTTATTAAGTGAGGTTATATGATTTATAAAGTGTTATCACAAGGCAAAGTGTCAGTATTTACTCTAGCCATGTCGTTACGAACTTTTAAATTTGCTATGTCAGCATAGTTCAAACCTTGCTTGACTGTCCCACGTAAGTCTGGGTCGATTTAACACGTCCCCCCGGGCAGTCAAGACTCAGACGGCGTGGGCTTCAAACCAGTAGTTATACTCAATATATGCTGTAAAACAAAAAACAGTGAATGTATATTCACAACTCCACTTAATTAAAACTTTACCACAAAGTTCTACCTCTTGGGCTTGCTTTAAACCTTTTTTTTTTCACTACATGAAATGTCCCAGGCTCCAGGGCTTTATTACTGTTGATTCGTGCGTGCAAATATTTCCGCCGCCTCCTTCATAGTGTATTTCACTATGGGAGGATCAGAAATGGCGATACATCAGTCAGAAACAGTAAAAACCCTTTTCATTACCTTGGTTCCCGTGTTAGCAGGCATGGAAAAATATATGAAAAAAACCATCTTAAAAAACTTCATGAGCTTTTTTCAGTGAGGTTATGGTACGTAATTTCTGGGAGACCTGCTTAAGTTTTCCCTTAGCTCAGTTACTTTGAAACTTCATTCTAACTTCTGCATTCTGGTCATGATTTATTTTTATTTTCTTGACTTCCTGAACACTACTGCTTTCTTCAGTACCTTCCCGGGTGATATTTCACCTGTAAACAGGGGAAGGCTGTAACACAGGGGGGGGGCTGTATCACAGATGGGGGGGTTGACGCAGATGGGGCTGTAACACGGGGGGGGCCTGTAACACGGCGGGGGCTGAAAAAACCCGGGGGGGTGTAAAAAAGGTGGGGGGTGAACACAGGCGGGGGCGTAACACGGGGGGCTGAACACAGGCGGGGGCTGTAACACAGGTGGGGGCTGTAACACAGGCGGGGGGTGTAAAAAGGTGGGGGCTGTAACCAGGCGGGGGCTGTAACACGGTGGGAGCGTAACAAGGTGGGGGGTGTAAAAACAGGGGGGGGGTGTAACACGGTGGGAGCTGTAACACAGGTGGGGGGTGTAAACAGGGGGGGGGCTGTAACACGGCGGGGGCTGTAACACAGGGGGGGGTGTAAACAGGCGGGGGGGTTTTAAACGGTGGGGGCTGTAACACAGGTGGGGGCTGTAACAAAAGGCGGGGGGCTGTAACAACAGGTGGGGCTGTAAAAACCCGGTGGGGGGCCTGACACAGGGGGGGCTGAACACAGGTGGAAAACTGTAACACAGGTGGGGGTGTAACACAGGCGGGGGCTGTAACCAGGTGGGAGCTGTAAAACAGGTGGGGGCTGAAACAGGGGGGGGCTGTAACAAGGTGGGGGGTGTAACAAGGGGGGGGCTGTAACAAGGTGGGGGCTGTAACACAGGCGGGGCTGTAACACAGGGGGGGGGGCTGTAACCAGGCGGGGGGTTAACAAAGGGGGGGGCTGTAAAAGGTGGGGGCTGTAACACAGGCGGGGGGTGTAACACAGGCGGGGGCTGTAACACAGGGGGGGGCTGTAAAACGTGGGGCTTTTAAAACAGGCGGGGGCTGTAAACAGGTGGGGGATGTAACACAGGCGGGGGTGTAACCAGGTGGGGGCTGTAAACCCCGGCGGGGGCTGAACACAGGTGGGGGCTGTAACACAGGCGGGGGCGTAACACAGGTGGGAGCTGTAACACAGGTGGGGGCTGTAAGCAGGGGGGGCTGAACACAGGGGGGGGCTGTAAAAAACCCCGGCGGGGGCTGTAAAAAGGGGGGGGCTGTAACCGGCGGGGGGTGTTAACACGGCGGGGCTTTTAAAACAGGGGGGGCTGTAAACGGCGGGGGTGTAAAACAGGGGGGGGCTGTAAACACGGGGGGGGGGCTGTAACACAGGTTTGGGGGTGTAACAGGGGGGGGCTTAACAAGGGGGGGGCTGAACACAGGGGGGGCATAGCACAGGGGGGGCTGTAACACGGCGGGGGGGGTAACACAGGCGGGGGGTTTTTAACACAGGCGGGGCTGTAACAAGGCGGGGGGTGTAACACAGGCGGGGGTGCTTTAAAACAGGCGGGGGTGTAACACGGTGGGGGGTTTAACACAGGCGGGGGCTGTAACACAGGCGGGGGCTTAAAACAGGTGGGGCTGTAACTAGCGGGGGCTGAACATGGGGGGGCTGTAACACAGGGGGGGGCTGTAACACAGGTGGGGGGTGTAACACAGGCGGGGGCTGTAACAAGGCGGGGGGGTGTAACAAGGGGGGCTGTAACACAGGTGGGGGGCTGTAACACAGGGGGGGGCGAACACGGCGGGGGGGGTGTAACAAGGCGGGGGGTGTAACACAGGCGGGGGCTGTAAAAACAGGCGGGGCTGTAACAAGGTGGGGGTGTTAACCAGGCGAGGGGTGGAACACAGGGGGGGGGCTGTAACAAAGGTGGGGGCTGAACACGGCGGGGGCTGTAACACAGGGGGGGGCGTAACAAGGTGGGGGGGTGAACACAGGGGGGGGCTGTAACACAGGGGGGGCTGTAACCAGGCGGGGCCTGTAAAAACAGCCGGGGGCTGTTTTCACGGCGGGGGCTGTAACACAGAGGGGCTGTAACACGGTGGGGCTGTAATACAGGTGGGGGCGTAACACGGTGGGGGGTGTAACACAGGGGGGGGATGTAAACAGGCGGGGGCTAACACAGGGGGGGGCTGTAACACAGGCGGGGGCTGTAACACAGGCGGGGGGTGTAACACAGGCGGGGGCTGTAAAACCCGGCGGGGGGGGTAACCAGGCGGGGGGGGGTAACACAGGCAGGGGGTGTAACACAGGCGGGGGGTGTAACACAGGCGAGGGGGTAAACAGGCGGGGGCGTAACACAGGGGGGGGGTGTAAACAGGGGGGGCTGTAACACAGGCGGGGCTGTAAACAGGCGAGGGGTGTAACACTGGCGAGGGTTAAACAGGCGGGGGCTGTAACACAGGCGGGGGCTGTAAAAAAGGTGGGGGCTGTAACACAGGGGGGGCTGTAAACAGGGGGGGCTTTTAACACAGGAGGGGCGTAACACGGCAGCGCTGTAACACAGGGGGGGGCGTAAACAGGCGAGGGCTGTAACACAGGCGGGGGCTGTAACACAGGCGGGGGGTGGAACACAGGTGGGGGCTGAACCCCAGGTGGGGGCTGTAAAAACCCGGCGGGGGGTGTAACACAGGTGGGGGCTGTAACAAGGCGGGGCTGTAACAAGGGGGGGGTGTAACCGGCGGGGGCTGTAACACAGGGGGGGGCTGAACACAGGTGGGGGGTGTAACCCCAGGGGGGGGCTGTAACACAGGCGGGGGGTTAACCAGGTGGGGGCTGTAAAAACAGGCGGGGGCTTAACAGGCGGGGGCGTAACACAGGTGGGGGCTGTAAAACAGGCGGGGGCTGTAACACAGGTGGGGGCTTAACACAGGCTGGGGCTGTAAAAGGGGGGGGCTGTAACACAGGGGGGGGCCGGTTTTTAAAACAGGTGGGGGCGTAACACAGGGGGGGCTGTAACACGGTGGGGTGTTCACAGGTGGGGGGTGAACAAGGCGGGGCTGTAAAACAGGTGGGGGCTGTAACACAGGCGGGGGGTGTAAAACAGGTGGGGGCTGTAACACAGGCGGGGGGTGTAACACAGGTGGGGGGTGTAACACAGGGGGGGGCTGTAACACAGGGGGGGGCTGTAAAAAAGGGGGGGCTGTAACACAGGCGGGGGCTGTAAAAAAAGGCGGGGGGGTAAACAGGTGGGGGCTGTAACACAGGGGGGGGGGCTGTAACACAGGCGGGGGCTGAAAAAAAGCGGGGGCTGTAACACAGGGGGGTGAAGGGGAATAAAATCAGGTGTGTCGTTGGAAAAAGTTTCTAAAGTATTAAAATTGGCGGGGTTTTGTCGTTGTGTAAGTAAACTAAGGTGCCTCTCGCCCAGTTATCCACCGCCCAGTTACTTGTCGCCCCGTTATCTTGTCGCCCAGCTATCCCGCCCCCCAGCATCCTGTCACCTAACTGTCCCGCCACCCCGCTCTCCACCACCCAGCTATCCTACCCCCCAGCATCCTGCCGCCCCGCTGTCCCCCCAGCTATCGTACCACCCCAGCTATTTTGCCGCCCGCTATCCCGGCGCCAACTATCCCGCCATCCAGCTTCCCATCACCCAACTATCCTGCACCCCTATCTTGCCACCCATCTCTCCTGCCACCCAGCTATCCTGCCGTCCCCCTATCCCACCCCCCAGCTATCCTACCATCTATCCAGCTAAGGAGGCAACTAATCAGTAAGCCTAGCTGATGGTCGTCAGTCAATGGGCCGTCTAGATAGCCAGTCAGTAAATCATAAGGACATAAGAAAGAAGAAACACTACAACAGGCCTACTGGCCTATACGAGGCAGGTCCAATCCCCCCAACGGCTTAAGCTCACTGACCTAGTGACCTTAAGAACATAAGAACAAAAAAAAGGAGGAACACTGCAGGAGGCCTGTTGGCCCATACTAGGCAGGTCCTTTACAATTCATCCCACTAACAAAACATTTGCCCAACTCAATTTTCAATGCCACCCAAGAAATAAGCTCTGATGCGAAAATCCCACTCAAATCCAACCCCTCCCACTCATGTACTTATCCAACCTAAATTTGAAACTACCCAAAGTCCCAGCCTCAATAACCCAACTAGGTAGACTGTTCCACTCATCAACTACCCTATTTCCAAACCAATACTTTCCATGTCCTTTCTAAATCTAAACTTATCTAATTTAAATCCTTTTACTGCGGGTTCTCTCTTGGAGAGACATCCTCAAGACCTTATTAATATCCCCTTTATTAATACCTATCTTCCACTTATACATTTTGATCAGGTCTCCCCTCATTCTTCGTCTAACAAGTGAATGTAACTTAAGAGTCTTCAATCTTTTTTCATAAGGAAGATTTCTAATGCTATGTATTATTTTAGTCATCCTACGCTGAATGTTTTCTAACGAATTTATGTCCATTCTGTAATATGGAGACCAGAACTGAGCTGCACAATCTAGGTGAGGCCTTACTAATGATGTATAAAGCTGCAGTATGACCTCTGGACTTCTGTTGCTTACACTTCTTGATATAAATCCCACTAATCTATTTGCCTTATTACGTACGCTTAGGCATTGCTGTCTTGGTTTAAGGTTGCTGCTCACCATAACCCCCAAGTCCTTTTCGCAATCTGTATGGCTAAGTTCTACATCATTTAACTTATAAGTACTAGGGTTATGGCACTCCCAAGCTTCAGAACCTTGCATTTATCTACATTGAACTGCATCTGCCACTTTTCTGACCAAGAATAGAGCTTGTTTAAATCCTCCATGAAGTTCCATAACATCTACGTTTGAATCAATTATCCTACCTATCTTTGTGTCATCGGCGAATTTGCTCATATCACTAGTAATTCCCTCATCAAGATCATTGATATATATTATAAACAACAACGGGCCCAAGACTGTTCCCTGTGGAACGCCACTTGTTACAGATCCCCACTCGGATTTAACCCATTTATGGACACTCTCTGCTTCCTGTCAGTGAGCCATGACTCGATCCACGAGAGCACTTTTCCCCCAATGCCATGAGCTACCACTTTCTTTAACAGTCTATGGTGCGGAACTCTATCAAAAGCCTTACTAAAATCTAAGTAAATAATATCAAATTCTTTATCGTGGTCAACAGCCTCAAAAGCTTTACTGAAGAAAGTTAATAAATTAGTTAGACAAGACCGGCCTCTTGTGAATCCATGCTGAGTGTCATTAATCAAGCTATGCTTATCGAGATGGCTTCTTATAATCTCAGCTATAATTGACTCTAGTAATTTGCCTACAATTGAGGTCAGGCTTATTGGGCGGTAATTTGACGGTAACGACTTGTCCCCTGTTTTAAAAATAGGAATTACATTAGCCATCTTCCACATATCAGACACTTCACCTGTTTGAAGAGAAAATTAAAAATATTAGTTAATGGCTCACTGACCGTCTGACCTCACTCACCTAGTGAGTTCAGACACGTCACTTAAGGGAGGAGCACAGCATCCGATCTAGTAGCACAAGCTAGTTAGGTCCAACTCACACCCACCCACACCCACTCATGTATTTATCCAACCTATTTTTAAAACTACACAACGTCTTAGCTTCTATGACGGTACTCGGGAGTTTGGTCCACTCATCCACAACTCTATTACCAAACCAGTGCTTTCCTATATCCTTCCTGAATCTGACTTTTTCCAATTTAAAACCATTGCTGCAAGTCCTGTCTATGTTAGATATTTTTAGCACGCTATTTACATCCCCTTTATTAATTCCTGTTTTCCATTTATACACCTCAATCATATCCCCCCTAATTCTACGACTTTCTAGAGAGTGCAGATTCAGGGCCCTTAGTCTGTCCTCATAGGGAAGATTTCTGATACATGGGATCAACTTTGTCATCCTCCTTTGTACATTTTCCAGTACATTTATATCCATTCTGTAATACGGTGACCAGAACTGAGCAGCATAGTCTAAATGAGGCCTAATCAAAGATATATAGAGTTGAAGAACAACCTGAGGACTTCTATTATTTATACTTCTTTCTATGAAGCCAAGGATTCTGTTAGCTACATTGCGGACACTTATGCTCTGTTGTTTATATGTGGCATGGTTATTTTTCTGTCCAACATTTGGAACTTTGCATTTGTCTATATTAAACTGCATCTGCCACTTCTCCGACCATTGCATCAGTCTATTCAAATCATCCTGGAGTGCTCTAGTGAATTGGACGGCCTATTTTGGTGTCATCAGCAAATTTGCTTATGTCGCTATTTATTCCCTTATCTATGTCGTTTATGTAGAATGTGAACAACAACGGGTCCAACACTGACCCCTGAGGAACACCGCTTGTGACGTGCCCCCATTCTGATTTCTCCCCATTTATGCAAACTCTCTGCTGCCTATTTGTTAGCCATGCCTCTACCCAGGAAAAAATTTCGCCTTCTATTCCGCGTGCCTTAAGTTTCCTCAATAGCCTCTGATGTGGAACTCTATCGAAAGCCTTACTGAAGTCCTTATACTTAATATCATATTCATTACCATGATCTACCTCCTCAAATACCTCAGTGAAGAAAGTTAATAAATTCGTAAGACAGGAACGCCCCTTTGTAAAACCGTACTGAGATTCATTAATCAATTTATGCCTTTCAAGATGGCTACGAATTGCTTCGGCAATTATTGATTCCATAAATTTACCAACTATGGAAATAAGGCTTATTGGTCTATAGTTCTAAGCTAAGGACCTGTCACCTGCCTTGTAAATAGGTATTACATTTGCCATTTTCCACTTGTCTGGCACTATGCCAGTTCGTAGTGATATAATGAAAAGATTAGCCCAAGGTATGCTAAGTTCCTCTTTACATTCCTTTAACACCCTTGCAAACAGTTCATCAGGGCCTGGGGATTTGTTAGGTTTTAGTTTCTCTATTTGTCTGAAGACCATGTCACTAGTTACCCTAATCGTGCATAGTTTATTATCGTCCTGTTCTACATAATTTATTATTTCTGGAATTTCGCTAGTATCTTCCTGAGTAAAAACTGAGAGGAAGTAAGTATTGAAAAGTTCACACATTTCCTTATCACTGTCAGTGATCTGACCTGAGTTACTCTTAAGTGGGCCAATCTTGTCTCTAATCTTACTTATATATACCTGAAAGAACCCTTTTGGGTCAGTGTTCGAATCCCTTGCGATCTTAGCCTCATAATCCGTTTTTGCTTTTCTTATTCTTTTTTTTTTAATTCTCTCTTTAATTGAATATATTGATTTCTTACCTGCACTTCCTCTCTTTTGACACGCCTATATACTTCTCTTTTGACCAATGAGATATTTTAATCTGCTGTTTATCCATTTGGGATCATTTTTGTTAGATCTAATTTCCCTACTCGGAGCAAAAGTTGTTTGGGCAGCTAGAACTATGCTCTGAAAAACGTCATATTGGCAACCAACATCCCCAACCTGACCCATAGTAAGGTCATCCCAATTTAGCCCACCCAGGTAATTTCTCATACCTATGAAGTCGACCAAGCGAAAATCTGTTACAGCGACTTGATTGCAGTTGTCTGGGTAATTCCATGATATATTGAAACTAAGTGATTTGTGATTACTTTCCCCAAGCTCATCATTAACCTCAAGATTATTAACTAGTGATTCTTTGTTGGCAAGAACCAAGTCAAGCAGATTGTTTCCTCTAGTTGGTTCTGTCACAAACTGTTTTAAAAAGCAGTCTTGAACCGTATCAAGAAAGTCATTAGACTCAAGATTTCCTGTCACATTGTTCCAATCAATTTGTCTAAAGTTGTGCAAGAAAGGTATAAAATACCGACAATATGAAAGTTAAGACACCACGATGCTGTGAACACTAACTCCAAGGCTGAGGGACTGATTACCTCATCTTTTGTATATAGTTCTACTGTCTTCCTATTATGTCCTAGAATCTGTATTGATAAAGCCACTGGATGCCGAAACGTCTACAATAAAGATATCCAGATGTTGCACATGTGTCTTAACTTTCATATTGTCTAAAGTTAAAATCTCCCATTAACACAACATTTTCATATCTAGATACCATATGAATTTCGTCCCATAGCAGCTTACTGCACTCCCTATCAAGGTTTGGGTGCCTATATGTCACACCCAAAATTAATTTTTCATGGCCTTCGAGAAACTGTAGCCAAACAGATTCTTTGTCCGTTGTTTCTAATCTTACATCTTGTCTAACACAACAGTTTAAATTATCTCTGACATACATCGCCACTCCACCACCCTTCCTGTTGACCCTATCAGTCTGGAATAGTTTATAACCCAGTATGTTGCATTCAGAAGGCATTTCTCTATCTTTCAAGTTGAACCAGGTCTCTGTTAAGGCAATAATGTCTATATTACCTACACTTGCAAGTAATCTTAGCTCATCTATCTTATTTCTTAGACTCCTACTATTTGTAGAGTAAACCTCAAGGGAGCTAGTCACTCGTTGCCCTCTACTATCTCTCTTTGTTTGTTGAGCAGTTGCTTTGCCTTTATTAGGAACTTTATTTTGAATATTGTCTTTTAAACATATCCCTGAGGTATCCTGGTAATATCTGATGTTTTTAACACTAATACTGCAGCCTGATTGTTTCTCACACACACCCATACCTCTGCAATCTATCAGTTTAAAGTCCTAGACAAGTCCACAATGACCCCCTCAATCCAATTGACTAATACAACCACTCTGGCCCCAGGGAGATGTACCCAGTCCCTTGCATACATATCACGTTTGCCATAGAATTTGTCCCAATTATCAATGAATGGGATTGCAAGTTCCTTGCAGTACCTGTCTAGCCAGCAATTTACACTAGTTGCCCTAGACATCCATTCATTGCCCACTCTCCTTCTAGGCAAAATGCTACATATGATTGGGACCCCTCCCTTAGACCTGACTACATCTATAGCTGACTTGCACTTATCCAGCAGCTCCTGTCTCCTGCCCTTTCCCGATATCATTTCCACCTGCACTAAGACAGATAATGGGCTTTGTCCCATACCTGACAAAATATTATCCAACCTGTAGACTATGTCATCAACACCAGCTGCTGGGAAACACACTCTGTCTCACCTTTCTATCTCTATTACAGAAAGCATGGTCCATATATCTTACCTGTGAGTTACCCAAACCAGAATGTTCAGCCTCCTTTTTTGCTCCTGAAGAAGTAGAACCTCCTTCTTCATCACTTTAACCTGAGGTTCTAAAACACTACAGCAAGCCATGGTGCTCTCACCAGCACCAGTTACATATCCATTAAACGACTCTCCTAAATGTTCCACGATGTCCCTACAAGCATCTAGGTAATTATGAAAACCTTGAATAAAGAGGAGGAAAGGTCGAAACAGTAAATATATGTTCCATTCTCCAAGGCACACAAAGAGGAGCAGGAGCACCTCCTCTGAAGGTGTGTGCGCCCGTTTCTCGATAAAAAGAAAATCGTCTCAAGGTGGCGATTCCTTTTGAAGAAGGTAGCTCGAACACCACTTGCTGTCGAGCCCTGTGTGACTAGTTACTCGTCCGTAGGGCACACCAGGCCCATTACTCACCAAGGTCTTGGCGATGTATTCGACTCATGACGTCAATTTGAGACAGGAGTCTGTTGTAGGGCAAGCGCGCAAGAGCAGTCTTTACCTCAACATCCTCTCCTTTATTTCACGGGACTCCGCCGACATGACATAGGCACCAACAGATCTCCAGGTCCTCAAGCTGGACGTGGGAAAGAGAAACAGCCAGTCAGTCAACAGTCATCTAGGCAAGCAGGCAGCTATCAGCTATCTAGAAAGCCAGGCTTTACATGACCATTTATACAGGTGAACAATAGCAAAAAATACAAAGGGGTTTATCTGGCTTGTTAAAAGCCTTTAATAGGATTCCACACAAAATACTTGAACGAAAAGAGTATGGTAGTTAAGTCCTCTGGTGGATGCACGACCCACCCACCCGTCACAGAGATGGATGCACGCCCCACTCACCCGTCACAGAGATGGATGCACGCCCCACCCACCCGTCACAGAGATGGATGCACGACCCACCCACCCGTCACAGAGATGGATGCACGACCCACCCACCCGTCACAGAGATGGATGCACGACCCACCCACCCGTCACAGAGATGGATGCATGCCCCACCCACCCTTCACAGAGATGGATGCACGACCCACCCACCCGTCACAGAGATGGATGCACGACCCACCCACCCGTCACAGAGATGGATGCACGCCCCACCCACCCGTCACAGAGATGGATGCACGACCCACCCACCCATCACAGAGATGGATGCACGACCCACCCACCCGTCACAGAGATGGATGCATGCCCCACCCACCCGTCACAGAGATGGATGCACGACCCACCCACCCGTCACAGAGATGGATGCATGACCCACCCACCCGTCACAGAGATGGATGCACGACCCACCCACCCGTCACAGAGATGGATACACGAAAGTCACAGACATTGATGCGTGGATCAGATCTGAATACCTCCCGTTCCCCAGACACTGCATTACCCTACGATATTACCGATTTCCAATAATAATAATATTCATAAAATAATAATAAAAAAATATTAATAATAGTAACTATTACTATTATACTAATAGTAACTATTATTATTATACTAATAGTAACCATTATTATTACAACAACAATAATTAATATATCGAGGAAAGATCTTAACGCAGTTCATCTTTGTAACTCAAGGGAGTCCCGGCGAGACTCTGTAAGATATTTACGAAGAGTTTCTCCTGCTCATAGATTTCTCAGGATTCCTGCTGTGCCACTGAAGTCTCCCATCTCTGGTGACACATTTCAACACCTTGTATGAGTCTCATCCTGCCTGACGGAATGTGACTGGCTAATAACTAACTTTTATGCCCATTGTGTAACTAACCTTTAGAAAAGACCTGCAATGATTGACACATACTGTGACAGGACACATGCTATGACAGGACACATGCTATGACAGGACACATGCTATGACAGACCTGCAGACAGACACATGCTATGACAGGACACATGCTATGACAGGACACATGCTATGACAGGACACATGCTATGACAGGACACATGCTATGACAGGACACATGCTTTGGTTGGATACATGCTATAGCAGGGTATATGTTATGGCAGGGTATGCTAAGGCAGGGTATATGTTATGGCAGGGTATGCTAAGGCAGGGTATATGTTATGGCAGGGTATGCTATGGCAGGGTATGTTATGGCAAGGTATGCTATGGCAGGCTGTGCTATGGCAGGGTATATGTTATGGCAGAGTGTGTTATGGCAGGGTGTGTTATAGCAGGGTATATGTTATGGCAGGGTGTGTTATGGCAGGGTATATGTTATGACAGGGTGTGTTACGGCAGGGTATATGTTATGGCATGGTGTGCTATGGCAGGGTATATGTTATGGCAGGGTGTGCTATGGCAGGTATGTTATGGCAGGGTATATGTTATGGCAAGGTGTGCTATGGCAGGGTATATGTTATGGCAGGGTGTGCTATGGCAGGGTATATGTTATGGCAGGGTATATGTTATGGCAAGGTGTGCTATGGCAGGGATATATGTTATGGCAGGGTGTGCTATGGCAGGGTATATGTTATGGCAGGGTGTGCTATGGCAGGGTATATGTTATGGCAGGGTGTGCTATGGCAGGGTATATGTTACGGCAGGGTGTGTTACGGCAGGGTATATGTTATAGCATGGTGTGCTATGGCAGGGTATGTGTTATGGCAGGGTGTGTTATGGTAGGGGTATATGTTATACCAGTTTACTTCTATAATTATGTCGCAGAGAAAATAAAGCACATATACCACCACTAATTATTACAACTATGTTGAGTAAGTCAACTTTGCTTAACAAACTTACACTAACAAGAGTTTTACCAGTCAACAAAAGTCGTGGCTCCATAAAAGTCAACAATTACAAGCTAATGTCATACTTGCCTTTACTGTCTAAAATCTTTTAAGAAAAGCATTATATAAACATATAGTATATGACCTCATAACCAGACTCTACATCCTTAACCAGCGTCAGTTTGGCTTCAGGCCAGGATGTTTTTGTTTTACCACGCTGTGAATCAAAATAATTTATTAATTAACTGTCAGCTATATCCAAGAAGGTGAGATATTAAATATCAAGTCTTTTTAAAAAATAATATTTATTCTTGATATAAATAAAAATGTTCGGCTCTACTAACTCTCTTGAAAATAATGAATATCCAATGGGCCTCTTAACGACCTCTCAAAAGTCTTCGATACAGTAGAGCACAACATTCTACTGCTCAGGTTAGAACATGGAATAAGAGGACATGTTCTCTCATACATGAAATTTTACCCGGGTAACACACCAACATGTGACCGTTAATGATTGTTCTTCATAAACCAGATCGATCATCATAAGCGTTCCACAAGGTAGTGGCCTGGGCCCTCTCCTATTCTTAAGCCACATCAGTGACCTTCTAAATGCTTCTCAGGAGCTTATACTAATTCTGTGACTGCCGATGACACAACTTCTGTCATTTCAAATCCTGACTGGAAAGCACTCAACAACACAGTAAATACTGAACTTGCTAAAATATCTTGGATCACAACTAACAAACTCACACTCAGTATTAACAAGACCTTCCATATAATGTTAGGGAAAAAGCAAAACAAATTCAGTTGAACATAAAGATAAGCAATACACCAGTTGAAAGACAGGATGAGAGAAAAAAATCTTGGGAATACACCTGGACACCAAACAAAATTCAGTTCACACATCCAGAGCATTTCTATAAACATTTCTAAAAATAGTGAGCTTTCTCTCAAAAACACTCATTGATATTCTCCGGCTATCACTGCTCACTTGGTACAACTCTCTAATCTATGTATACCTCACCTAGGCTCTCTGTGTCACATGGGGACCACCAACAATAGCTACTCACCTTAAAAATGTTGTTAGCAAAACTCAGCTCTCGGAATAATCACTCATTCAGTCTCCAAGCAACACATACACACACACACATACACACACAGAAAGGACCCCGGAGAGTCAGAGTAGGGGGTACACTAACAAGGGATATACCAACAAGTGTTGGACGAAATACAACCGAGGAGAAGACGCTGCTAAGTGAACTAGATACGTACCTCAAAGGCAGTGGGACTGGACATCTCTCTGTGGGTCCTTAGAGAGGGAGCAGAGACGCTGTGTGTGCCACTAACGACAATCTTGATCACATCCATTGAAACTGGGCAACTACCTGAGGTATGGAAGACGGAAAATGTAGTAGCAGTTTTTAAGAAAGGAGACGGACACGAGGCACTAAACTACAGACCAGTGTCACTGACGTGTATAGTATGCAAAGTCATGAAGGAGATTATCAAGAGGAAAGTGGTGGAGCACCTAAAAGGGAACAAGCTTATAAAGCATGGTGTCAGGGAGGGGAAATCCTGTGTCACAAACCTGCTGGAGTTTTATGACAAGGTAACGGAAGTAAGACACGAGAGAGGGGGATGGGTAGAATGCATTTTCTTGGACTGCAAGAAAGCCTTCGATACAGTTCCTCACAAGAGATTAGTGCAAAAGCTAGAGGATCAGGCATGTATAACAGGAAAGGCACTGCAATGGATCAGAGAATACCTGACAGGGAGGCAGGCAACAACGAGTCATGGTACGTAACGAGGTGTCACAGTGGGCGTCTGTGATAAGCGGGGTTCCACAGGGGTCGGTCCTAGAACCAGTGCTGTTTTTGGTATGTGTGAATGACATGATGGAAGGGATAGACTCAGAAGTGTCCCTGTTCGTAGATGGTGTGAAGTTAACGAGTAGAACTAAATCGGATGAGGATCAGGCAGGACTACAAAGAGACTTGGACAGGCTGCAAACTTGGTCCAGCATCTCACTTCTTGAATTTAACCCCGCCAAATGCAAAATCGTGAAGATCGGAGAAAGGCAAAGACGACCGCAGACAGAGTATAGGCTAGGTGGCCAAAGACTGCAAACCTTACTCAAGAAAAAGGATCTTGGGGTAAATATAATACCGAGTAAATCCTCCTGAGGTGCACATCAGCCAGATAAATGCTGCAGCATATAGGCGCCTGCCAATCCTAAGAATAGCATTCCGATACCTCAGTAAGGAATCGTTCAAGACTGTTCACCGTGTACGTCAGGCCCATATTGGAGTATACAGCACCAGTTTGGAACCCACACCTGGTCAAGTTTGTCAAGAAATTAAAGAAAGTGCAAAGATTTGCAACAAGACTAGTCCTAGAGCTAAGGGGAATGTCCTACGAAGAAAGGTTAAGGGAAATCGGCCTCACGGCACTGGAGGACAGGAAGATTAGGGGAGACATGATAACGACATATAAAATACTGTTCCAGAGATGGGACACAGAAACTAGGGATCACAATTGGAAGTTGAAGACTCAGATGAGTCAAAGGGATGTTAGGAAGTATTTCTTCTGTCATAGAGTTATCAGGAAATGGAATAGTCTGGAAAGTGACGAAGTGGAGGCAGAAAGCATACATAGTTTTAAGAAGAGGTTTGATCATGGAGCAGGGAGAGAGAGGACCTAGTAGCGATCAGTGAAGAGGCGGGGCCAGGAGCTTTGACTCGACTCCTGTAAATAGGTGAGTGCACACACACACACACACACATGCACACACACACACACACACACACACACACACACACACACACACACACACACACACACACACACACACACACAAGAGAGGGGACTATATAGGCATGAGGAATTTCCTGTGTACGGTCCAGTGCGACAGAGAACTGGCAGGAAAAACAATTAATGAGATGATGGAATATGTGACAATATGCAAGGAAGCCGAAGAGAGGTTTGTACTCAAGGGCAACAGACACAATGAGAAGGCCAGGACGAGCTCTTGGTTCACCCATAGGTGTAGAGAAGCTAAAACCAAGTGTGCTAGAGAATGGAAGAAGCATAGAAGGCAAAGGACCCAGGAGATAAAGGAGAGTAGTCGAAGAGCAAGAAATGAATATGCACAGGTAAGGAGAAAGGCCCAGTGACAATACAAAAATGACATAACAGCGAAAGCCAAGTCTGACCCGAAGCTGTTGTACAGTCACATCGGGAAGAAAACAACCGTCAAAGACCAGGTAATCAGGCTGAGGAAGGAAGGAGGGGAGTTTACAAGAAACGACCTTGAAGTATGTGAGGAGTTTAACCTGAGATTCAAAGAAATATTCACAGTGGAGACTGAAAGGACTCCGGAAAGATGGAGAGCTGGGGTTCACCAACATATGCTTGACACGATACAGATAACCGAGGAAGTGAAGAGGCTGCTAAGCGAACTAGATATCTCAAAGGCGATGGTGCTGGATAACATCTCTCTGTGGGTCCTGATAGGAGTAGAGGCGCTGTGTATACCACTAACAATAATCTTCAACACATCTATCGGAACAGGACGACTACCCGAGGTATGGAAGACAGCAAATGTAGTCCCAATTTTTTAAAAAGGAAACAGACACGCAGCATTAAACTACAGACTAATGTCACTGATATGTATTGTTTGTAAAGTCATGGAGAAGATTATCAGAAGAGTGATGGACCGCCTAGAGTTCTATGACAAGGTGACATCAGTAAGACAAGAGAGAGAGAGGTGGGTAGATTGCATTTTCTTGGACTGCAAGAAGGCTTTTGACACAGTTCCACACAAGAGTAGTGCAAAAGCTGGAGGACCAGGCAGGTATAACAAGGAAGGCTTTTCAGTGGATCAGAGAATACCTGACGGGAAGGCATCAGCGAGTCATGGTACATAATGAGCTGTGAGAGTGGGCGCTTGTGATAAGCAGGGTTCCACAAGGGTCAGTCCTAGGACCAGTGCTGTTTCTAGTATATGTGAATGACACGATGGAAGGAATACAGTAAGAGGGGCCTCTGTTTACGGACGATGTGAAGTTAATGAGGAGGATTCAGTCGGAGGAGGACAAGGCAGGATTACAGAGGGATCTGGACAGGCCGCAGGCCTGGTCCAGCAACTGGCTTCTGGAATTCAACCCCACCAAGAGCAAAATCATGAAGATCGTTGAAGGGCAAAGAAGACCGCAGACAGAGTACAGTCTAGGGGGGCCAAAGATTACAAACCTCACTGAAGGAAAAGGATCTTGGAGTGTGTATAATACCAAGCACATCTCCTGAGGCGCACATCAACCAAATAACTGCTGCAGTATATGGGCGCCTAGCAAACCTAAGAATAACTTTCCGATATCTCAGTAATGCGTCGTTCCGTACCCTGTACACCGTGTACATCAGGCCCATTTTGAAGTATGCAGCTCCAGTTTGGAACCCACACCTGGCCAAGCACATCAAGAAATTAGATAAAGTGCAAAGGTTTGCAATGAGACTTCTCCCGTAGCTAAGGGTCATGTCCTCCGAGGAAAGTTAAGGGAAATCGACCTAACGACACTGGAGGACAGGAGGGACAGAGACAGGTGGACAGAGACAGGTGGAACAGAGACAGGTGAACAGAGACAGGTGGACAGAGACAGGATGTTCCAGAGATGAAACACAGCACAAGGGGTCACAATTGGAAGCTGAAGACTCTGATGAGCCACAGAAATGTTAGGAAGTATTTTTTCAGTCACAGAGTTGTCAAGAAGTGGAATAGTCTGGAAAGTGAGGTAGTGGAGGCTTAAGAAGAGGTACGATAAAGCTCACGGAGCAGGGAGAGAGTGGACCTAGTAGCGACCAGTGAAGAGGCGGGGCCAGGAGCTGCGACTCGACCCCTGCAACCATAATTAAGTGAGTACATTTAGATGAGTACACACATACACACACACACACACACACACACACACACACACCACACACCACACACCACACACCACACACAACACAAACACACACAACACAAACACACACACACACACACACACACACACAACACACACACACACACACACACACACACACACACCACACACCACACACCACACACCACACACAAACACACACACACACACACAAACACACACACACACACACACACACACACACACACACACACACATACCTCATTCAAGAGTTTAAATTTGCCTAATATACACAATATTCTCACTTTCTACTGTGATCACTATGTGTGCAGAACACACAAGACAAACATTAACCCAGAGTTTAAACTGTATCTGAAGAGCTGCAACACAACACAAGGACACAACACAAGGACACAACACAAGGACACAACACAAGGACACAACACAAGGACACAACAAAGGACACAACAGGACACACAAGGACACAACACAAGGACACAACACAAGGACACAACACAAGGACACAACACAAGGACACAACACAAGGACACAACACAAGGACACAACACAAGGAACATTTATATCTTAAATATTCCACATGTACGACACAGCCATGTCAAAGACCCCAGGCAGAGAAAAGTCACAAAAATTTGGAACTCACTGCCTAAAAATGTCAAAAATTTTGTCAACATCTTACTAATGTTGTTAAAAAAACATATATTAAATCTCACATATACGACATATCCATTAATTAACTCTCTGTAAATTCTCATGTTGTCATTTCACCGCGGCATTTCAGCTGCTCCATAAAATGCAGGTCATTGACCCGATGTAATTTCTGTGTTATTTATTAGCAGTTAACCAGTTCTTCCTTTGCAAGCTGTCTCACGGTATTTGTCTCACGGTATTTGTCTCACGGTATTTGTCTCACGGTATTTGTCTCACGGTACTTGTCTCACGGTTTTTCTCACGGTATTTGTCTCACGTACTTGTCTCACGGTATTTTTCTCACGGTATTTGTCTCACGGTACTTGTCTCACGGTATTTGTCTCACGGTATTTGTCTCACGGTACTTGTCTCACGGTATTTGTCTCACGGTATTTGTCTCACGGTACTTGTCTCACGGTATTTGTCTCACGGTACTTGTCTCACGGTACTTGTCTCACGGTACTTTTCTCACGGTACTTGTCTCACGGTACTTTTCTCATGGTACTTGTCTCACGGTACTTTTCTCACGGTACTTGTCTCACGGTACTTGTCTCACGGTGCTTGTCTCACGGTGCTTGTCTCACGGTACTTGTCTCACGCTACTTGTCTCACGCTACTTGTCTCACGCTACTTGTCTCACGCTACTTGTCTCACGCTACTTGCCTCACGCTACTTGTCTCACGCTACTTCTCTCACGGTACTTGTCTCACGGTACTTGTCTCACGGTACTTGTCTCACGGTACTTGTCTCACGGTACTTGTCTTATGGTACTTGTCTCACGGTACTTGTCTCACGGTACTTGTCTCACGGTACTTGTCTCGCGGTACTTGTCTCGCGGTACTGATTGTAGTGGCTTACATAATCCCGTAGCTTGATGGCTAGCGCACTCAGCTCACACACTGAGGTCCGGGGATCGATTACCTGTACGGGTCGAAACATTAGAACGTGTTTCCTTAAGGCCCTTGCTGTCCATGTGTTAACCTCCGGTAATATGGTACCGGATGTTTGATCGAATTGCTGGGTCGCATCCTGGGGACAGATTTGACCTAATTTGCCCGAAATGCTCTGCATAACACTGGGCTTTCTATATAGTAGTACGTCATTGATGTCAGCTAGGACTGTATACCTTGTACATATACATGAGAATAAATTATTATTATAATATTATTATTAATTTTATTATTATTATTATTATTATTGAAACTGTAATGACTAAAGAAAATATACCAGATCTAACTTATAATTAGTAGTTAAAGGTTTGTGATTAGTTTACCTGAAATTCATTTGAATAATTAATGGGTTTCTTGGGAACTTATCTAGAAATAAGCTTCATTCTAAGCTTAAAAATGAACTTAGTGGTTGTATGACTAAATTAATACATAGCATTAGAAATCTTCAGTACGAAGAGCGATTGAAGACTCTTAAACTGCACTCACTTGTAAATGGAAGAATGAGGGGAGACATGATCGAAGTGTATAAGTGGAAGATGGGTATTAACAAGGTGTTTAATAAGGTCTTGAGGATAGTCTCCAAGCAGAGGAAACTCCGTATTGGATTCGAGTTGGATGGGTTTGGATTTCGAAGGGATGTAGGCGGGTATTGGTTTGGAGGTGGGGTGGTTGGTGGGTGGAGCAGTCTTCCTGCTGGGATTGTTGAAGCTGAAACGTTGGGTAGTTTCGGATTTGGGTTGGATGGGTGCATGAGCAATAGGGGTTGGATTTGGGTGGGACTTGCGTGGTGAGTAAATAGAATTGTAATAAAGTTGGTAGAATTACCGACAATATGTAAAGTAAAAGGACACAAGTGCAACTAATGTGACATTTTATTGTGGCAACGTTTCGCTCTCCAGGAGCTTTATCAAGCCATTACAAACAATACATGGACACAGAGGGTATATAAAGGCTCAGAGTGAGGTGCAATACTAGTGAGGTACCATTTTGATGTTCACTAGTGGTGGTAGTAGTAGTAGTGGTAGTGACAAAAGTAATACAATATGGTAGAGCAATTAATTCGTACATGAGAAAAAGGATATAAAAGCTATTACTTGGGTAACATAAAAATAGGTTGGACAAATATAGACTGGAAAGAGGCAGCTTGTTTCAGTGTTCACTCCTTGTATGTGCTTGTGTAGTATAACAGGAGAGACTATGTGATGGCAGGGTTTACTGTTTTCAGGAGGATTCTTGCTAAGACTTCGGAGATGGTGAAACTGCCGTTGTTTTGTTTAATTGTATTCGAAACAGCGATCAGTGCTGATTCGAGGCACTTGCGTCTACGGAAATTAGTTTCTTTGATCACTAATTGGGCGTCTCTGAATTTCATGAGATGATTGGTGGAATTTCGGTGTTGTACACAGGCGTTGTTCAAGTTGTCGTTCCTACATGCGTAAATGTGTTCATTGAGGCGGGTGTCGAGGTTTCTTGCTGTTTCACCTACGTAAATCTTGTCACAGCCTCCACAGGGTATAGTGTAAACTCCTGCATTGACTGGTTCGTGATGCTTGGATTTTGTCCTGGTTAGATCTTTTATTGAAGTGCTAGAAGTGATGGCGACTCTGGTATTAGCTTGTGAAAGTACTTTTGAGACGTTCAATGCAACCTGGCTGTTGGGAAGAATTATAACTTTGTTGGGAGTGGTGTTGGTGCGTGGAGAATTAATGATCTGAAGAGCTCTTTTCTTTCAGTCTTTGATGAAAAAGGAAGGAAAATGTAACTCAGTGAATGTTTGGTGAATGTATGTACATTCCTCGTCAAGAAACTCAGGACTACAAATTCGGTATGCTCTTAGGAAAAACCCGATGATGATGCCTCTTTTGGTCTTGGTATCTTGACTGGAATAGAAGTGTGTGAGATCATTTTTATTGGTGGGTTTCCGATAAACTTGAAATCTTAGGTTGTTGTCTACTTTGTGAATGAGGACGTCGAGAAAAGGTAGCTTGTCATTGGACTCTTCTTCTAGTGTAAACTGGATCGCCGGTTCAACTGCGTTGAGCCTTGCCTGAAGATACCGTACATCAAAACGTTTGGGAGTTATTACGAGGACGTCGTCCACGTAACGTAACCAAGTGACGCTTGAAGGGATGATGTTGGCGAAGTGTTCGGACTCTAGGTGTTCCATGTATAAGTTGGCTAGGACGGCACTGATGGGGGACCCCATTCCCATGCCGTAGGTTTGTTTGTAGAGCTTGTTATTGAAAGAAAAACAGTTGAAATTAACACAGAGTTCAATCAAGTCAACAAAATCTCCGGGAGGTAGAGGAAGATTAAGGTCCTGATTGACTTTACGTCGTAGAACCTCGATGGCTTTTTTGGTAGGTACTTTTGTGAAGAGGTAAGTCACATCCAAACTGCTTAGTTTCTTGTTACGGATGGAGAGGTTACGGATGCGGTTGAGAAGGTCGCCTGAGCGTTTAAGATGAGCGGGGTTGATGGTCCCCAGAAGGCAGGAAAGATGTTTGGCAAGAACTCCGGCTAGTTTGTGTGGAGCACTGCCTATTGAGTGAGTCTAGGTGGGTGTGTGGGTGAGTCAGGATAAGTGGATGTGTGTGTGGGTCAGGATGTGCGGGTGTGTGGGTAGATCCGGATGGGTGTAGGGGTGGAGGCACTCAGGTACCACTCACGTAACACGGAGTGACACACACCACCTGCTATGTCTTTGTCTCATCTTATTTTAGACACACAGGACTGTGTCGTCACTGAGGACCGCTCCTCACCACCAGTCTCTTACCGCCTTCTTTTTATAGGCAAACGCAATGACTTACGATAGAGAGGGAACAGCTTCACTTAAATCTCAGGAAAATTTAGTAATAATGACAGAGTTATACGTTAAATTTTTAATATTTCCCGTCACTTTTCACTCAAGATTCAAATGGATTTCTCGATATTTATAGTTTTAGAGTACCTGGTGAAGACATTCCACGTAACACCCTAGTCACTGGAGAAGAAAACAAAAGGAATTCTTTTAGTGTTAGCTAATCTCGTCACTATGCTCTAGGTGGGTATCATGCCCGAGTGTACTGAAGATAACCAGAGATACCTAGCCACTAAACGGGATATAAATTCTTATCATCTAACTATCTACCAGTTCTGCTATCCACTCATCGCCTCATTGCCTCTTCCACCTCTCAACTAATAGCGCCTCAGTAACGGGAAATTATTAGAATCAGAAATTCAGGGAATAATTCGACGTCACACTGAGGAAATAATTTTATCAGCGAGTCCAACAGCTTGATAGATCAGACTAGCAACCAGGAGGCCTGGTCTGGCTTAGTCTGGTCTCCTGGTCAGACCAGAAGATGTTGAAATGATAGCCAACAGGTGTGGAAGTATGACAGGGCAAACTTACACATCTCTCACATATTCACTTAGATGTTTTTATCTCTCAGTGTACATACTCTGAGAGCAGTATATATATATATATATATATATATATATATATTATATATATATATATATATAATATATATATATATATATATATATATATATCAGTGTACATACTCTAAGAGTAATGTATGTACATACCCTGAAAACAGTAGAGCTGACAGTAATCATACACTGAACAGTTTACCTGAAGGGTATTCCGGGGATCAACGCCCCCGCGGCCCTGTCCATGACCAGACCTCCCGGTGGATCAGAACCTGATCAACCAGGCTGTTACTACTAGCCGCACGTAGTTCAACTTACGAACCACAGCCCGGCTGATCCGGCAAAGACTTTAAGTATCTGTCTAGCTCCCTCTTAAAGTCAGCCAGGGGCCTATTGGTAATTCCTCTTATGCTTGGTGGGAGGCTGTTGAACAGTTTTGGGCCCCGGACACTTATGGTGTTTTCTCTTAGTATACCAATGGCGCCCTTACTTATACCTCTATGTTCAACGTAAGTTCACTTAGATCTTCACTTCAGGAAATAGTGTTATTCTTGATGTTAGTGTGCAGGTGGTATTACAGCCTAGCCGCAGGTAATGAGCTCTGCATCTAACAAACTAGCTAACACACTACACCTGACAAACTAAACCTAGCAAGCTAGCTAACACACTACACCTAGCTAGCTGACTAACAAATTACACCTAACAAACTAGCTAAGCCTTCAGATCCACCAAGCTGTCTAGTTCTCGTCAGAGTTTAACTTCTAAACAACACGCATAATTTACCTTTTATTTTTCATGGGTAAGCGCTAAACTCGTCTAGGAAAGGAAGGCTAGTTACCAATTCCGTAAGGACCAGTGGCATCACCAAGGCAACTTAGCCTACTTTTCGAATGTTAAAAATGTAGTACTAAAAGCAAAAATTAGTTGAATATATGCGCGGAATGTTGATGCGGCAGAGCTTTTAGCGCAGCCTGAGCGCAAGTGTTTACAAACTCAGGGAAAACCTTAGTGAACACAACTCACAGATGATTGAGCATTCCCTCACGCTCACATCTTCCTCTATATATCGCCCCGTTTCTCAGGGTACGTCTCGCCTCCATACCGCTCACCCCAGCCACAATATTTGCTCCCCTGTGTCCCTTACGTTGCTCCCTTCCCCAGGGTGTCTAGGGGTGCGAGTGGCAGAAAGATTGGCTAGCTAAGTGATGTGTCCCATGCTCGCTAATACACGCTGATGCTTCACACAATCCTACAATCAGCGCTAAATTCCTCCCAGACACGCACCAAGCCTCCTCTCCGGCTTGAACCTGCTTTATTATCTGTTTTCATCTCCAAGGTCTCTAAATGGTTGGATGATTTCGTTTCCTAGGATGCTAATGGGTGGATATTTTCAGACTCCAGTCCTCAAGCGGTCGGAAATTTTATAAAAATTAATGGTCAGTTGAAGATTGGATTTCCATCCTTTACATCACAGCACCGTATCATCCTTTGCGGATGATACTAGGATCTGCATGAGGCTGTCATCTGCTGAGGACGCGGTTAATCTCCAAGAAGATATAAACAAAGTTTTCCAGTGGGCAACGGTAAACAATATGATGTTCAATGAGGACAAATTCCAACTACTCCGTTATGGAAAACTGGAAGAGATAATAACTAGAACAGAGTATACTACAGACTCCGGCCATACAATAGAGCGGAAAAATAATGTAAGGGACCTGGGAATAGTAATGTCTGAGGATCTCACTTTCAAGGATCACAACAGTGCCACGATCGCACGTGCAAAGAAAATGATAGGATGGATAATGAGAACTTTCAAAACGAGAGATGCCAAGCCAATGATGATCCTTTTCAAATCACTTGTTCTCTCTAGGCTGGAATACTGCTGTACATTAACATCTCCATTCAAAGCAGGTGGAATTGCAGATCTAGAGAGTGTACAGAGATCCTTTACTGCACGTATAAGTTCTGTCAAGCACCTTAACTACTGGGAACGCTTGGAAGCACTTGACTTGAACTCGTTGGAACGCAGGAGGGAAAGATATATCATAATCTACACTTGGAAAATCCTGGAAGGAATGGTCCCAAATCTGCACACAGAAAACACTCCCTACGAAAGTAAAAGACTGGACAGGCGATGCAAAATGCCCCCAATTAAAAGTAGGGGCGCCATTGGTAGACTAAGGGAAAACACCATAAGTGTCCGGGGCCCAAGACTGTTCAACAGCCTCCCATCAAGCATTAGGGGAATTGCCAATAAACCCCTGGCTGCCTTCAAGAGAGAGCTGGACAGATACCTAAAGTTAGTGCCGGATCAGCCGGGCTGTGGCTCGTACGTTGGACTGCGTGCGGCCAGCTAGTAACAGCCTAGTTGATCAGGCCCTGATCCATCGGGAGGCCTGGTCATGGAATAACCCGGAATAACCTCCAGGTAACCTCTTAACAGCTCCAAGAAATCAGTGAAAAAAAGTTGCTGAATTTCTTAGATATTATAAGCTAGTTTCTTAAATTTTTAGTAATTTTTAAATTAATTCTGCAACAAAATATAAAACAATAATGCATCAAAATTATTCTTAGTATATTTCACTATTTTTTCCTTTTGTTAATGAAGCAACAATAGTTCAAGTAATTACAGATATTAGTAGATACATGAAGGACCTAGGAACTGGGGTCCCAAAAGAAGGTTAAAGGAACACATCTGGATTTATATTTACATTTTGTCTCATCTGCCGCAAACAAATTTAAAATATTTCCTTAAGTTATCTGGTATCTAGATTATTATGCTATCCATCTCTGTATTCCCCAATAAGTGGACAATCAAGACCATAGTGTTCAAGTGGCCATAAGGCCGACCACATACTTAGTTTATCATCTATGTGTCAACCAAACTGCCAAGAACTTTATTAAAGATGTATGTGGAGGGTGAAAGTCATTCATAGACTGGTATGTTTTTGTTTACTTAGCGTCGTGCGCCTGGCAGCGGGGAGGCGCTCTGGGGGGATCATAAGTGTCACTTGACAACACAATATTAATAAAAAGGTGACATTTAACACCCCCACTTTTGACTCTTTGATTTATTCCTTTATCCACAGAAATGCTACTTATTTCCGTGACTTGCTCTTAATATATTTGATGTTGACACCAGCAGTAGTGAAGAATAAGAGAGTTGTAATGTAGGTTGAGGGATCCAGCGATGGACAGACAGACAGACACAGTATAAAGTGATCTTTTATCTACAATGTTTCGTTCAGAATGATTTATTAAGTCATAAACAGATCCCGAGTACTTCATAACATTTCTGTCCAGTGAGGAAGGGAGAAGACGGCAGTAGAGCAGACAGGGCAATAGTGCAGGCAGGGGGAGTGGAGCAGAGCAGTGGTGCAGGGGTAGTAGAGCAGACAGGTCAGTAGTACAGGTGGAGTAGAGCAGACAGGGCAGTAGTGCAGGCAGGGGGAGTGGAGCAGACAGAGCAGTAGTGCAGGCAGGGGGAGTGGAGCAGACAGAACAGTGGAGCAGACAGAGCAGTAGTGCAGGCAAGGGAGTAGAGCAGAGCAGTAGTGCAGGGGGAGTAGAGCAGACAGGTCAGTAGTACAGGCAGGGGGAGTAGAGCAGACAGGGCAGCAGTACAGGCAGGGGGAGTAGAGCAGACAGGGCAGTAGTGCAGGGGGAGTAGAGCAGACAGGTCAGTAGTACAGGCAGGGGAAGTAGAGCAGACAGGGCAGCAGTACAGGCAGGGGGAGAGGAGCAGACAGAGCAGTGGAGCAGAAAGGGGGAGTGGAGAAGACAGAGCAGTAGTGCAGGCAGGGGGAGTGGAGCAGACAGAGCAGTAGTGCAGACAGGGGAGTGGTAGAGACAGAGCAGTAGTGCAGGCAGGGGGAGTGGAGCAGACAGAGCAGTGGAGCAGAAAGGGGGAGTGGAGAAGACAGAGCAGTAGTGCAGGCAGGGGGAGTGGAGCAGACAGAGCAGTAGTGCAGGCAGGGGGAGTAGAGCAGAGCAGTGGAACAGAGCAGTGAAGCAAGCAGAGCAGAGGAGCAAGCAGAGAGCAGAGGAGCAGGCAGAGCAAGCGGAGCAGTGGAGCAGGCAGAGCAGTGGAACAGAGCAGTGAAGCAAGCAGAGCAGAGAAGCAATCAGAGAGCAGAGGAGCAGGCAGAGCAAGTAGAGCAGTGGAGCAGACAGAACAGTGAAGCAAGCAGAGCAGAGGAGCAGATAGAGCAGTGAAGCAAGCAAAGCAGAGGAGCAAGCAGAGCAAAGGAGCAGGCAGAGCTACCAGAGCAGTGGAGCAGAGCAGTGGAGTAGACAGAGCAGAGGAGCAAACGAACAGAGGAGCAGGCAGAGCAGTGGAACAGAGCAGTGAAGCAAGCAGAACAGTGGAGCAAGCAGAGCAGTGAAGCAGACAGAGCAATGGAACAAGCAGAGCAGTGAAGCAGACAGAGCAGTGAAGCAGAATAGTGAAGCAAGCAGAACAGAGGAGCAGGCGGAGCAAGCAAAGCAGTAGAGCAGACAGAGCAGTGAATCAAGTAGAGCAGTGAATCAAGTAGAGCAGTGGAGTAGGCAGGGTAGGATGCAAGCAGTGAAGTGGTGCAAGCAGTGTAGTGGTGCAAGCTGGGTAGTGGTGCAAGCTGGGTAGTGGCGCAGGCAGGGTAGTGGTGCAGGCAGGGTGGTGGTGCAGGCAGGGTGGTGGTGCAGGCAGGGTGGTGGTGCAGGCAGGGTAGTGGCGCAGGCAGTGTAGTGGTGCAGGCAGGATAGTGGTGCAGGCAGTGTAGTGGCGCAGGCAGTGTAGTGGCGCAGGAAGGGTGGTGGTGCAGGCAGGGTGATGGTGCAGGCAGGGTGGTGGTGCAGGCAGGGTGGTGGTGCAGGCAAGGTGGTGGTGCAGGCAGGGTGGTGGTGCAGGCAGGGTGGTGGTGCAATCAGGGTGGTGGTGCAGGCAGGGTGGTGGTGCAGGCAGGGTGGTGGTGCAGGCAGGGTGGTGGTGCAGGCAGGGTGGTGGTGCAGGCAAGGTGGTGGTGCAATCAGGGTGGTGGTGCAGGCAGGGTGGTGGTGTAGGCAGGGTGGTGGTGCAGGCAGGGTTGTGGTGCAGGCAGGGTGGTGGTGCAGGCAAGGTGGTGGTGCAGGCAGGGTTACCTGGAGGTTATTCCGGGGATCAACGCCCCTGATATGACCAGGCCTCCCGATGGATCAGGGCCTGATCAACTAGGCTGTTACTGCTGGCCGCACGCAGTCCAACGTACGAGCCACAGCCCGGCTGATCCGGCACTGACTTTAGGTATCTGTCCAGCTCTCTCTTGAAGGCAGCCAGGGGTTTATTGGCAATTCCCCTAATGCTTGATGGGAGGCTGTTAAACAGTTTTGGGCCCCGGACACTTATGGTGTTTTCCCTTAGTGTACCAATGGCGCCCCTACTTTTTATTGGGGGCATTTTGCATCGCCTGCCCAGTCTTTTACTTTCGTAGGGAGTGATTTCTGTGTGCAGATTTGGGACCATTCCTTCCAAGATTTTCCAAGTGTAGATTATGATATATCTCTCCCTCCTGTGTTCCAACGAGTACAAATCAAGTGCTTCCAAGCGTTCCCAGTAGTTGAGGTGCTTGACAGAACTTATAAGTGCAGTAAAGGATCTCTGTACACTCTCTAGATCTGCGATTTCACCTGCTTTGAATGGAGATGTTAATGTACAGCAGTATTCCAGCCTAGAGAGAACAAGTGATTTGAAAAGGATCATCATGGGCTTGGCATCTCTCGTTTTGAAAGTTCTCATTATCCATCCTATCATTTTCTTTGCACGTGCGATCGTGGCACTGCTGTGATCCTTGAAAGTGAGATCTTCAGACATTACTACTCCCAGGTCCCTTACATTAGTTTTCTGCTCTATTGTATGGCCGAGTCAGTAGTATACTCTGTTCTAGTTATTATCTCCTCCAGTTTTCCATAACGGAGTAGTTGGAATTTGTCCTCATTGAACATCATATTGTTTACCGTTGCCCATTGGAAAACTTTGTTTATATCTTCTTGAGATTAACCGCGTCCTCAGCAGATGACAGCCTCATGCAGATCCTAGTATCATCCGCAAAGGATGATACGGTGCTGTGGCGTATATCTCTGTTTAGTCTGATATGAGATAAGGAATAAGATGGGGGCGAGTACTGTGCCTTGGAACAGAGCTCTTCACTATGGCAGCCTCCGATTTAACTCTGTTGACCACTACTCTTTGTGTTCGATTTGTTAGGAAGTTGAAGATCCATCTCCCCACTTTCCCAGTTATTCCTTTAGCACGTATTTTATGGGCTATTACGCCATGATCGCATTTGTCAAATGCTTTTGCAAAGTCTGTGTATATTACATCTGCATTCTGATTTTCTTCCAGTGCATCCAAGGCCATGTCATAGTGATCCAGTAGTTGTGAGAGGCAGGAGCGACCTGCCCTGAACCCATGTTGCCCTGGATTGTGCAGATTTTGGGAATCCAGGTGATTTGCAATCCTGCTTCTTAGCACTCTTTCAAAGATTTTTATGATGTGGGACGTCAGAGCTATTGGTCTATAGTTCTTAGCTAATGCTTTGCTGCCACCTTTATGGAGTGGGGCTATATCCGTTGTTTTAAGTGACTGTGGAATTTCACCCATGTCCAAGCTCCTCCTCCATAGTGTACTTAGGGCATGCGAGAGGGGTTTCTTGCAGTTCTTAATGAAAACAGAGTTCCACGAGTCTGGGCCCGGGCTGAGTGCATAGGCATGTTGTCAATGGCTTTTTCGAAATCTATCGGAGTTAGGGTAATGTCGGAAATCTGGCATACATTTATGGAGTTTTGAGGCTCATTCATGAAGAAATCATTTGGGTCGTCGATCCTCAGACCGATTAGTGGTTCACTAAACACAGAGCCGTACTGGGATTTCAATATTTCACCCATTTCCTTGTTGTCATCTGTGTAAGTCCCATCCTGTCTGAGTAAGGGCCCGATACTAGATGTGGTATTTGCCTTGTTTTTGGCATATGAAAAGAAATATTTTGAATTTCTTTCATTTCACTAATAGCTTTAAGCTCCTCCTGCCTCTCCTGGTTCCTGTAAGAGTCATTTAGCTTAAGTTCGATAGTTTCCACTTCCCTGTTCATCGCCTCCTTTCGTGTATCAGATGTTCTAGCACTCCTGAGGAGCTCAGTGACTCTTCGTCGTCTTCTGTAGAGGAAGCGTCTTTTTCTCTCCGGTTTACTCCTGCTCTTCTTCTTTCTTAGGGAATATGCCTAGAACATGCTTCGGCTACCAGGCAGTTGATCCTTTCAAGGCACTGGTTTGGATCCATGTCATTTAAGACATCTTCCCAACATGTTTCGTTTAGGACATGGTTTACCTGGTCCCAGTTGATGTTCTTGTTGTTGAAGTTGTATTTTGTGAAGACACCTTCACAGGTACATGCATTCTGCTGATCAGGACCCCTATGCATGTACGTCTGGACTTCGATTAGGTTGTGATCAGAATTAGTTGTTTTTGATATTCTTATGTCTCTTATCAGGTCCTCATTATTTGTGGTGGTGCAGGCAGGGTGGTGGTGCAATCAGGGTGGTGGTGCAGGCAGGGTGGTGGTGCAGGCAAGGTGGTGGTGCAGGTTGGGTTGTGGTGCAGGCAGGGTGGTGGTGAAGGCAGGGTGGTGGTGCAGGCAAGGTGGTGGTGCAGGCAGGGTGGTGGTGCAGGCACGGTGGTGGTGCAGGCAAGGTGGTGGTGCAGGCAGGGTGGTGGTGCAGGCAGGGTGGTGGTGCAGGCAGGGTGGTGGTGCAGGCAGGGTGGTGGTGCAGGCAAGGTGGTGGTGCAGGTAGGGTTGTGGTGCAGGCAGGGTGGTGGTGAAGGCAGGGTGGTGGTGCAGGCAAGGTGGTGGTGCAGGCAGGGTGGTGGTGCAGGCAGGGTGGTGGTGCAGGCAGGGTGGTGGTGCAGGCAGGGTTACCTGGAGGTTACCTGGAGGTTATTCCGGGGATCAACGCCCCCGCGGCCCGGTCCATGACCAGGCCTCCCGATGGATCAGGGCCTGATCAACTAGGCTGTTACTGCTGGCCGCACGCAGTCCAACGTACGAGCCACAGCCCGGCTGATCCGGCACTGACTTTAGGTATCTGTCCAGCTCTCTCTTGAAGGCAGCCAGGGGTTTATTGGCAATTCCCCTAATGCTTGATGGGAGGCTGTTAAACAGTTTTGGGCCCCGGACACTTATGGTGTTTTCCCTTAGTGTACCAATGGCGCCCCTACTTTTTATTGGGGGCATTTTGCATCGCCTGCCCAGTCTTTTACTTTCGTAGGGAGTGATTTCTGTGTGCAGATTTGGGACCATTCCTTCCAAGATTTTCCAAGTGTAGATTATGATATATCTCTCCCTCCTGTGTTCCAACGAGTACAAGTCAAGTGCTTCCAAGCGTTCCCAGTAGTTGAGGTGCTTGACAGAACTTATACGTGCAGTAAAGGATCTCTGTACACTCTCTAGATCTGCGATTTCACCTGCTTTGAATGGAGATGTTAATGTACAGCAGTATTCCAGCCTAGAGAGAACAAGTGATTTGAAAAGGATCATCATGGGCTTGGCATCTCTCGTTTTGAAAGTTCTCATTATCCATCCTATCATTTTCTTTGCACGTGCGATCGTGGCACTGTTTGTGATCCTTGAAAGTGAGATCCTCAGACATTACTACTCCCAGGTCCCTTACATTAGTTTTCTGCTCTGTTGTATGGCCGGAGTCAGTAGTATACTCTGTTCTACTTATTATCTCCTCCAGTTTTCCATAACGGAGTAGTTGGAATTTTGTCCTCATTGAACATCATATTGTTTACCGTTGCCCATTGGAAAACTTTGTTTATATCTTCTTGGAGATTAACCGCGTCCTCAGCAGATGACAGCCTCATGCAGATCCTAGTATCATCCGCAAAGGATGATACGGTGCTGTGGCGTATATCTCTGTTTATGTCTGATATGAGGATAAGGAATAAGATGGGGGCGAGTACTGTGCCTTGTGGAACAGAGCTCTTCACTATGGCAGCCTCCGATTTAACTCTGTTGACCACTACTCTTTGTGTTCGATTTGTTAGGAAGTTGAAGATCCATCTCCCCACTTTCCCAGTTATTCCTTTAGCACGTATTTTATGGGCTATTACGCCATGATCGCATTTGTCAAATGCTTTTGCAAAGTCTGTGTATATTACATCTGCATTCTGATTTTCTTCCAGTGCATCCAAGGCCATGTCATAGTGATCCAGTAGTTGTGAGAGGCAGGAGCGACCTGCCCTGAACCCATGTTGCCCTGGATTGTGCAGATTTTGGGAATCCAGGTGATTTGCAATCCTGCTTCTTAGCACTCTTTCAAAGATTTTTATGATGTGGGACGTCAGAGCTATTGGTCTATAGTTCTTAGCTAATGCTTTGCTGCCACCTTTATGGAGTGGGGCTATATCCGTTGTTTTAAGTGACTGTGGAATTTCACCCATGTCCAAGCTCCTCCTCCATAGTGTACTTAGGGCATGCGAGAGGGGTTTCTTGCAGTTCTTAATGAAAACAGAGTTCCACGAGTCTGGGCCCGGGGCTGAGTGCATAGGCATGTTGTCAATGGCTTTTTCGAAATCTATCGGAGTTAGGGTAATGTCGGAAATCTGCATACATTTATGGAGTTTTGAGGCTCATTCATGAAGAAATCATTTGGGTCGTCGATCCTCAGACCGATTAGTGGTTCACTAAACACAGAGCCGTACTGGGATTTCAATATTTCACCCATTTCCTTGTTGTCATCTGTGTAAGTCCCATCCTGTCTGAGTAAGGGCCCGATACTAGATGTGGTATTTGCCTTGTTTTTGGCATATGAAAAGAAATATTTTGAATTTCTTTCAATTTCACTAATAGCTTTAAGCTCCTCCTGCCTCTCCTGGTTCCTGTAAGAGTCATTTAGCTTAAGTTCGATAGTTTCCACTTCCCTGTTCATCGCCTCCTTTCGTGTATCAGATGTTCTAGCACTCCTGAGGAGCTCAGTGACTCTTCGTCGTCTTCTGTAGAGGAAGCGTCTTTTTCTCTCCGGTTTACTCCTGCTCTTCTTCTTTCTTAGGGGAATATGCCTAGAACATGCTTCGGCTACCAGGCAGTTGATCCTTTCAAGGCACTGGTTTGGATCCATGTCATTTAAGACATCTTCCCAACATGTTTCGTTTAGGACATGGTTTACCTGGTCCCAGTTGATGTTCTTGTTGTTGAAGTTGTATTTTGTGAAGACACCTTCACAGGTACATGCATTCTGCTGATCAGGACCCCTATGCATGTACGTCTGGACTTCGATTAGGTTGTGATCAGAATTAGTTGTTTTTGATATTCTTATGTCTCTTATCAGGTCCTCATTATTTGTGGTGGTGCAGGCAGGGTGTGGTGCAATCAGGGTGGTGGTGCAGGCAGGGTGGTGGTGCAGGCAGGGTGGTGGTGCAGGCAAGGTGGTGGTGCAGGTAGGGTTGTGGTGCAGGCAGGGTGGTGGTGAAGGCAGGGTGGTGGTGCAGGCAAGGTGGTGGTGCAGGCAGGGTGGTGGTGCAGGCACGGTGGTGGTGCAGGCAAGGTGGTGGTGCAGGCAGGGTGGTGGTGCAGGCAGGGTGGTGGTGCAGGCAGGTGGTGGTGCAGGCAGGGTGGTGGTGCAGGCAAGGTGGTGGTGCAGGTAGGGTTGTGGTGCAGGCAGGGTGGTGGTGAAGGCAGGTGGTGGTGCAGGCAAGGTGTGGTGCAGGCAGGGTGGTGGTGCAGGCAGGGTGGTGGTGCAGGCAAGGTGGTGGTGCAGGCAGGGTGGTGGTGCAGGCAGGGTGGTGGTGCAGGCAGGGTGGTGGTGCAGGCAGGGTGCTGGTGCAGGCAGGGTGGTGGTGCAGGCAGGGTGGTGGTGCAGGCAAGGTGGTGATGCAGGCAGGGTGGTGGTGCAGGCAGGGTTTTGTGGTGCAGGTAGGGTGGTGGCGCAGGCAAGGTGGTGGTGCAGGCAGGGTTGTGGTGCAGGTAGGGTGGTGGCGCAGGCAAGGTGGTGGTGCAGGCAGGGTGGTGGTGCAGGCAGGGTGGTGGTGCAGGCAAGGTGGTGGTGCAGGCAGGGTGGTGGTGCAGGCAGGTGGTGTGCAGGCAGGTGGTGGTGCAGGCAAGGTGGTGGTGCAGGCAGGGTGGTGGTGCAGGCAGGGTGGTGGTGCAGGCAAGGTGGTGGTGCAGGCAGGGTGGTGGTGCAGGCAGGGTGGTGGTGCAGGCAAGGTGGTGGTGCAGGCAGGGTGGTGGTGCAGGCAGGGTGGTGGTGCAGGCAAGGTGGTGGTGCAGGCAGGGGGGTGGTGTGTGGAGAACTGGCTAGATGAGTACACTTTCCTGCATGCTAATAAGCATAAGACGTTACTTATCTTTTAACAGCACAATTTCCAGCAGCCGCTCCCTGGAAATCCCTTCACGGTGCTGTCTCAGTTTCCACAGGGGCTGTTGATTAACAGGTGAGTTATTCACACAGTTTGCCCCAAAGGAGCGCATATCTCAGCATTTCACTTATCTGAAATGCGTAGTGGTACTCACTTGGTTTTGGGTGAATCACCCGCGCTTCTACCTATCAGCTGCAGTTAACGTAAGATGTGGGTGTGACTGAGCTTACCTGGGTATTGTGACTGACCCAATTTCCCCTAGTTTGTGCTAGGGGAAGTATATCCTGGTATCGATGTCTTGAGTAGGCTGCTACAAATGCGTTATGTTCTCACTCGTTGATAGGGAGTCACTTTGCTCATTCGTTACGCGATAGGGTGATATCTTGTCCCTTTGTTCATAACACCTGAATGCATATTGTGACACAAACTTTTACACTTTATCTGGATTATACCGCCGATTATACACTGGTGTTTCTTCTAACACTAGTTTTCCTAGTGGAGTTTAATAGTATTTCAGAGTTTACCGCACAAAGTCATTATTTTCTCAGTTCTCAGTGTGAGATTTGTGACTTGTTCACGTGCTGATGTCTGAATTCAACCCAGACTGTCGCCCTGCCCCAGTGTCCGCCAGTTCGTCGTCCGCACAAAGTAATATGCTGAGCTCAGCTTTATATACCTTCCTAGCTACACATTGCAACAAGGAATAACACAAGAAGGTTGTTTCCTTGTTGTTTAGCTGTGCTAGAAGTCATAATGTAGACCAAGTGGGGCGCAGGTTTTCTCTTAATTTTCCTGCACTGGGAAAAAGTCATTACTCTCGTTTAACCCTCATTGTGTAGTTGATCAGAAATTCTAGCAAGGAGATCCCTGGTTGGGTTGGGTGCAGGCAGGGTGGCGGTGCCGGCAGGGTGGTGGTGCAGGCAGGGTGGGGGCGGGTCATTTGTAATGTTATCTCTGATATTAGTGGACTCCACCTCAGCTAACCCTTTTTCTAATATTGGTTTAAGATTCTTTTTCTTAATCATCATCATTGAAGCTAGACTCACATGATTCGTATACCATGTGACTCTGAACAACCTGGGTATACACAGGGTGCGATGAGCCTTTTCTCAAGGAATGTTTGTGTTAAATTTAACTTAAAAAAAAACCATACCACGGGCGGGATTGAACCCGCGGTCAGAGAGTTTGTTTGCAATCGTGTCATTATGATTTCGTGAGTCAGTTAAATTTAACTTCCCAGATAACAACCTACTTACTGGTAAGTGTGCCTGGCTAAGAGAAGCAGCAAAGAAACACTCCCAAACAAGAGTTCAATTCAGAAATAATTCACTAAATTCTGAATTAGTGGAAAAGAATGATGACGTAATCAATGAATTGTGTTTTTGTTCCTACCCCTTGTGGGCCCTTAGCTCTCCTGCAGTGCTCCTCGTTCTTGGCCTTTGACTGCTGCTGCTGCTGCTTCTGCTGCTGCTGCTGCTGCTGCTTCTGCTGCTGCTGCTGCTACCTCTCTTGTCCCGCACAAGCCGCAGCCCGAGTGTCAGAACGACTCAGAGAATTTCTGGAGGTGTGTATAAGGGAAGCTTCAATAACACAACTTTCCTCATATGTCTCTTAATCCTGGCTTTGCGTCTGTAGATGCCTTCCTTTCTCGTAACATTGTCAAATGCTCCAAGCTTCAGAACACTCGTGAGTTGACCTGATTCTTCCCTCTCCTCCTTTCCCTACCTTTCTCTTTTCCTATTTCTTCTTTATCCTTTCTTTGTTTTTCTCTCTTCTGCCTAAGTGTATTCTGTCCTGTATTCTTCCTCCCTGTGTTTTTGGCCCTTAGCTCTCCTGCAGTGCTATTTCTTATCTTTATCTGTCCCTACTTTTACTACTACTGTATCTAACATTTTCTTCTACTTCTGCTTCCACTTCTTACTACTACTTTTTCTACCGCTCTTGTCCCGTCCTTGTTCCCCCTCGCCTGTATATTTTCTGGCCTCCTCACTCTCGTGTTAGTGTAACTTTGTAAATGGTCCAAGTCGAACTGAAGCATCGTCGTAAGTTTGTCTCTCCTATGTGCAGGTTATTTGTGTATGTCTCTGGCAATTTGGCAGATGGAAAGATGATCAAACTAAATACAAACTGCATATGAATGGTATACAATACCGACAAGATGAAAATTAGACACATGTGCAACATCTGGGTATCTTTATTGTAGACGTTTCGCCATACAGTGGCTTTATCAACGCAAATTCAAGGATATGATTGAAAGACAGAAGAACTATATACAAAAGATGACGTTATCAGTCCCTCAGCCTTGGAGTTGGTGTGAAGAGCACCGTAGTCGTGAAGATTCTGGACCACAGGCAAGAAAGCTGGGACTTATATACTGGCGTCAGGTGGAAAGGGACGGGTAGCAGACGAGAGCATAGTCACTAGTAGGCGGGATTCCCCAGTGGAAGTAGGTCATACTCACGGGATGGGTTAATGGTAATAGTAGTAATACCCAAGAAGAAGATTATGTAGATGTCCTGTGAACCAAGATTCCATGACGTGATCAGCCTTATGGTCACTTTCTGGAAAACTTATTGAGGAGTATAGTATAAAGATAGGACAGTATATATGATATGTCCAGGTATCAGTATCTTTGTAATTAAAATAATATACCAGATATTTTGAGCAAATATCTCAGATTTTCTTGCATCAGATAAGAAAAGCTGTAAACTTAAATCCAGATGTAATCCTGCTAACTCTTTTGGGTATTAGTTTCTAGGCCTTTGGGTAATACACAGTTACGCAAAACCCCCCATCACAAAAGGGAATTGGGTCACGGTAAACAACTGCCACCCCTTACACTCCATTTAACAATGCTTGCATATCGGGTTTTCCCTAAGGGGGAGAAAGCAAAAAAAGGGCAAGTTATGATATTACGAATTAAGAGGTATAATTCTCAGAAAAATAAGAAATGTGATATTCCAAGAGATCAAATAAAAAAAAAAAAGGGAACACAAGAAGTACCACGTTAATCAGAAACCCCCGGGAAATTTGGGGGAACTAGATACCCGAAAACAGGGGGATTTCAGGATTATGAAACAATTTTTTTTAAATGTCCTAAGACAAAAGTAATACTTGCAGGATATAAATCCACCAAAAACAACGAGGCCAAAAGAAGCATGAAAAGGGGTTAAGTGAACATACTGAGACAGTGGCGGAGACAGCAAGAAAAGCTTGCTAAACGCTAGTACTAGGAGACTTCATTCACAAGGGAAATTTGACTGGAAAACGGAGACCTCCGTAAAGGACAGAAACGATGAAGAACTTATACAAATAATAAGAATCATCGAGACTCTAAAAATAAAACAAGGGGAAAAAGAGAGCCAGCAGATTCTACCTTTTTTTAACCAAAAAATGAAAAATACGTAGATGAAATGACCTATAGAACCCCCTAGGGCCAGCGTTCATGGGTACACCGTTCGAGCCCCTGGGGAAATGGAAATAGAAAGAATTGGAGAAGAAAAAACAAAAATGGATTACGGTTGAGGAGACTAAACGAATGAGAAACTTCTGAAGAAATATAATGAAAGGGGGAACTGGAGGACAATTACACAAAGGGTTGGAGCCAGGGATTTGGGAATTAAAAAAAAAAGAGAGAAAGCTCTGGTATATCAACATGCAGAGAGGGCCAGGGAAAAGGGAACAAACACTGCAAAGAAATACGAGAAAAAGAAAACTGCGGAAACGGGGAAATAAGCAAAAGGGCAGGAAACAACAATAAAAGGGAAGCAAAAGATAGTTTGAAAATTTACAGCATTAATGGCTAACACAGAAGCAGAGTTACTCTATATCCACATACGAAAAAAAGACAACTGTGAGTGAACAAGCGATAAGACTGAAGATTACTAAGGTATCGATGAAGTGCATATAAATGTGGGAGGACCTTCATAGATTCATAGAAGTCCTTACAGAAGAAAGTTAAGAGCTGCCGGAGGGCACTGTAGTCAGACAAGATCAACAGATGCTAGAAAGCATCAGCACAACAAAAGTGAGGAAATCACTGGATGAACTTGATGTAACAAAAGCACTCGATAAGATCAATAAATGTCCATGGGTGCTAAGAGAAGGAACAGAACCACTGTTTAACTCAATCAGGATAAGTGACAGAAAATTAAAAAGAGTAAATTTTTATTATTATTTTATTATTATCACACTGGCCGATTCCCCCAAAGGGCAGGGGGGGCCCGAAAAAAAAAAATTTTTCACCCATCTTTCACCCCATCCGTCTTGCCAGAAGGGTAAATTTACACTCGTTTTAACCCAAACATTAACACCCCTCCTTCAAGTGCAGGCACGTATTTCCCATCTCCAGGCTAAACCGGCCTCCGTTTCCCTGAATCCCTTTTATAAATTTATTTTGCCACACTCCAACAGCACTAAATTTTAAAAAATCATTTTCCCATTCACTCCTATCAAACACCTCATGCATGCCGCTGGAAGCCAACCCCTCGCACCAAAACCCCTTTACCCCCCCCCCCCAAACCCCCTTTCCTAGGCCCCCCCACCCCGCCCCCTTTCCCTACAGACTGATACACCTTAAGTCATTCGTTTCGCTCCATTCTCCTACTGTCCGAACCACCTCAAAACCCCTTCCTCACCCTCTGGACAACTTTTTGGTAACCCCGCCCCTCCTCCTAACTTCCAAAAAAAAAAACCCAATTTCTTGGCAAAATATTCCACCCACACTTTGCCCTCAGACATGACACTCCCTGCCCCACCTTCTCCTGTGAAACCCATTCATCCCCACCTTCACCCCCATAAAGAGCTTTGGGTAAAACATACCTCATACATTCCCCCTTTGCCTCCGGAAAAAAGTTTCTTTGTCCCCAAAGACTCCAAGTGCACCCCCAAATCTTTTTTCCCTCATCAATTCTAGATCCCCCACTTTCATAACCCATCCGCTGACCGCCCCTTTCCCAAATATCGAAACGTTCACCCCCTCCAACTCTCCCCCCCAAATCTATATTCAATCTTTTCATCCCTAATCTTTTTGTTACCTCAAACCTTACTCTTTCCTTATTCCCCTTTTAAATTTTTCTTTTTTTGCACACCCTACCAAATTCATCCCCAAATCTCTGAATTCTCTTCAAAAACCCCCAAGAGCACAGTGTCATACAAAGAGCAGCTGTACAACCCCACTTTGTGTGTGATTCTTTAACTTTTAACTCCACGCCTTTTCCCAAGACCCTCGCATTTCTTTCTTACAACCCCTCTAAAAATATATTAAACAACCACGGTGACATCAACATCCTTGTCTAAGGCCTATTTTTAGGGGAAAAACCCTTTCCTACATACCTAACTTGACCCTCACATCCTCGAAAAAACTTTTTCACTCTTTCAGTAACCTCCCTCCTACACCATACATTTTTGCAACATCTCCCACATTGCTCCCCTACCCCCGTCAAAAACGCCTTTTTCCAAACCCCAAAAAATGCCACAAAACCTCTTTAGCCTTATCTAAATACTTTTCACTTATATTTTCACTGTAAACCCCGGGCCACACACCCCTACCTTTCCAAAAGCCTCCTTGTTCTCTGCTATCCTTTTCTCCGTCACTCTTAATTTTTTCAATTTATAACTCAAAAACACTTTACCAGGGACACCAACCCAAATTATCCCCCCATAATTTTTGCACCTCTTTTATCCCCCTTTTGCCTTTAACAAAGGAACTATGCATGCTCTCTGCCAATCCCCAGGTACCTTACCCCTCCATACATTTTTAAATAATTTCACCAACCCCTCCAAAACAAATCCCCACCTCTTTAACATTTCTATCTTTACCCCTCAAACCCGCGCCTTACCCCCTTATTTTCCTACTGCCTCACGAACTTCCCCCCACACTCACAACTGGCTCTTCCTCACTCCTACAAGATGTTTTCCCCCTTGCCCTAACCGAAATCACAGCTTTCCCCATTTTCATCAAAATTTAACAAATTTCCCCAAATATTCCCAACTTCCCAAACCTCTAACTCTCCATTTTAAAAACCTCCTCCCTATTTTTAACTGACAAATCCATTTGGTTTTCTAGGGTTTTTTTTAAAGTTAAACTCACTCCAAAACTTTTTCTTATTTTCAACAAAATTTGTTGATAACATCTCACCCCCTTCTCATTTGCCCCTTTTTTACATTTCTTTACCACTCTCTTTAAACCCTCCTTTTTTTCCAATTTCTCTTCCCCCCTTGCACACTTCTACTTTTAAAAACTTTTCATAGCTAACTTTTTCTCCCCTTCTACTCCTTTTTCATCATCATTCCACCCAATCGCCCTCTTCCCCCCTCACCCACTTTCCTGTAACCACAAACTTTTGCTAACCCACATTTCATTTTTAAAACCCATCCCATACCCTCTTCGACCCCCTTCCCATGCTCTCATAGCCCTCTATCCTCCAAAAGCTGTTTATATCTTACCCTAACTGCCCCCTTTTTTTTTAAACCCTTTACCTCTCCTTTCCCCGATGCTTTCTATTCTCCTTGTATTTCCCTCTACCTTTTAAAATCTCATGTACTACAACAGAAAGTGACCCGATATACAGGGCCCCCCTATAACATGTACATCCTGAAGTTACTCAAAATCTTTTATCTACCAAACAAAAATCCAACAAACACTTCATTTTTCGCCCTACAACATTCTTGTATACTTATTTTTTCCTCTTTTTCTTAAAATATGTATTACCTATAACTAAACCCCCTTTTTAAAACAAAATTCAATCAAAGGGGCCCCCTTATCATTTCACCTGGCACTCCAAACTACCCACCACACAGAAAATTATCTCACATTTAAAAAAGGGGAAAACACAAAAAGGCAATGAACTACAAGTCGATACTCTAACAAGCATCCTGTCAAAATTTTTGAAGAAGATAGTAAAGGATAATATATTGGGGTACTTGGAATTCTGTGATAGTCACATAGATAAAACAAGAAAGACAGGGCTGGTTAAATTTCACCTTCTTGGACTGCAAGTAAGCATTTAATACACTACCCCCACTGGGCATTGCAATAAATTTTTTGGAACAGCAAAGCTTAAAAAGGGAAGTGCTCCCTTTTGGATCATAGCAGTCAGTGAGGCTGCCTACCACTAACAACCGAGAAAATTTAAAAAGGGTTTGCAACCAGGCTAGTACAAGAACTGAGAAAAATGCACTATTAGGAGAGGTTGAAGGATTATGACGAATGAAATCTTAATGGGAATCTAATGGGCAGATAAAGACAGATTAGGATAACCTAGATCAAGGGCATAGGGAAAGCAAGACACAGAAATATGGAATGTAAGGAAAATTTCTTCGCTTTAGAGCTGTCTTTAATGGAATTACCTGACAGAAAAGAAATGGGGTAGATAGGAGAACAGTAATAAAACAAAATTGAAAAAAAATTGTAAGGGGGATATACTGAAGTCCCCCACAGTCTTACGAAAAAAGACCCAAAACACGAAAAATAAACACCCAGTAAAATACATCCCCCCCCATTTCCTTTTCAACGCCCCTTTCCCCCCCTCCCCTCCCGGGACATTTACCCTCCCAAGCATCCCCCTCCCTGTTGTAGAATTGTGTTTACCCACCACTGTACATACCAAATTTAAAAAGGGTTTTTAGTATCTCCAGATTTTCTCTTTATCTGGAGTTGTGTTAGGTGGACGGGCCGGGGGGGAGGGGACCCCTGAGCGCGTGCACACACGAATCACATCAACCTCGCGCCAGGGGCAGGCGGGCATAAAAAGTGTCGTGGACGTCGGCGTGGTGGGACGAGGGGTGGGGGTGGTGGGTAGGAGTGGTGGGGCGGGGGCGGGTGAACGGGAGCGGGGCATGGAGGGGAAAGGTGGGTGAGGGGGTGGTGGAAGGGGCATGGGGGCGGGGAAATAGGGGGGTGGCAGGGCCAGAAGTAATTGGATGGGGAAGGGGTTAGATGGGGGGTTTGTTTTAGTGAGTGTGATGGTTGGGGGTGGGGTAGCATTGTAGGGGGGGGTAGCGAGGTGGTGGTTTGGGGAGTGATGGAGGGGAGGGGACGAGGGGGACTGCAGTGGGGGGAGGGGGAGGGTTAGGGGGGTGGGGGTGGGTGAAAAGGGGCGAGGTGGGCAGTGGGGTGTTACCTGGAGGGTTTCCTGGGGTTATTCCGGGGATCAAAAGCCCCCCGGGGCCCGTCCAGAGGTGGAGGAGCTTTTTTGTAGGGGTGGGGGGGCGAGGGTGGAAGGAGGAGAGTGCAGGGGGGTAACGGGTGGAAGGGCGAGGGTGTACAGTGGGGGGGGGGGTGAGGGGTGGTGGTGCATTGGTGGGGGGTGAAGGTATGGGGGGCCTTGGGGGGGGGGGTGAAGGATGGTGGGGGGTTTGCCGTGGTGGGGGTTTAAGGGAATGGGGGGTGGGTGGGCCGGGGTGAAGGTATGTGTGGTGGGTATGCCCCTGGGGGGGGGGGGAGAAAGGGGGTGGGTGGTGCGTGGTGGAGGTGGGGTGGGGGTGGTGATTGGGTGGGGGGGTGAAGGGGTGGGGGGGGCCGTGAGTGGGGGGGTGAAGGGAGTGGGGTGGTGGGTGATGCCGTGGGGAAGGGGTGAAGGGGGTGGGGGGGTGCAGTGGGTGGAGGGGGGAGGGTGGTGGGTGGTGCAGTGGGTCGAGGGGTGAAGGTGGTGGGTGGTGCCCTGGGGGGAGGGGTGAAGTATGGGGGGTGCGTGGGGGGGAGGGGTAAAAGGGAGTGGGTGGGGGGGTGTGCGTGGGGGGAGAGGTGAAGGTAGTGGGGGGGTGGTGCCGTGGGGGGAAGGTGAAGGGAGGGGGTGGTGCCGTGGTGGGAGGTTAAGGTATGGGGGGTGGGTGGTGCCGTGGGTGGAGGGGTGAGTTAGTGGGTGGGGGTGGTGCCGTGGGTGGGGGGGGGGTGGTGGGTGAGCCGTGGGTGGTGGGTGAAGGAGTGGGTGATGGGGGATGCTGTGGGGGAGGGGTGAAGAAGTGGGTTGGGGATGCCGTGGGTGGAGGGTGAAGGAGGGGGTGGGGTGGGGCCGTGGGGGAGAGGTTAAGGTAGTGGGGGGTGGGTGATGCCCTAGGGGGAGATAAGGGAGTGGGTGGTGCCGTGGGTGGGGGAGAAGTTGTAGTGGTGGGTGTCCGTGGGTTGGGGGGGAAGGTTGGGTGGTGGGTGAGCCGTGGGGGGAGGGGAAAGGTAGTGGGTGGTGGGTGATGCCGTGGGGAGGAGTGAAGGTAGTGGATTGTGGGTGATGCTGTGGGGTGGAGGGGTGAAGTAGTGGTGGTGAGGTGCCGTGGGTGGGGGGATTAAAGTAGTGGGTGGTGCAGTGGGTGGAGGGGGAAGGTAGTGGGTAGGTTGTGCGTGGGTGGAGGGGTGAAAGTAAGGGGTGGAGGTGATGCAATGGGTGGAGGGGTGAAGTAGTGGGTGGCTGGTGTGCCGTGGGTGGAGGGTGAAGGCAGAGGGTGGTGCCGTGGGTGGAGGGGTGAAGAGTGTGGTTTTGGTGCCGTGGGGAGGGGTGAAGGTAGGGGTGTGGGTGATGCCGTGGGGGGAGGGTGAAGAAGGTGGTGGGTGGTGCCGTGGGTGGAGGGGTGAAGGAGTGGGTGGTGGGTGGCCGTGGTGAGGGGTGAAGATGTGGGTGGTGGTGGGCCGTGGGTGGAGGGTGAAGGTAGTGGTGGAGGGGTGAGGGTAGTGGGTGGGGGGGTGATGGTTGGGTGGAGGGGGGAGGGTTGAGGGGGGAGGGGGTGGGTGGGAGGGGTGAGGGTGGTCGGTGGAGGGGTGAGGGTGGGGGGGTGAGGGTGGTGGGTGGGGGGGTGGTGGTGGAGGGGTGAGGTGGTGGGTGGAGGGGTGAGGGTGGTAGGGGTGAGGGTGGTGGGTGGGGGGTGGGGTGGAGGGGTGAGGGTGGTGGGTGGGGGGGTGGGGTGGAGGGGTGGGGGTGGTGGTGGAGGGTGGTGGTGGAGGGGTGAGGGTGGTGGGTGGAGGGGTGGGGGGTTTGGGAGGGGTGGGGGTGGAGGGGTGAGGGTGGTGGGTGGAGGGGTGAGGGTGGGGGGGTGAGGGTGGTGAGGGGTGGGGGGTGGAGGGTGAGGGTGGTGGGGTGGGGGGGTGAGGGTGGAGGGGTGAGGGTGGTGGGTGGAGGGGTGAGGGGGTGGAGGGGTGAGGGTGGTGGGTGGAGGGTGAGGTGGAGGGTGAGGGTGGTGGGTGGAGGGGTGAGAGGAGGATTGCGGAGGTCCTGCAGATGGTTTTCTAGTTTGTTTATTTTTTCCAGTGTGTTGTGGTCCACAGGAGCGACTTACATTCTTGTTGTCCCGGGGGAGACACCAGGGAGACACCAGGGAGACACCAGGGAGACACCAGGGAGACACCAGGGAGACACCAGGGAGACACCAGGGAGACACCAGGGAGACACCAGGGAGACACCAGGGAGTCAGTGTGTACTAGTTGATGAAACAAGAAGGCGGATAATAGCATCTAAGAAAGGGAAGAAATATAAAGAAAGGTAAGAGGCAAAAACTATTTGTAAAGGAAAATTTTGAATCAAATATTCTAGCTAATAATCAAATCATCTGAAGATAATGCGATGGTGAGCGAAAGATCGTATGTTTTGAGGGAAAAGTTGGCCAGCAGCTGATGAGGTTATCTTCACGACGCTGCACCAGACATTTGTTGACTCAAAAATGAGCAGTGTTTGCAGAGAGAGTGTTGCTTGTGTCATGACAGTCTCACATCAACCTCGTCTGGCAGACCTACTCTCAACACCACTCTTGTGTACTTCTTCGGCTAGTTCACTCCAGGTAGACTTTGTTTATTATCCAACGTAGTTAAATGGCATTGTACGGCTATCATATCATATATATATATATATAAATATATATATATATATATATATATAAATAATATATATATATATTATTATATATATAAAATTATATATATTATATAATATATAATTTATAAGAAAACACACATCTTGCCGTAACTATTATTGTTACCACGTTGCCCTCTGTGAGAGCTTTATTAACTCTTATTTATAAAGTTCTAACGGAGAAATTCATTTTCTCAATATAATCTTGTTCTGCAAGATGTATTTCTATAACACTGTTATAAGCCACTTCAGTTAAAAGGGGAATATTATAACACCTGTGAAGGTCTTGTATTGAATAGAACTAAGTTACCACACTGCTTTTCTTTAATTCAAACCTGATTTCCTTCCTTTTCCCCAGGGGTTGCATATCTTCTTGCGTGGCTCGAATTTACCTTTAAAATGTTAATTACGTATTTCTGGAGAGGTACCTATAGGACGTTCCTTGAATTTCTTTTCTCCAGCTTTTCGATTTTATTTCGCGCATAATATAGAAGACTTTATCCAATCAGCTTCAAATTTTCAATACTCGTGTACGGTAACAAGGACCAAATTCCTGGAACAATTGGCATGTTCACGCTTTCTATGACCAAAGGTACTGAAGCTATTTCCATCTTCTTGGAATGCCTCAGATAACTTCCAAAATCCTCAGTAGCAGAGCTTCAGACGTCCAAGATAAAGATACCAAAATATTCAACGATGCTGGAGAGTGAAATTCAGATGTGTAGGTGCAGATCTTACCATTTAATATGTAAATTAGTGTAAAATTTTGATTCCCATTAAATAATTTTCAGTTTACCTCTTCAGATCAGTTTCAATCTTTAATAGTTATGCATCTTAGAATCAGCATAGTACCTATTAAGTTTATTTTACCTGGAGACAAATTTGATGATGTAGTAAAATAACATAAAAAAAATTGGAATCTTTGAAAAATCTGTCTTTAAGTTATCATTTTTGGTGGTGTTCCTGGACACAAGACTCCCGCGGCTCTTCAGTCACATAACACCGAATTTGACAATTTTATTGAATAGTCATATGTTTTTATTCAATAACTAACGAATGGTTTTTTTTTTCTGACTGGCTTCAAAATATTATTAATGATGTATTGTATAATAAGGACAGTAGTCCAAAAGTTTAGTCTGAGCGGATACAAATTTGAAATTTTACTGCAGTAGTTAGAAAACTTGGAATCATTGGATTCTGATCAATTACCTGAGAATACTTGTTCAGATCGGCTTCAAACTTTTACCATTCATGGGCTGTTTTACAACACAGTTTGACACTCACTTTCAGATACGTAAATTTAAATTTTCCCACTTTCATTAAACAAATTGTTTCCCCATGTAATAACTAGTGAATGTCTCTTCTGATGAACTTCAAATCCTAAATCTGGTCTCTCTTGATAGGAAATATTTATGTATTAATTATGGTTGTGTGGATGCCAGGTTGCCAATATTGTTGGTATCTTTCATAAAACTGGAGTTTTTTTATCAAAATAAAAAAAAAATAATTCTTACAGGATTATAGATAATTTTAAATGAAATGTAAATAAAAAAAGAGAAAATACAAACAATAAAAACACCTGGTTTTATGATGCTTTAGACTTTAACGAGGGAAAGTTGATTATTATTTACAAGAATATTCTCGTTTACTTTGTCTCAAATTTTTCATCTATTACTTGAGAACACCTTATTCGATCGGCTTCAAATTTGCAGTTCTTGTGGAAAGCATTTTAGGCAAGAATCATGGGCTCAATTGCATACGCAGATGCCCTTTGCATAATACAACACAGGTCATTACCAAATTTTGTTTGTGTGTGACTGGTGGAGACAGACGCCTCTGATCACCTTCAGACTTTCCACATCTGTGTATCTTACTTAGAAGAAGGTTGCTATACTTAATGTAGTGTGTTGATGACATTTTGCCACTTTTATTCTCCATATTGCATTGTATTATTTTTGCTTATTGCAAGGAGCTGGACTTCTAGCTTGGATCGAATCTGAATGCCTCCCATTCTCATAAGAACTATATGGCCCCTGCGGGTTTATTGCTTTCCTCTGATTAAACTATAACAATTGTGAACGGCATGAGTCTTCAGTGGTTGATGCATTGTATGTAATGGATGGAACGTGTCGTGGGTTAAAGGTTGTGTAGGCACAAATTTTGTTGGACTCTGTGCAATAACTGGAAAATGCTTCTTCTGGTCGGCTTTAAACTTTTTAGTGCTTTCGCCATTTTATGAATCAAGTTGATTTTTGTGAAATAATGTCTTTTCTGATGAGAAATAAGCCAGTGCTTGGATTTATTTGGTTATCTTGGGTTAAATCAACTTAATGTTCATTTATGCGCCATAAAGACCAATATATTGTACACTAAGCTTTTGTACACTAAGCTTTCTTTCTTACTTACTGCACTTTGTTATAACCTGGCCACTCTTACCTGGAGAGAAAAGTTTGAATTGATTTTGGCCTGTGTAGGTCCCATTTTTTTTTGAGGGGGGGGCTGGGTACTTGAAAAATTTAAATATTATTTTTAATGCAATCATTTCTGAGTGTCACATTTAATTAGCTTCATTCCTTCCAAGCTGATTACTTAATAATGCAACTTCTGAGCGGCTTCAAGCATAATGTGCTTATGTATTGTAGGATATCGGTCTTTTTGAAAAGTTCAAATTGTATTTGGGCTATGAAATACCTTATTTTACAAATTTTATTGAAGACATCTGGATATATAGTTTCCATATGATGACTGATAAATGTCTCTTCAAATTTCTTTCAAATCTTCAACGATAACATTCAACTGCATTATCAAATCTTGTACACTGAGGCACTGGGGACTGGGGACTGGGGACTGGGGACTGGGGTTGTGGAATTCGGGGATACCTTCATCAGAGCGAGAAAGGCATTTAGTTATATTACGGGAGCCGAGTCTTAGCGCCAGCCCGAGAAGCGAGGGGAAGGGGGAGCCCAGGGCGCTGTCTCGGGACTGCATGAAGACCTTGAAGAACATTCCTTCATCTCATGCCTACGCAGATGACGCCACTCTTATCTGTAGTTCAAAAACATCCTGGCCGCCTTTGAGATCACCGCCTTGCGCGTGCATGGGTCTGGAGAATGTTCTGGTAGATTATGTAGTCATGGAGAGTGACTGTGTAATCCTTGATATATTACATGGTCATTGAGAATGTTGTAGTCACTGTTAGTAGTGTTATCCTTGTTGTCACTGTTAGCAGTGTTTCCATTGTTGTGGTAGGCCACTGTTAGTAGTGTTCCTGTTGTAGTGGTCGCTGTTAGTGGTGTTCCTTTTGTTGTGGTGGTCCCTGTTCGTACTGTTGATCTTGGGGTGATAGTGTTAGCAGTGACTCGTGTTCGTACACGGACCAAGGAACTCGGGTACGTGCACGGACCAGAGAACTCGGGTAAATGCATTGACGAAGGAACTTGGGTACGTACTAGTAATATAAATGGTTGATTGCTGAGTTTTTTTTTTTTAACACAGCGGCCGTCCCCCACCGAGGCAGGGTGACCAAACAAAGAGGAAACGCACTAACACATTCAGTCAGTCTTTGTATAAACCTTGGTAACTGATACCCACAAACTGGTTTAAAAAGACATGTGAGCAATTACCAGGGCATATTTATCAGAAAACGTTTCGGTCCTGAGACCTTGATCACTGCTAACATACAGTCTCGTCAGAAGCACCTATGTCACTGTTCAGATGACTTTCCAAACTACAACATCCCCACCTCTCCTTCACTGTACCTCCCACCAGCAGGACTGAAATCCGACTAACCGGTTTCCCCTGAATCCCTACATAAATGTTAACTTGGTCACACTCCAGCAGCACGTCAGATTGCAAAAACCTCATGTCTTAACACCCAAAGCCTTTTTCCCCTCCCTTCAACCCTTTCTGGGACTACCTTTAGCCCTCCTCCTCTCCTTCCCTGATTTATACACCCTCCTAGTCATCGTATTTGCTCCATCCACACTAAGTACCCAAACCACTTCTAAAATCCCTCCTCAGTCCTCTAAATTATATATTTGATAACCCCACACTTGCATCTAATTTCCTTGCTTCGAATTCTCTGCATAATATTCACACTACACATTGCCCTCAGACACGACATCTCTACCGCCTCCTGACTCCTCGTCGCTGCAATGTGTATAATTCATGATTCACACCCATAAAACAACGTTGGTACCACTATACTTTGGTACGCTTCCGTTTCTGCCTCCTTGAACAATGTTCTTTGATCCACATATACCTCGATGCACCACCCACCTATTTCCCATTTTTCTATTCTAGGGTTTACCTCATCTTTCGTAGACTCATCTGTCGACGTGTTCACTTCCGAACATCTGAACACATTTACATCCTTCATATTCCCGCCTTCCATTCTAATATCTAATCTTTCACTACCTACATATTTTGTTCCGCACATCTCATTACTCTTTCTTATGTTCACCTTCAATTTCCTTATGTTTGCATTCCTTCCCAGAGTCCTCCATCAATCGTTGCAACTTGTCTTCAGAATCATAAAAAAGTGTCATCAGGAAAGAACAACTATGACAACTTATACTCTGTATCTTTTAACCCCACACCTCCCCCAACCCCCTAACTAACACTTCCTTTAAAATCCTATCTCTATAAATATGTTAAACAACCGTGAGGACATCACAAATCCCTGTCTTAGGCCAACTTTTACTTGAAAGTGATCCCCTCTCTCCTTCATAGCTTAACCCGAGCTTCACTCTCTACATTAAAACTCTTCACTACGTTTAGTAAACAACAGCAGCAACAGCAACGATAATAATGATATTTTTATACTGGTGAAACAGATTACCAAAATATCTGTTAACTTTCTAAATTTATTTTCTCGTGAGTGTTAAATACAGGAAAATTGTGTTTATCATTGTATTTACAGTGGGTGTGGCTCCTGACCACACCCAGTATATATACAGTGGGTGTGGCTCCTGATCACACCCAGTATATATACAGTGGGTGTGGCTCCTGACCACACCCAGTATATATACAGTGGGTGTGGCTCCTGACCACACCCAGTATATATACAGTGGGTGTGGCTTCCTGACCACACCCAGTATATATAACAGTGAGTGTGGGTCCTGACCACACCCAGTATATATACAGTGAGTGTGGCTCCTGACCACACCCAGTATGTATACAGTGGGTGTGGCCCCTGACCACACCATAGATGCATACAGTGGGTGTGGCTCCTGACCACACCCAGTATGTACACAGTGGGTGTGGCTCCTGACCACACCAAATATACATACAGTGGGTGTGATTCCTGACCACACCCAGTGTGTAAACAGTGGGTGTGGCTCCTGCACCACACCTCCCTCACCACCTGCACAACACCTTCCTGAGCGTGAGCTGACATTATTACTCAGAATGACTGGAGTTTGTCTTGTACTCCAATCTTGTTTTCATTTCCTCGAGCCTTATGTAACAGTAAATGAAATTTGTCCTCATTTATCATCAAATTGTTTTCAGTAGAACCACTGGAAGACCTGATTTATATCAGCTTGGAGGCTCACTGTGATTTCTGTGAATGCCACTGTCATGCAGATTCTTGTATTTTCTGTAGAGGATGATACGGAGCTATGGTTCATGTCCCTGTCAATATCGTATATGAGAATGAGAAAGAGCGATGAGGAGAGTACTGTGCCTTGAGGAACAGAGGTCTACACTACAGTAGCCCTTGTTTTTTTATGAATTAGGCATATGTGCAATATCTGAGTATTTTTACTTTGTAGACGTTTCCCCATCCAGTGGTTTTTATTAATATAATTCGTGGACATAATCTGAAGACTGTAGAAATATATACAGAAGGCAGTGAAAGATGAGGTAACCAGTCCCTCAGCCTAGGAGCTGGTGAGCACTGTAGTCCTGAAGAATCTGAAGCTCAGAGGTACAAAGGACATTTCCACAACCTTCTTGCCTACTCCTGGTTCAACTGTTGGTCAATCTCATCTGACTCCAGTACATAAGCGCCGATCTTCCTGCCTGCGCTTCAGATTCTTCAAGACTATGGTGCTCACTGTCTTCTGTATATATTTTTACAGATTTCAGATTATGTCCATGTATTATATTGATAAAGCAACTGGATGACGAAGTGTCTACAAAATAAAGATACACAGATATTGCATGTGTCTAATTCATCATTTTGCTGGTATTGTATACCATTTATATACAGCCCTTGATTTTGCTCTTCTTTCTACTACTCTTTGGGTTTTACTAGTTAGCAAGTTAGATATCCATCTGCCCACCTTTCAGTCATTCATTTTCATTTTGTGCGCAGTTACCCCATGGCGGAACTTGTCAAATGCTTTTGCAAAGTCGGTGTATACTACACTGCATTTTGCCTGTCTTCTAGTGTATCCAAGACCATGTCGCGAAGGTCTAGGAATTGCGAGAGGCAGTAGCGACCTTTTGTGAACCCGTACTGACCTGGGTTGTGCAACTGCTTCGAGTCCATGTGAATAGAAGTCTTACTTCTTAAAATACTTACAAAAATCCTGATAATGTGGGACTTCAGTACTAGCGGTCTATAGTTTTTAAATTCGTTTTTGCCACCTTTGTGCAGTTGGGCCATATCAGTGGTTTTTAGTGACTAAGGGATGACTCCAGTGCCCAGGTTCCTTCTCTGTAGAATATTTAAAGCACATGATAATGGCTTCAGCCATTCTTGATGAATATGAAGTTCCACGAGTCAGGGCCCGGGGTGGACTGTATGGGTATACAATCACCGACTTCTTCGAAGTCAAGTGTAATTAGGTTTATGTCAGAGATTATGGATATGTTTGCAGAGATTGGCGTCTTGTTCATGAAAAACTCATTTTGCTCATATGATTAATGGTTCACTGAACACTGATTTTTATTGGGATCTGAGTATTTTGTTCCTTTCTTTGTTGTCGTTATTGTATGTTCCATCTCCTTTAATCAAAGGCCCGATACCAGATATTTTTGCACTGTACTTTGCTTATGAGAAGAGGTATTTATGAATTTTTGCTCCCTTTGTCTCTCCTGGACTCTTTATGATGCATCCAGTTTCAGCTCAGTGTTTTCTATTTCTCCAGCTAGTCATGCTTTCATTCTATAGATAGTCTGCTACCTTTAAGGAGCTCTGTTATCCGCATCTTCGTTTCTTGAGGGCGCACCTCTCCCTGTCTAATATGCACCTTCTCTTCCTCCTTGGAAGTGCTATGTGTCTGGATCATACTTCTAGTGTCATCGAGCTCATCCTGTCGAATTTAAAAGTGTCTTTCACACTATTATGTTCCATGCTACATCATCATTCTTTGTAAAAATAAGATTTAGTCTGGGCGGTTCTGCTGTTTGCTGGCTTAGGCAAATTTATTGTAGTCTTAGTAGTTATTTAAAGTGAGATTGTTCATCCAGACTGGCTCCTAGGATTCTCTCTGTTGCATTCTTCGATTTCAGGTGTCGTAAACTGAAGTTACTATGCAATGGGATATTTGAGGTCGGGTTTGATAGGCTTTGAAGACAGTGCTCGAGTTTCATCAGTTGACCTTTGAACTACTGGGGAATTGCATCTTGTGGTTTATAAAAACCCAGATACAAATTAAATTTAGGGTTTTTAATTTTAAAAACTTAACAACTTCTACTACATCTTTCGTGTCTTAAAACCCCCATCCCCTAAACCCTTTTCGTTGTTTTTCTGGTCACATCTTATAAACTGTACCGGGTTTTCATTTTTCAATTCAGAGTACCCTTTCAAGGGGTCTCTTAAGGTTGCAAACTTTGCTTTTAAAATTTGGTAAGGGAAACCACAATGAACGGCATTTTTTTGTTACTCGGTTTTAAACCTTGAAGGGGGTTTGATTGGTGTCTTTGGGTACGGGATTATTTTTTTGGGGTTTTAGGTAAGATCTTTTTATAAGACCTCCTTATGGGGCCCTAGGCCCTTTTGCATGTTTTCCACATTCTTATGTTTTTAGTTGTGCCGGGAGGGGGGGGGCTTTTCTGCTAGTTTTAATATCTGTGGCTCTGAAGAGCCAGCCACTACCTTTGTTTGCAGTTCAGAATTGTTCCTAGATGGTGATATATTCTTACCATATCTTGCCATTGTTTTCCATTTCCTGGCACTAAAAAAAATCTCTGTTGTCTATATAGTTGCAATTTTCATGCTAATTGTACATTAATGTTCCTTTGTGCACCTCATCTCCTTCATGTGGAATGCTGGACAGTTTGCATTATATACTGCATAACAGCATACTGTTGGGTAAAAGTATACGCATAGCGACACATTCCATTTATATTTTCAGTTGCTCTATGTTTGCAAATTTCCAATGCGGGTTGCCGACCCAACCGGATTTCCCGATGACCTAGTTTTATCGTTTCCGGGTTGAGTACCGTTTAGTCTGAAGTGACTTCAACAGACTCATGAACTCCTGAATCTGTTAAGAGGATTTGCAGTAAAACCAGTACTAGGGCTGGAGACTCTGGGATACGTCTGGTTACGTCTGCCTCTTCCACTGAGTCTGCAGTCATATTCAAGTTACAATAAGGGTTTTTTTTATATATATATATATATATATTATATATATATATATATATTATATATATTATATTATATATATATATAATATATATATAAATATATATATATATATATATATATATATATATATATATATATATATATTATTTATTATTTTTTATTATCACACTGGCCGATTCCCACCAAGGCAGGGTTGGCCCGAAAAAGAAAAACTTTCACCATCATTCATTTCCATCACTGCCCTTGCCAGAAGGTGGCTTTACACACAGTTTTTAAACTGCAACATTAACCCCTCCTTCGAGGGCAGGCACTGTACTTCCAACTCCAGGACCAAGTCCGGCCTCCCGGGTTTCCCTGAATCCCTTCATAAATGTTACTTTGCCACACTCCAACAGCACGTCAAGTATTAAAAACCATTTGCCCTCCATTCACCCATCAAACCCGCTCACCATGCCTGCTGGAAGTCCAAGCCCCTCGCACACAAACCCCTTTCCCCCTCCCCCCAAACCCTTCCTAGCCGACCCCTACCCCGCCTTCCTTCCACTACAGACTGTTTACACTCTTGAAGTCATTCTGTTTCGCTCCATTCTCTCTACATGTCCAAAACCACCTCAACAACCCTTTCCTCAGCCCTCTGGACAACAGTTTTTTTGGGAATCCCGCACCTCCTCCTAACTTCAAACTACGAATTTCTCTGCATTATATTTACACACACCATTGCCCTCAGACATGACCATCTCCACTGCCTCCAGCCTTCTCCTCGCTTTCAACATTCATCACCCACGCTTCACACCCCATATAAGAGCGTTGGTAAACTATAAATCTCATACATTCCCCTCTTTGCCTCCAAGCAAGTTCTTTGTCTCCACAGACTCCAAGTGCACCATCACTCTTTTTCCCTCATCATTCTATGATTCCCCCTCATCTTTCATAGACCCATCCGCTGACACGTCCACTCCCAAATATCTGAAACGTTCACCTCCTCCATACTCTCTCCCTCCAATCTGATATTCAATCTTTCATCACCTAATCTTTTTGTTACCTCATAACCTTCTCTTTCCTGGTATTCACCTTTAATTTTCTTCTTTTGCACACCGTACCAAATTCATACCACCAATCTCTGCAGCTTTTCTTCAAATCTCCCAAAAGCACAGTGTCATCAGCAAAGAGCAGCTGGGGAAAACTCCCACTTTGTGTGTGATTCTTTATCTTTTAACTCCACGCCTCTTGCCAAGACCCTCGCATTTTACTTCCTCTTACAACCCCATCTTAATATATTAACAACCACGGTTGACACACCATCCTTGTCTAAGGCCACCTTTTTCTGGGAAAAAATTTTTCCCCCTTTCCCACATACCCAACTTGAGCCTCACTATCCCCGAAAAAAACTCTTTAAAATGCTTTCAGTAACCTACCTCCTACACCAACACTTGCAAAACGCCACATTGCCCCCTTATCCACCCTGTCAACCCCCTTTTTTCCAATCCCTAAATCCCCAAAAACCTCTTTAGGGCCTTTTCTAAATACTGTTTTTATTATATTTTTTACTTAAACAATGGCCACACACCCCCCACCTTTCCCAAAGCCTCCTTTTCATCTCATCCTATTCTCCGTCTTTCTCTAATTCTTTTAAAATAAATCACCATACACTTTACCAGGTACACCAACAGACTTATCCCCCTATAATTTTTTGCACTCTCTTTTATTCCCCCTTTGCCTTTTTACAAAGGAATATGCATGCCTCTGCCCAAACACTAGGTACCTTACCTCTTCCATACATTTATTAAAAATTGCACCAACCCTCCAAAACTATATCCCCACCGTTTTTAACATTTCTATCTTTATCCCATAAACCCCGGGCTGCCTTCCCCCTTCTTTTTACCTACGCCTCACGAACTTCCCCACCTCACAACTGGCTTTTCCCTCACTCCTACAAGATGTTTTTCCCCTTGCCCTATACACGATACACAGCTTCCTTACCCATCAACATTTAAAATTTCCTCAAAAATTCCCTCCATTTTCCCAATACCTCAACTCTCCATTTAATAACCTCCCTCCTATTTTTAATTTACAAACCCTTTTGTTCTCTAGGCTTTTTAACTTTTTTAATCTCACCCAAAACTTTTTCTTATTTTCAACAAAATTTGTTGATAACATTCAAACCCCCCTCCAAATTTTTCTCTTTTTACATTGCTTCACCACTCTCTCCTCTCTCTTTTTTTTCCCTATACCTTTTCCCTTCCTTGCATCAATTCTACTTTGTAAAAACTTCTCATATGCTAACTTTTTTCTCCCTTTCTACTCTCTTTTCTTTATCATTCCCCCAATCGCTCCTCTTCCCTCCGCACCCACTTTTCCTGTAACCACAACTTCTGCTGAACCTCTAAAACTACATTTTTAAAAATACCCCATACCTCTTCGACCCCCCTTACCTATGCTCTCATTACCCACTTCCTCCAATGCTTTTTAAATCTTTACCCTAACGCCTCCTCTTTTAATTTAAAAAACCCTTTACCTCTCTCTTCCCCGATCTTCTATTCTCCTGTATCCCATCTACCTTTTACTCTCGTGTAGCTACAACTAGAAAGTGTCTGATAATCTGTGGCCCCCTCATAAACATGTACACCTGAATCTACTCAACAGTCTTTTATCTACCAATACTAATCCAACAAACTACTGCATTTCGCCCACTCATATCGTGTATACTTTTTTACCTCTTTTTCTTAAAATATTTTCCTATAACTAAACCCCTTTCTATACAAAGTTCAATCAAAGGGCCCCATTACTTTTACACCTGGCACCCCAAAAATTTACCTACCAAAAACCCTCCTAAAAGTTTCCCTACTTTAGCATTCAGGCCCCCTACCAAAAATTACTCCTAAAGGGGTTAAAAGGGCTCCTATACATTCACTTAACACCCCTCCCAAAATCTTTCTCTCCCTCTGCAATTCCCTCTTCCCATTGCATACACGCTTATTATACCCACTTCTCGCACCCAAACCCTTTACTTTAATCCACATAATTTCTTAAATTTTTCACATTCAATTCCCTTTTTCTCCTTCCATAACGCATTTAACTTACGCTCCCCCCCTTTCCCTTTGCTAAAACTCTCTCAATACCCCCAAAATTTTAATCCCATTTATTTCCCCCACTAAAACTCTCCCCCCCCCGCTTTTTTTCGCTTAAGCCGGGCACCCAAAACTTCTTTTCATTCAAACATCAGCAATCATGTTTCTTGTCATCCGCACACAACCACGCACATTTAAGCATCCCAGTTTTATAAAGTTTTTTTTCTTCTTTTTTAGTAAATGTAACGGGAAAGGGGTTACTAGCCCATTGCCCCCGGGCATTTTGGGGTCGCCTCAAAACACACCATGGTTTGGAGGAAAGATTCTTTCCACTTCCCCCTGGGCAATAGAAAAATAAAAAAACAAGAGCATTTAGAAAAAGGAGAAAAAACCAGATGTATGTATATATAATATCATGTCGGTTTTGGAAATGTACCAAAATGTAATAGGAGTAGCAAATATCCCTGTTACTACGTGTTTATGAGGCAGAAAAAGAAACCAGCAACCCACCCTCATGCAAAAAATTACAGGTTTTTGTTTTACATCACCGCAGGACGGTATACTTCCCTGGGTGGGGTTCTGTCTACCAACCCACTACCTAAAAATATATATATATTAATATTTATAATATAAATAAATATAAAATATAAATATAATTTTTAATATATTATATATATAAATATATTAATATAAATATATATATAAAATTTTAAAATATAATATATATATATAAAATAAATAAATTTAATAATATATATATATATAAATTTTATAATATATATATTTAATATAAAAAATAATATATTATATATATATAATAAAAAATATATTATATAATATAAATATTTTTAAAATATATAATAATATATTAATAAAAATATATATATATATAAATAATATATAAAATAAATTTTATATATATATTATAAAAATATTAAAAATATTAAAAATATTATATATATTAATATATATATATATATATTGGATCTCAGGAGGTTACCTGGAATTTTCGACCTGCACCTCAAAGAAGGAAATCCAGTACTTCGGGAATCTGCATCAATTCTTCTCACCGATTTAACAACTTTCGTCAACAATTGCCGGGCGGGGAAAAACCCAAAAAAAATTAAATTAAACCTTTTCTTTTCTGGAGCCTCACTATGTACTTTGAAGAAGAGGAGGGGGGAAATCAACCCTTGCTTTGGGAAACACCTTCGCCGCTCGTTGCCAAAGCACGTGGAAACATTCGCCTAGAAGCTGCCACTTTACTCCAGCCACCCCAAACTGGGTTTTGGGGGCTCTCAAGGCAATGAAGCTGCGCTCATCGGAAAGGGGGCCAATGGGGGACCTACCAGAAGACAAGGCCTGCAAATTTATTTTAAAATGCCTTTAATAGGGGAAAAAAAGATCTGTTTTGGCAGCTGTTCGGGTTCGGTTCCCCATCTCTTTCCCTTCATTTCAGCCGTACAGCATCCCCCTCAATTCTTTTGTTTGGGAACAAAATTCAATCACGGGGGTGTTCACAGGGGACCCACCGCTCCACTTCTCTTCTGCTTGGCTAAAGAACTAACTCCCACCTACCAGTGACTCAAATCTTACCTGGATGACGGCACTCTGGCGGGTACTGAAAGTCCCCGTGGGGGACCTAAAACTGGTAAAACACAGGGAAAGACTTGGACTCACCCAATCCCCCAAAGTGTGAAATCACACAGCAACCGGGAAATAATAAAGCTGTGCGAAGAATCCCCCCAATCTAAACTACAACTCCGTCCAACAACCCTTGGGGAAACCCGGGGGCACCAGGCCACGATACTGTCCTCAGGGACAAATTAATGACCAATGAGAATGGAGGAGAGAAAAAAAGCGATTTTGATGCCCAATGCTCGTATCTCCTCACAAGGTGTTTTAACTATGCCAAACTCATTTACTTTTGAGGTGGGGCACCCTTTTTTGACAACCCAACACCCCGATGAATATGACGCACACCGAGTTTCAATTTTTAAAAAAGCACTAAACCTGTCACTAGGGGGATGAGCAAGGGGTTCAGGAAAACCCCCCCCAGTGGGAACGGGAGGTAAAGGGGGGGTGCGAAAAAAGCAACGCATGTTGTTTTTAAAAACCTGCTTTTCTGTCTTCGTTTTGGCTTCCCAGAAACAAAAAGTCAAAAGAAGTGCCCAAACGCTTGGAGCCCTTTGGGGAGCTCAAGCCCCCGGGTTTTAAACGAAGCAGCGGTTTCGGTGGGAAAACCCTTACAACCCCCTCCATTTAACCCAGCTTCCCCCCAAACAGCAAAAAACCAGTCCCCACGGGGGACAAACCGATCAGGGGAAAAAAATCGCCAACAAAATGCCCCAATGCTTCAGGAAAGAAAAAATTTCTTCTCCTAGCATGAAGGCACAACACTCAGGAGTTTTCCTGTTAGCTGTTCCCAATTCCTCCCTGGGCCCCCCCGTCCGACCCACGGGCCCATTCGGATTGGGTTCCCTTTTTCGCCTACCGCCCCCCATCCTCAACCCCGAACAAAAGGGTTTTTTTGCGGCAGGGCGACAGCCTAAATAAATTGGGACTTAAAGGGCTCGTGTGCCCCCACAGCAAAGGGGAAGTATCCCCAACATAGGAATCAATGACATAAAAAAAGGGAGAAGCCTCGCCACAGCCCGTTCCCAGCCAAGGGGAACCCCCAAGTACAGGGGGTCTGATGGAAGTTAAAAGCTTTCCTAAATGGACCCAAACTATGCTCCCCCTGGAAGGACGGAAACAGTTTGGCCTGGCCCTAAAAACCGGGTTGGCTGCCACATTGGCAAAAACCACCTATTTCCAAAACTCTGTAGTGGAAGGGGGGGAAAGGTTTGCCAGCCACGGGGAGCCCCCCAGAAGATCCGAAAATATAAAGCCCTTTCCCCCCAGCTAAAATTTCCCTTTCCAAATGGGGTCGGAGCCCCTTTGGGAGCATGGGAAAAGTGTGCTCAAAAGTTCCCCCAAAAACCCGGGGGTGAAAAGCTCATCATAGAAACCAAGGACCACAGGGCAAACCAGCTTCCTCTTTCAGAGACCCATGTTGCGACCCCCAGAGGGGAAAATTTTTTGCAGCATTCTGGGCCCACCCACCGCAGGGGAGCTGAACGAAGTTTTCGAGATTTGTTGATTTACCTATGTTTTTTATTTTTCTGTTTTTTTTTTGTAAATTTTGGGGCCAAATGTATTTTTTTTTTTTAAAAAAAACATACTTGAAATAAAAGGGGGGGTAGGAAAAAATTTTTCCCCCAAAGCAGTTTTTTGGGAAAACCCTTGATTTTTCCCCCTAAAAGAAAGTTTATTTTTTTCTCTGAGGATGGGGGGCCCCCCAAACAGTTCTAGAGGTGGAAACCTCCCTTAAAAAATAAATATATATAAAATATTATATATATATATATATATATATATATATATATATATATAAATATATATATATATATTTTATATAAAATTTTTGTATTCACCAGCCTCCTATCATTTCTTCCGGATGTGATTTATTCCTTTTTTAATTTGCCGTTTCCCTGTATCTGCTTTTTCCCTTCATTTTGGGGTAAAAAGCTAAGAAGACTACTAGGAGAAGCCCTTTTGGTTCCCGCCCCCCCCAAACCCCCCAGTGTGTTTACGGGTGGGTGGGGGCCCCCGGGCCCCAAACACCTCCCCACCACACCCAGTGGGGGTTTTACAGTGGGGGGGGGCCCCTGCGCCACACCTCCCTCATCACCCCCAAAGTGTTTTTATAGTGAGTGTGGGTCCTGCGCCACACCCCTACCTTCCCCCCTATGATATACCTTACTTTTCCCCCCCTCCTCCCCTCTCTCTCTCCCCCAATCTCTCCCCCTTTTTCTCTCCCCTCCCCTCTCACCCCCCTCTCCCCGCCTCTCCCCTCTCTCTCCCTCCCTCCCCCTCCCCCTCTCCTTTTCTCTCTCCCCCCATCTTTCCCCCAATCTCCCCCTTTTTTTCTCTCTCCCCCCACCCCACCCTTTCCTTCTTTTTCCCCTCCCCTTTCCCTTTTCCCCCGGGGCCCCTTCTCTTTACTCCCTTTCCTTTCCTTTTTCTATTTTCATTCCCTTTCCCCTAAATTTGCCTTTATTTTTCCCGGGGCCCACAAGGGTTTTTTTTTCCCTCATTCATAGTTTTGCCCTTCTCTTCCCCTAAACCTCCTCTCTCCCCCTTCCCCATCCCCCTCCCATTGGCCCCATCCCCCCCCCGCTTCCCCCCCCCCCCCCTTTTTCCCCCCCCCTCCCCTTCCCCCCCCCCCCTCCCCGTCCCACCCCCTCCCTTTCCCCATCCCCCTCCCCTTTCCCCCCACCCCCAAACCCTTCCCATCCCCCTCCCCCTTTCCCCCCCCCCCTCCCCTTCAACCACCCCCCTCCCATTCCCCCCCCCCTTTTCCCTTCCCCTCCCCTTCCCCCCCCCCCCCTCCCTCATCCAAACCCCCCCTTCCCCCCCCCCCCCAATTCCCCAACCCCCCCCCCCCAAAACCCCCCCCCCATCCCCCTCTTTTTTCCCCACCCCCCTTTTTTCCCCTCTCCCTTTTCCCCCCAACCCCCTTTTCCATTCCCCACCCTCCCCCCTTTCCCCAACCCCCCTCATTCCCCTCCCATTCCCCCCACCCCTTCCTTTCCCCCCTCCCCCTCCCCTTCTTCACACCCCCCCCTTCCCCACCCCCCCTCCCCCCCCAAACCCCCCCCTCCCATCCCCCATCTCCCCCCCTTTTCCCCCACCCCCTCCCCTTTTCCATCATCCTCCCCTTCACCCCCCCCTTTCCCTTTTCCCAAACCCTCTCCCCCTTCCCCACCCCTCCCCTTCCCAACCCTCCTTTCACCCTCCCATTCCCCTCCCCCCCCCTTCTCCACCCCCCCCCCCCTTTTTCCCTTTCCCCCCTCCCCTTCCCCCCCTTTTCCCTCCCTTTCCCCCCAACCCCTCCCCCCCCCAAAACCCCTTTTTCCCCTTCCCCCCCCTCCCCCCCCCCCATCCCCCTTTTCCCCCCACCCATCCCCCCCCACTCCCCCCCCTTTCCCCCCCCCCCCTTCCCCATCCCCCCCCCTTCTAAAAACCCCCCCCTTAAATTTTTCCCCATCCCCCCCCCCTTTTCTAAACCCCTTCTTTTTCCCCCCCCTCCCCCCCCCTTTTCCCCCCCCCTCCCCCCCCCCCCTCCCCCTTCCCCACCCCCCCCCTTCCCCATCCCCCCCCCCCCTTTTCCCCACCCCCCCCCCCTTCCCTTCACCATGCCCCCCCCCCCTTCCCCCCCACCCCCCCCTCCTTCCCCCCTTTCCCCCCTCCCCTTTCTCAACCCCTTTTTAAATTCCCCCCCCCCCTCCCCCCCCTTTCCCCCCTTTCCCCCTCCCCTTCCCCCCCCCCCCCCTTTCCCCAAAGGCCCCCCCCCTTTCCCCCCTTTTTCCCCCAATTCCCCATCCCCCTCCCCCCCCCCCAAACCCCCCCTTTCCTTCCCCCCTTTCCCCCCCCCCCTCCCCATCCCCCCCCCACCCCAAACCCCCCCCCCCTTTCCCCACCCCCCCCCCCCAAACCCCCCTTCCCCCCATTCCCCCTCCCCCCCCCAAAACCCCCCCCCCCCAACCAAACCCCCCCCCCCCCCCAAACCCCCCCCCCCCCAAACCCCCCCCCCCAAAACCCCCCCCTCCCCCCAAACCCCCCCCCCCCCCACCCCCCCCGCCCCCCCAACCCCCCCCCACCCCCCCCCCCCCCCCCCCCCATCCCCCCCCCCAACCCCCACCCCCCCCCCCCCCCACCCCCCCCCCCCCCACCCCTCCCTTTCCCCCATCCCCACCCCCTTGGGCCAAATTCCCCCTCCCCCCTTCCAAAACCCCCCCCCCCTTTCCCCCATACCCCCCCTTTTTCCCCAAACCCCCCCCCCTTTCCCCCAAAACCCCCTCCCCTTCCCCCCCCCCCTTCCCCGCCCCCCCTCCCCCCGACCCCCCCCCCTCCCCTCTGTCCCCCGCTTTCCCCCTTTTAAAATTTTAAAAAATTTTGCCAAAAAAATGTTCACAATGAATTTTTTCTAGCAGAAATTCTGCGCAAAACCCGTCTCTTTTCTTCCCCTTTCCCCCTTTTCTCTCTCTCCCCCTCTCTCTCTCACCCCCTCTCTCTTTTCCCTCTCTCTCTCTCCCTCTCGTGCCCTACAAATTTACTTTTAAATTTTTGAAGTTTTGCTTTTTTTTTTCCCTTTGCTTGTAATTTAAGATTTTTTTTCCCTTTGGCTTTTTTTTTTTCTTTACATTTTCGTTTTTTTTTTTAATCTTTTTTGACGCTAATTGTTGTTTATTTTAAAAGTACCGAAAAAACACTGCAGCACCACACACACATGCACGCACGAAAGCGCCCCAATGCACATGCACCACGCACAAAACCCACATGCACGCCGCATGTAAAACAAAACAAAACACACAAAACAAAACACACACACACACACACCACACACCACACACACACACACAACACACTTTTTTTAAAAAAAAAGGAGAAGAAAAGAGGCACAAAACCTATAGACCTGTTTTCCTTTGGGAGTTTTAATAGTATGAAAAAAATTTTTGGAGATTATCGGAGGAGAGTGGTGGAGCCCCTAAACCCGGAACAAAAAGTAAAACCGCCAACCCCCACGGATTCACGGAAGGCAAACCTTTTTTCCCCAAACCCTTTTGGGGTTTTTTTGATAAAATAACAGAAGTAAACACAGAAAAGGGGGGGTGGGTTTGATTTCACCCTTTTTGGAAATGCAAAAACCCTTTTTACAAAAGTTTTTCCCACAAGAGATTAATTTCAAAGCTAGAGCATCAGGCCATATTTAAAAAGGAAAGGGGGCGCCCAAAGGGTCAAAGAATACCTGACAGGGAGACAAAAACGAGTCATGGTAAAAAAATGAGTATCACATGGGGGCCCCGTGACGGGGCGGGGTCCCACAGGGTCGGTCCAAAGGGCCATGCATTTTTTTTTTTATGTGGGAAAGACATGATGGAAGGGTTAGAACCCCGAAGTGTCCCTGTTTGCCCAAAGAAGTGAAGTTTAAAGAAGGGGAATTTAAAAAAGAGGGACCGGGGAGGAAATTCAAAAAAGACCTGGACCCGACTGGACACCTGGGCCCCCGCAAAAAGGCTTCTCGAATTTAATTCCCCCCAAATGCAAACTCAAAAGAAGGGGAAGGGCACAGAAGACCACAGACAGAGTATAGGCTAGGGGCCCAAAAACTGCAAACCTCCCCTCAAGGAGAAAATCTTTTTGGGGGAGTAAAAACACCGAGCAATGTTTCCGGAAGCACACATCAATCAAATAACTGCTGCCATATGGGGCCTGGCAAACCTGAGAAAAGCATTTCCCATACCTTTTGTAAGGAATCATTCAAGAAAACTGTACAAAACCCTTTTATGTCAGGCCCCATAACTGGGGTACAGCCCTGTTTTTGGGAAACCCCCAAAATTTATAAAGCAAAGTCCCAAAAAACAGAGAAAATACAAAAAATTTGCGACAAGGGTTTGTTCCCCAAACTAAGGGGAATGTCCTATGAAGAAAGAAATTTAAAGGGGAAAACGGGGCCCACGACCTGGAGGACAGGAGGGGCAAAGGGGGACATATAACGGGCTAAAAAAATACTGGCGTGGAAAGACAAGGGGGGACAAAGACAGGAGTTCCGGGAAAGGGGGCACAGAAAAAAGAGGGCCCCAAAATTGGGAAATTTTAAGACACAAAAAGTCAGAGAGATAGTAGGAATATTTTTTTTCAGTCCCCTAGATTTTTAAGGGAGTGGAATAGCCTAGAAAATGACGTAGTGGAGGCAGGAACCTACACAGTTTTTTAAACGAGGTTTTTATAAAGCTTTTTTGGAAATGGGAGAGAGAGGGGCCCCTTTGCAACCGGTGAAGAGGCGGGGCCAGGAGCTAAGACTCGAACCCCCCCCCGCAACCACCAAAAAGGGGAGTACAAAAGGTATACAAAAACACACCCCAACCCCCCACACACACAAAGGATGGATTTAAAGAATAATCAGGGGGAAGGGAAGAAAGAAACAATGAGAAGGGCCCCCCGACATCATACATTACAGAAACAAAACTCACGGAGACAACAGAGGCAATCTTCCCCCCCAGGGAAAAACCCCGATATGAGGGAAAAATAGAAGGGGCCCAAAGGGGGGGGAAGGGGGTTTTCTCTGCTCGTAAAAAAAAAAAAGAAAGGAAAATTTGAGAAAATGGGAGGGAAGCGAGACGGAGAAAGAGACTACATAGAAAGGGACACTTTTAGTCTGGGGGGCACAAGGGGTCATTGCAGTGATGTATAATCCCCCCACAAAAAACTGCAGGGGGGCCAAAAAAGAGGAATATAAAGAGAGCAACAAGCAATGGGGGACACCCTTTCTGAGGTGGCAAGAAGAGCTTACTCCAGCAGAAGGGAAAGTTTTCTGGTTATTTTTGGGGGGTTTCAAAACCCCAGGAGATTGACTGGGAAAACCTGGAGCCACATGGGGGTCCCCAAAAAATTGGGAGCCAAAAAAATGGAGGGTCTGGGAAAAACCTCATGCACCAACATGTTAAGGACACCAACAGAGTGAGAGGGGAGGATGAACCAGCAAGATTGGACCTTGTGTTCACTCTGGGCAGTTCAGACATTGAGGACATCACATGTGAGAGTCCCCTTGGAGCAAGTGACCACGTGGTTCTGTGCTTTGAGTACATAGTAGAGTTGCAAGTGGAGAGAGTAACAGGAGGGGACTACATAGGGTTGAGGAACTTCCTGCAGGAGGTTCCGTGGGACAGAGAACTGGCGGGAAAGTCAGTAAATGAAATGATGGAATATGTAACAACAAAATGCAAAGAGGCAGTGGAAAGGTTTATTCCCAAGAGCAACAGAAACAGTGGGAAGACCAGAACGAGCCCCTGGTTTACTCGACGGTGTAAGGAGGCAAAAACAAAGTGCAATAGAGAATGGGAAAAGTACAGAAGGCAGAGAACACACGAAAATAGGGAGATCAGTCGCAGAGCCAGGAGCGGGTAAGGAGGGAGGCTCAGCGACAGTATGAAAATAACATATCATCGAAAATCAAGACTGACCCGAAACTGTTGTATAGCCACATCAGGAGGAAGACAACAGTCAAAAACCAGGTGATCAAAATTGAGGACAGAAGGTGGAGAACTCACAAGAAATGATCAGGAGGTATGTGAGGAGCTAAACAGGAGATTTAAGGAAGTTTTTACAGTAGAGACAGGAAGGGCTTTGGGAAGACAGCACAGAAGGGAACATCAATAGGGAATATACCAACAAGTGTTGGATGACATACGAACAACCGAGGAGGAGGTGCAGAAGCTGCTAAGTGACCTTGATACCTCAAAGGCGATGGGACCGGACATCTCCCCATGGGTCCCTAGAGAAGGAGCAGAGATGCTGTGCATGCCCCTAACCACAATCTTCAACACATCCTTTGAAACTGGGCAACTACCTGAGAAATGGAAGACAGCAAATGTAGTCCCAATATTTAAGAAAGGAAACAGACCTGTGTCTCTGACATGTATTGTGTGCAAAGCAATGGAGAAGATTATCAGGAGAGTGGTAGAACACCTGGAATGGAACAAGATTATAAATGAAAATCAGCATGGGTTCATGGAAGGCAAATCCTGTGTCACAAACCTTCTGGAGTTTTATGACAAGGTAATAGAAGTAAGACTCGAGAGAGAGGGGTGGGTTGATTGCGTTTTCCTAGACTGCAGGAAGGCCTTTGTCACAGTTCCCCACAAGAGATTAGTGCAGAAGCTGGAGGATCAGGCGCATATAACAGGGAGGGCACTGCAATGGATCAGGGAATACCTGACAGGGAGGCAACAACGAGTCATGGTACGTGAAGAGGTATCACAGTGGGCGCCTGTGACGAGCAGGGTTCCACAGGGGTCAGTTCTAGGACCAGTGCTATTTTTGATATATGCGAACGACATGATGGAAGGAATAGACTCTGAAGTGTCCCTATTCGCAGATGATGTGAAGTTGATGAGAAGAATTAAATCGGATGAGGATGAGGCAGGACTGCAAAGAGACCTGGACAGGCTGGACATGTGGTCCAGAAACTGGCTTCTCGAATTCAACCCTGCCAAATGCAAAGTCATGAAGATTGGGGAGGGGCAAAGAAGACCGCAGACAGAGTATAGGTTAGGTGGACAAAGACTACAGACCTCACTCAGGAAGAAAGACCTTGGGGTGACCATAACACCGAGCACGTCACCGGAGGCACACATCAACCAAATAACTGCTGCAGCATACGGGCGCCTGGCAAACCTGAGAATAGCGTTCCGATACCTTAATAAGGAATCGTTCAAGACACTGTACACTGTGTATGTTAGGCCCATACTGGAGTATGCAGCACCAGTCTGGAACCCACACCTGGTCAAACACGTCAAGAAGTTAGAGAAAGTACAACGGTTTGCAAAAAGGCTAGTCCCAGAGCCCAGGGGAATGTCGTACGAGGAAAGGTTGAGGGAAATCGGACTGACGACACTGGAGGACAGAAGGGTCAGGGGAGACATAATAACGACATACAAGATACTGCGGGGAATAGACAAGGTGGACAGAGATAGGATGTTCCAGAGAGGGGACACAGAAACAAGGGGTCACATCTGGAAACTGAAGACTCAGACGAGTCACAAGGACGTTAGGAAGTATTTCTTCAGTCATAGAGTCGTCAGGAAGTGGAATAGCCTAGCAATCGAAGTAGTGGAGGCAGGAACCATACATAGTTTTAAGAAGAGGTATGACAAAGCTCAGGAAGCAGAGAGAGAGAGGACCTAGTAGCGATCAGTAAAGAGGCGGGGCCAGGAGCTGAGTCTCGATCCCTGCAACCACAATTAGGTGAGTACACGCGCACACACACACACACACACACACACACACACACACACACACACACACACACACACACACACACACACACACAAGGGCAACAGAAATAATGGGAAGACCAAAGCAAGTCCTTGGTTTACCCAAATGTGTAGGGAGGCAAAAACTAAGCGCAGTAGAGAATGGAAAAAGTACAGGATGCAAAGGACCCAGGAAAATAAGGAGATTAGTCGATGAGCCAGAAACGAGTATGCACAGATAAGGAGGGAGACTCAGCGACAGTACGAAAGCAACATAGCATCGAAAGTCAAGTCTGACCCGAAACTGCTTTACAGCCACAACAGGAGGACCAGGTAATCAGGCTGAGGAAAGAAGGTGGGGAGCTCCCAAGAAATGACCAAGAATTATGTGAGGAGCTCAACACGAGATTTCAGGAAGTATTTACAGTGGAGGCAGACCGGACACTGGGAAGACAAAACAGAGGGTACACCAACAAGGCATATCCCAACAAGTGTTGGATCAAATATGCACAACTGAGGAGGAGCTGAAGAAGCTCCTAAGTGACCTTGATAACTCATAGGCGGTGGGACCGGACATCTCTCCATGGGTCCTTAGAGAGGGAGCAGAGACACTGTGTGTGCCACTAACCACAATCTTCAACACTTCCCTTGAAACTGGGCAACTAACTGAGGTATGGAAGATGGCAAATGTAGTCCCCATCTTTAAGAATGTAGACAGAAATGAAGCACTAACCTATAGACCAGTGTCACTGACGTGTACAGTATGCAAAGTTCATGGCGAAGATTATCAGGAGGAGAGTAGTGGAGCACCTGGAATGGAACAAGGCTATAAACGACAACCAGCACGGATTCATGGAAGGCAAATCCTGTGTTACAAACCTACTGGAGTTTTATGACAAGGTAACTGAAGTAAGACATTAGAGGGATGAGTGGGCTGATTACATTTCCTTGGACTGGAAGAAGGCCTTTGACATAGTTCCTCACAAGAGATTAGTACAGAAGCTAGAGGATCAGGCACGTATAACAGGAAGGGCACTGCAATGGATCATAGAATACCTAACAGGAAGACAACAGCGAGTCATGGTACGTGAAGAGGTATCACAGTGGGCGCCTGTGACGAGCTGAGTCCCACAGGGGTCAGTCCTGGGACCAGTGCTATTCTTGGTATATGGGAATGACATGACGGAAGGGCTAGACTCAGAAGTGTCCATGTTTGCAGATGATGTGAAGTAAATGAGGAGAATTAAATCAGATGCGGATCAGACAGGTCTACAAAGAGACCTGGACTGGCTGGACGCGCGGTCCAGCAACTGACTCCTATAATTTAACCCCGCCAAATGCAAAGTCATGAAGATCGGGGAAGAGCAAAGAAGACCACAGAGTATAGGCTAGGTGGCCAAAGACTGCAAACCTCACTCAACGAGAAAGATCTAGGGGTGAGTATAATACCGACCACGTAGCCTGAGAATAGCGTTCCGATGCCTCAGTAAGGAATCGTTCAAGACTCTATACACTGTGTACGTCAGGCCCATACTGGAGTACGCAGCACCCGTTTGGAACCCACACCTGGTCAAGCACGTCAAAAAATTAGAGAAAGTGCAAAGGTTTGCACCAAGCCTGGTTCCAGAGCCAAGGGAAATGTCCTACGAAGAAAAGTTAAGGGAAATCGGCCTGACGACACTGGAGGACAGGAGGGTCAGGGAAGACATGATAACGATATACAAAATACTGCGATAAGGTGGACAGAGACATGATGATCCAGAGATGGTACACAGAAACAATGGGTAACGGTTGGATGTTAAAGACTCAAAGAGTGTTAAAGAGTCAAAGGGATGTTAGGAAGTATTTCTTCAGCCACAGAGTTGTTAGGAAGTGGAATACTCTGGCAAGTGATGTAGTGGAGGCAGGAACCATACATAGTTTTAAGACGAGGTATGATAAAGCTCATGGAGCAGGGAGAGGGAGGACCCAGTAGCGGTCAGTGAAGAGGCGGGGCCAAGAGCTGAGTCTCGACCCCTGCAACCACAATTAGGTAATTAGGTGAGTACACACACTCACACACACACACATATGAGAACGACATACAAAATACTGAGAGGAATCGACAAGGTGGACAGAGACAGAATGCTCCACAGATGGGACACAGCAACAAGGGGTCACAGTTGGTATCTGAAGACTCAAATGAATCACAGGGATGTTAGGAAGTACTTCTTCAGTCACAGAGTTGTCGGAAAGTGGAATAGCCTTTGAAGTGATGTAGTGGAGGCAGGATCCATACATAACTTTAAGAAGAGACATGATAAACTCATGGAGTGGGAAGAGTGACCAAGTAGCGGCCAGCGAAGAGGTGGGGCGAGGAGCTGTGACTACCCCTGTAACGACATCTAGGTGAGTACACACACACACACACACACACACACACACACACACCACACACACAAACCATACCCCCGGCCGGGATTGAACCCGCGGTCATAGAGTCTCAAAACTCCAGCCCGTCGCGTTAGCCACTAGACCATCTAGCCACAATAAGAATCATCCAACTAGGTATATTTCTACACCATAGGAAGGTTAGCACAGGCACCACTGTGACCACAAATGCAAGTTTTTACAGACGAATCTCCAGCTAGCGTGGCCGTGACGAACTCTAGCTCAAGTCCCTTCACTGCCGTCAACATGACTCAAGAAATCGTAATGACACGACTTGAGCTAGAGTTCGTCACGGCCACGCTAGCTGGAGATTCGTCTGTAAAAACTTGCATTTGTGGTCACAGTGGTGCCTGTGCTAACCTTCCTATGGTGTAGAAATATACCTAGTTGGATGAATCTTATTGTGGCTAGCTGGTCTAGTGGCTAACGCGACGGGCTGGAGTTTTGAGACTCTATGACCGCGGGTTCAATCCCGGCCGGGGGTATGGTTTGTTTGCAATCGTGTCATTACGATTTCTTGAGACACACACACACACACACACACACAAAACAGGCCTAGTGTTTAATCGACATGTGCCTAGGACAAAATGGTAACTAACTAACACACAGCCACAGAGTAGTCAAGAAGTGGAATAGTTTGGGAAGCGATGTAGTGTAGGCAGGATCCATACATAGCTTTAAGCAGAGGTATGATAAAGCTCACGGTTCAGGGAGAGTGACCTAGTAGCGACCAGTGAAGAGGCGGGGACATGAGCTAGGACTCGACCCCTGCAACCTCAACTAGGTGAGTACACACACACACACGCATACACACACACACACGCATATACACACACACACGCTTACACACACACACACACACACACACACACACACACACACACACACACACACACACACACACACACTTAAAAGATTAGAGCAAAAACTGGAGGACCAAGCAAGGATAACAGGGAAGGCACTACAATGGATCAGGGAATACTTATCAGGAAGACAGCAGCGAGTCATGGTACGTGGCGAGGTGTCAGAGTGGGCACCTGTGACCAGCGGGGTCCCACAGGGGTCAGTCCTAGGACCAGTGCTGTTACTGGTATTTGTGAACGACATGACGGAAGGAATAGACTCCGAAGTGTCCCTGTTTGCAGATGACGTGAAGTTGATAAGAATTCATTCGGACGAAGACCAGGCAGAGCTACAAAGGGATCTGGACAGGCTGCAGGCCTGGTCCAGCAATTGGATCCTGGAGTTCAACCCCACCAAGTGCAGAGTCATGAAGATTGGGGAAGGGCAAAGAAGACCGCAGACGGAGTACAGTCTAGGGGGCCAGAGACTACAAACCTCACTCAACGAAAAAGATCTTGGGGTGAGTATAACACCAGGCACATCTCCTGAAGCACACATCAACCAAATAACTGCTGCAGCATATGGGCGCCTAGCAAACCTCAGAACAGCATTCCGACATCTTAATAAGGAATCGTTCAGGACCCTGTACACCGTGTACGTTAGGCCCATATTGGAGTATGCGGCACCAGTTTGGAACCCACACCTAGCCAAGCACGTAAAGAAACTAGAGAAAGTGCAAAGGTTTGCAACAAGACTAGTCCCAGAGCTACAGGGTATATCCTAAGAGGAAAGGTTAAGGGAAATCAACCTGACGACACCTGGAGGACAGGAGACATTGGGGGGACATGATAACGACATATAAAATGCTGAGAGGAATTGACAAGGTGGACAAGGACAGAGATTGGACACAGCAACAAGGGGACACAGTTGGAAGTTGAAGACGCAGATGAATCACAGGGATGTTGGGAAGTATTTCTTCAGCACAGAGTATCAGTAAATGGAATAGTTTGGGAAGCGATGTAGTGGAGGCAGGATCCATACATAGCTTTAAGCAGAGGTATGATAAAACTCACGGCTCAGGGAGAGTGTGACCTAGTGGCGACCAGTGAAGAGGCGGAGCCAGGAGCTATGAATCGACCCCTGCAACCACAACTGGATGAGTACAACTAGGTGAGTACAACTAGGTGAGTACACACACATACACACGACTTGTTAGAGGAAATTAAATAGTTAAATACTATATATCATTACTTACAGATGATGTGAGGTTAATGAGGAAGGTGATGACAGAGACTCAGTAATCAGTTAACATGGTCAAGAACCTTGTTATTGTTGGTGGGTTCTATAATACAGAACTGCTCTGCCCGGGTTTACTGAGTAGAAATGGTGTGTTGTCTGCCAGCACAAGGATGCCTGGTCACAGACCGGGCCGCGGGGCCTTTGACCCCGGAACTCTTTCCAGGTAAACTCCAGGTAAACAACCTGCCTTGCTGATGCCTATATCATAACTGCCCCATGCCCACGGGTAGTGCCAGGGTATGAACTTCACAGATCAGTGTCGTTGACCTCTAGTGACTCAAACTTAACCATCAATGGGTAACAGTGTGCTAGTTAACATACTACTGACATGACATACCACTGACAGCTGAGATCATGTTATGTGCATAATGCCTTCATCATGCAGACAGATAACTAATACATAAAATATAAATGGACTGGCAGATGTTATGGAAATGAATATCAGTCATTGATTCTATACAGTGCAAAGGAATGTTGTACGACATATTGCGACCCCTGAATGGGTCACAATGTATATAATGTATATTACTTTTTCATATAATTTTATATTGCTTATATTTGCGATAATAGCTGAATCATAAATATATTGCTTTATATTATTATTTGACTTAGTTATATTATTAGGTAGGATGTAACATTCATATATATTATTCAGTGTTCATAGTTCAAGTCTTGATTGTCCAACTACCAGTTCTGCTTGTTTCCCTGCCGGCTTCTCTGTTGCTGGGCAGCATCAGTCCACTGAGTCACATGATCGGGGTGGGGGGGGGGTGATCACACCTCACCTGGGTGAGACTGTCTTGCTTTGACTGGCGCTTTCTTGTCTGTTGGACGTTCTTCGAACAAGACGTGCCTAGCTCTTCCTTGCTGGCCCTTGTTGGAAGATCGTCTCTATGCTTTCTTGTTGTTGGTTCTGAGGGACTCTGTTCACGGAACATTGCCTAGACTTAGTGATTTTCGATGTTGTACTGAGGTGTGTGTCTCATAGACACACTGAGAAACTCAGGTCCTGAGCTGTAGCTTCTGATCTAATTTGTACTGGTATCTGTGCACTGTCACAGTCGGGGATTTTCTTATGCTGAACTTAGATTCAGTAGTATGGGAGTTTTGTGATTTTTGTGGAGGATCTGCAGATGGTCCCTACTTAGCGTCATTATATTATCTCCTTGTTCCTGATTCTGTGTCGCTGTTGCTTGTTATATTGCTGTTCGGCTTATCAGTCGTTTTTATTGTTCAAGCAAGCTGTTCTGATTGCCAGGTTGGTCAAGAAGTTATTTTATGTGAGGACTTTCAGTCAGTCACTGGTTAAGTCTAGTAGTCTTGAGACATAGCGAACTACTTGAGCACTTACACACATACACACATACTTGTATATATTTGTATTATGTTATTAAATGTTAACAATGTACCAGACGGTACTTAAAAGCCATGAAGATGTGATATGTGCCTTCAGCACAATACTACTGTACACGAGAGAAGTGATTATTCTGATTTTAATTACATTAATTTACTTCGATAATATACGCCTATACATTTTTATTATTAATAAAGTTATTAAATTTTAATTTCTTTAGTTAGTAGCCTACCAGTTGTAATCCTGAAGCACTATTGAATCTTACTGAATTCTAATGGATAATTGGACCAGGATACTGACTACTTGTTACAAAACCCAGTAACAGGCTGGATGCTAGAAGGGCAGTCCTTTCTAGTATTCACTGGAGATCTCTATGCTTATTAGAAATCGCGTTTTTTGTAACACATGACAACATATATCATACTCATTGATCATATTGAAAGCATATTAAATCTTAGTGGATCGTAGTGGTCTACGGCTTCTGGCACAAGTTATATACAAAGCAGTAAAGAGTACTTAACACAGAGGCAGCCTCTGGTGCACACAAGTTACTTCTGTTAAGATCCAGAACTCGTAGAGGACATAAATAATCAGTGTATAATAATAACTGAGTCATGGTTAAATAGACTAGCATAGTCATATAAGTTGACACAAGGATGCACAGAGTAACTCTTAAAAATGAAGCATTTTACCAACTAAATTACAAGAACACATATACACAAAACTGAAGTAACTAAATGTAAGAATAGGCACTAATTTATTTACACTGTATGACAGAATAATGTGAGGTGACAGTCACACAGCAACTGCAGAATGACAGTCCAACAAAAATTATAAAGTATAGCAAAACCTGGAGATAATAGTGACTGTAATAACTGTTTATCTGTACATTTAACAGCAATTCTGCTAAGGCAAGATTTACACTTTCAGTGTTCATCTAACCTGGGGGGGAGAGGGGGGTCAAATTCAGTGGCAAATTCACCTGTCATGATTGAGGAGGATCAAAGGAAATGATGTTGGCTTACACCTGTGATGTCCTCATCACCTGTCATGACTATGAGGAGTAGCGACAGTTAGTATGTGTGTCAGTCTGGTGGTTCTATGTAGAAGGTACAGAGTCGGAAGGATAGTCAATCTGTAGCTCTCCAGTCTGGGTGTCAGAAGTCTTATCAATATCAACACAAACTAACTTCATATGGTCGAAATGAGACTTTATAGTGACCACTGCTTATTTCTCTTTGTATTTATTATCACTTTTATGGTCAACAACTCAAAAAGGATCCACAAATTTTTGGCCGAGCTTTGGCACTGCAGATGTCCTGTTGAGATTAATTAACATAACTCATGAACCGACTTTAATTTTGGTTGACATTACTCGAACATTCATGATTTTAGTAAATGCTGCTGTTGACTTTTTGAAGTGCTTCTTTGATTCTCCTAAAGTTACCTTGTGCTATACAAGTACGAGTCATTATATAGTCATCGTCATTGTCACTGGGTTGTGAATTGAAGTACAGCAGCTGGTAGGGTAGACTTTTATTTACACCACAGAAAGCATAATGTGGAGTATCACCTATAGAGACATTGTATGTAGCATTAACTGTACATTGAGTATCAGGTATTGCTTCATCCCATGCTTCGCTGTTAGGATTAATCGTTGCTCGTAAAGCATCGGGTACTTTCTTGCTTGTCCTTTCAGTTACGCTGTTACTGGCAGGATGGCGGGGGATGAAGTGGACTTATTGATCTTGTCTAAAGTACACAACTTCTCAAGGATTTCATTACAACATTCATGTCCATTATCCATTACATGGGACTTAGGTGTAGCATGTCCGCAGAATTTTTTTTCTTTAAATGCTTTAGCTACTGCCTCTGCAGTTTTATCTGCAATAGGTACTGTCTCGCAGTATCGTGTGCAGTGATCAACTATCACAAATAAATGCATATTACCTCCGAGTGAACGTTGAAAATTGGTTAGCAATACCCATTACCATGGTTCGTTGGGGTTGGACAAACCTGAATGGGGCTAGAGCCTCCAACATTACCTTTGTGTTGCATGCATACCTTACACTTATTTTTACATTCACAAAAATATCTATACACAAATAACCCGCACATAGGAGAGAGGAGCTTACGACGACGTTTCGGCGGGTTATTTGTGTATTGTTCCAGTCACGGTATTTTGCCTTTTTGTTATTTATTACTACCACAATATCTGTTTCTATACAAGACCAAAAATATTTCAAAAATGATTCACAGCAGGGTGAGTAACACCTAGCACTTTATGAACTCGCTGGAGGGCTACATCTACCGCTGACTGGAATAGCTAACTGATGTACTCTTCGGCTAGGAGTACTAAGCTAGGCTACTTGGTACAACAAATCTTGGTTCGTGACAAAGTCACTGACAGGAGCTGGTGATTTCACGGACAGTCTGATTTTCCTTTCTCAGGCATCTAATTACACCAGACCCATGTTAGATTCGTTTGTTGAGCATTTTTAATGTCCTCTGCACTAAATGGAGGATCGGCAGTGTAGTTATTATTATTATTATTATTATTATTATTATAATCAAGGGGAAGCGCTAAACCCGGAGGATTATACAGCGCCTGGGGGGGATGTGGAAGGCATTCAGGCTTAATTCGGGGAACTGGAGCACAGATCCAATTTCCTAAATCAAGAGCCCCTCACCAACATCAAGGAACCTTCCTTGAAGGGTCGGCAGTGTAGTGAGACAAGGCATCTGCGACCATGTTCGACTTCCCAGGCAGGTGTGCAAAGCGAGGTTGAAATCCTGTATGATCAGAGTCTATCTCACTAATTGTCCAATTGGTTGCTTGTTCTGGAACAAGGGAATCAGTAGTGTATGATCAGTAGTGTATGATCTGTCAAGGCATGAATTCGGTACCGGTAGATATGGACATATTTTAAAGCCTAAACAATGGCTATTGCTTCTTGCTCAGTTACAGAATAATTACCTTCAGTCTTGGCTAAGATTCGACTAGCAAATGCAATCGGGTTAAACTTTCCACGTCTTTTGCACTAAGATGGCACCTATGTGGCTATGTCAGTACATTAGCATCGATGGTCAGGTAGAAAGGCTTCCCCAAATCAGGAAATTTTAATACAGGAGCAGTGGCTAGCTTATCATTTAATGTCTGTAATGTTCCTTTTTTTGGAGGAAGGTCCAGGCTAAAGGAGCATCTTTCATGAGCAAATCAGTTCATGGAGCTGCAATGGTAGAAAAAATTGAAATGAAAGTGTTGTAGAACTGCTAAGACTACGAATGATGTTAGGGCATCAGCAGTTTTTGATGTAAATTTTGATGAAAATTTTTGATGAAAATTTTGCACAGTAGTTACTTTACTCTGGTCATTTGTAAAGACACATACACACACACACACACACACACACACACACACACACACACACACACACACACACACACACACACACACACACACATATCAGAAGGAAAACAACAGTCAAGGATCAGGTAATCAGGATGAGGAAGGAAGGAGGGGAGCTCGCAGAGAACGACCAAGAAGTATCTGAAGAGTTCAGCTCAAAATTCAGGGAGGTATTCACAGTGGAGACAGAAAGGCTTCCAGAAAACCGAGGTGATAGGGTGCACCAGTAAGTGCTGGACACACTGCACACAACCGAAGGGGAAGTGAAGAAACTGCTAGGGGAACTAGATACCTCGAAGTTGGTGGGCCCAGATAATATCTCTCCTTGGGTGCTGAGAGAGGGAGCAGATGCATTGTGTGTGCTTCTAACAACAATCTTCAATAAATCTATCGAAACAAGGTAACTGCCAGAGGTGTGGAAGACAGGAAATGTAGTCCCGATTTTTAAGAAAGGAGATAGGCAGGCTGCAGTAATCTACAGACCAATGTCGCTGACATGTATGTAAAGTTATGGAGAAGATTATCAAGAAAGGAGTGGTAGAGCATCTAGAACGGAATGGACTCATACATGACAACCAGCACAGCTTTAGGGAAGGGAAATCCTTCATCACGAACCTTTTGAAGTTCTATGACAAGGTAACAAATTAGACAGGAGAGAAAGGGATGTGTACACTACATCTTCTTGGACTGTAAGAAGGCTTTTGACACAGTTCCACACAAGAGACTGGTGGAAAAACTAGAGGAGCAGGGTGTTCCGTAGCTCGATTGCTACCGCACTCAGCTCAAACACTGAGGTTCAGAGTTCGAATCTCCGGTACGGCTGGAAAACATTAGGGACGTGCTTCCATAAGACACCTGCTGTCCCTGTTCACCCATCAGTATAAAATGGGTACCTGGGTGTTAGTCGACTGGTGTGGGTCGCATCCTGGGACAAAACTGGCCTAATTTGCCCAAAATGCTCAGCATAACAAGCGGCTTTCTGTATAGTAGTATGTTATTGATGCCAGCTAGGTCTGCATACCTTGTAAGTGTACTTGTAGAAATTAAGATATTGTATTATTAGGAGGGAAAGTACCGCAATAGATCAGGGAATACTTGACAGGAAAAAAACAATGTGTGTCGTTCCGAGATGAGGCGTCAGAGTGGGTGCATGTGTCGAGTGGGTTCCACAAGGATCAGTCCTAGGACTGGTGCTGTTTCTTGTATATGTGAATGATATGACAGAAGGGATAGAGTCAGAGGTTTCCCTGTTTGTGGATGATGTGAAAGTTATGAGGAGAATACGAGCGGAAGATTATAAGGTAAGCATAAAAATAGGTTGGGCAAATATTTCTGGTTGGATTTGGAAGGCCTGTTTCAGTGTTCCTCCTCTTTTATATTCTTATGTAATATCAGCAGGAACTGTGAGATAGTAGAGTTTACTGTTTTGAGGAGGATTCTTGATAAGACTTCAGAGATGCTAAAGCTGCCTTTACTTTTCTTAATTGTGTTAGAAACAGTGATTAATGATAATTCAAGACACTTACGTCTGAGAAAATTAGGTTCTTTGGTCACTAGTCAGGCGTCACTGAATTTCATGCGGTGATTAGCGGAATTCAGGTGTTCGTGTTTTCATTCCTACATGCATTAATGTGTTCATTGAGGCGTGTTTCGAGGTTCCTTGCTGTTTCACCTACATATATTCCGTCACAGTCTCCACAGGGTATAGTGTAAACTATACCTATGGTGCTTCGATTTTGTTCTGGTTAGATCCCTTATGGAAGTGTTGGATGCGATGGCGACTCTAGTGTTAGCTTGTGCGAGTACTTTAGAACTGTTCAGTGCAACCTGGCTGTTGGGAAGGTTTATAGCTTTTAGAAGTGGTATTGGTGCGTGTAGAATTAATGATCTTCGGTGAAAAAGAAAGTAAAATGTAAATCAGTATGTATGTACATTCCTCGTCAAGAAACTCAGTACTACAAATTCTGGTTTAAAAAGACACGTAAGTAAACACTGACATATTTATTAGAAAACGTTTCGGTCCTGGGACCTTGATCACTTCTAACCAGAAGTGATCAAGGTCCCAGGACCGAAACGTTTTCTAATAAATATGTCATAGTGTTTGCTTACGTGTCTTTCTAAACCAACTTGTCGGTATTTATTACCAAGGTTTATACCACTACAAATTATGTATGCTCTTAGGAAAAATCCGATGATGATGCCTCTTTTGGTCTTAGTATTCTGACTGGAACATACCCCCAGTGAAAAGTAAGGGCCCCATTAGTACACTAAGAGAGAACACAATAAGTGTCGGGGGCCGAAGACTGTTCAGCAGCCTCCCACCAGGCATAAGGACAATTAAAAATAGACTCCTGGTTGTCTTCAAGAGGGAGCTGGACAGATACCTAGTCAGTGCCGGACCAGTCGGACTCTCGTTCGTACGTTGAACTACGAGTGGTCAGCAGTAACAGCCTAGCTGATCAGGCACTGATCCACCGGGAGGCCTGGTCATGGACCAGGCCGCAGGGTCGTTGATCCCCGGAATACCCTCCAGGTAGACTCCAGGAATAGAAGTGTGTGAGATCATTTTGTTCGTAGGTTTCCGGTAAACTTGAAATTTTAGAGTGTTATCTTCTTCGTGAATGAGGACTCTTCTTCAAGTGTAAACTGGATAACCGGTTCAGCTGCGTTAAGGCTTCCCAGAAGATTCTGTACATCAAATTTAGAGTCAGGTGACTTTCTTGATACGATCCAGGATTGTTTTTTAAAAGTTTGTGACAGAGCCAAATAGGGAAAATAACCTCCTTGACTTGGTTCTTGCCAGTAGGGAAACACTAATTAATAATCTTGAGGTTAATGATGAGCTTGGGGAAAGTGATCACAAATCACTAAGTTTTAATATATCATGGAATTTCCCTAATAATGGCAATCAAGTCTCCGTCCCTGACTTTCGCTTGGCTGATTTCATAGGACTGAAAAATTACTTAGGTGGGCTGAACTGGAATGACCTGACTAAGGGTCAGGTAGGTGGTGATGGTTGCCGATATGACGCTTTCCAGGGCATAGTTCTAGCTGCTCAGTCAAATTATGTTCCAAATAGGGAAATCAGATCAAACAAAAATGATCCTAAATGGATGAACAATAGATTAAAATATCTGATTGGTCAAAAGAGAGGCATATATAGGCAAATCAAAAGAGGAGAGGGCAATAAGAAATCGATATATTCAGTTAAAGAGAGAAATAAAAAAGGGAATTAGAAAAGCAAAAAGAGATTATGAGGTTAAAGTTGCAAGAGAATCGAAGACTAACCCAAAAGGATTTTTTCAGGTATACAGAAGTAAGATCAGGGACAAGATAGGCCCACTCAAAAATTCCTCGGGTCAGCTCACTGACAGTGATAAGGAAATGTGTAGAATTTTTAACACATACTTCCTCTCGGTTTTTACACAGGAAGATACCAGCGATATTCCAGAAATGATAAATTATGTAGAACAGGCCCTGATGAACTGTATGCAAGGGTTCTAAAGGAATGTAAAGAGGAGCTTAGCAAACCTTTGGCTAATCTTTTCAACATATCACTACAAACTGGCATGGTGCCAGATAAGTGGAAAATGGCAAATATGATACCTATTTTCAAAGCAGGTGACAGGTCCTTAGCTTCGAACTATAGACCAATAAGCCTAACCTCCATAGTGGGAAAATTTATGGAATCAATAATTGCCGAGGCAGTTCGTAGCCACCTTGAAAAGCATAAATTAATCAACGAATCTCAGCATGGTTTTACAAAGAGGCGTTCCTGCCTTACGAATTTATTAACTTTTTTCACTAAGGTATTTGAAGAGGTAGATCATGGTAAAGAAAAATGATTTTGTGTATATGGACTTCAGTAAGGCTTTTGACAGGGTCCCACATCAGAGACTATTGAGGAAAATTAAAGCACATGGAATAGGAGGAGAAATTTTTTCCTGGATAGAGGCATGGTTGACAAATAGGCAGCAGAGAGTTTGCATAAATGGGGAGAAATCAGAGAGGGGAAGCGTCACGAGCGGTGTTCCACAGGGGTCAGTGTTGGGCCCCCTGCTGTTCACAATCTACATAAAACGAATAGATGAGGGCATAAAGAGCGACATCAGCAAGTTTGCCGATGACACCAAAATAGGCCGTCGAATTCGTTCTGACGAGGACATTAGAGCACTCCAGGAAGATTTGAATAGACTGATGCAGTGGTCGGAGAAGTGGCAGATGCAGTTTAATATAGACAAATGCAAAGTTCTAAATGTTGGACAGGACAATAACCATGCCACATATAAACTAAATAATGTAGATCTTAATATTACGGATTGCGAAAAAGATTTAGGAGTTCTGGTTAGCAGTAATCTGAAACCAAGTTAACAGTGCATAAGTGTTCGCAGTAAAGCTAATAGAATCCTTGGCTTCATATCAAGAAGCATAAATAATAAGAGTCCTCAGGTTGTTCTTCAACTCTATACATCCTTGGTTAGGCCTCATTTAGATTATGCTGCACAGTTTTGGTCACCGTATTACAGAATGGATATAAATGCTCTGGAAAATGTACAAAGGAGGATGACAAAGTTGATCCCATGTATCAGAAACCTTCCCTATGAGGACAGACTAAGGGCCCTGAATCTGCACTCTCTAGAAAGACGTAGAATTAGGGGGGATATGATTGAGGGTGTATAAATGGAAGACAGGAATAAATAAAGGGGATGTAAATAGTGTGCTGAAATATCTATCCTAGACAGGACTCGCAGCAATGGTTTTAAGTTGGAAAAAATCAGATTCAGGAAGGATATAGGAAAGTACTGGTTTAGTAATAGAGTTGTGGATGAGTGGAACAAACTCCCAAGTACAGTTATAGAGGCCAGAACGTTGTGTAGTTTTAAAAATAGGTTGGATAAATACATGAGTGGATGTGGGTGGGTGTGAGTTGGACCTGATAGCTTGTGCTACCAGGTCGGTTGCCGTGTTCCTCCCTTAAGTCAATGTGACCTGACCTGACTAGGTTGGGTGCATTGGATTAAGCCGGTAGGAGACTTGGACCTGCCTCGCATGGGCCAGTAGGCCTTCTGCAGTGTTCCTTCGTTCTTATGTTCTTACGTATTTATCTAACCTATTTTTAAAACTACACAACGTTTTAGCCTCAATAACTGTACTCGGGAGTTTGTTCCACTCATCCACAACTCTATTACCAAACCAGTGCTTTCCTATATCCTTCCTGAATCTGAATTTTTCCAACTTCTAGGTGTTACATATATAGGTTGGCTAAGACGGCGCTGATGGGAACCCCATTCCCATACCATGGGTTTGTAGTACCTGTTATTGAAAGAAAAAGCCTATATATACCTTATGTGTCCATGTATTATTTGTAATTGCTTGGCAAAACTCCTGGAGAGCGAAACGTTGCCACAATAAAATGTGACATTAGTTGCACTTGTGTCCTTTTACCTAACATATTGTCAATAATTCTACGAATATTAATACATGAAAATAATAGAGGCTGAATGAGTTGATCAGTAAGTCAGTGGAAACACTTAGCACAGGGATTTAAACAAGGTTTGATAAGGGTGTCACATCATTCATTTCAAAGACAAAAAACAGGACCCAGAGCTAGAGCTTAGTCCTCAAAAATCCGAATAGGTGATTACGAGTAGGTAATTATACACAGGAAAAAATAATTACACACACTCGCTCGAGTGCGCTTTTTGGGATGACTTAATTAACTGATCCTCACATCATTTGCTGACGAAAATTAGAGAAATATGATAGTGATACTAAGTTTTTATTTCTTGCACAGATTTCACAGGATTTTTTAAAATTGAACTTTCCGTGTGTCTCATTGCCATGAAGTGTAGCTTAAAGAGGAGTAATGAAACTGATGATAGTTGAAAAAATACTCTTTTGTTACTGGCACCCAGCTGTTGCTGACGATGAAGGTTGGTTCTTAGTCCACCTACTAGGTAACTGGTGAGCGTCCCCGGTACACATAAGACCATGTGAACATTTAAAATGGTATAAAATACCGACAGGTTGTTAGGTAAGACACATATGCAACAGTTAGGTATCTTTATTTCGAAACGTTTCGCCTACACAGTAGGCTTCTTCAGTCGAGTACAGAAAAGTTGATAGAAGCAGAAGATACTTGAAGACGATGTAATCAGTCCATCACCCTTAAAGTTTTGAGGTGGTCAGTCCCTCAGTCTGGAGAAGAGCATTGTTCCATAGTATGAAACAATATGGAGATGAAGTACGAACGAACGAACGAAAGTTCAGGTAAGATCCCAAATGGGATGAGCGGGGAAGACGGGACAGACGAAGAGCAGTGCTGGAGAGGAGTGTTCTTAGTCGTAGAAATAGAGCCAGGGCTTAACCCAGCAGCGAGGCGATCGTGGGACAGATATTGAGAAGAGAAACTCAGGCTCTTCTGTTGGGACTCCGGTGGGGCGAGCGGGAAGGAAGGGACATGCGACGTTTAGAGCTAGAGAGGAGTGTAGAACTGGGAGATGAAATGACAGGATGGAGCCTTATATAGCGCCAGGAGGTGAGACGTAGGTCACTTGAAGAGGTAAGACCGCAGATGTTGAGAGGTCAGGTCCCTCTCAAATCCAGCCGTTCTCACTAAAGATACCTAACTGTTGCATATGTGTCTTACCTAACAACCTGTCGGTATTTTATACCATTTTAATGTTCAATCTGTCAGACACTGCAACACAAGGGTATCTTGGTACAGACCTGCAATCAACTTCGACTACCTCTACTAGTGAGAACGGCTGGATTTGAGAGGGACCTGACCTCTCAACATCTGCGGTCTTACCTCTTCTAGTGACCTACGTCTAAGCAAGCAAACAAGTTCAGGTAAGATCCCAATGGGATGAGCAGGGAAGATGGGACAGATGAAGAACAGCTCTGGAGAGGAGTGTTCTTAGTCAGAGAAACAGAGCCAGGGCTTAACCAGCAGCTAAGGCGATCGTGGGGCAGACTTGAGAACAGGAATAGCAGGGACTGTTGCATCGAACTTGTGGTAGTTGAAGTCTTAAATCTTGAGTAGCTGGCAGCAGGCTATGTCACATCAGAAGGTAAAACACATGGGAATTATAGGAGTAACTGAGGAGGCAGGTTAGCAATGGAGCCATTTACGAATTTTTTGAAGCTGCTCCTAGATAGGTGGTATAGTTTAGCCTTGTTACTGAAGGTGAAACGTAGAGGCTTGATGAACTCAAGAACTTGGGTGAGTGTGAAGTGAAGTGGTGATTCACATGCATACTTGACTCTTCCAGCACCGAGGCTTTTGTAGAGTTCAGTACAGGTCATGGTGTCAGTATTTGAAGGAGAAGTGTAAAAGGTAAGGTTTTCCCATGAGGGTTTACTGGAGTCGTCGTTATCTTCCTCTTCTGGAGTGGATTCATTGGGAGAATCTACAATGGTGGTAGCAGGTGACTGAGGGTCGACAGGAGCAGCTGTAAGGTGTAATGGTTGTGTAACAGCAGGCTGGGAGAGGTCGGAGACGGTGGTTGAGGCAACATGATCAACTTTGTCAGCGGGTGGAAGTGGTTATAGAAGTTACAGGAGCAGTTGCTTGGGCAGGAGACAGGTCTGCAGGTGCAGTAAAGTTCAGGACGTTGGGAAGGATCTTGAGGATGTCTGCTGAAGGTGTGGAGTCCGGAAAATTGAAGGCTGGCATGTTGTTCAGACGGAATAGTTCGTGTTGAAAGTGCCGGGGTTTGCTGCGTTTGCAAGGTGTGCATACACCATGCAGTACAGCACCTTGGAGGAATCTCCGTCTGGGAGTGGAGAGAGGGAGTTGCTGGGCGATGGTGCCTGTAGATCAGCGTGTAGAGTCTTGGTGGTGTCGATTTGTGGTTTGGTTATTGCAGCGTATGTCGGTGAATTGGAGGTGTTCTTCAGAACTTTAGTTTTCTTCAATATGATTTCTTTCCTGAGTGGGCACTTAGCTGCAAGGGTATGATGATTACCCTTGCAGTTAAGACAAGTTAGTGCTGTAGTAATGGTGCAGGATCTGAAATCGTGTCCATCATCCCCACATTTTGAACAAAACTTCTTATCCTTGATGGGGCAGTCCTTGGTGGTGTGTTTATAGGAGTAGCAGGTCCAGCAGTGGGAGATATATGTGAAACGTTCTTGTTCTATATGACTAGGGTGAATGTGGTAATATGAGATGGCCAGACCGTCAGAGAGAGCTTGGGCAGCCATGGAGATGTCTGAAAATGTAATCTTTAGCATAGATGAGGCGTTAGGGATCTTGTAGATGCTGTCTACCGAGGCCCAGGTGTTTTGTTCCTCAATAGATGTCTTCAGTGCTTCAGTAGAGAGAGAGGTGACCATATTGTCCAGTCTTTTCAAAAAGACCGAGCGTTTCGACTTCAAGAATGGAGACGGGGATAGAGTGAATTGTTGTGTTTGTAGGGTCCTGATTGAAGAGTCGTCCATAAGTTTTGATGCTTCCGTGTCGTCTGTGCAGACGACAATGAAGGAGTCCTTCAGAGATTGGATTGCCGTAAATTTGACCTGCAGGCGGGTCTTAACGACGGTAGCTAAAGCTAACTTCGAGGAGTCATTTATTGCACCATTCACAGGCTTGATTTTCACACGATTCGACAGCATTGTGAAAAGGATGTGACGTTTGTAGAATATAAATTCTACACCCCGGCGGGGTCGAAGAGTGGCTTCTTGACTGTAGAGCAACTGCGTGATCGGACTGTATACACCCTACGTCTCACCTCCTGGCGCTATATAAGGCTCCATCCTGTCACTTCATCTCCATATTGTTTCATACTATGGAACAATGCTCTTCTCCAGACTGAGGGACTGACCACCTCAAAACTTTAAGGGTGATGGACTGATTACATCGTCTTCAAGTATCTTCTGCTTCTATCAACTTTTCTGTACTCGACTGAAGAAGCCTACTGTGTAGGCGAAACGTTTCGAAATAAAGATACCTAACTGTTGCATATGTGTCTTACCTAACAACCTGTCGGTATTTTATACCATTTTAATGTTCACACTGCTGCTTCTTGGTACATTACACACGCTACCCTACTTACGAACATTCGAGTTACGAACATTCGGACATATGAACAGACATCACCTCAAGTTTATTGCACCAATTAACAGGTAAGAAGTATTTTATTATAGTATTTATTATTAAAATATGCTTTAGTATTAAGAACTTTACATTGCTGATACTATACAGTATTGTCTTTAAGTTTTCAACGAACAACGGCGCAGAGATGGAACAATAATAATGATAATAATATTGAAAACAATAATAATAATCGTAACAATAGAAAAAATGGCAAAATAAACTTACAAACAATTCAAGATATGAACAGCCTTCTATAACGTAACTTGTTCGTAAGTTGGGGGTAGTTTGTATTGTTAGTTTGCCAATGGTTCGACATATTGTTCAAGCAAGCTGTTTTGATTGTCTTGATGGTTGAGAATATAAATTATTTGTGGACTAGTTGTCAGTCACTATTTAAGTCTGTCGAGTCGAGTCTTACTGAGACATAACGAGCACTTTGAACACACACACACACACACATCACACACACACACACATACACATACACACATACACACACACACACACACACACACACACACACACACACATACACATACACATACACACACACACACACACACACACACACACACACACACACAGATGGGACACAGACACGACCAACAAGGGGACACAGCAACAAGGGGACACAGCAACAAGGGGACACAGCAACAAGGGGACACAGCAACAAGGGGACACAGCAACAAGGGGACACAGCAACAAGGAGACACAGCAACAAGGGGACACAGCAACAAGGGGACACAGCAACAAGGGGACACAGTTGGAAGCTGAAGACACAGATGAATCACAGGGATGTTAGGAAGTATTTCTTCAGCCACAGAGTATCAGTAAGTGGAATAGTTTGGGAAGCGATGTAGTGGAGGCAGGATCCATACATGGCTTTAAGCAGAGGTATGATAAAGCTCACGGTTCAGAGAGAGTGACCTAGTAGCGACCAGTGAAGAGGCGGGGCCAGGAGCTTGGACTCGACCTCTGCAACCTCAACTAGGTGAGCACACACACACACACACACACACACACACACACACACACACACACACACACACACACACACACACACACACATAGTCTAGGTGGCCAAAAATTGCAAACCTCACTCAAGGAAAAAGATCTTGGGGTGAGTATAACACCGAGCACGTCTCCTGAGGCGCACATCAGTCAGAAACTGCTGCAGCATTCGGACGTCTGGCAAACCTAAGGATAGCGTTCCGATACCTCAGTAAGAAATTGTGCAAGACTCTGTACACCATATATGTCAGGCCCATACTGGAGTATGCAGCACCAGTTTGGAATCCACACCTGGTCAAGCACGTCAAGAAATTATAGAAAGTGCAAAGCTTTGCAACAAGACTAGGTTAAGGGAAATCGGCCTGACGACACTGGAGGACAGGACATATAAAATACTGCGCAGAATAGGCAAGGTGGACAAAGACAGGATGTTCCAGAGATGAGACACAGAAACAAGGGGTCACAATTGGAAGTTGAAGACTCAGATGAGTCAAAGGGATGTTAGGAAGTATTTCTTCAGTCATAGAGTTGTCAGGCAGTGGAATAGCCTAGAAATTGACGTAGTGGAGGCGGGAACCATACATAGTTATAAGGCGAGGTATGATAAAGCTCATGGAGCAGGGAGAGAGAGGACCTAGTAGCAATCAGTGAAAAGGCGGGGCCAGGAGCTGTGAATCGACCCCTGCAACAACAAATAGGTGAGTACATTCTCACACATTCTCACTCACATTCTCACACATTCTTAATCACACGCTTGAATATACTAGTATTATTTTTATACTTAACAACGTACCAGACGTTACTTGCGAGTCGTACTGTTACGAAATGTGCCGTCAGCACTATACTACTATATGTACAGTTTAACATTGCTCTACAAGAGAAGTGTAGGAGCTGATATCCTGAATTATATCAAAATTCTTTACTTTGATTTTGTCCACCTAAACAACTTTGTTAATAAACATTTGAAAATTTTATTTCGTTAGTTAGCATCCTATCAGTTTCAATCCTAAAGCACTATTAAAATTTACCTTAATTTTAAATGATAACTGAACCAGAATACTTTCTGACAAACTGAAAACAGGCTAGATACTAAAGGGGGATCAATAAGTTGATCTAGTATTCTCTGGAGATGTCTATACTTTATAGATATCACATTTTGTAACAGACAACAATGGCCCTGAAACTAATCCTTGTGGAACGCCGCTAGTTATTTAAAGTTCTTTGGGGCCACGATTGGGCAGCACCAGCTTTCGGTTAACAGCCGATGTACATTAAAAATTATATACAATACCGATACGTTGATAAGTAAGACATATATGCAACACTTGGAATCTTTACTGACGCAACGTTTCGCATACGATGCAAACTTCTTCAATCGAATACAGAGATTAATGCATCTCCTGGACACGTTAGTCTTGGTGGAAGGTGAAGTGGACGAAGTAGAGAGGTTGTCTGATGTAATCAGTCCATCACCGTAGGTGTAAGATGATCAGTCTCTTAGCCTGCAGCACAAACAGTAGACCACAAACTTATATATAGAAAGTTGATGTCTAACAGATTGGAGATGAGGTCACAGGTGAGCTGCACCCACTAGTGGAAGTAGCAACAAGAGTTGCTCAAGACATCAATTTTTCCAAGATACTACTACTGCTACTGCTACTACCACCACTGCTGCTGCTGCTGCTGCTGCTGCTGCTGCTGCAGCTACTACTACTACTACTACTACTGCTACTACCATCACCACCACCATCACTGCTACTACTACTACTACTACTGCTACTACCATCACCACCACCATCACTGCTGCTACTACTACTACTGCTACTACCATCACCACCACCATCACTGCTGCTACTACTACTACTGATAAATTAGACACATGTGCAACTCTTGGGTATCTTTATTGAGGAAACGTTTCGCCACACAGTGGCTTCATCAGTCCATACAAAGGAGAATCTTGAAGAACAGGAGGAGAATGAGGTAATCAGTCCCTCAACCTTGAGTCGATGTGGTCAGTCCATCAATCTTCTATTCAAGATTGATGGACTGACCACATCGACTCAAGGTTGAGGGACTGATTACCTCATTCTCCTCCTGTTCTTCAAGATTCTCCTTTGTATGGACTGATGAAGCCACTGTGTGGCGAAACGTTTCCTCAATAAAGATACCCAAGAGTTGCACATGTGTCTAATTTATCAACATGTCGGTTCTCTGAACCATTCATCTACAAATACTACTACTACTACTACTGCTGCTGCTGCTGCTGCTGCTGCTGCTGCTGCTGCTGCTGCTACTGCTACTGCTGCTGCTGCTGCTGCTGCTGCTGCTGCTGCTGCTGCTACTACTACTACTACTACAACTACCGTCTTGCGGTGTCAGACATCTGCATGTACAAAACACTTAGAGGAATGTACATTGAACAACTTAAAAACCTCAGAAGAGCAAACATCGTGAGCCTGAACACCCCAGTGAGCCACCTGCCTCTCCTCACATCCACCTGCCATTCCTCACATGCCTCTCCTCACCTCCACCTACCTCTCCTCACCCCCACTTTCCTCTCCTCACCTCCATCTGCCTCTTACCCCCGTTTCTCCTCACCGCCACCTGCCTCTCCTCACTCCCACCTGCCTCTCCTCACTCCCACCTGCCTCTCCTCACCCCCACCTGCCTCTCCTCACCCCCACCTATCTTTCCTCACTTCCACAACGATGTTTTTGTGCGTTGTAAACTGGTTACTGGTCAACCAGTTACTTAAGTTGATTACAACTACTAGTACTACTACTACTACTATTACTAGTGCTACTACTACTAGTACTACTATTACTAGTGCTACTACTACTAGTACTACTATTACTAGTGCTACTACTACTAGTACTACTATTACTAGTACAACTAGTACTACCTCACAAGTTGTTACATAACATAGTTAACACTGCCTCACCCGTCACCCAGCAACTTCCTGCCGCTGTTCAGTCTTAATCAATCAACGGCAGTAACTGGAGTGGCCTTTCCTGTTGACAACCCACAAAAACTTCCCCGAGGCTGCCATTTAGCCTTAGTTAATTATATTCAGTTATATTTACTTGAGCTGGGGTATGAGGGGTTATATCATTTTTATTATTACACTGGTCAACAATTTCTGAAAAGTTGTATGCTTCTTAAATGAGATTAGTTAATTCTTACGTATTTTCATGTCCTGAATTCAAATATCGCCTTGAAAAATGATTATTGGCTATAGGTTTAAAGATACCAGACATGTTATATTTGATTGAGGGGCTTGGACTTCCAGCAGGCGTGCGTGAGCGTGTTTGATAGGAGTGAATGGAGACGAATGGTTTTTAATACTTGACGTGCTGTTGGAGTGTGAGCAAAGTAACATTTATGAAGGGGTTCAGGGAAACCGGCAGGCCGGACTTGAGTCCTGGAGATGGGAAGTACAGTGCCTGCACTCTGAAGGAGGGGTGTTAATGTTGCAGTTTAAAAACTGTAGTGTAAAGCACCCTTCTGGCAAGACAGTGATGGAGTGAATGATGGTGAAAGTTTTTCTTTTTCGGGCCACCCTGCCTTGGTGGGAATCGGCCAGTGTGATAAAAAAAAAAAATAACATACAATATGTGTCAGTATATTTTAAACTCTAATTCGTACCTACTCTGTCTTTTTGCTTGACGTTTATAGCGGGCTGTAGAATCATTGCGTGCCAATGTCCAGCAATAGTCTGCAATCTTCACATCAGCTGCTAGGAGATTCCACTGTTGAAGACGAGAGCCTAGCAATTCAGTCTTATTTTTTGGGTAGTTGCAGATCCCTGACAAGATCATGGAGTTACCCTTTTGTTATGAGATGTGGCCTAGAGGAGTGTGCTTCATCACAGTTTCAGTCACTCTGTAATCCAGCACTGTCATCCATCTCTTCTTCCTCCTCACCACTTTCTTCATCTGACTCGAAGAATACCGAAGTTGGTGCATCAGGAACAGGTAGACCTTCTCCATGTGCAACTGGGCGAATAGCTGATGGAATGTTTGGATATTTAATGGACCCCTTTTTTTTTCTTTGACAAGCCCTTTTGTACTGGAGGTACCATGCAGAAATAACAATTGTTGGTATGGTCTGTTGGCTCTTGCCATGTCATTGGCACAGCACAAGCATTCCTTTCCTCTTCCTGTTCAACCATTGGCAAAGGTTAGTAGCACAATTGTTGCAGCATATGTGTAGAGCCCAGTTCTTATCCTGGTCACCAGTCTTGCATCCGAAATATAGGTGATATGTCTTTCTAACCATAACAGTTATAAGATGTTTCTGTGATACAAAGGTCACCTGGCCACAAATACAAGTACAATGCATCTGAAAGAAGAAAACAACAAACAATTAGAAGATAAACAGAAAATTTATTCAATAATTTATCATTATAATACAGAGCATGGCAGCTAAGCAGAAGTATTTATATCATTCAGAAGGAAAATAAAATTAATATAATATGCCTCACATGCATATCAATAACTTGCTCAGTGAATATTTATTGTAAAAGTGTTTGGCTAAGAAAATCACCTGCCTTTCAACTCAAAATATAAACTTGGACATCACAACCACCTTCTATGACTGCTGGAGCAATAATGAAGGTCAGTGAGACTGTGAGTGTGGTAAGAAACACACTGCCACAAGCCTGTTGGAACCTGTTGTGACACGTAGGTGTATATTGAAAAGCAGAGCTAACAAACAATTTTAACCATGATATTCATTATCAGTGACCTAAAATTAGTTGGAAAATGCAACTCTGGTCTCGGAAGAATTTTGGTTGTTGACCAGTGTTATCATTCTATCACACAGGTTTGGTGTATATAGTGTCATGAGTCGTTATTGAGAGTCCTGGAAGTTATCCTCAAATTTACCAGTCTCTTGTGTGTGTTCCGCCGACAGCTAGTTCGTTGATGTGTGTCTCAGGCGATATGCTCGGAACTATGCTCACTGCGACATATTTCTCTTTCAAAGGGGTGTGCAACCTTTTTTCCCTCCTCTCAAGCCTGCACTCTGTTTCCGGTCATCTTCACCCTTCATAACTGTTCATAACTTTGCGTATATGGGGTGAACTTCTAGTAGTCATTTGTCAGACTAATCCTGTAGTTTATTCAGATCCGTTTGAAGTGTTTCCTGGTCTACTGCTGTGTTTTCTTATTAATTTCACATCATCAGCGAACAAAGATACTTCGAACACTCTTCTGTTATGTCGTTTACGTACACAAGAAACAGTACTGGCCCAAGTGCTGTCCCTTGTGGAACCCCACTAGTCATACTTGCCCATTCTCACATCTTTTTCCTTCCTGTTAAGTATTCGATCCAGTGTAGTACTCTCCCTGTTCTTTCTGCCTGACTTTGTGTTTTTGTGTGTTAGAAAAGAGCTGCATTGAAAATTAAGTAGATTAATATTATTGTTACTAGCACGCTTCTTTCTTATTGTAATATAATAATTATTTTTGTGGAATCATTTGTAAATATGTTATTGATCTGCGTCAAGTGGGTTAGGAGCGGCATTTTAAGATTTTTTTTTTTTTGTTTCATTCTTCAACTTCTCGTCTTATTTTTAAAGAAGATTCTTGGCGTTAATTAGGTCCAGCTGTAAATCTCTCCTCCTCTTCTCCATCCCATGTACTATTTTTGTTTTCTTTCTTGCAATTATCTAATCTTTTCTTCTGGTGTTCCTTCATTCTGTTGGTGACGGTTCAGTAACAAATATTGTTAACACGATACTTTCTTCTTCAGTTTGTTCTCTCCCTCTGGGTCGCTTGTTTTGTACCCTCTCAAGAATTCTGGTGTTGCTTGGGAGACGTTTGTGCTGCTGTAACTTGACACGTCTTATTTTTCCTCTTAGTTGTGCAAATCTTTTAGACCCGATAGGTGAGTCCATTATTAACACTGTTGTTTCCTGTTTCCTAGCGCCTTGTAACACTGTAAACATGTCTGGTGTCACCTCACTTGCTTGTACTAGTTGATGAGGTCAACTGATCTTACCTCGTCACTCTTCTCTCGCACTGCACATTACTTCTCAATAAGTATTTAGTCTTAACTTAAGTTCCAAGCATTTCCTGACTACTTTTCTGTGGTGCCAACCAGTCAAGACTTTCATTGCTTTTTTAGCTTTTGTTAAAATGCATAACGCGAAGGGTGGACAATAACACCCTTGCACACACATACATACACATGTCTCGACCCCTGCAACCACAAATAAGTAAGTACAAATAGGTGAGTACAAACATGACAAAATGGTAATTAACACACACACACACACACACACACACACACACACCTAGGAACTATGAATCGACTCCTGCAATCACAAATAAGTAAGTACACACACATACACACAAGTGGTATGTCCTACCAGGAGAGATTAAGGGAAATCAACCTGACGACACTGTAGAACAGGAGGAATCGACATGGTGGACAGAGACAGGATGATCCAGAGAGGGAACACAGCAACAAGGGGACACGACTGGAAGTTGACGACTCAGATGAGACACAGGGATGTTAGGAAGTATTTCTTCAGTCATAGAGTTGTCAGGAAGTGGAGCAATCTGAAGAGCGATGTAGTGGAGGCAGGATCCATACATAGCTTTAAGAAGAGGTATGATAAAGCTCATGGAGCAGAGAGAGTGGATACACAAATAACCCGCACATAGTCACGGTATTGTGCCTTTTTTGTTATTTAAAGAGAGTGAACCTAGTAGCGACCAGCTAAGAGGCAGGGCCAAGAGCTGTGAATCGACCCCTGCAACTACAATTAAGTAAGTAAACACACACACACACACACACTGTTACTGTTGCATGCAAAGAGTATGTACACTTTATTCGGAGCATGTGAACACACATAAAAGTCTACCTCCCCAACCAGTGAACCAGGTAACTAAGGGTCGGACGATCGGGGCCCCATCGTCAGATCAGTTCCTAGGTTCAGCCAATCATATTGTGAATCTGGCTATTGTGAAGGTGACGTGGATACCGCTCACATTCTCACCCTTGTCATTTTCACCCAGCTGCTGGTTGAACACGGTTGTCCATTCTGTCTCCAAGCTGTCTTTGCCTCTTGATTTACCGTGTTTACACATATATTTCCAACTGTATATAGTGTACATACTTGTAAATACTTATAATCGCACTTGGTGAAGGAAAATATAGTTCAAAGTCATTCACTGTGTTTGTTCTGCTCCTTGCTTCCCTTTACGCCCAGGAAAACAGGCCTTATTGTTCCTGAGTTGTAATAGTTACGCTTTTTACTGGGTAACGTAATTGAAAGTCGTGGCTCCTAAGGGTAAACAACCTGCTTAGTCTAAGGGCATTTAAATTACTCCACATAAACCACCCTAGGACCAGCTTGTACCTTCACATTAAGTGTGGTGTTAATAGTTATTAACAGGAACTGCAAAAAATTAACATATATAAAAATATATTATGTTAATAGTAAACCTACATATACAGCATACAACCTACTCTATATACAAAATCACACATCAATACACATTTACTCACATTAACTCACTAGCACACTGATACTGGTGAGTAAAACAAAATATATAAACAGTGAGGCTTTATGACACCTCTCTACCTCTTTCTTTCCTGACGGCTACTTGGCCAGCAGTCTAAACGTTATATGTACTCTCCAAAACACAGGCCCTTGCACACACACTAAGGAAAATCGTGAGAAAATAATATAATAACCAATGGCCTAGACATGGCCAAAAATACCACCCACATAATTATACCATACCATGACGACTTGTTCCAGCCGCCGCTGGTGTCATACTGACTAATAAATACACCTCCCCTGCTCCTGTCCTGTCCTGGTTACTCTTCAGGCTAATTAATACTCGTCCAGTTCAGAACAAATCACGGAAATTGACATTTATTTATTTATTTATTTATTTACAATTTGAGCACACATACAGAGGTACAAAAAAATACAGATAAGAGCAGCATGCCAAAGCCACTTATACTATGCATAGCATTACGGGCTGGCTTAAAATTAACTTAAGATTAACTAAGCAATGATGAAATCAGTGATAAAACATTAATGTAAACAGATTACTATAAAGCACAAATGAGTATTACAAAGACAGGTCATATGGTTGCATTCAGTCATATGAGGGATTCTGTTAGGTAGTGTATTTAAAAAATAATAAAGTTAGATTGGGTTTTAGGTTTAACATTTATGTGATATAATTGTGAGAAACATTTAAGATATACAATTTATAAGGTTCAGTTATTCAGTATTTATTTGGTTTTGGGTGAGTAAGTGATCTTTGAGAAGAGACTTGAATTTATAAACAGGTAGTGTTTCTTTTATATTTACAGGTAATGAATTCCAGATTTTAGGGCCTTTTATGTGCATTGAGTTTTTGCATAGTGTGAGATGGACACGAGGAACATCAAAGAGTGATCTGTGCCTTGTGTTATGGTCATGTGTTCTGTTGAGGTTGGCAAGGAGATGTTTGAGGGGAGGGTTAATATCAGAGTTAAGTGTTCTATGTATGTAATAGGTGCAGTAATAAGTATGGATGTTTTGTATGACATATAATGGAGCGGTTTTTTATACACAATTTTTAACAATACACTGCTTAATACATACACACACACACACGTACACAGTATCTCATTATCTCTCACTGTCTCATTATCGCTTTTCACTATCATTATCACATCACTATCTCATTACTCTTACCTAGATACTTCACTATCACCATCGCCTTACACTCTCGCCTCCTTCACCATCATCCTAGTCTCGTTACTACCACCATCGCAAGCACTACGATCAGCATCACTACAAACACAGCACTATCATTCACCACCACCATTACGACCACCATCACCACTATCACCACCATGTATCACCATCACTACTATATCACCACCACTATCACCATTATCACCATCACCACTACAGCCACCACCACCATAACCACCACTATCACCACCACCCCTATCACCACCACCATCATCCCTATCACCACCATCATCCCTATCACCACTATCACCACCATCAACCACCATTCACCATAATCACCATCCACCACTATCACCACCATCACCATTATCACCATCACCACCACTATCATCATCGCCATCAATGTTACCATCACAACCACTATCACCAGCATCACCTTTATCACCACTATTACCATCACTATCACCCCTATCAGAACCATCACCATTACCATTATCAGGAAAATTCAACACCAACACATCTAACACCATCACTATCACCTCCACCACCACTACCACCCTTATCACCACCACCGCCACCACTGTCACCACCATTTCCACTATCACCACCACCATGAACACTATCACAACCACCATTATCACCATCACTGTCACCACCACTAACCATCACCACTGCCACTACCACCAACACCACCAATATCACCACTATCACCAACCACCATCCACCACCACCACACCCACCACCACCACCACCACACCACCAATATCAGCACTATCACCAACACCATCACCACTATCACCACCTATTACAACCCAGGAACAATAAGGCCTGTTATCCTGGGTGTAAAGGGGAGCAAGGAGCAGAACAAACACAGCTGAATGACTTTCAATTATTTTTTCCTTCACTAAGAGCAATTATAAGTATTTAAAAGTATGTACACTATATAAAGTTGAAAATAGGTGTGTACCACACGGTGAATCAATAAGCAAAGATACAGCCTGGAGACAGAATGGACAACCGTGTTCAGCCAGCTCTAGAATGGAAATGACAAGGGTGGAAAGGTGAGTGGTGACCACGTCACATTCACAACTGCCAGACCCCACCTTCTCATTGGCTGAACCTAGGTACTGATCTGACGATGGGGCCCCATCATCCGACCCTTAGCACCCGGCTCGCTGGTTGGGGAGGCAGCCGTTTGATGAGGGTGTGTACATGCGCCAAATAAAGGTTACGTACTCTTTGCATGCCACACCACCACTATCACCATCACCACTATCACCATCACCATTACCACTATCAAGACCACCACCACCACCACATCTATCACCACCACCATTATCACCACCACCACATATATCACCACCACCATTATCACCACCACCACCTCATCATCACAACTATCACCACCACACCACCACTATCACCATAACCACCACTATAATCATCACTATCACCACCACCACCATCAACATTATCACCATCACTATCACCACAACCTTTATCATACCACTATCACTATCACCACCACTGCCATCACTATCAATACCATCACCACGCCACCATCACCACCACCATCACTGTGGCATGCGGGTCGGACGATGGGGCCCCATCGTTGAATTAGCACCCAGGTTCCAGCCAATGAGAAGATGGTTTCGGCAATCGCAGAGGTGTTGTGGGTACCACACACCTGTCTGCCCTTGTCATTCCCATTCTCGAGCTGGTTGAAGCACGATCTGCTCTCTAGTGGCTTCTATTCTGCCTTGCTTACCGTGGAGTGCACTAATACCTATTGTTGTACATAGTGTATATAGTGTACATACTTCTGTTCTTACTCGGTGAAAGGAAAATATATTCCAAAGTCATTCAGCTGTGTTTGTTCAGCTCTTTGTTCCCCTGTACACTCAGGATAACAGGCCTTATTGTCCCTGGGTTGTAATAATCACCAACACTGTCACAACCACCACTATCACCATCACAACCACTATCAAGACCACCATCACCACCACCGCTACTCTCACTGACATTATCACCACTATCACCACCACTATTATCACCACTATCACCACCATTATCACCACTATCACTAACCAAACCATCACCACTATCACCACCACCTATCACCACTATCAGCACCATCACCATTACCACTATCAAGACCATCATCACATTTATCACCACCACCACTATCACCATCACTATCACCACCACCACTGCCATCATTATCACCACCACTAACACTGTCACCACCATCACAACCACCACTATCACCATTACCACTATCCCCATCATCACTATCACCACCACCACTATCACCATTACCACCACCAATATCACCACCACTACCAATATCACCACCACCATCAATATACACCACCATCACCATCACTGCCATTACCAACACCACCAATACCACCACTATCACCACCACCACAATACACCACCCCCACCACCACCACCACCACTATCACCATCACCACCGCCAATATCACCACTGTCACCACCACCACCATCACTAACATTACCATCACCACCAATATCACCACTATCACCACCCCCACCATCACCAACACTTATTACCATCACCATTTATCACCACCACTATCACCATCACCACTATTACCATCATCACCACTGTCACCATCATCACTATCACCATCACCATCATCACTATCACCATTATCACCGCTATCACCACTATCACTACCATCACCACTGTCACCACCATCACCACTATCACTACCATCACCACTATTACCACCACCACTATCACCATCATCACCACTGTCACCATCACCATCACTATCACCACTATCACACTATCACTACCATCACCATTATCACTACCATCACCACTATCACCACCATCACCACTATCATCACCACCGCCACTAGCACCACCATCACCAGTATCACCACTATCACTACCATCACCACTATCACCACCACTATCACCACCATCACCACTATCATCACCACCGCCACTAGCACCACCATCACCAGTATCACCACTATCACTACCATCACCACTATCACCACCACTACCACCACCATCACTACTATCACCACCATCACTATCACCATCACCACTATCACCACCACTAGCACCACCATCACCACCACCGCTATAATGATAACAATTCACTAATCAACATTCATTTTGTTTACAATGATAATACACCGATTGTAGGGTAAATTTGTGGTGCTGATTCCGAATATGTGATCGTTTTTCCTTGATTGGCTCTAGTTTTTTATAAATTTGGTATGGCATTGAAAAACATAACAAATGTCAAAAATATATTGACCAGGCGGAGTTAACGTACAAATCGCGTTGAAATAATTTTTTAGATCATGCAAAAGTCAAATCATTAAACACACTAGCACATCATTCTATATAATAACGGATTAACATAGTAATATCATTCAGGTACCACCAATTACTGCTTATGAAAACGTTGTTTGTACGATTTTCTTCTATGTTGGAGGCTCCAGCAATAGTCTGCCATTATGTGCGTGTTCCATCTGTCTTGATATCTTTCCTCCATCACCTTTATATCTTGCTGGAACCTCTTCCCTTGTTCCTCACTGACCTTACAAAGATTATGTGGAAATATGTCTAGTTGGCTATGGAGAAAGTGTACCTTTATGCTCATATTGGTACCTAAATTCTTAAAGCCTGTCAGCATGTTTTGCACCAGTTCTTCATAATTGTCTACTTTGTGATTACCCAAGTTCTTGACAACTGATACATAATTGCACCATAACTGCAGAAACTTCAACATCATTCATACATTTAGCTTTTGAATTTGAGGACCGTGAAAGAATCCAGTTTTCAGCTTATCCATACTTAGCGCAGGGAACGATCTACAAATGTATTTGAAGCAGTTGCCATCTTTGTCCAAGGCCTTAACAAATTTCTTCATTAGCCCTAACTTAATGTGGAGTAGTGGCAGAATAATAATATCCCTGTCAACCATTGGCTCGTTAATGATGTTTGCTATATCTACAGTCATGTTTTCTCTTTAAGGCCATGTCACCTTTGTTCAGTGATCTGCCTTCGCCCTAGTGTCCCACAAACGGATGAAACAAGGTACTTTGTATATCCACTCTGTTGCCCAAGCAGGAACTTTACCATCTTCAGATCAACACAAATAGACATCTTATGCTCATGAAAGCAGAATTTATGCAATACCATTTTGATATTTTCGTATTCTTTAAGTTTTGTTGAGTGAGCAATTCAAAGAAATGCATATTGGTTACCATTGTGCAATAAGACACATTTCAAGCTTCTAATGAAACTGTCTATAAACAGCCGCCAATCTCCAGGTCGATATTCAAGTCCCATTTGAAGAAGTCCAGAGATGTTGTTGCAGTATACAAGTTCTTCATCTCGGCTGAAGTAAGGAATGAGTTCAACCTCTCTTGCCCGATAAGCTGATAATTATTTTAACTTCTTACTGTAGACAGTTCTTTTCGTTTAGTCTGGATGTTAAAATTTCAGATGCTTGCTTTGACAGATTGAGGTCATGTATCAGATCATTGAGTTGTCCTTGGGAGAACTGCTGGGGTATTGAAATGCTTACTTCATATTCACTTCCACTGCTGTCACCTGTGTTACATCTTAAACCCTGAGTTTCTTCAGCATCTGACAACGGAAGGTCAGGCAGTGTTGTAAACACTGGTATGGTAACGTCTTCACTGTGTGGCACAGGTCTCCTTGCTGACTCTAAATCAAGCTGTTCTCACTTGACTTTCTTGTATTGATTAAAACCTTTCACAGTCACCATAAAAAAATAGCAATCATTGTGGTGGGTTTTCGGCTCTCTCCACACCATAGGCACAGTGAAATTTAAATTTTTTCTTTGCCTATTTTTCCACTGTGGTAAACATTCTACACAGGTTTCGCACATCATATGGGGAGCCCAAGACTTGTCTTGGTCTCCAAGAACCACTCGAAAATAAGCAAGATGAGCTTGTTATACAAAATCTGCATTATTTTACAGTGTATTCTCCACAAATGTAGCAAAACACATTGAGATTGTTTAAGCAGACTCTTCGTGAAGTACTCATGTTACTCTGGAAAAAATAACCAAAAGGTTACAATATAGTCACGTGGTCGTTGTTGATACAACTCCTTCCATTAAATATTAAATAATTTAAAAATATAATTCTAATCTTTATTAAAACTATTGGTATATACAAATTCTCACTTCATATACATATACACGCGTTATGACTAAGTTCCCTGTTAACTGAGATATGCAATATCTCACAAACTACAGCCAATTTGAAAAATCTGCTGACATTTTCGAATTCCGCGACCCCAAAATACTCTAAATGCCTTTAAATATCTTTGGCAACGAATTTTTTGTTGTTGTTGACCAGTGAACAATAAATATAAAAAAATTCATTATTATTAGCAGTAGTAGCAGCATTAGTAGTAGTAGTAGTAATAATAATAATAGCAGTAAGAGTAGTAGTAGTAGAAGTAATAGTAGTAGTAATAGCTATAGTAATAGTAGTAGTCATAGTAATAATAATAATAGTAGTAGCAGTAATAGTAGACGCAATATAATAGTAGTAATAATAGTAATAGCTATATTAGTAGCAGTAATAATATTAGTAGTAGTAGTATTAGTAGACGCAATATTACAGTAGTAGTAATAGTTATATTAGTAGCAGTAATAATAATAGTAGTAGTAGTAGTAATAGTAGTAGTAGAAGCAATATAATAGTGGTAATAATAGTAATAGTATTACATAGTTATATTAGTAGTAGTATAAAGCCGTGTTTAAAATTACAATTAAAAACTTTAAATATCTTTGTTCCATTCACTAATGCAACAAAGACTAAAACAACTATTATAAAAACTGAGTATTAACTCGCTAGCACCATAAGTGAAGGCCGGTGAGACGTTGTTTACGGTCACTAAGTCCTCTGTGATGACACCTTCAATTCCTGCTCTGGGACTCCCATGGTGCTGATGCCACATTTGTCTCCCTAGTTAACTTTTACAGTCTCGTAAGATAATGGCGACATGGGGCTTCTTTTACTGTTATTGGTAGAGATAAAACTGTCCAGATATAGTGAGAACGTTACTGTCTCGCCTGTTCCCATGCTGAGATGAAATTTTCGCATGCGATGATTTTTTTTTTCACCTCGTTACCATAATCATACGTCGTTCAGATTACGTCAATCCGCGATGCGGCAGATTTTACGTCCTACGGATTACGCCAGATTCGCACACTTAATTAAAGCGGGGCAGAAGAGGTACTTTGTGAATAACCTAAACGAAGCTTTTATGAAGACTTCAGAGTGGGTGAAGAATTTAAAACCTGCAGTATTGGTGTTAGTATTCATCTGGAAGTACTCATTTGTACGGGCTAAAGAGGTATGAGCTCTATCTCCTGGCACCGACTACTTGACTGATACTCGACTGCTGTGATATCACGACTCCATATTCACTGTGAAGTTTGTCATAGTGTACTGCACACCTAGTTTGTTCCTCAGTGTGACACACACACTACTGCCTCTCCTAGTGCTGCCTCTCCTAGTGAGTCTCACGTACACACTACTGCCTCTCCTAGTGAGTCCCACGTACACACTACTGCCTCTCCTAGTGAGTCCCACGTACACACTACTGCCTCTCCTAGTAACTCCCACGTACACACTACTGCCTCTCCTAGTGAGTCTCACGTACACGCTACTGCCTCTCCTAGTAACTCCTACGTACACACTACTGCCTCTCCTAGTAACTCCCACGTACACACTACTGCCTCTCCTAGTGAGTCCCATGTACACACTACTGCCTCTCCTAGTAACTCCCACGTACACACTACTGCCTCTCCTAGTGAGTCTCATGTACACACTACTGCCTCTCCTAGTAACTCCCACGTACACACTACCGCCTCTCCTAGCGAGTCCCACATACACACTACTGCCTCTCCTAGTGAGTCTCACGTACACACTACTGCCTCTCCTAGTGAGTCCCACGTACACACTACTGCCTCTCCTAGTGAGTCACGTACACACTACTGCCTCTCCTAGTAACTCCCACGTACACACTACTGCCTCTCCTAGTGAGTCTCACGTACACGCTACTGCCTCTCCTAGTAACTCCTACGTACACACTACTGCCTCTCCTAGTAACTCCCACGTACACACTACTGCCTCTCCTAGTGAGTCCCATGTACACACTACTGCCTCTCCTAGTAACTCCCACGTACACACTACTGCCTCTCCTAGTGAGTCTCATGTACACACTACTGCCTCTCCTAGTAACTCCCACGTACACACTACCGCCTCTCCTAGCGAGTCCCACATACACACTACTGCCTCTCCTAGTGAGTCTCACGTACACACTACTGCCTCTCCTAGTGAGTCCCACGTACACACTACTGCCTCTCCTAGTGAGTCTCACGTACACACTACCGCCTCTCCTAGTGAGTCCCACGTACACACTACTGCCTCTCCTAGTAACTCCCACGTACACACTCCTAGTGAGTCTCACGTACATACAACTTCACTTCTTCAGACAACCAGGCTTACAGAAGGGCTGTGGAGAATGTAATGAAGATGTCCAGTTATGCCTGTCACAGGAGCTGTAAGTTCATTGTAAAATTTATGCGAATGAAATTGTAAATTGCATAACGAGCTCATTACTATTTGTACGTATCAGTAGCTCTGAAAATAGTTCATTACTGCAGTAAAATGTTATTTTAGCAAAATATTGGGGGCCTGTCCACGGGTATTAGTTGCCCCTGTATTCTTTACTACCGACAGCACGATGAGTATTGGGCGCGTAATAAAGTTATGCCATCCAACTTATTACCAAGATCGAGAACCAACATTTACTCATTGTGCTTGTATATAAGCCACCAGGTGCAACTTCCCAACAATTCAAGGAACAGCTTTCAAAAATTAACTTCTTTCTGGAAAACCTTCCAGTCCCACCCCCAAACATCTTACTGCTTGGTGATTTCAATCTAAGACATACAAAATGGAAGAATGTAGCAAATAATGTTGTAGCAGAAATAATCCCTGGAGGAAGCTCAGATGAAAAGTCACACACACATGAGCTGCTGAATTTCTGCAGTAAACACACCCTAAGTCAGCAGATAGTGGAACCAACAAGACTGAAGAACACACTAGACCTTATTTTCACAAATAATGAGGACCTGGTTAGAAACATAATATAAAAAACAATTAATTCTGATCACAATCTAATCGAAGTCCAGACTTACATGCACAGGGATCCTGACCAGCAAAATTCATACAGCTATGAGGGTGCCTCCACCAAATTCAACTTCAACAACAAGAACATCACCTGGGACCAGGTAAACCATGTTCTAAATGAAATATGTCGGGAAGATATCTTAAATAATATGAATCCTAACCAGCGCCTTGAAAAGATCAACTTTCTGGTAGTTGAAGTATGTTCAAGGCATATTCACCTAAGAAAAAAGAAGAGAAGAAGTACACTGGAGAGAGAGAGACGCTCCCTCTACAGAAGAAGGTGAAGAATCACTGAGCTCCTTAAGAATGCTAGATTATCTGAAACATGGAAGTAGAAAATATTGAACTTAAGTTGAAGGACTCTTAGAGGATCCAGGAGAAACAAGAGGAGCTAAAAGCAGTTAGAGAAATTGAAAGAAATTTGAAATATTTCTTTTTATATGCCAAAAACAAGGCAAAAACCACATCTAGTATAGGGCCCCTGCTCAGACAATATGGAACTTACACAGACGACAACAAAGAAATGAGTGAGATGCTGAAACCTCAATATGACTCTGTGTTTAGCGATCCACTAATCAGTCTAAAGACAGACAATCCATATAATTTTTTCATGAATGAGCCTCAAAACTCTGTCAATGTATGCCAAATTTCTGACATAACCCTAACTCCACTAGACTTCGAGAAAATCATTGACAACATGCCCATGCACTCAGCCCCAGGCCCAGACTTATGGAACTTTGTGGTCATTAAGAACTTCAAAAAAAAAAAAAACCCTTTGGCGGGCTCTAAGTATGCTAGGGAGAAGGAGCATAGACACAGGTAAGATTCCACAGTCACTAAACACAACGGATATGGCCCCACTTCATAAAGGTGGCAGCAAAGTAATAGCTAAGAACTATAGACCAATAGCTCTAACGTCCCATATCATAAAAATCTTTGAAAGAGTTCTAAGAAACAGGATTGCAAACCACTTGGATTCCCAATAACTGCACAATCCAGGGCAACATTGGTTCAGAGGAGGTCGCTCCTGTCTCTCGCAACTACTGGACCACTATGACCTCTCAAGGGAGGTTCCTTGACGCTGGTGAGGGGCTCTTGACCTTGGGAATTGGATCTGTGCTCCAGTTCCCTGAATTAAGCCTGAATACCAGCACTTCACAAAATAATTACTAAGGCCTGGAGATTTAACCTAAATCAAACATGTTTTATGATGAGTTGAAATATATAAAAAGTGTAGAAAATATACAAAATATACTTAGGAGAATTATTTATTTGTCAAATATCACTATAATGCGATGAATGCTATTTTGTGGTATTTTTTTCTAAAATTATTTTTTTTAAACTGCACTGTATATATTACATGCATTTATGCAGAAAAATTAAAGAACTAGAAGAAATTAATATTTATTTTTCTTTTGCTGGAACAGAATATGCTGACTAAATTAACCTATTTCGCAAACTAAAGGAAGTAGCCTATTTACCATGCATGTCTATTTTTTTTTATATAAATTTCTGTCCTTTACTTGCCGTCTCCAAGAGATTTTATTGGCATATTATTGCATATTATCTCGTGCCGCCAATTATCCACATCACTACAGCATAGTTTACAAAATGCATGAAAGTCACCTTTTCTGCTTTTGGCAATAAATCCAAATTCTGTGGTTCATTCATGGTTAAATGTAGTCTTTCTTTTCGGCATGTCTTTAGGAGTTTAACTAAAGCAAGAAATAAATCCAACCACTTGCCACTGCGGCCTTCAGGGAGGGCGGGTTGAAAAACTTTTTTTTTTCTAATTATCCAATTTCATTGAAATTTTTACTGTGATTTAAACAACATTTGAGACATGCAAACCGTGTTTGTAGTGACTTTTGCCTCAAAAGATAGAGAAAAAATAATGCCCTATTTTATAGGGTATAATACAAAAACCTTAAAAAAAATGGTAAAATGTACAATGTTGTAGTTGACATCAGATGAAAGATAATGGTCTAAATAGGAACCAAACAATGAGGTTTTGAGCGAAGTGTTGAATTGTCTTTTTTTTTTTTTAAGGATTTTTTTTGTGGGGGGAAAAAATCATTAACACAAAAACAGTAAAGCATATTGCTAATATCTCGTTGTCCCATTCTAACACAATGCTAACCCGATATGTGAAAAAATCATAGCATTCTGCCAAATAGTTTTCTCAATAACTTATTCCTGAGAAAAAGAGAAACTCCATTTTCTGTAAAACTCTACGGTCACGGTGCACCAAACTTCGGCACACTTCACATACCCTACCCTCTACTGCAGCCCACAGGTGACTGAGCAACTTTCACTCTGAACATTAATATAGAGTCGACAGAGAAGATGCCATGTAGTGTATCTGAAAAAAAACAATAAAAATCGTAATCTTTGGAGTAAAAAAAAAGAAGAAAAAAAAAACACATGAATTGACATCATGTCTTGACGACAGCAAGAACAAAAAATTACATTTTTGTTAAAAGATGCTTAGAAATACGATAGAAACAAGCTGATTGAATCAATATGTTGCCAGAACTTTGCACTATTTTTCGGTAAGAAAACATTTTTTCTAAAAATTTTCGTTTTTTTTTCTTGTATTTGCCTTGTTTCCCTTCAGAAGACTTAACGTCTCAGACTCTGACGTGTACTTAACTGATAACTTGAGTTGTTTCATACATGTACACCACGGCTCCGTGCAGTGTTGCCAACTGCAACTTCATAAAATTATAATAAAAATACATAATTGGTTATTGTGGTGTTCAGTTCCTGCTGTTTTAGTATACATAAGGTAATTTATATAATTATTTTTAGACAGTCTCCAAAAAGAACAAATTAACATTCTGCTTGAGGTGGAGCAGGATGGAGGACAGAGTCCTCAAAAGCAGGATTCTCCGGCCTAAAGCAGGACATCTGGCCAGCCTTCTCATATCCCTTTATAAATAGGTTTAACAATTAGTAACACCATACATTACTGTTAAAGATCCACTTTTACTGGAAAATATTCCCATTTTTTTCTATATATTTCAGCCTATGCCTCTGTCTCTTGGCACTGAAAATTCTTCACAATTTTCAAGAACTTACTTCCTCTTATTCAGTACATTTGATATATTAATCACATCGCTTCCCTCTGCACCCCGTCGTATACCATTTATAAATCTATAAACACAACAAAAATATTCCTCTGTTATAGATGAGTATTGCATATACAGTACTGGCATAATTATTATGGATTTTTTTTAAATTCTGTATTTTTCTACTGAAAGGTCAATTAAGCCAATTTCATTGACTGCTAATGGATTTGTTTTGATACATTAGCTCAGGGCATCTATTTAAAATTAACATTAAAAAAGTTGAAGAACATTGTGAGTTTTTGTTTGGCAACTCGGAAGGAACAATGGATGGGAAAACTGAACTAGACAGGCCAGGTGGTGTTTATTAAGACACTTGTCTCACTTGCTCTCCTGGTTTGGTGCGCAAATGATATTTTCTGCTTTTTATTGACTGTGATAATTACAGTAGTGTATATTTTCTGTGTCCATTCTTGCTGCTAAAAGTGCCTTTTGTTTTTTCCTTTCAGTTTAATGATTAGAAAGAAAGTCAGCAGAAATGGGTAAAAAGAGCGATTTGAGTCCTCGCAAAGTGAGACATATAAGCATTTTATTGAGTGATAGTATTTTGAAACAGAAAGAAATAGTAATAAAACTTGGCGTTTCAATTCAATCAATACAATTAAGAAGAATTTGAAGTACAATCAAGATTTAAACTCGAGAAGAGTGGGAAGATGTGGTGCAAAATGATAGGCATCACCGTGATTAGACAGAAAATTAATGCTAATGGCTCTTAACGGAAGAGCATCTTGCAGCCAGATTTCCTCTGACCTAGCAGCAGCAGGTGTTACCCTGCCAGAAGGACAGTTAATGAGAGGTTTCTGGAGAGTGGATTGAAAACATATTGTCCCAGAAAGAAACCGCGACTTGCCGAATCCATGATACGGAAACGTTTAGCCTGGGTTAAGAATCATTGAGTGGACTTCTCAACAATGGGTGCGATTCATTTGTTGTTCATAAAAGAACATTAATTATTAGAAAAGTGACAATTCTATCTGAAAAATTAAGATTACCATTCAGCTTCTCTGGTTGTTCCACCACTTCTGTTGCTGTAGGTGGTATTCTCTCATCACTCAATCATTGCAGTGCTGGATGACCGTGTGCTGACCGAATGACCGAATGTCTGAAGCAGACGATCAAATTTCCTCTGAAAATCATGGTTTGGCGAGCCATTTTTGTTCATGGAACAGATCATTTGCACATCGCTGAGGATACCATGAACCAGCTTAAGTATATAGAAATACTACAACGCCAATTACTGCCTCGGATAAGGGATTGATATGGTGATGGACGTTGGATATTCATACAATACTCAGCCCCATGTCACACGACAAAATCAGTAAAGACGTGGCGTGCGCAAAATGGCGTTGAGCTGCTCCCATGGCCTAGAAATCATCCCGACATGAGAGTTTATGGTCTGTATTGAAGGCTGAAATACACATGAAGTTTCCATTCTGCCAGAATCAAGGAATTATTCAAAATATTGACCATTGGCATGATGCCCACACGTGTAAAAGCACTTATGGATATAAAATGGTTGACTTGCACTGATATATCAAAATAAATCATTTAGCAGTCAGTGAAATAGATTTAATAGATCTTTTAGTAGAAAAATTAAGAATTTTCAAAAAATCCATAATAATTATGCCAGTACTGTATATATGCTTCACCGCAAAGTCCTGGTTTGTGTTGCAGCAACTCCTTTCCCTTCCTAACACTGTCTTATTCCTCTGTCATCATACGTTCCTTTTTTCCCATTAACTTTCAGTAGCAATTCTGAAAGACTTTTTTTCCTTATGTATGTTTCAAACTCTCGTGTCCATGTTTCTCTTAGACAAGGGAATTATGTATGCTCTCTGTTTATACTTAGGTAACTTCCATCTTTCAACCATAACAGTTGAACCTACTTTCACCAGTGTTTCAGTTAATTTCATCCATTTCTGCTGCTTTTCCTATACTTTCATCCTACTTACAACAGTATTATACTTATTTCTTTCATACTTTCAACTCTTGCTGCCTAACATTTCTTCATTTTCATTAAATTATTCAAAATATTGTACCTCTGCCTATTATGAAACCATTTACTTAATTCAAATACACAATCTCACTTTTATTCACACTTTTCACTTCCAACGATAACTTCCGCAAAACTGTTTCTCATTTTAGTATAAAGGACTCGCAACTCTCACTTCACTCAACATTTTAGTATAAAGGACTCGCAACTCTCACTTCACTCAACATTTTAGTATAAAGGACTCGCAACTCTCACTTCACTCAACATTTTAGTATAAAGGACTCGCAACTCTCACTTCACTCAACATTTTAGTATAAAGGACTCGCAACTCTCACTTCACTCAACATTTTAGTATAAAGGACTCACAACTCTCACTTCACTCAACATTTTAGTATAAAGGACTCACAACTCTCACTTCACTCAACATTTTAGTATAAAGGACTCGCAACTCTCACTTCACTCAACATTTTAGTATAAAGGACTCGCAACTCTCACTTCACTCAACATTTTAGTATAAAGGACTCACAACTCTCACTTCACTCAACATTTTAGTATAAAGGACTCACAACTCTCACTTCACTCAACATTTTAGTATAAAGGACTCACAACTCTCACTTCACTCAACATTTTAGTATAAAGGACTCGCAACTCTCACTTCACTCAACATTTTAGTATAAAGGACTCGCAACTCTCACTTCACTCAACATTTTAGTATAAAGGACTCGCAACTCTCACTTCACTCAACATTTTAGTATAAAGGACTCACAACTCTCACTTCACTCAACATTTTAGTATAAAGGACTCGCAACTCTCACTTCACTCAACATTTTAGTATAAAGGACTCGCAACTCTCACTTCACTCAACATTTTAGTATAAAGGACTCACAACTCTCACTTCACTCAACATTTACCACTTAGACTCGCTTAAAAAAATCTCCTCTCACTACCAGGTGCACAAACGCCTCGTATTCTGTAACACACATTTTTTTTTTTAATTTTAACATTTATGTACTCCTTATTTCATTTCACAGTTGTTCATTTATCATTACCATTACTCACCTTTAAGCAATCCTCTCCCATTTAGCTTTGTTTCATTTATACTTAAGGCATCAAGCTCTCTTTAAATTCATAAAGTTAGCAATCAGTTATTTATTAACATCAGTACTTGTTCCGCCTACATTCCAACAATCATATGTTAAGATTTATTTATTTTAGTAATTACATGGGTGATAAGGGTAACTAGCTTTTTCTTGCAAGCACTTTAGTCGCCTTCAACGACACGCATGACAGTACTGGCTTAAGAACTACTATAAATCACACAAGAAAATAAAAATACACCAGCAGTCTTGCCAGATTACAGAACATTCAATTCGCTTCTATTTTTGCTCACAACTCTACGCATATACAGGATTTTTTCCGAATGCTGAATAAAAGTGATGAACCGCATATCTGTCCAAGTGATCATCCAAGTGCATCTCTTCCAACTTAAGATTAGGACTGTGAACTTAAAAATAATAAAGGATCCAACATTGTAAAGGTGTTGTGGAAAATAATTTCCCAAAATTACGCTGTATATTTTTTATAATGTAAATATACCTGATTAATACATTACTATTGCTCTAAAGTGTATTTTAAAGAAGTGAATCGACAGGGAAGCTCTGCGCCTGCGCTGACGAGCAGGGGAGAGACGCCATTGTTTTGAATGTGGTAAAAGCACGCTAGTGAAATGTGCATAAATTTTCGTCGCTCTAGGGGTTATATTGGGCTTAAAACCTCTCAAATAGGAGCCAAAATTGTTGGATTTGCAGTCCTGCATAACGTGAACATTAGGCGAGTAGACAGGACGGTCCGGGAACCCCAGCTAAGTCATGTCTACTTATGTTGAGATTCTGGCCAATATTTTCTTCATATTTAGGAAGGGGGGTTGGTATGACACACCGTAATCTCCAGACTAATTGGTGAGTCTTATTATTATAAATTCTACTTCAATGTATATGTATTCACACTTTAAATTTAATATACAGTCTATATATTTATATTAATGCTTTTACCAGAATTCCTGGTGATGTATATTTCATTTGAAATTAATATAGGTCCAGAGTGACTTGTGGAGAGATGGATTATGGTAGGTATCAAAGGGGGACATTTTTTGCGACCTAGGTGTCCTAAAATTCCTACTTGTCTCTGTAACCTTGATAAAGAATAATTATTTTTGTTACCATTTGTTGGTATGTATCTAATGAGATTCATCCAAGTAAATTTAATTTTCCATTGGTGTGTTCCATTGTTCTGTGTTCTTTATATATTCTACAGCCTATCAATTACTTTTTTTTCCAGATTGCGTCTTCAACGAAAATCTTCAGTTCCTGCCATAAGTGACTGGTTGCCGTCAGCTGGCTGAGGAGCTTCGTCTTCCTCAGACATTATTGTTGTCGGCTTAACAAGACTTAAAGCATATTAACAGTGTATAATAACACGTGTGAAAGTTCAGCAGTAACCTGGTTCATGTGTTATATGTGATAAAGATGTTCCAGTGATCATTGAAACAGTAAGATTCAGACGAATTCCACTTTGCGTATTTTGAAAAATAAAGTGAGTTGAAAACAATGATCATTCTAATATTATTAATAGTGTAATGAGGAGTGTGAACAAAAAAGACCCATGAATTTTAATAAGTTAGTGATAATATTAATCCTCAAACGTCAAAATATAATGTGGCAATTACATGAATTATGACAGATTGTGGATAGTGGTGAGACGGGAGGGACAATGTTGAGGTGGCGACGGCAGGTGCGAGCATCCTCCCCGCACGGCACACAAGCTCACCACTGGTGCACTGGATACTCTGAGCCGGAGAACACCCAGCTCAGAGCCCTCAGGCGGAGCTCACAAGCAACAGAGTGCAATAACGCAAGAAGAACGAGAATGAGAAGAAAAAATTGGAAGAATTATCAGCTTCATACATGTTCATATCAAACTTTGGAGTTACCAGTGTCTTATGCTGTGAGAAGTTCACTGAGCCTCCTCACTCAATCTGTTTATTTGTATATAGTGGATTGTTGTTTCCTCGTTATGTCGTTGCTTCGGACTAAACCCGACCTAGTTGCATGGAGTCATCTTTGCTTTTGCGATCTTAAGTTTATGTGGAGTTGGACATTTCTCAAATTAAAACAATATAGCAATGCTTATAATGTGATAATATATCTAATTATTATGTGCTCTTTTCCTGTTGCCACTGAGGGCTTTTGTCCAGCTGGTTGTGACTGTGATGACAGTAGCTTGACGGTAAACTGTCAAAACGTGAGCTTAGGAGTCGTTCCAATCCTACTGAACCCTCGGGTGCAGACGATAATTCTCAGTCAGAACAAGATCCGAGCCCTCTCACAGTCTCTTGTTTTTTACTCTGATCTGAAGAAACTTGACATATCTGATAATGAAATAATGTCTCTTGGAAAAAGGAACTTCGAAGAGCAACATAACTTGGCCGAGCTGATTGTGAGCAATAACAACCTCAAGATACTAGAGAGCACCGATCTGCAAGGGCTGGCGGGCCTCAAGGTATTTCACCTGGATAACAATAAAATCTTCAATATTGAAGACGGAGCCTTCAGGGGTTTAGTTAACCTCATTGAACTGAACTTGTCCAAGAACAAAATCAAAAGTTTAAGTGAAAGTAGTCTCAGTGAACTGCCAAATTTATGGACACTGAACCTGAGTGGGAACAAGTTAGGGAGTATACCTAGTACCGGGCTAATAAATCTAACGTCCCTGTCGGAGCTGGACCTGAGTGACAATCAGATTTCGCAAGTGCCTGGTCGTGCCTTTAGTGGCGTCACCAGCCTGACTCGTCTCGTCCTGGACAAGAACAACATTAGTGACATCAGCCCCGAGGCATTGACAGGCCTGTGTGAGCTGCGTCACCTCTCCCTCGTCGACAACCGCCTTCTGCAAGTTCCCTCAATTGCCATAACTGGTCTTCCTGATCTCCAAGAACTGGACCTCAGTGGAAACCTCTTTGAGGAGCTCCTGGGGATTGTTTCAAAGGGCTGACTTCCCTATTGTCACTGTCATTGTCCCGGTGCCCACGACTTAGTGGCATCAGTACTGAAGCCTTCCTGAGCACGAGCGTCTTAGAGACATTGGTACTAAGCCACAATCCTCGCTTGGCCTTCCTTCCCCCTGCCACTCTGGCCTCGCTTCTCAGCCTCCGTCATTTGGACCTCACAGCGTGCGGCCTCCTGTACCTCACACCCACACAGGTGAGTTTCACCTCCAGGAAATATAAATTGAGTCCACAATATAAATGGCAAACAACAGTGAGGAAAAGTCACACGTTTCGGAACCAGCTGACCCTACGCCTCAGTAGAGTCATGACACTTTGTACTCTGCAGTGTCGAAGGTTCAAGCGTTTATTAGCACAACGTTTCTCTCTGTGCAAAGGTTCATCAAGCTATGGCTAGATAAATCTTCACACAGAGCGAAACGTTGTCTTAATAAAAGCTTCTTTTGCAAATTGTCTTTTCTTTTCAGTGTTGTCTAGTTTAGTAAAGACATTATGTTGGCGTTAACTGAGATAAACACAAATCCAACTCAGGGAAAAATAAACCATACCCCGGCCGGGATTGAACCCGCGGTCAGAGAGTCTCAAAACTCCAGCCCGTCGCGTCATTACGATTTCGTGAGTCAGGAAAAATATGTCGAACTTAGGGAAAAATTAACTCGGTGAAACGAGTCCAACTTAGGAAAAAAAAAAAGGTCCAACTCAGGCAGTCCCGAGAGAAATATAGACACCACCGAGAGAAACATAGACACCACCGAGAGAAACATAGACACCACCGAGAGAAACATAGACACCACCGAGAGAAACATACACACCACCGAGAGAAACATACACACCACCGAGAGAAACATACACACCACCGAGAGAAACATACACACCACCGAGAGGAAACATACACACCACGAGAGAAAACATACACACCACCAAGAGAAACATAGACACATCCGAGAGAAACATACACACCACCGAGAGAAACAGACACCACCAAGAGAAACATAGACACACCCGAGAAAAAACATAACACACCACCGAGAGAAACATACACACCACCGAGAGAAACATACACACCACCCAGAGAAACATACACACCACCGAGAGAAACATACACACCACCAAGAGAAACATAGACACATCCGAGGAGAAACATACACACCACGAGAGAAAACAGACACCACCAAGAGAAACATAGACACCACCGAGAAAACATACACACCACCCAGAGAAACATACACACCACCGAGAGAAACATACACACCACCGAGAGAACATAAAACACCACCCAGAGAAACATACACACCACCAAGAGAAACATAGACACATCCGAGAGAAACATACACACCACCCAGAGAAACATACCCACCACCGAGAGAAACATACACACCACCGAGAGAAACATACACACCACCGAGAGAAACATACACACCACCGAGAGAAACATACACACCACCGAGAGAAACATACACACCACCGAGAGAAACATAGACACATCCGAGAGAAACATACACACATCCGAGAGAAACATACACACCACCGAGAAAACATACACACCACCGAGAGAAACATACACACCACCGAGAGAAACATCACACCCCCCGAGAGAAACATACACACATCCGAGAGAAACATACACAAACCCCCGAGAGAAAACATACACACATCCGAGAGAAACTTTCACACCACCGAGGAAACATACACACCACCGAGAGAAACATACACACATCCGAGAGAAACATACACACCACCGAGAGAAACATACACACCACCGAGAGAAACATACACACCACCGAGAGAAACATACACACCACCCAGAGAAACATACACACCACCGAAGAAACATACACACCACCGAGAGAAACATACACACCACCCCAAGAAACATACACACCACCGAGAGAAACATACACACCACCGAGAGAAACATACACACATCCGAGAGAAACATACACACCACCGAGAGAAAACATACACACCACCGAGAGAAAAATACACACCACCGAGAGAAACATACACACCACCGAGAGAAACATACACACCACCGAGAGAAACATACACACCACCGAGAGAAACATACACACATCCGAGAGAAACATACACACCACCGAGAGAAACATACACACCACCGGAGAAACATACACACCACCAAGAGAAACAAGACACAAAACCGAGAGAAACATACACACCACCGAGAGAAACAACACACCACCGAGAGAAACATACACACCACCGAGAGAAAAATACACACCACCGAGAGAAACATACACACCACCGAGAGAAACATACACACCACCGAGAGAAACATACACACCACCAAGAGAAACATAGACACATCCGAGAGAAACATAAAACACCACCGAGAGAAACAACACACCACCGAGAGAAACAAAACACACCACCGAGAGAAACATACACACCACCGAGAGAAACATACACACCACCGAGAGAAACATACACACCACCGAGAGAAACATACACACCACCAAGAGAAACATAGACACATCCGAAGAAACATACACACCACCGAGAGAAACATACACACCACCGAGAGAAACATACACACCACCGAGAGAAACATACACACCACCGAGAGAAACATACCCCACCACCGAGAGAAACATACACACCACCGAGAGAAACATACACACCACCGAGAGAAACATACACACATCCGAGAGAAACTACACACCCACGAGAGAAACATACACACATCCGAGAGAAACATACACACCACCGAGAGAAACATACACACCACCGAGAGAAACATACACACCACCGAGAGAAACATACACAACCACCGAGAGAAACATACACACCACCGAGAGAAAAAATACACACATCCGAGAGAAACATACACACCACCGAGAGAAACATACACACCACCGAGAGAAACATACACACCACCGAGAGAAACATACACACCACCGAGAGAAACATACACACCACCGAGAGAAAAAATACACACCACCGAGAGAAACATACACAACCACCGAAGGGAAAAATACACACCACCGAGAGAAAAAATACACACCACCGGGGAGAAACAACACACCACCGAGAGAAACATACACACCACCGAGAGAAACATACACACCACCGAGAGAAACATACACACCACCGAGAGAAACATACACAAACCCCCGAGAGAAACATACACACCACCGAGAGAAACATACACACATCCGAGAGAAACATTACACACCACCGAGAGAAAAAATACACACCACCGAAAGAAACATACACACCACCGAGAGAAACATAAAACACCACCGAGAGAAACATACACACATCCGAGAGAAACATACACACCACCGAGAGAAACATACACACCACCGAGAGAAAAATACACACCACCGAGAGAAAAATACACACCACCGAGAGAAACATACCACACCACCGAGAGAAACATACACACCACCGAGAGAAACATACACACCACCGAGAGAAACATACACACCACCGAGAGAAAAAATACACACCACCGAGAGAAACATACACACCACCGAAGAAACATACACACCACCGAGAGAAACATACACACCACCGAGAGAAACATACACACCACCGAGAGAAACATACACACCACCGAGAGAAACATACACACCACCGAGAGAAACATACACACCACCGAGAGAAACATACACACCACCCAGAGAAACATACACACCACCGAGAGAAACATACACACCTCCGAGAGAAACATACACACCACCGAGAGAACATTACACACCACCGAGAGAAAAATACACACCACCGAGAGAAACAACACAAACCCCCGAAGAAACATACACACCACCGAGAGAAACATACACACCACCGAGAGAAACATACACACCACCGAGGAAACATACAAAACCCCCGAGAGGAAACATACACACCACCGAGAGAAAAAATACACACATCCGAGAGAAACATACACACCACCGAGAGAAACATACAAAACCACCGAGAGAAACATACACACATCCAGAGAAACATACACACCACCGAGAGAAACATACACACCACCGAGAGAAACATACACACACCCGAAAAAACATACACACCACCGAGAGAAACATACACACCACCGAGAGAAACAAAACACACCACCGAGAGAAACCCTACACACCACCGAGAGAAACATACACACATCCGAGAGAAACATACAACACCACCGAGAGAAACATACACACCACCGAGAGAAACATACACACATCCGAGAGAAACATACACACCACCGAGAGAAACATACACACCACCGAGAGAAACATACACACCACCGAGAGAAACATACACACCACCGAGAGAAACATACACACCACCGAGAGAAACATACACACATCCGAGAGAAACATACAAAACCACGAGAGAAACATACACACCACCCAGAGAAACAAACACACCACCGAGAGAAACATACACACCACCGAGAGAAACATACACACATCCGAGAGAAACATACACACCACCGAGAGAAACATACACACCACCGAGAGAAAAATACACAAACCCCCGAGAGAAACATACACACCACCGGGGAAAACATACACACCACGAAGAAACATACACACCACCGAGAGAAACATACACACCACCGAGAGAAACATACCACCACCCAGAGAAACATACACACATCCGAGAGAAACATACACACCACCGAGAGAAACATACACACCACCGAGAGAAACATACACACCACCGAGAGAAACATACACACCACCAGAGAAACATACACACATCCGAGAGAAACATACACACCACCGAGAGAAACATACACACATCCGAGAGAAACATAAAACACCACCGAGAGAAACATACACACCACCGAGAGAAACATACACACCACCGAGAGAAACATACACACATCCGAGAGAAACATACACACCACCGAGAGAAACATACCACATCCGAGAGAAACATACACACCAACCGAGAGAAACATACACACCACCGAGAGAAACATACACACCACCGAAGAAACATACACACCACCGAGAGAAACATACACACATCCGAGAGAAACATACACACCACCGAGAGAAACATACACACCACCGAGGAAAACATACACACCACCGAGAGAAACATACACACCACCGAGAGAAACATACACACCAACCGAAGAAACATACACACCACCGAGAGAAACATACACACCACCGAGAGAAACATACACACCACCGAGAGAAACATACACACACCGAGAGAAACATACACACCACCGAGAGAAACATACACACCACCGAGAGAAACATACACACCACCGAGAGAAACATAAAACACCACCCAGGAAACATACACACCATCCAGAGAAACATACACACCACCGAGAGAAACATACACACATCCGAGAGAAACATACACACCACCGAGAGAAACATACACACATCCGAGAGAAACATACACACCACCGAGAAGAAACATACACACATCCGAGAGAAACATACACACCACCGAGAGAAACATACACACCACCGAGAGAAACATACACACCACCGAGAGAAACATACACACCACCGAGAGAAACATACACACCACCGAAGAAACATACACACCACCGAGAGAAACATACACACATCCGAGAGAAACATACACACCACCGAGATGAAACATACACACCACCGAGAGAAACATACACACCACCGAGAGAAACATACACACCACCGAGAGAAACATACACACACCGAGAGAAACATACACACCACCGAGAGAAAAATACACACATCCGGAGAAAACATACACACCACCGAGAGAAAACATACACACATCCGAGAGAAACATACACACCACCGAAAAAACATACACACATCCGAGAAAACATACACACCACCGAGAGAAACATACACACCACCGAGAGAAACATACACACCACCGAGAGAAACATACACACATCCGAGAGAAACATACACACCACCGAGGAAACATACACACCACCGAGAGAAAAAATACACACCACCGAGAGAAACATACACACCACCGAGAGAAACATACACACCACCGAGAGAAACATACACACCACCGAGAGAAACATACACACCACCGAAGAAACATACACACCACCGAGAGAAAACATACACACCACCGAGAGAAACTACACACATCCGAGAAAACATACACACCACCGAGAGAAACATACACACCACCGAGAGAACATACACACCACCGAGAGAAACATACACACCACCGAGAGAAACATACACACATCCGAAGAAACATACACACCACCGAGAGAAACATACACACATCCGAGAGAAACAAACACACCACCGAGAGAAACATACACACATCCGAGAGAAACATACCCCACCACCGAGAGAAAAAATACACACATCCGAGAGAAACAAACACACCACCGAGAGAAACATACACACCACCGAGAGAAACATACACACCACCGAGAGAAACATACACACCACCGAGAGAAACATACCACATCCAGAGAAACATACACACCACCGAGAGAAACAACACACCACCGAGAGAAACATACACACCACCGAGAGAAACATACACCATCCGAGAGAAACATAAAACACCACCGAGAGAAACATACACACCACCGAGAGAAACATACACACATCCGAGAGAAACATACACACCACCGAGAGAAACATACACACATCCGAGAGAAACATACACACCACCGAGAGAAACATACACACCACCGAGAGAAACATACACACATCCGAGAGAAACATACACACCACCGAGAGAAACATACACACATCCGAGAGAAACATACACACCACCGAGAAAAAAACATACACACATCCGAGAGGAAACATACACACCACCGAGAGAAACATACACACCACCGAGAGAAACATACACACCACCGAGAGAAACATACACACCACCGAGAGAAACATACACACATCCGAGAGAAAATACACACCACCGAGAGAAACATACACACCACCGAGAGAAACATACACACCACCGAGAGAAACATACACACATCCGAGAGAACATACACCCCACCGAGAGAAACATACACACATCCCAGAGAAACATACACACCACCGAGAGAAACATACACACATCCGAGAGAAAAAATACACACCACCGAGAGAAACATACACACATCCGAGAGAAACATACACACCACCGAGAGAAACATACAAAACCACCGAGAGAAACATACACACCACCCAGAGAAACATACACACCACCGAGAGAAAAAATACACACATCCGAGAGAAACATACACACCACCGAGAGAAACATACACAAACCACCGAGAGAACATACACACCCCCCGAGAAAAAATACACACCACCGAGAGAAACATACACACCACCGAGAGAAACATACACACCACCGAGAGAAACTAACACACATCCGAGAGAAACATACACACCACCGAGAGAAACATACACACCACCGAGAGAAACATACACACCACCGAGAGAAACATACACACCACCGAAGGGAAAAATACACACCACCGAGAGAAACATACACACAATCCGAGAGAAACATAACACACCACCGAGAGAAAAAATACACACATCCGAGAGAAACATACACCCACCGAGAGAAACATACACACATCCGAGAGAAACATACACACCACCGAGAGAAACATACACACATCCGAGAGAAACATACACACCACCGAGAGAAACATACACACCACCGAGAGAAACATACACACCACCGAGAGAAACATCACAACCACCGAGAGAAACATACCACCACCGAGAGAAACATACACACCACCGAGAGAAAATACACACATCCGAGAGAAACATACACACCACCGAGAGAAACATAACACCACCGAGAGAACATACACCACCACCGAGAGAAACATACACACCACCGAGAGAAACATACACACATCCGAGAGAAACATACACACCACCGAGAGAAACATACACACATCCGAGAGAAACATAACACACCACCCAGAGAAACATTCACACATCCGAGAGAAACATACACACCACCGAGAGAAACATACACACATCCGAGAGAAACATACACACCACCGAGAGAAACATACACACCACCGAGAGAAACATACACACCACCGAGAGAAACATACACACCACCGAGAGAAACATACACACACCCCCGAGAGAAACATACACACCACCGAGAGAAACATACACACCACCGAGAGAAACATACACACCACCGAGAGAAACATACACAACCACCGAGAGAAACATACACACATCCCAGAGAAACATACACACCACCGAGAGAAACATACACACCACCGAGAGAAACATACACACCACCGAGAGAAACATACACACCACCGAGAGAAACATACACACATCCGAGAGAAACATACACACCACCGAGAGAAACATACACACATCCGAGAGAAACATACAACCACCGAGAGAAACATACACACATCCGAGAGAAACATACACACCACCGAGAGAAACATACACACATCCGAGAGAAACATACCCCACCACCGAGAGAAACATACACACCACCGAGAGAAACATACACACCACCGAGAGAACATACACACCAACCCCAGAGAAACATACACACATCCGAGAGAAACATACACACCACCGAGAGAAAAATACACACCACCGAGAGAAACATACACACCACCGAGAGAAACATACAACACCACCGAGAGAAACATACACACCCCCCGAGAGAAACATACACACCACCGAGAGAAACATACACACCACCGAGAGAAACATACACACCACCGAGAGAAACATACACACATCCGAGAGAAACATACACACCACCGAGAGAAACATACACACCACCGAGAAAACATACACACCACCGAGAGAAACATACACACCACCGAGAGAAACATACACACATCCGAAGAAACAACCCCACCACCGAGAGAAACATACACACCACCGAGAGAAACATACACACCACCGGGAAGAAAAATAAAACACCACCGAGAGAAACATACACACCACCGAGAGAAACATACACACCCCCGAGAGAAACATACACACCACCGAGAGAAACATACACACACCGAGAGAAACATACACACCACCGAGAGAAACATACACACCACCGAGAGAAAACATACACACATCCGAGAGAAACATACACACCACCGAAGAAACATACACACCACCGAGAGAAACATACACACCACCGAGAGAAACATACACACCACCGAGAGAAACATACACACCACCCCAGAGAAACATACACACATCCGAGAGAAACATACACACCACCGAGAGAAACATACACACCACCGAGAGAAACATACACCACCACCGAGAGAAACATACACACCACCGAAGAAACATACACACATCCGAGAGAAACATACACACCACCGAGAGAAACATACACACCACCGAGAGAAACATACACACCACCGAGAGAAACATACACACCACCGAGAGAAACATACACACCACCGAGAGAAACATACACACCACCGAGAGAAACATACACACCACCGAGAGAAACATACACAAACCCCCGAGAGAAACATACACACATCCGAGAGAAACATACACACCACCCGAGAGAAACATACACACCACCGAGAGAAACATACACACCACCGAAGAAAACATACACACCACCGAGAGAAACATACACACCACCGAGAGAAACATACACACCACCGAGAGAAAAAATACACACCACCGAGAGAAACATACACACATCCGAGAGAAACATACACACCACCGAGGGGAAACATACACACCACCGAGAGAAACATACACACCACCGAGAGAAACATTTCACACCACCGAGAGAAACTACACACCACCGAGAGAAACATACACACCACCGAGAGAAACATACACACCACCAGAGAAAACATACACACCACCGAGAGAAACCATACACACCACCGAGAGAAACATACACACCACCGAGAGAAACATACACACCACCGAGAGAAACATACACACCACCGAGAGAAACATACACACATCCGAGAGAAACATACACACCACCGAGAGAAACATACACACCACCGAGAGAAACATACACACCTCCGAGAGAAAAATACACACCACCGAGAGAAACATACACCCACCGAGAGAAACATACACACCACCGAAAAACATACACACCACCGAGAGAAACATACACACCACCGAGAGAAACATACACACCACCGAGAGAAACATACACACCCCCGAGAGAAACATACACACCTCCGAAGAAACATACACACCACCGAGAGAAACATACACACCACCGAGAGAAACATACACACCACCGAAGAAACATACACACCACCGAGAGAAAATACACACCACCGAGAGAAACATACACACCACCGAGAGAAACATACACACCACCGAGAGAAACATACACACATCCGAGAGAAACATACACACCACCGAGAGAAACATAAAACACCACCGAGAGAAACATACACAAAATCCCAGAGAAACATACACACCACCGAAGAAACATACACACACACCGAGAAAACATACACACCACCGAGAGAAACATACCACCACCCAGAGAAACATACACACCACCGGAAAAACATACACACATCCGAGAGAAACATCACCCCACCGAGAGAAACATACACACCACCGAGAGAAACATACACACCACCGAGAGAAACATACACACCACCAAGAGAAACATAGACACATCCGAGAGAAAATACACACCACCGAGAGAAACATACACACCACCGAGAGAAACATACACACCACCGAGAGAAACATACACACCACCGAGAGAAACATACACACCACAGAGAGAAACATACACTACTCAGGGAAACACAAACACTACTCAGGGAAACACAAACACTACTCAGGGGAACAAACACCACTCAGGGAAACACAAACACTACTCAGGAAACACAAACACTACCAGGGAAACACAAACACTACTCAGGGAAACACAAACACTATTCAGGGGAACAAACACCACTCAGGGAAACACAAACACTACTCAGGGAAACACAAACACTACTCAGGGGAACAAACACCACTCAGGGAAACACAAACACTACTCAGGGAAACACAAACACTATTCAGGGGAACAAACACCACTCAGGGAAACACAAACACTACTCAGGGAAACACAAACACTACTCAGGGAACACAAACACTACTCAGGGAACAAACACCACTCAGGGAAACAAACACTACTCAGGGAAACACAAACACTACTCAGGGAAACACAACACTATTCAGGGAACAAACACCACTCAGGGAAACACAAACACTACTCAGGGAAACACAAACACTACTCAGGGAAACACAAACACTACTCAGGGAAACACAAACACTATTCAGGGAAACAAACACCACTCAGGAACACAAACACTACTCAGGGAAACACAAACACACTCAGGGGAACAAACACCACTCCAGGAAACACAAACACTACTCAGGAAACACAAACACTATTCAGGGAACAAACACCACTCAGGGAAACACAAACACTACTCAGGGAAACACAAACACTACTCAGGGGAACAAAACACCACTCAGGGAAACAAACACTACTCAGGGAAACACAAACACTACTCAGGGAAACAAACGCCACTCAGAGAAACACAAACACCACTCAGGGAAACAAACACCACTCAGGGAAACAAACACCACTCAGGGAAACACAAACACCACTCAGGGAAACACAAACACCACTCAGGGAAACAAACACACTCAGGGAAACACAAACACTACTCAGGGAAACAAACACCACTCAGGGAAACAACACACCACTCAGGGAAACAAACACCACTCAGGAAGCAAACACCACTCAGGGAAACACAAACACCACTCAGGGAAACAAACACCACTCAGGGAAACAACACCACTCAGGGAAACACAAACACTACTCAGGGAAACAAACAACCACTCAGGGAAACAAACACCACTCAGGGAAAACAAACACACTCAGAGAAACACAAACACCACTCAGAGAAACACAAACACCACTCAGGGAAACACAAACACCACTCAGAGAAACACAAACACCACTCAGAGAAACACAAACACCACTCAGGAAACAAACACCACTCAGGAAACACAAACACACTCAGGGAAAAAACACCACTCAAGGAAACACAACACCACTCTGGGAGACACAAACACCACTCAGGGAAACAAACACCACTCAGGAAACAAATACCACTCAGGAAACAAACACCACTCAGGGAAACACAAACACCACTCAGGGAAACAAACACCACTCAGGGAAACAAACACCACTCAGGGAAACAAACACCACACAGGGAAACACAAACACCACTCAGAGAAACACAAACACCACTCAGGGAAACAAACACCACTCAGGGAGACACAAACACCACTCAGGGAGACACAAACACCACTGAGGGAAACAAACACCACTCAGGGAAACAAATACCACTCAGGAAAACAAACACCACTCAGGGAAACACAAACACCACTCAGGGAAACAAACACCACTCAGGGAAACAAACACCACTCAGAGAAACAAACACCACTCAGGGAGAACAAAACACCACTCAGGGAAACATACACCACCCAGGGAAACACAAACACCACTCAGAGAAGCACAAACACCACTCAGGGAAACAAACACCACTCAGGGAAACAAACACCACTCAGGGAAACAAACACCACTTCAGGGAAACAAACACCACTCAGGGAAAACAAACACCACTCCGGAGACACAAACACCACTCAGGGAAACAAACACCACTCAGGGAAAACAAACACCAACCCAGGGAAACACAAAAACCACTCAGAGAAGCACAAACACCACATCAGGGAAACAAAACACACTCAGGGAGACACAAACACCACTCAGAGAAACAAACACCACTCAGGGAGACACAAACAACCACTCAGAGAAACAAACACCACTCAGGGAGACACAAACACCACTCAGGGAAACAAACACCACTCAGGGAAACAAACACCACTCAGGGAGACACACCACTCAGGGAGACACAAACACCACTCAGAGAAACAAACACCACTCAGGGAGACACAAACACCACTCAGGGAAACAAACACCACACTGCTTCTATTCCTCCCTGCAGACCTCTCCAGCATACAATATACAGCAGCTTACTGAATCACGGGTCAAATGTCACAGTCTTCCCTCAGCTTACAACATTATTCTATTTCGCAATAAATCTCATTTATTTGAACAATTTCTCTAGTTTTGCAATCACGTAATTTTTTTAATTCAGAGGGAACGTAAAACATTATTAAAAAATATTCCAGCGCCATTACTAAAAAACCTGTCGAGCACGGAGCTCCGCCATATTTATTTATTATGGCTTCACGAGAAGAGACGAGTAACAAGAGAGTAATGGTGTGTACATGATAAAGTAGAGAAGAGTCGAGTAACAAGAGAGTAATGGTGTGTACATGATAAAGTAGAGAAGAGTCGAGTAACGAGAGTAATGGTGTGTACATGATAAAGCAGAGAAGAGTCGAGTAACAAGAGAGTAATGGTGTGTACATGATAAGGGAGAAAAGAGACGAGTAACAAGAGAGTAATGGTGTGTACATGATAAGGGAGAGAAGACACGAGTAACAAGACAATAATGGTGTGTACATGATAAGGGAGAGAAGACACGAGTAACAAGACAGTAATGGTGTGTACATGATAAGGGAGAGAAGACACGAGTAACAAAAGGGTAATGGTGTGTACATGATAAGGGAACCTCACCTGGAGCTTTAAAAACTCATCTCACATTATGTAAAACAAAAAATATGTATGAGTAGAGAGTTTACAAATGTAATGGTGAGTATTGGTGAAAAATCCGGTAATAATAATAATAATAATAATAATAATAATAATAATAATAATAATAATAATAACTTCATTTATTTTATTCTTTAGTCACATAACACCTGGTTCGATCGAGGCTCAATCCAGACGCTATTATTGTTATTAGTACCTGTGTGAACCACACTTATTTACATGTATATGTTAAGTGTGTAACAGTGAGAGACTTAGAATTCACCTCTTGTGCCCTCCGTCAGGTACCACTGCAGCAGCTGAGAAGTCTACGGGTAGCGGGTAACCCACTTCACTGCAACTGTTCACTGGTGTGGCTCAAAAAACTCACTGCTGACCCCAACGCCTCCGTCAGCGTGGACCAGCCAGCCTGTGCCAGTCCTCCATCCCTCTACGGTCAGTTCCTGCCCAGCAATCTCCCCAGCCTTCTCTTATCGCAGGAGGACTGAAGAACTCACGATAAATAAGACATTTTGCGGTTAATAACATTTATTATAAAGATAGACTGATAAAAACCCAGGTGGGCGAAACGCCTTCTCAGTAAATGCCATAACACGTGCATTTTCTTACGTGATGTCGATACAAGAATTTATGAATTTGTCTGAGGTGATATTATTGGGCAGCTAGAAATTCTGAAAATGTGTCAGTCCTATTAATTTACAATTAGATAATAAGAGATGATCACTAGATGTTTCACGCATATGTTAAGAGTATAATAATATAAAGCTTCCGTTCTCCTGCTTCCCTTTTTACAGACTCTGACAGCTAATGTGGACCTATCCTGGTCATCTACCTTCTCAAGAATCGAAATACTTCGGAAAGACATGTAGCTCCGAGTTTTTTTTAATTCTTTGAATTCCTAACTAAATTCTAGCCAGTTCATTGACTGATATAACTTCTGAGGACAAATTTCACTAGGAGTCATCAAACTCTTGTATCTACCACTATCCTGCATTTCTGTATATTATACACACACACAGACACACACACACACACACATATACAGACTATTGGAGTATGCAGCACCAGTTTGGAACCCACATCTGGTCAAGCATGTCAAGAAATTGGAGAAAGTGCAAAGGTTTGCAGCAAGACTGGCCCCTGAGCTAAGGGGCATGTCCTTCGAGGAGAGGTTATGGGAAATCGGTCTGATGTCACTGGAGGACAGGGGGAATAGAGGGGACATGATAAAGATATATGAAATACTGCTAGGAATTGACAAGGTGGAGAAAGACAGGATGTTCCAGAGATGGGACACAGCAACAAAGGGTCACAATTGGAAGTTGAAAACTCAGATGAGTCAAAGGGATGTTAGGAAGTATTTCTTTAGCCATAGAGTTGTCAGGAAGTGGAATAGTCTGGAAAGTGACGTAGTGGAGGCAGGATCCATACATAGTTTGAAGATGAGGTATGATAAAGCTCATGGAGCAGGGAGAGAGAGGACCAATGAAGAGGCGGGGCCAGGAACTTTGAATCGACCCCTGCAACCACAATTAGGTGAGTACATTTAGGCGAGTACAGTACTTCTCGCCTCCAGGACTCAAGTCCGGCAAACCGGGTTCCCTGAATCCCTTCATTAATGTTGCACTGCTCACACGTCAACATCACGTAGTCATAAAAACCACTTTCCTCCACTCACTTCTAACACGCTCACACACGCTTATAAATGAAGTGACTAACGTGAGTCTGCAACACACCGTCAATGTTAGATTTAATGTTGACTCCAACAGCGGAAAGAGTGATCAAGTTCCATTGGACATAACATATGCAGTGAAATATGACCTACGAGATGAAAAAGACATTCGTATCAGGAACGCTTAGATTATAAAACTGGAATTACAAGGCTTTAATTAAAACAGCGTTTGAGAGAAATCAAATGAAACTGTATACTGCAAGGAACAGATATATATAATCTGTACAGTGATTCCTGTAGTATATATGAAGATGGAATTAAACAGGTTTTTCCAAATAGGAATATAATAATAATAATAATAATAATAATAATAATAATAATAATAATAATAGTAATAATAATAATAATAATAATAAAGAATGATTTAATGGAAAGTGTTGGAGAACTGTGACAAAAAGAAAAAAAAAGACTTGGAATCAATGTAGGAAGCGAACCAATCACGAAAGTTGCTAGAGATTCAAGGAGGCTAGAAATAAATATGCAAATGTAAGGAGAGAGAAAGAAAAAAATTTTGATGAGGAAAGAGTAGCCAAAAGCAAGACAGATCCAAACATTTAAAATTTATATATAAAAAAAGTAAACTAAATGTTTAAGACAAAATGCAGAGAATAAATGAATACGACGAAGTCAGCGAGATGGAGAAGAAAATGTGTGAAGTATTAGATAGAAAGTTTACAGAATGTTCAAAGAAATGCAAAATGATGCAAGACTGAAACATTAAAGGCACCCATCTTGACTCATATATATATATATATATATATATATATATATATATATATATATATATATATATATATATATATATATATATATATATATATATATATATATATATAGGCAGTAGGTTGGTAGACAGCAACCGCCCAGGGAGGTACTACCGTCCTGCCAAGTGAGTGTAAAACGAAAGCCTGTAATTGTTTTATATGATGGTAGGATTGCTGGTGTCCTTTTTCTGTCTCATGAACATGCAAGATTTCAGGTACATCTTGCTACTTGTACTTACACTTAGGTCACATTACACATACATGTACAAGCACATATATACACACCCTTCTGGGTTTTCTTCTATTTTCTTTCTAGTTCTTATTCTTGTTTATTTCCTTATATCTCCATGGGGAAGTGGAACAGAATTCTTCCTCCGTAAGCCATGCGTGTTGTAAGAGGCGACTAAAATGCCGGGAGCAAGGAGCTAGTAACCTCTTCTCCTGTATATATTACTAAATGTAAAAGGAGAAAATTTCGTTTTTCCTTTTGGGCCACCCCGCCTCGGTGGGACACGGCCGGTGTGTTGAAAGAAAGAAAGAAATATATATATATATATATATATAATATATATATATATATATATATATATATATATATATATATATATATATATATATATATATATATATATATGTCGTGCCGAATAGGCAGAACTTGCGATCTTGGCTTAAATAGCAACGCTCATCTTGCCATATAGGACAAGTGAAAATTTGTGTATGCAATAATTTCGCCAAAACCATTCTGAACCTAACGAAAAATATATATTTGATTGCGTTTGTTTAGTATTAAATTACTGTAAATGTATTTAAAATACATTTAGTTGGGTTAGGCTAAAATAAATTGTTCTTGTTATAATAAGGTTAGGTAAGTTTTCTAAAATTCTTTTGGTGCAAAATTATAAGTTTTTACATCAATATTAATGAAAAAAATATATCTTTAAATGTACAAGAGAAAATTTTAGAAAGGACTTAATTTTAAATGAGTTCTTGCTAATTGACCAGTTTTACATATTCGGCACACACCACACACACACACACACACACACACACAATATATATATATATATATATATATATATATATATATATATATATATATATATATATATATATATATATATATATATATATATATATATATACAAAACAACCACTGTGAGAGAATAGAGAAATTCCAAGCGCTTTCGTGACTACTCCTTGATAATGTGAGTAGTCACGAAAGCGCTTGGAATTTCTCTATTCTTTCACAGTGGTTGTTTTGCATATTCTGAAATCACCTGTTTACTGTGATCTTATTGCATACCTGGAGGTTACCTGGAGGTTATTCCGGGGATCAACGTCCCCGCGGCCCGGTCCATGACCAGGCCTCCCGATGGATCAGGGCCTGATCAACTAGGCTGTTACTGCTGGCTGCACGCAGTCCAACGTACGAGCCACAGCCCGGCTGATCTGGCACTGACTTTAGGTATCTGTCCAGCTCTCTCTTGAAGGCAGCCAGGGGCTTATTGGCAATTCCCCTAACGCTTGATGGGGGGCTGTTGAACAGTTTTGGGCCCCGGACACTTATCGTGTTTTCCCTTAGTGTACCAATGGCGCCCCTACTTTTTATTGGGGCATTGCATCGCCTGCCCAGTCTTTTACTTTCGTAGGGAGTGATTTCTGTGTGCAGATTTGGGACCATTCCTTCCAAGATTTTCCAAGTGTAGATTACGATATATCTCTCATTCCTGCGTTCCAACGAGTACAAGTCAAGTGCTTCCAAGCGTTCCCAGTAGTTAAGGTGCTTGACAGAACTTATACGTGCAGTAAAGGATCTCTGTACACTCTCTAGATCTGCGATTTCACCTGCTTTGAATGGAGATGTTTATGTACAGCAGTATTCCAGCCTAGAGAGAACAAGTGATTTGAAAAGGATCATCATTGGCTTGGCAACTCTCGTTTTGAAAGTTCTCATTATCCATCCTATCATTTTCTTTGCACGTGCGATCGTGGCACTCCTGTGATCCTTGAAAGTGAGATCCTCAGACATTACTACTCCCAGGTCCCTTACATTATTTTTCCGCTCTATTGTATGGCCGGAGTCAGTGGTATACTCTGTTCTAGTTATTATCTCCTCCAGTTTTCCATAACGGAGTAGTTGGAATGTGTCCTCATTGAACATCATATTGTTTACCGTTGCCCACTGGAAAACTTTGTTTATATCTTCTTGGAGGTTAACCGTGTCCTCAGCAGATGACAGCCTCATGCGGATCCTAGTATCATCCGCAAAGGATGATACGGTGCTGTGGTGTATATCTCTGTCTATGTCTGATATGAGAATAAGGAATAAGATGGGGGCGAGTACTGTGCCTTGTGGAACAGAGCTCTTCACTATGGCAGCTTCCGATATAACTCTGTTGACCACTACTCTTTGTGTTCGATTTGTTAGGAAGTTGAAGATCCATCTCCCTACTTTCCCAGTTATTCCTTTAGCACGTATTTTATGGGCTATTACGCCATCATCGCATTTGTCAAATGCTTTTGCAAAGTCTGTGTATATTACATCTGCATTCTGATTTTCTTCCAGTGCATCCAAGGCCATGTCATAGTTATCCAGTAGTTGTGAGAGGCAGGAGCGACCTGCCCTGAACCCATGTTGCCCTGGATTGTGCAGATTTTGGGAATCCAGGTGATTTGCAGTCCTGCTTCTTAGCACTCTTTCAAAGATTTTTATGATGTGGGACGTCAGAGCTATTGGTCTATAGTTCTTAGCTAATGCTTTGCTGCCACCTTTATGGAGTGGGGCTATATCCGTTGTTTTAAGTGACTGTGGAATTTCACCCATGTCCAAGCTCCTCCTCCATAGTGTACTTAGGGCACGTGAGAGGGGTTTCTTGCAGTTCTTAATGAAAACAGAGTTTCACGAGTCTGGGCCCGGGGCTGAGTGCATAGGCATGTTGTCAATGGCTTTTTCGAAATCTATCGGAGTTAGGGTAATGTCGGAAATCTGGCATACATTTATTTAGTTTTGAGGCTCATTCATGAAGATATAATATGGGTCGTCGATCCTCAGACCGATTAGTGGTTCACTAAACACAGAGTCGTACTGGGATTTCAATATTTCACTCATTTCCTTGTTGTCATCTGTGTAAGTCCCATCCTGTCTGAGTAAGGGCCCGATACTAGATGTGGTATTTGCCTTGTTTTTGGCATATGAAAAGAAATATTTTGAATTTCTTTCAATTTCACTAATAGCTTTAAGCTCCTCCTGCCTCTCCTGGTTCCTGTAAGAGTCATTTAACTTAAGTTCGATAGTTTCCGCTTCCCTGGTCAGCGCCTCCTTTCGTGTATCAGATATTCTAGCACTCCTGAGGAGCTCAGTGACTCTTCGTCGTCTTCTGTAGAGGGAGCGTCTTTCTCTCTCCAGTTTACTCCTGCTCTTCTTTCTTAGGGAAATATGCCTAGAACATGCTCCGGCTGCCAGGAAGTTGATCCTTCCAAGGCACTGGTTTGGATCCATGTCATTTAAGACATCTTCCCAACATGTTTCGTTTAGGACATGGTTTACCTGGTCCCAGTTGATGTTCTTGTTGTTGAAGTTGTATTTTGTGAAGACACCTTCACAGGTACATGCATTCTGTTGATCAGGACCCCTATGCATGTACGTTTGGACTTCGATTAGGTTGTGATCGGAATTAGTTGTTTTTGATATTCTTATGTCTCTTATCAGGTCCTCATTATTTGTGAAGATAAGGTCAAGTGTGTTTCCTAGTTTTGTTGGTTCCACTATCTGCTGGCTTAAGGTGTGTTTTTCGCAGAGACTTAGTAGCTCGTGTGTGTGACCTTTCATCTGCACTACCTCCGGGGATATATATATATATTATATATATATATATATATATATATATATATATATATATATATGATTATATATATATGATATATATATATATATATATATATATATATATATATATATAATATTATATATATATATATATATCGGAGTCCACAGTACTTTACCACGGAACTAGACTACAGAGTTAACAGGTTCGAGTTCTGCTGTGGACGTAGAGACAATCTTTGTAAATAATTTTGCCTGTTTGCGAATTATTAAGCAGGAAAGGACAAAGCTCGTCTCCTGGCAGTGAAGGCACCACACTCAGGAGATTTCCTGTTAGCTGTTCCCAATTCCTCCCTGGGCACCCGTCTCGACCCACAGGCCATTCGGATTGGTGTTGCTCTTCGCCTAGCCGCCCCCATCCTCACCGAACATAGGTGTATTTGCGGCAGGGCGACAGCTGATCAATTCGGACTTCATGGTCTCGTGTGTCACACAGCAGAAGGGAAGTATGCCAGACATGAGGAGGTCAATGACATCATAAAGAGAAGCCTCGCCACAGCCCGTTGCCCAGCTCAACGGGAACCCCAAGTACAGAGGTCTGATGGAAGTCAAAAGCGTCCTGATGGAGCCACTATGCTACCCTGGAAGGATGGAAAGCAGATTGCCTGGGACTACACCTGTGCTGCCACATTGGCAGACACCTACTTGCCATACTCCGTAGCAGAAGGGGGTGGAGCTGCCAGCCACAGGGAGACCCAGAAGATCCGAAAATATGAAGACCTTCCCCCTTGCTATAACTTCATTCCAATAGGGTCGGAGACCCTTGGAGCATGGGGCAAGTGTTTTCTAAAGTTCCTCAAAGAGCTGCGTGAAAAGTTCATCATAGAAACCAAGGACCACAGGGCGACCAGCTTCCTCTTTCAGAGACTCAGTGTTGCAATCCAGAGAGGAAATGCCTGCAGCATTCTGGGCACGCGGCCCACCGCAGGGGAGCTGGACGAAGTATTCGAGATGTAGCTCTGAGTTACCTATGTTGTTTTACTTTCTGTTGTATTTTTGTGAATGTTTAGCCAATGTATTTTGTCTTTAAATAAAACATACTTGAAATCTAGGGGGTGGTAGGAGAAAATTCTCAAACAGCTTCAGGGAGAACCTTGAGTTTTCCCTGAAGCAAGTTTTATTCTTTTCTCTGAGGATGAGGGTCCCCAGAACAGTTCTAGAGGTGGTACCTCCCATATTATATATATATATATATATATATATATATATATATATATATATATATATAATATATATATATATATATATATATAAATAATGCAATAAGGAACAATGGGCTAGTAACCCCTTCTGTAATAATTACTAAAAAGAATAAGAAGAAAATTGTCAAAGTGTGAAGTCTGAATGTGCATGGATGTTGTGCGAATGATAAGAAAGAGATGATTGTGGATGTTATGAATGAGAAGAAGCTGGATATCCTGGCTTTAAGTGAAACAAAGCTGAAGGGGGTGGGAGAGTTTCAATGGAGAGGAATAAATGGGATTAGGTCAGGGGTTTCTAATAGAGTTAGAGCTAATGAAGGAGTAGCAATAATGTTGAAGGATAAGCTTTGGCAGGAAAAGAGGGACTATAAATGTATTAATTCAAGGATTATGTGGAGTAAAATAAAAGTTGGATGTGAAAAGTGGGTTATAGCAAGCGTATAAGCACCTGGAGAAGAGAGAAGTGTAGAGGAGAGAGAGAGAGATTTTGAGAAATGTTGAGTGAATGCGTGGGGAGTTTTGAACCAAGTGTGAGAGTAATGGTGGTTGAGGATTTCAATGCTAAAGTGGGCAAAAATGTTGTAGAGGGAGTAGTAGGTAAATTTGGGGTGCCAGGGGTAAATGAAAATGGGGAGCCTTTAATTGAGCTATGTGTAGAAAGAGGTTTGGTAATAAGTAATACATATTTTATGAAGAAGAGGATAAATAAATATACAAGGTATGATGTAGCACGTAATGAAAGTAATTTGTTAGATTATGTATGGTGGATAAAAGGTTGATGGGTAGACTCCAAGATGTACACGTTATAGGGGGCAACTGATATATCGGATCATTTTTTGGTTGTAGCTACAGTTAGAGTAAGAGGTAATGGGAAAAGAGGAAAATGGCAACAAACAACAAGAGGGAGGTGAAAGTGTATAAACTAAGGGAGGAGGAAGTTCGGGTGAGATATAAGCAACTAATGGCAGAAAGATGGGCTGGTGCAAGTTGAGTAGGGGGGGGGGTTTTGGATTCCGTAGAATGAAAGGGGGAAAAAGAAAGGGGCTGGAACTAAAACCGGGAAATCTACAGAAATGTTAAAAGCAGGAGGGGATATAGGTTGGGTGGTTGGTAATTTTTTTTTTTTTTTTTTTAAAAAATTTAAAAAGAGGGAAGGTACCTAGGGTTTTGGCAGAGAGATTATAGCCCCCTTTAAAAAAAAGGGGAAGGGGGACAAAAGAAAATTGAAAAAAATTTTTGAGGAATTTTTTTAAACTTATAAACGGGAAAAAGTGTAAGGGGGGGTTTATAATTGAAAAAATTTAAGAGGTAAACAGAATGTGGGAATTGCAAAGGGACAAGGAAAAAAGGGTTTTCAGAGTGGTGGGGGTTGTAAAAGAAATTTTTTTACATTGAAACATTTTATGTGAACAGTATTTAGATAAAGGAAAGGGAAGTTTTTTTTTGGGAAATTTTAGGGTTTTTAGAAAAGGCACTGAAAAAGGGGATAGGGGAAGAAAATGGGCAGATGTTGAAAGGAAAATGGAAAAGGGGGGTAAGTTACTAAATCCCGGAAAAAGAGTTTTTATGAGATATTTGGGGCTCGGGTTTTAGGGTGTGTAGAAAAGAGGGAGATTACTTCCAGTAAAAGTAGGTCTTAGCCCGGGAAAATGTGAAAATTGTCACCAGGGTTTTTTAAATATAGTTATAGAGGGGGTTGAAAAAAGAAGAAAATCCCTAGGGGTTCGGGAGAGGGGGGGGTTTAAAATTTAGGGGGAATTAAATACAAAAGGGGAAAATTGACACATTTTTGTTTTCCCCGATGATACTGTGCTTAGGGGAGTTTCTAAAAAAAAATTGAAAAGGTTAGGGGAAAAAGTTTTGAGTGTGGAAAAGTAGAAAGTTGAAAGTGAAAAATGAAAAGAGTAAGGTAAATGATGGAAATAAAATTTGATTTAAATAAAGAAAAATTTGATTTTAAAATTTGGGGGAGGAGGATTTGGGAAGAAGTGAATGTTTTCAGAAACCCTTGGGGGGAAAAACGTTCGGGGATGGATTTAAAGAAGGATGATTTAACATAGAAAAAAGATGGGGAAAAAAAAAGAATAGTGGTGTGTTTTAAATATATGGGAGCAAAAAACAATTTTCTAAAGGAAGGGAAAAAAGGAATGTAAGAAAGTAAAAGGGAGTACCAACCCCTCTTATGGGTTTTGAAAGCTTGGGTTGTGAAGCAGGCCAAACGAGGGGGCGGGTTGGAGGCAGTGGAGATGCCGTCTAAGGGCAAAAGTTGGTGTTTAAAAATTATGCAGAAAATTTTTGGGGTTGGAAATTAGGAAAGGTGTGGGAGTTTTTTTTGAAAGTATTATCCGGAGGGGTGAAAAAAGGGCTCTTGGGGTGGTTTTGGGCATTTGGAGAGAATATATCAAGGGAGAATGACATGGGGGAAGGGGTATAAAACTGGGAGGGAAGGGAAGGGGGGGTAGGGGTCGTCCTCGAAAAGGTTTTGGGAAAGGAAAGGGGGAAGGCAGGGTTTTTTGGCGAGGGGCTTGGACTTTTAGCAAGCGGGGGCATGAACGTGTTCGATAGGTGAAAAGGAAACGAATGGTATTTGGGGCCTGACGATCTGTTGGAGTGGGGAGCAGGGGAAAAAATTTTGAAGGGATTTAGGGGAAACCGGTTATTTTTGTATAGCCGGGCCAGAGTCCCGGAAATGGGAAGTACAATGCCCCGCAAAACCCAAAGGGGGGGTTCGGGATATTTGGAGGGAAAATTTTGTGTATCTTTAAATTTGTAATGCTTTTTAAACGGGTTTTTGTTCCCGAGCCTTCCCGCAAAAAAAAAAGTGATTATGTGTGAGTGAGGTGGGAAAATGTTGAAAGATGATGAAAGTATTTTTTTTTTTGGGGAAATTTTTTTTCCTTTTTTTGGGGCACCCTGCCTCGGTGGTAGACGGCCGACTTTTAATAATTAAAATTTTTAATTAAAAAATTAAATTTATAAATTTTATGTCCAAAAGAAGAAAAAAAAAAGGGGGAAAATTTTTAAAAATTTAGAGGGAAAAAAAGTTGGGGTTTTTTTAAATTTTCCAAAATATTTTTATAGAATAAAAAAGGGGTATTCCCAGCATAGCTTCATTGATTGGTTCAAGCATAATTAAATTACCAGCAAATCAGGAAATATTTCTGTAGCCTTATTATCATTTGTGAAACATTTTGATACAGTTGCATCACTTAACTCGACATTACAGTAAAAATATACAGCAAAGAGATCTTGAATAAATGCATCCTCAGGTTTATACCATTACTCATAAGAAATATTTAGAGAAACCTATTCTGGTTCCACATCTATTTTACTGCCTTGATATAGTATATACACTCTTGGAAATACAACAACAACAATAATAATAATAATAATAATTAAAAGATGAGGTATACAGGTTCTAAATGAGTCGAGAAAGAGGAGAGACTTTAGCTGCCTCTTGAGTTATAATAATTACTAAATACACTGTTATGAAGCTTTACAAAACTGTAGAGAAAAATAAAACACTTAAAGTGTTGAAGCTTATAAGAGAAATGCGGGAGCGTTGATCTCTTTCAAAATTACATCTGGAAGAGATTCTGGTGTTAAGTTTTTAATAACATAATTGACTTTATTTTTGGTTTAACGTTATATGTACTTACAGGTGTGTCAGTGCGTGAGCTTGGTGATGGAGGTGTGGCTTGTGATGGACGAGTCAGCTGGTGGACCATCTTGATATGTGTAGGCGTGACATTTCTGGGCCTCGCCATTATCGCCATCTTCCTCGCTTGTCGTTGGAGGAGGAAGAGAAGGAGAAAGAGGAACAACCAAGATAAGACGATAGGAATGTGGGACGAAGTATGGAGGCCAGACAACCACATCGCTGCTACCCATCTCCCAGCACCTCCTACCAATGGTGACTCCACCCTCTACCCCCTCACTACACCCACACGTTTAGGACCACCCCCTCGTCTGCCCCCAGACCATCCCCTCCACCATCTTCACCACCATCACCATCAAGGATGTCTCCAACAGTGCCCCTATGACGCCCTCCACCCTGTCTACCACCCGCTGCTTCATCCCGACCACAACTCATCCCACGCTCCCCTAGACACCCCATCGCTCTACGAGAACACTATGCTAGGCTTCACTCAGAGCCACACCTCCACAGTGACTTCGCAGGGGCCGCCCCTTCCGCTAAGTGATCCTCCTCACTGGTATGCCACCATCAGCGGCGGCGGGGATGACAGTGGCAGGGAGAGTCGACCCATGGGCGCCTCTCGACCTCACGAAAAAAAATTTTTCCCAAAAAAATTTTGGGTTTTTGGGGTTTTTTTAAAAACCACCCTTTTTTTTTTTAAAAAAATTTTAAAAAAACCCCCCCCTTTTTTTTTGGGGGGGTTTTTTGGGCCCCGGGGAAAAAAAAATTTAAAAAAAAAAAAAATTTTTAAAAAAAAAAAAATTCCCCCAAAAAAACTGGGGAAAAAAGGGAAAAAATTTCCCTTTTGGGGAAAAAAAAAAGCACGGGAAATTTCCAAAAAAAAAAAAATTTTAAAAAAAATTTTTTTTAAGGGGGAAAAAAAATTTTAAAAAGAAGAAAAGGGGGGTTTTTTTTAAAATTTAAATTTTTTTTTAAAAAATTTATTTTTTTGGGAACCGGGGCGGGAAAGGGGGTTTTTTTTTAAAAAAGGGCCTTTAAAAAAGGGGGGGGAAAAAAACCCCCTTTTTCCCCCTTTCCCTTTTTTTAAAGAAAAAAAAAAAACCCCCAAAAAAGGGTTTTTTAAAAAAGGGGGGAAAAAAAAAAAAAAAAAAAATTTTCCCCCTTTTTCCCCGCCCAAACCCCCCCTTTTTAAAAAAAATTTTTTCCCCCCAAAATTTTTAAAACCACCCCCCCTTTCCCCCCAAAAAACCCCCCCCCAAAATTTCCCACCCCCCCCCCCCCCCCAAAAAAATTTTTTTTTTCCCCCCCCCCCCCCCCCTTTTTTTTGGGGGGGCCCCCCCCCCCCCCCAAAAAAAAATTTTTGGGGCCCCCCAAAAGGGGGGGGAAAAAAAAAAAAACCCCCAAACCCCCAAAAAAAAAAAAAAAAGGGGTTTTAAAAAAAATCCCCAAAAAAAAAAAACCCCCCCCCCCGGGGGGGAAAAAAAATTTTTTTTTCCTTTTTTTTTAAAAAAAAATTTTTTTTTTTTAAAAAAAAAAAAAAAAAAAATTTTAAGGTTTTCAAAATTCCAAAGGGGGGGTTTTGGGGGGGCCCCCCCAAAATTAAAAGGGGGCCCAAAAAAAAAAAACCCCCCCGGGGTTTTTTTTTTTTTTGGGGCCCCCAAAAGGGGCCCAAAAGGGAAAAAAAAAATTTTTTTTTTTTTAAAAAAAAAAAAAAAAGGGGGTTTTTTGAAACAAAACCCAAAAAAATTTTTTCGTCCTGGGGGGGGGAAAAAAAAAATTTTTTGGGGGGGAAAAAAAAAAAATTTTTTTTGGGGTTTTTTTAAATTATTCAAAAAAAAAAGGGAAATTTAATTTAAAAAAAAAATCCAAAAAGGGAAAAAAAAAAAAGGGGGGGGGGAAATTTTTTTTTCCCCCCCCTTTCCCTTTTAAAACCCCCAAGTTTAATGCCGGGATTTTTTTTTAAAAAAAAAGGGAAAACCTTTCCCGGAAAATTTACCCCCTTTTTTTTTTAAACCCCCTTTTTTTTAAAAAACCGGGGAAATTCCCCCAAAAAAGGGAAAAAAAAAAATTTTTTTAAAAAAAAACCCGGGGGGGGGAAAAAAAATTTTTCCCCAAAACCCCGGGAGGGGGCCCCAAATTTTTAAAAAAATTAAAAAAAAAAAGGGCAAAAAAATCCAAAAAAAAAAGGGTTTTTTTGGGAAAATTTTTAAATAAAAAAAACCCCTTACCTTAAAACCAAAAAATGGGGGGGGTTTAAAAAAAACCCCCAAAAAACCAAAAAAAAAAAAAAAAAAAAAACCCCCCCCCCCCTTTAAAATTTAAGTTTAAAAAGGGGGTTTTTTTGGTTTAAAAAATTTTTTTTTTTTGGGGGAAAAAAAAATTTTAAGGGGGGGCCCCGGGGGCCCCCAAAATTTTGGGTAAATTGGGTTTAAAAAAAAAAATTTTTCCCTTAAATTTTTGGGTTTAAAAATTTTTTTTTTTTTTTAAAAAAAATTTTTGGGTTTCCCCAAAAAAAAAAGGGTTTTTTTAAAAAAATTTTTTTTTTTTAAAAAAAAAAGGGGTAAGGGTTTTTTTTAAAAAAAAGGGGGTTTTTTTTTAAAAAATTAAAGGGTTTTTTTCCCGGTTTTTAAAATTTTTGGGAAAAATTTTTTTTAAAATTTAAAATTTTTTTTGGGTTTTGGAAAATAATTTTTTGAAAAAATTTTTTAACCCCTTTTTAAAAAAAAATTTTAAAATTTTTTTAAAAAAAAAAAAAGGGGGGCCGGAAATTTTTTAAATTTTAAAAAAATTTTAAAATTTGAAAATTTTAAAAGGGGGAAAGGAAAAATTTTAAAATTTTTTTTTGGGGGGCCCCAAACCCCCAAAATTTTTCCCAAGGTTTTTTTTTTCCCTTTTTTTTTTAAAAAAATTTACCCCCAAAAAGGGATTTTTTTGGGGGGGGGGAAAAAAAAACCCCAAAATTTTTTTAAAAAAAAGGGGGGGGTTTATTAAAAAAAAAAATTAGGGGGTTTTTTTTTAAAATTTTTAAGTTTTTTTTTTTTTCCCCCCCCCCGGGAGGGGCCCAAAAATTTTTTTTTTTTTTGGGGGTTTGGGGGCCCCCCTTTTTAAAAAATTTAAAAAAATTTTCCCCCTTTTCCTTTTTTTTTTAAAAAAAATTTTTTTGGGCCCCCTTTTTCCCCCCAAAAAAAATTTTTTTTTTTAAAGGGCCCCAATTTAAAAACTTTTTTCTTTTTGGCCCCCCCTTAAAGGGGTTTGGGGGGAAAAAAAAACCCCCCCCCCTTTTGGGGGGGGAAAAAAATTTTTAAAAAAAAAAAACCCCCCCCTTTTTTCCCCCCCTTTTTTTTTTTCCCCCCTTTTTTTTTTTTTTAAATTTTTTTTTTTTTTTAAAAAACCCCCCCTTTTTTTTCCCCCAACCCCCCCGGGGGAAAAAATTTTTTCCCCCCCCCTTTTTTTTTTTAAAAAATTTTGTTTTTCCCCTTTTTAAAAAAGGGTAAAAAAATTCTGGGTTTTTTTAAAAAAATTTTTTTTTTTTTTCCCCGAACCAAATTTGGGGGGGGGGGTTTTTAAAATGGGGGGGGGTTTTTTTTTTTTCCCTTTTTTAAAAGGGTTCCAAGTTAAACCTTTTTTTTTTTAAAAAAAAAATAAAAATTTTTTTTTTTGGGGGGTTTTTGGGGGGGGTTTTTTTTTTTAAAAAATTTAAAAAAAAAAAGGGGGGGGCCCCTTTTCCCCCTTTTAAAAAGGGGAAACCCTTTTTTTAAATTTTGGTTTTTTTTTGGGGGGGCCCGGGGGGGGAAAAAGGGTTTTAAACCCTTTTCCCCCCCCGGGGGGGGGGGGGGGGGGAAACCCCATTTTTAAAAAAAAGGGAAAATTTTTTGGGGGAAAAAAATTTTTTTGGGGGGCCCCCCCTTTTTTTTGGGGAAAAATTTTTTTTTCCCCGGTTTTTTCCCCCCAAAAATTTTTTTCCTTTTTTTTTTTTTGGGGGAATTTTTTAAATTTTTTAAATTTTTTTTTTTTGGTTTTTTTTTAAAAATTTTTTTATTTTTCATTTTTTTTTTAAAATTTTTTAAATTTTTTTTTAAAAAAAAAAGGGGGGCCCCCCGTTTTTTTTTTCCCCTTTTTTTTTTTTTTAAAAAAAAAAACCCCCCCCTTTTTTTTTTTTTAAATTCCCCCCTTAAACCCCCTTTTTTTTCCCCCCTTTTTTTGGGGCCCAAAATGAAAGGTTTTTTTGGGGTTTTTTGGGGGGGGGGGGTTTTTTTTTGGGGTTTTTGCCCAAAAATTTTTTAAAAACCCCCCAAAAAAAGGGGTTTTTTTCCCCCCTTTTTTTTAATTTTTAAAATTTTTTTTTTAAAAAAATTTTTTAAAAAAAAAAAATTTTTTTTTTTGGGGAAAATTCCCCAAAAAAAGGGGGGTTTCCAAAAATTTTTTTTTTTTTTTTTTTTCCCTTAATTTTTTTTTCCCCCGGGGGGGCCCCCCCCTTTTTTTTTTTTTTTTTTTTTAAAAAAAAAACGGGGTTTAAAAAATTTTTGGGGTTTTTAATTAAAAAAAAAAAAATTTTTTTAAATTTTTTTTTAAAACCCCGGCCCCCCCCGGGTCTAAAAAAAAAAATTTTTTTTTTCCCCTTTTTTTTTTATTTTTTAAAATTTTTAAAGTTTTTTTTTTTAAAATTTTAAAAAAAAGGGTGGGGAATTTTTGGGGGTTTTTTTTGGGGGGGTTTTTTTTTAAAGGGGGAAAATTTTTTTTTTTAAATTTATTTTTTTCCGGGGGGGGCCCCAATTTTGGGGGGGGGGTTTTTTTAAAAAAAGGTTTTTTGGGGAATGGGGGGGGTTTTTTTAATAAAATTTTTTAAATTTTTTTGGCTTTTTTTAAAATTTCAAATTAAAAAAAAAAAAATTTTTTTTAAAAAAGGGGAAAGGAAACCCCCAAAAATTAAAAAAGGGGGGGTTTTAAAAGGGGGGAATTAAAGGGAAAATTTTTTAATTTAAAAAAACCCCCCCAAAAAAAAAAAAAAAATTTAATTTAAAGGGGGGTTTTTTTTTTTGTTTTTTTTATTTTAAAACCCCAAAATTTTAAAAATTAATAAAAAAAAAAAAACCCCCCTTTTTGGGAAAAAAATTTTTAAATTTTTGGGTTTTTTTTTTTCAAAAAAGGCCCAAAAAAAAATTTTTTTAAAAGGGTCCTTGAAAAACTATTTGGGGGGGCCCCCCCCTTTTTAAAAGGAAAAGGGGGGGAAAATAGTGCCAGTATCATCAGTTAGGGAAAATTTGGGTTTCCCGGCCAGCCCTTCCCTGTGATATGTGAATGCCCTTTTTTTAAAATCATTGCAACATAAAGGGAAAAAACTGGATTAGGTTAAATTAGGCGAAAGTCCCTAGGCCTTTTAAAAAAGGGGGCATCAAGTCAAAAATGAGAAGTTGAAGAAAGGCCAAAGGAATTCCAAGGCTAGTTTAAAGGGGTTTTCCGTTAGTGTTTAAAAGGGGGGCCCGGGTCCTTTAAAATAGGCATAACATGAGTAAGCTATCCTTTATTAAGGCTTTTTGGGGGGGTTTTTTTTCTATTCAATAAAAAAGAATAAGGGAAAGGGCATCTCTAAGGGGAAAAAAAGGAGACCGAAAATTCCCCCTACATGGCAAGCAATGGAAACTGCTCCCTACCCAGCCCTTCCGGGCCCTAAACCAAAATTCCCCCCAAGGTTTTGACCTCCCCGAATTTACTAAATCGTAATTTACACGTTGCAAACAAACCTTTCCACAAACCCGGCTTGGAATTTTACACTCATTCGCCACGAGTTAAATTCCCCGGCCCCTGGTATTTTTAGGACCTCCCAATCAACAAGCCCGGCTCAGCTAAAGGAAGTGGGGGCGATCAGAAAATTTTGCTGGGGGATGTTCCCCCCTTTTGGGCCCCCACCTCCAGGGTTTTTTTTTTGACTTAAGGTCCGCGAGGCTGCCCCCCCAGGGGCCCCCGGAAGGGGTCTTAGGACATCCCCGGGTAAAACCCAAATTTCCCCTGAGAAACAACCTTAAACCCCAGAGGTTCCCCTTTTTAATGGGGTTTGGGTAATGATCCCCCCATTTCTTCAACCTAAGGTTGGAATTCACAAGGGATTTTATCCCTGAAGAAAGGTTTAAAAGGGGAAAAAGGGGGAAGGGGGAAATTTTTTAGATTCGATCTGAGGAAGGAGAAAAGAGGAAACCCAATTTCCCCCGGTTTAAGAGGCCCCCTTTAATATCCCATGAGAAAACCCCCTCCCCCCTTGGGGAAAGGGAAATTTCATTTAAAATCCCCACCTTTTTAGTGAAGAAAAAAACCCGAACTCATGGTTTCAGAGTGGGGTTTTTCCCGGCCATGATGCAAAAGAGAGAACTATGAACGTTTTTTAAATCCCTAATCTTGGTTCCCTTTATGCCGAAAAAAATTTTGATCCCAAAGGAATTGGGAAATTTTTCTTTTTTAACCAGATTGGGAAAAAGAAAAGCTTTTTATTTCCCAGGGATATAGGGCCCTTAAAGGGGGGAATGTTTACCCCCTGCCCAACCATCCTAAAAAGTTTTAAGGTACAGTAATTTCTTTTCCCAAAGGAACCTGTTCGGGGTTTTAGATAGTTAAAAATTGGGAAAACAATATAAAAACAACCCCTGTTTCTTGGGGAAATTTTTCTTTTCCCTTGACAGCTCAGAACCCGAAACCCCATTCTGGGGGTCCCCCCGATGTGGGGTTTCTATAATTAAACAGTGTGGTAATGATACTTTGGTGAAACTATGTCCTTACCTTTTGGGGTTTGGGGACTGGTCCACTCACGCGCCCTCAATTGTAGCCCTACCCCCCCTTTCAATTTTAAACCCGGCATACAGTGTTTTTATTAGGCTGATGTTTGGGATGAAAAATAATTACCGGCCCTTTAAAGTAGTAGGGGCCCTTGACTTTGCACGTCATTTAAAACCCGTGTTTTATGACTTTACTAAGTTTTGACGTTTATGTTTCACTCTTTTATCACTTTTGGGTACAATAACATTTTTCATGTCCACAAGTTCAACTTGTGAACTATATCCGTGGGTAATGTCCACAGTGCAGAGAATTAGCTTTTTCAATGTTATGCCACTAAATTTCCGCTCACTAAATATTCCTAATTATTCATGGAAAAAGGGGAGTTTCGGTGTTCGTGCTTTATAGGAGAATTACATATTTACGGTATTTTTTTTTATACTTCTTCCTGGGGATTGTCAATGCACAATCAATTTTCATGAAGTAGCATGGATATGGACATGATCTTTCTTCGTTTCAATAAAAGCATGGGCCCCACTGGGGAAAAATTACTCACTACACATTGCGGTTGATTCATTATCCAATTAATTTTTCTTGCTCTTGGAGCTCCCAGCAGGGTCTGTTTATATTATTTTTGCTGACAATGTCAAAATTTTTCTTCATAGCGACTCTCCCTCTTTTCTTCAAGATCACTCTCAAACTTTTCTTCAGAGATCACTCCCGCTTACTTCAGAGACCCCTCCCGCTTTCTTTCCCGGGACCCCTCCAAGTTTTTCAGAGATCCCCTCTCAGCTTACTTCGAACCCCTCTCCCCGCTTACCAGGACCCCCTTTTCACGCTTTTAAAAAATTTAGGGCCCATTTTAGGTTCTTTTTAACAAAAATTAAGGACTTAATTCAAAAAAGGAATTTTTACTTTTATTTTACTTAAAAATACTTTTCACCCCCTTTTACTAAGAGAAAAACTTTTACCTTCCCCTTAAAACAACCAAAAGGTTATTTCAAAGGGGGAATCCCGAAATTTTTAAAGGCCACCTTCCCCAAAGGGGTTCCTTAAAAACTCTAAAACCATTAAAAGATTTTTTTTAAGGGTTACTTTCAAAAAACCCAACTTCTCCCCGGGTTACTTTTTTAAGACCCCTTTTCAAAAGCCTTTAACCTAAGCCCTTAAAAGTTAACTTCCCAAAAAAGGCCATTTTTGGGGGGAAAAATTTTAAAGGGAAAACCCCCCGCCCTTCCCTTCCCCAAAAAAATTAAAGCTTCTTAGGGACCAACCCACTTTCTGGGCAAATTAACCCACCCCTTGCTTATTCCCCCAAAGGACCAATTCGCCACCTTAAAAACAAAAAAAATCGCCGTTTTTAAAAATTTAGAAAACCCCCCCTTTAGCACTTGGGGACCCTAAAATTAAAATTTAAAAAAATTCAAAAAACTTAAAAAATTTCCTTTGTGAAACCCCGTTTCTTAAAAAAACCAAAATTCCGCTTACTTCGGACCACTCTCTGCTTTCTTTAAAGACCACTCCCTGCTTTTCAGAGACCCCCCCCATGCTTACTTCATGACCAACCCCAGCTTATTCGGGGGCCATCTCATGGTTTCTTCAGAACCCTCTCTGCCCTTTTTTTCAAGACCACTTTGCTTTCCCTTTTGAACCACTCTCAATGCCTTCCCGAGAACACTTCATGCTTACTTCAGAGACCCCCTCTCATGCTTAATTCAGAGACCACTCTCTTTTTTCCTTTAAACCCACTCTTTTTGCTTACTTCCGAGAAAATCTCCTTTCTTTTCTTCAGAGACCAAATCTCATGGTTACTTCAGAGGGCCACTCTTAAAGTTATTTTAGAGCCACTCTCATTTCTTACTTCAAAATCCCCTTCTTGGGGTTTCTTCAAACCACCTCATGGGTTTCTTTAGGACCACTCTCAGGGTTTCTTTAGAGACCCTCTCTATGCTTACTTGAGACCACTTCTTTCTTAAAATTTTAAAACCACTTTCCCTGCTTCTTCGAGAAACTCCCTGCTTTCTTTAGAGACCACTCTCATGCTTACTTTAGAGACCACTCTCAGCTTTCTTCCCGAGACCACTCTCATGGTTACTTCAAACCTTTTAAAGCTTTCTTCAAAAACCACTCTCATGCTTTCTTCAAGGGCCACTCTCATGCTTACTTCAAACCATCTCCCGGTTTCTTTAGAGACCACCCCCTCATGCTTACTTCAGAGACCCCCTAAAGCTTTCTTCAGAGACCAAATCTAAAGCCCTTTAGAGACCACCCATGCCCTTTCCAGAGAACTTTTCATTCTTACTCAGAGACAATTCTGCTTACTTCAGAGACCACCTCATGGTTACTTCAGAACCACTCTCAAAGCTTTCTTCAAACCACTTCCTGGTTTTTTCAGGGGACCACTTTTAATGCTTTCTTTAAAAGACCACTCTCAGGGTTTCTTCAGAGACCCCCTCCTTTCTTACTTAGGGGCCCCTCCATCTTACTTCGGAAAACCCTCCCCATGGGCTTTAAAAAGACCACTCTAATTCCTTTTTCCCCCTTTCCAAGAGACCACTTCAAAGTTTACTTTAGAGGGCCACTCCTTTCTTTTTAAAAATTTTAGAATAACTTTTCATGTTCTTAAAAACCACCTCATGTTACTCAGAGACCAATCTAAAGGTTTCTTTAGAGAAACCCCTCTCATGTTATTCAGAGACCACTCTTCATTTGGTTACTTCAAGAAACCTAAGATTAAAAGAGCCAATTCATGGTTACTTCAAAGGGGGAAATCTTCCATGCTTACTTCAAGACCCCTCTAAGCTTACTTCAGAACCCTTAATGCTTACTTCAGAGCCATTCATGCTTACTTAAAGGGCCCCTCTCATGCTTACTCAGAGACCACTACCCCGCTTACTTTAAAGCCACTCTCCGGGTTACTTCAAAGACCACTCTCATGCTTACTTCAGAGACCTCCAAAAAGCTTTCTTCAAACCACTCCCCAGCTTTCTTAAAAGGGGCCCCTCTCATGCTTACTTCAAAGGACCACTCTAAAGCTTACTTCAGAGACCACCCCCTCACCCTTTCTTTTAGGGGACCACTCTCTTTCTTTCTTCAGAGACCCCCCTTTCATGTTACTTTTAAAAACCCCCTCATGGTTCTTCGAGACCACTTCCCATTTGAATTTACTTCAAAGACCACTCTCCCCGGTTAATTCAAGGGAAACCCCTCTAAAGCTTTCCCCAAAGACCACCTCAGGGTTTCTTCAAAGGCCCCTCCATGCTTACTTCAGAGAAAACCCCCTAAGGGTTCCCTTTAGAGAAACCCTCTTGCTTACTTCAAGGGCCCCTCTCATGCCCTTTCTTCAGAAACCTCAGCTTTCTTCAAAAAAGACACTCTCATGCCCTTTAGAGACCCTCGCCCTTTCAGAAAAACCACTCTCAACCTTTCTTCAAAGAAACCCCCTCTCATGCTTACTTCAGAGACCACTCTCATGCTTACTTAGAGACCACTCCACCTTTCTTCAAAACCAATCTCAGGTTATTTAGGGGGGCCTCTCAGGGTTACTTCAAAAAACCCCTCTTTATGCTTTTCTTCAGAGAAACCCCTCCAGCTTTCTTCAAAGGGCCCTCTCCGCTTATTTTAAAACCACTTCCCTGCTTACTTCGGGGGAAAACCCCTTCATGCTTATTTTAGGACCACAGACCTTCTTGGCCACGCTTATCTTTAGAGAAAACTCTCATGCTTTCTTTTAAAGACCACCCCAGCTTACTTAAGGGCCACCTCAGCTTACTTAAGACCCTCTCATTCTTCAGAGACCCCTCTCAAAGCCCTTTAGAGGCCCCTCTCATGCATTTAAAGAAACCCCTCTTTATGTTTCAAAGACCCTCTCATGCTTACTTCAGAGACCAATCTCATTCTTTAGGACCACTCTCATTCTTCAGAGGGCCCTCTCTGCTTACTTCAAAAACCCCTCCCCATGCTTTCTTCAAGAACCCCTCCTTGCTTTCTTCAAGACCCCTCTCAGGGTTTTTTTTTAAAGACCACCCCCCATGCTTACTTCAAGGCCATCCCGGTTACTTTAGAGACCCTCCCACCCTTTCTTTAGGACCACTTTCCAGCTTTCTTTTAGAGACCACTCTCAAAGGTTACTTCAAAGACCCCTCCAAGCTTACTTTTAGAGACAAATCCCCCAGCTTACTTCAAAAACCACTCCCGGGTTACTTCAAGACCCCCTTTATGCTTACTTTAGAGACCATTCTTGGTTACTTAGAAAACCCCTCTCCCCCCCCCTTTCTTCAGAGACCACCTCAGGGTTACCCTTTAGAGCCAACCCCAGGTTACTTCAGAGACCACCTCGGGTTTTCTTCAGGACACTCTCATGGTTACTTCAAATCCACTTCAGCTTTGAGAACTTCATTTCCCTGAGTTTATCTTTTCCCTTCAAAAAACTTAGTTTCTTAGGACTACTTCAAGGGTTTTCGAGTTTTTATTTAATTTAGAAAACCATTTCACTTAAAAACCAACCCCCCCATTTTGCCTTAGAGTAAAAACTTTTTCCCTCCCCATTAAAAAACCTTAAAGGGTTTATTTCAAAGGCCATTCTGCTATTAGAAAACCACTCCCTTGCCTTTAAAAACCAATCCATTTAAAGAATTTTTTTGTTAGGGTTCACCCTTTAAATAATCCCCATAATTCAGAGGCCCCCTTCTCATTTCTTACTTTTCAAAAGCCCAATCCCCCTCCCAAAACCGAGAAAAATCATGCCCAAAAACCCGGATTTTCAAGGGGGTTTTTTAATGGGGAAACCCCCTCATGCCCTTCCCCGGAGAAAAACTCTTAGGGTTTAAGCCCCCTTTGCTTAAAATTTAGCACCAAAAACCCTTACTTCTTCCCGGACCACTTCACAATTAAAGACCCCTCAAAAAATTACCCAAGAAATTTTTAAAGCATAAAAACCCAAGGGACTAAAAATTTTTTCCGAATATAAAAAATTTAGAAAAATCCCTGGTTTACCTTTAGAAAAACTCTTTCAAATGTCCCCACTTCAGAGACCACCTCATGCTTTCTTCAAAAACCACTCCCAAGCTTAATTCGGGGCCCCTCTCAAGCTTACTTCAGAGACCACTCTCATGCCCCCAGAAACCACTCTTAAGCATTAAAAGACCCCTCTCATGCTTAAATTCCCGAGACCACTCTAAAGCTTAATTTTTAGAGACCCCTTCTGCTTATTCAGAGACCACTCTCATGCTTACCCTTTAGAGACCACCTCATGCTTACTTCAGAACCACTCTCATGCCCTTTGAGACCACCTCATGCTTCAAAGACCACTCTCAAAGCTACTTCAGGACCCTCTCATGCCTTTCTTCAAACCCCCTCTCCAAAGCTTTCTTCCAGAGACCCTCTCATGCTTATTCAGAGACCCTCACTTCTTCAGAGACCACTTCATGGGTTCAAGAGACCCTCCATGCTTACTTCAGAGACCACATCTTGCTTACTTCAAGGGCCACTCCCCCTGCTTCAAAAAACCACCTATCCCTATTCAGAACCCCTCTCCCCCTTCTTCAAGGGCCATTTCATGCTTCCTTTTGGGGACCACTTTTCAGGGATTCAAGAAAACCCTCTCTTTTTCAGAGACCACTCTCCACCCTTTCTTCAAAGACCAAATTCAGCTTTCTTTAAAGGGGCCAATCTCATGCTTTCAGAGACCAAACCCAGCTTTCAAAGACCTCTCAGCTTTCAGAGACCACTCCTTTTTCTTCAAAGACCTCTCTCATTTTTACCTTTAAAAAACCACCCCATGCTTTTCAGAACCCCCTCTCATGCTTCAAAGACCACTCCAGCTTACTTCCCGAGACCCCTCTAATTTCTTTCTTCAAGACCACTTTTCATTTCCTTCAAAGACCACTCTCATGCTTACTTTTAGGACCAAATCCAGCTTACTTCAAAGCCCACCCCCCGCTTCTTAAAAGAAAACTCTCAAAGCTTACTTTAGAGACCACTCTCATGCCCCTTTTCTTCAGAAACCCCTCCAGCTTACTTTGAACCTTTAATTCTTTGGGCCAACCCCTTTTCTTTTGAATCTTTTTAAAAACCCCCAACCCTTTCTTGGCCACCCAACGTTTATGGTCATTTTTACTTTCCCCAAAATTTCCCTTCCATAACCCCTTTTCTTTGACCCCTTCCCTTTCCCCATTCCAACCCTTTTCTTGGGGCCCTTAGTTTTAGGCCCCCTTAAAATTTTGAATTTTTAAAATTAGAAAAATGCTCGTTTTAAAAAATCCCAACCTTTCCCTTCCAAAACCCCTCTTTGTTTTTTCAAGTAAAGTTAAACCCAAAACTAATTAAACCTTCTTCCAGGCCCCCTTTCCCACTTGAACCCCTTAGCTTCGTCAAAACCCCGTCAAGAAATTAGTTTTTAGGGTTTTTAAACCCACCCTTATTTAAACCCGGAAACTTTCCTGCCTTCTTCAAACCCCCTTATTGGTGCCAAAAAAACCCCCCCTTTTTTAAAAAGGGAAAATTACGTTTTGGGGCCCCGAGCTTTTAAAAAGAAAATTTGTCTTGGTACCCCAGCCCCCCAAAAAAAACGTAAAAAAGACCCCTTAAAAGCTTTTTAGAACAAAGAGGTTTTCCCTTTTTTTCTTTTAAAAAAAAAAGTAGCCCAACTCATTTTGAGGGAAAAGGGCAGTTTTTTTTTAAAAAAAACTTTTTTTCACCCGCTATTTTGGAATGAAAATACAAGGACCCCCCTATTTTTAAAAAAAAACGGGGGGTTTTTGGGGGAATTTACACCAAAAAGGGTTTATGATTCCAAATATTTTAGGCCCCTTTTTAATAATTAACAAATGTTTTTGAAGGGCACCACAAAAAATTCTTCACCAAGGGGTGTACTTTTCCCTTTCCCTTTTGAAGGGCCCTAAAGCCTTTTTCCCCGAATTTTTAACCTTTTTTGAGTAAACTTTCCCCAAATTTCCTTAATTATTCCCCAACCAAAATGGGTTTTTTTGGTTTTGGAATTTTTGGGTTTCCAAAAGGAATTCTCCCTTTGGGTTTGCCCCTTTTTTTCTTTTTCCGGAAAGGGGTTTAGGTTCCCCCATTTTCTGGGCCGGTACTTTCCTTTTTTATCCCCCCTAAAATTTCAAATTTAGGGAAGTTTTTAAAGGGGATAAATTTCCCTTTTTTCTAAGGTTTCCAATATAAATTTAAAGAAAAAACCCAAAATTTTTCATTTTAAAAGTTTCCCCTGTGGCTTTTAAAATAAAAAAAGGGAAAAAATTTTTTCATAGAACTTATTTCTAAAGAATTTTTTTATTAGGACCCCTCACCTTTGGGATTAAAAAATCTCCCCGCTTCTTTGGAGGATTTTGTTACTTTGGGGAAAACCAAATCCAAGGGGTTAAATTGAACCCTTCACTTTTGAAATTTTTTTTGCATTTAAAATTATGTTCCCTTGAATCCCCCTTATTTATTAAGCCCTTATGGCCCCGGAAATTTGGCTACAATTAAAGAATTCCAGTTTTGGCCCCCAACATGGAAACTTCAATTTTCTTTTTTCAAAACCCTTTATTTCAACAAGGTCTAGTTTTCTTCTGGCCCCTAAACACCCCAAATCAACTTTCTTTTTACTTAAACCCTCCTTTTTTTAGTCCCATTATCCCAAAAACCCCTCAATTTTTTTTTTTAAACCCCCCCCATGATTTTAAAAAGCCAATCTAAACGTATTTTTTTAGAACCTTCTGCTATTGGGCCAAATTTCAAAAGTTTTTAAGGCCCTCTGGGTTACTTTCGGCCCCCACTGTTTGGCATCCCCTTTTTATTAAACCCCCTGCTTTCTTTGGTCCCCATTCTTTTGTGGGAACTCTTTTTACTTAGAGTTTGACTTATTCAAAAACTCTATCTTTTCGGGAATCCTTAATTTTTAATTGAGGGGCCCCCTTATGCCTTCAAGGTTTTTTATTTTTTAAAAACGTATCTTATTAAAACCCCTTATGTTCTGAA